>CM060895.1:96630000-97880000 GCA_030762935.1 Hymenopus coronatus | reverse complement strand
CAACAAAACAGGCGTGTGACTTCTTGAGGGTAAAAAAATACATATCTCAAAGGTTTTATGAACTGCTGCACAAAGCTTCCAATCTGCCATTTTACGAATACTCTGAAGCAATAATGTGATGAATGAATCGGTATTCACACAGTAGCATGTGTGTGTGAGTGTGTGTGTGTGTGTTTTCAGGGTAGTGTTTTCATGCTTTTCCTCTATTCCCCTTCAGGAAACAAAAGCAATAACATCCTACTCACTAGGATCGGGCTTAAGAAAATTCAAGATATACATATTATTTGTCAGGTAAATATCTTTAATACACGATATTTTAATCAAAATCGTTAGAGCCACTTTTGAGAAAACGAAAAAAGTTCTTTTAAAGGGTAGTTGGGAGTGGGAGATTTTCTTCAAAATTTTCGTGTCGCATCCTTGGAAGATACCAAACTTAAATACCAAGTTTGGTATTTAACGGTCTTTTCGTTTTTTAGCTATGCTGTCCACAGACACACACACTCACACAGACACACACACACACACACGGACATTTTTCCAAAAATGCTTTTTCTGGATTCAGGGGTACCCAAAACATGTATTTCCGGTGAAATCTCGGTATCGAATTTTTGGATGCAATACAATACCTTCTCTATACACTATGTACAATGAGTGAAACCCCAACGTTGCATAGTACTGTCCCAAACAGCGGCTCGCGGACCCTATCCCGAACCTGTCATTTTATCCGATCCGGGAAGAAATTTAGGAAAAATAGCAAAAGTACTAAGCATTAAATTTTAAACTATAAAACATGGCGTGTAATATAAAGCTTTATAAAACTGACCGACTTCTTTGATTCTGTTTTCCCCTATGCTCAGTATTACAGGACGCGTAATGTATGACATCGGCCCGCCAACGTATTTAGAAACTAAAATTTGGTTGAAAGTGGTCTTTGGAATGTGAATGAAAACTTTTTTCGAAAATCTTGATTTTCTAAAAAAATGGCTCTAACGATTTTGATTAAAATATCGTATATTAAAGATATTTACCTGACAAATAATATGTATATCTTGAATTTTCTGGGAATAGCCTCTGAAGACTACATTATTCTGGATGAACTTTACGAAATTTTGGATAATTGCTAAACCGTAAGAAATGGACAGAAACTTACCACACAAAAAATGTAGAGCACATTAAAACACAATTTATGTTATATAATTATTTTTTTCGAGGAGTTGATCGTTTTTGAGATATTCCTTGTTTTTGGCTTCAGTTTTGAAATACTTGTAATTTTCTCATACAGGAATTTGTCAACTCGTGTCCATACAAACAAAGAAACTTCAGTAACCTGGTAACCAGCTTTTGACTTCACTTTAACCTATGATACTCCCATATTTCGCTTCTACTTACAAGAAGCAAGTAATAAGATTATTTCTGCTAAATTTTTCTCGATTAGCATGAAGTAAATAGAAGAATAAGCTTACTAACAATCATTTGTTACACAGAAGTACAGAAAGTCATGTGAATGGAACACATCAGATTTTTTTTTTATATTTAAAAGTGCATCCAAGAATACCCTAAATGTGAACGCCAGAATCAAGGCGTTTAACCGGAAAAACAAAATTCACGTCATCATAAGTTCCCATGTTTCAAACAAGCAAATGGCCTAAAAGATCCATAAATTGATGTGATATGAGTGAAGAGAACAAAGAAAGAAAATGTGAAAGACAATGACATTCCTGTATTTATGGTTTCTTTAAGCCTATGAAGAGGCCTTAAAAGTCATAAACCTGCGGACTATTTTGTTTAAATATGCTGCGTCCTCGCATCCAATGTTTATCAGTCAACAATGCATGTAATAGCTTCAGACGCCATAGCATAAAGTATATAATATGGCGATGCAGTTTTCTGTTTAATATATCTTTAATTATGAATAACGTGTATTATTGAATATTTTTGCTTGCATTAGGTGTTACTATTCTTTATTGTTCAACAATGTATGAATTCGGCGCCGGCGGCGAGTGCGACCTAATGAACCTAGATTCGAATATGTATAACTTCATTCAAGAGGAGTTTCAAACAAAAGATATCTTGGACATTTTGGATTTAGACAAACTAAACACAGAAAGTCAGGTTTGTATTATCTGTATTTCTGTGAAATAGCAGAGAGAACTATTGCAATTCTTAACTATTCATTTTTATGCAGCTTATTTATGAACTAATGAATGGACTTTATGCATTGTTTTGAAAGCAAGTAACAGTATTTTCTGTTTATTTCCTCTCTCAGACAAGAATAACTGAGATAAGCATTTGAGAAAGAGAAATTAATAGGGTAATGAAATAATGTCTAAAGTGTGATTTGTTACTATACAAGGAATTAATAAGAAATGAGCATTACCACTATCTTCTAATTCTTAATTCAATGCTATTTCAGCTCTATTATATCTTAATTCAAGTATATTACATTATTAGAAATTAAATAAATTCAACTTCTATAAGAAAAAAATGTAAATGGCGTGTTATTTATGGACGCTCTTTAACTGCTGTGGTTCTTAGCTTCCCATTCTAAATTGGGCGTGAAAGATCGCTTAATTTTGCTCAGAGGCGCGTCTATCAGGCTTGAGGTTCTTTTACGTGCCGTAGATCTACGACGCGGGACCAACAGCTTTACTTCCCTTCCGAAGGAGTTTTACACCCGAAAAAATCCATCGTCCTCCGCCGGGTTTGAACCCATGACCTTGAGTAACTGAAGTTAGCACGGTAGCCATTACACCACGGAGGGAAACAAATGTTATAAGAGTAATGACATAGCCTCAATACCCAGTTGTGTAGAATCCTATACATGTACTGGGATATATGCTATGACAGCTTGTATTGTGTATCATATAGTATGGAGGGGCTACACTTAGCTCCTTCAGCCATTTATTTCATGATTATTCTTAACTGAGTTAGTCTAGTTATTGCAATCCTGTTAATAAACTTATAGATAAATTTTGCAATTGTAGTAAAATTAAGTTGAGTAATAAATAATTTTCCAATTTTGAAATTAATAATATGAAAATAATTCTTGAAGGTAAATACAATAGTTTGTATGAATATGTGTATACCAAAAGCTTAATCAAAGAAAAATCTATTTTTTATTTTTAGAAACAAAAGAAGCAGCATTTGTGGAGTATCATTGCAAACGTTAGTATGTACAAAAAGGAAAATGTTACATGGAAAGCCAAAAATGAATTACACTTAAACTATGGAAAGCATTTTAAAACTAACAGTCACAAATCTTGGCCTTACATGTCCCAAATGGAATTGTATTACAAACAAAATGTTCAAAATTCAAGCCTTTGAAATTTGAGAATTAGTATTGAGTCTAACATGGATTGTTGCTGTCATCTACAGATTTGAAATAAAGTAAAAATCTCAAATTTTATATAATTAGTTATTTAACAGGGTGCAGTTACTCTTGAATGATAACTTACAGTTATGTTTATCTTTGATTAATAACATTTTGCTGCATTAAAAATGCTGTTCTTGTAAAACAGAAAAATTAGTTGCTTGAACAAATTAGAAATTTGCTTAACTCAAGAAAAAAAATCTAATATTTTAAATGTATTTAAAAGTAATTAATAATAATAATAATAATAATAATAATAATGAAGAAGAAGAAGAAGAAGAAGATAAAGAAGAACCTTGTACTTTATTACTATCGATGTGTAAGCTCTTATCTGCTCTCCCCTAGGTCTATGTCTTTTTGAGTGATACAAAAATTAATAGGGAAAATTGGAGATCTTGTTCTGCTTTGTTTTTTATTTCAGAAACTTTATTTTTGGCCTTGAGAAGAAAAGATGCAGCAACAACGGAATGACCCTCTTTGTACTATGAAGCTTTAAATTTAGACTTTATCACAATGCCTGTAGAAGAAATTAATTAATTTTTAGGTGCAAATTTCAGATGAAAAAAGGAAGGAAAAATGTGCTCAATAAGGTTTACAAAAAAAAAAAAAATGCTGGTGTATTCAAATAATTCAAAGATTTCTCTTTCCTCTAAATTCTAGTTTATTGAATTACAATCATCAAATTATCACTCATTTAAAGAAGGTGTTGTACTTCAAGATATTAAGCATCTCTATATTTTTAACAATAAGTCTTGTTCTATTAGGAGATAAATGACTTTGCAGATGCTAAAACTTCTTTCAACATCCACAGAAACAATGGGGCAAACCTTGTATTCACTTGGAATGGCAACTCTACAGATATGGCAAATTCCTAATGTCTGGGTTCTTTTAGACTCAAGTTAGTCTTTGGCAAAGCCATCTAACTGCTCCCTCACAGAAGTAAAAATATATCCCATTGGTCTTTCCTTTACCAGATCTTGTTCTTCTAATTGTTCAATAGTTGCAGTCAGGTACTTGTAACAATGGACACAATATAGTTCTATCTGCAAATTATGCATTTCTCCAGCAACAGAAGTTGTTATGCCTTAGAAATTGCACCTTCATCGGCTGGATCCAAAGAAAGTATAAACTCGCTAATTTTGTCAAAATTCTGGCAGAACATAGTAGCACATTCAAGCCAAGATCCCTAGCAAGTAATGAATAGGAAATTTGGAAGGGGCAGGCCTGTGGTTTCCCTGTAGGTAACAACACAACTCAGAGCTTTCAGTAGAATCTTTATCAGAGCATAGATTAATTGATTTGCAATGTCGTATTCATTCCTTATGGATTCACAAACACTGTGAAGGGATGAACCAAGCATGTCACTTATTATATAGGTTTAAATTGGTTAACAACTGAAACCATGTATGGAGCCTGATCCGTAACCACAAGAAGAAGTTTTTCAAACTTGATACCAGTAGGCCAGAGTTTTAGGCAGAAGTCCATAATTGATTGCATTACTGTATTGGCATTGGCGCAGCTCATACATTTTTAACAATTTGGACTTAACTTTCTCCCTTGCTAAGGGAATAACTAAAATGTTCAAAACATATTGTTCCATTGAGTCTATGGTTTCATCCACATCACAATCAGACACTTTCTCCTTGATTCCTTATATGGTTTCTTGGTAAACAAGCTACATGTAATTTTTTCTTAAAGTACTCATTGGGCATGATATTTTTATGTATTTTTCAAGAAATCCCTTAAAGGCTGGATGGTTCACCTTACTGAGTGGAATTCCTGCTTGTATAAGAGCTGTTTAATTCCTTCAAATTTTGACTTTTTGAAGAACTCTGTTATACACATTTCGTAGTAGAGGTTGCCACATCTTATTCATTTGATGCCTAGACTTGAAATGCGTTGTTTGATGCAATCTTGCTGGTGTTTTTCATCTAATAAAATTCCTGAATTGCAAATAGTACATCGCATAACAATTCCATTAGTATCTATGAAACCTTATTTGAATTCCTGAGCCAGAACATTAAATTGGGCACCGGCCACCTTTGACATGGTAAAATCTAGTCATACACTCACTTGGTAATGTAAATGAGCTAACACCAGTTCACTGAATGCGACTCACACAACTCACTCTTCCACCCACTCGTTCACTTGTTGTCCACACTCTCTTATAACACTGCAACAATTACCAGACAATGTTCTCATTCATGCTAGAACTGCAGTCTCAGCAATCTCTAGTAGCTTCGAACAGAACCCAGTCTTAATTTTGGAACTTTGCAGATGTGGTTACTGCCATGTACTGAGTGACCAGCCCCTGCCTTCACACAAACAAATGACCTCTCATAGCAACAAATTCATATTCACGAACAGCAGGCTACTGATTCTGGTGGGATGGAATCACTCATCGTCAATTGCATTATTGCAGGCTTCTTTATAGCAGTAAAGCGGGAGAAATAGGTTTTATCAAACACACAATTATTTTCCATTGTTGCAGGTGTGCTTTCAGAACCCATGCAGGATTTACTGAAAGAGTTAGGCTTACTATTCACATGTACACAGCAAGCTGAGGAGATCTTAATTGAAAGTTAAATATTTTATATTGATTAGAAATCTTATAGAATAAATTGGAATGAAACTTAAAAGAAAAAAATCTGGTGTGTTCCACATGATTTTCTCTACATCTTTGCAACAGATTATTGTTAAAAAGCTTATTCTTCTAACTACATCATGCTAATTGAGAAAAACATTAGCAGAAATGGTCTTATTACTTGTTTCTTTGTAAGTAGAAGGGGAAATAAGGGAGTACCACAGGCTAAGATGATAGTCAAAAGCTGGTTAATTCAAACTCTTCTCAGGCTTCTAGCCAGATAAAAACTTGGCTTGGGAAAGATTAGTAGATTACTCTACAAATATAATGTCAAAACCATCCATAAGCCACCACCTAAAATCAAAAATTTGGTCAGGCCAGTTAAAGATAATTTAGCTCTCAGAGTACCTGGTGACTACCACATTCCTTGCGAATGCAGCGCAGCGTACATTGGCCAAACCGGACGCACTATTGCCACACGCGTTTCTGAACACCAAAGATCAATAAGGCTTATGCAACCCGAAAAATCTGGACTGGCTGATAGAACAGAGCCACAGAGCTAACTTTACCAACACCAAGATAGTGGCAAAGTGTTCGAACTACTGGGAGAGGAGAGTAAAAGAAGCTTTAGCCATCTCATCTGAAACAAATAATCTAAATCGCGATTCTGGCCTACAATTAAGTTCAGCATGGACACCAATGTTAAAGAGCCTTAATACCTAATCCTCTACCTGCAGTCTTCCAAAACTTATTGGTGTCAAGCCAAGTTTTTACCTGGCTAGAAGCCCGAGAAGAGTTTGAATTAACACGTCGCCAGGAAAGCTTCAGTTCTTATTTTAAAAGCTGGTTGCTATGTAATTGAAGTTTCATTGCTGTATGGACAGGAATTAACAAATTCCCATATGAGAAAAGTTGAGTATTTTAAAGCTGAAACAAATAACAAGGAATATCTCAAAAACAATCAACTTCACGAAAAAAATGTATATCACATAAATTGCATGTTTTAACAAGCTCTACATTTTCTGTTAAGTTAGCTTTTGTCTATCTCTTATGGTATACCTGTTATGCTAAATTTTGCAAAATTCATCCAGAATAAACATGTCTTCAGAGTCTATTCCCAGAAAATTCAATATATACATTTTATTTGTCATGTAAATATCTTTAATATTCAACATTTTAATCAAAACCGTTAGTCATTTTTGAGAAAATCAACATTTTCAAAAATTTTTCCATGTAAAGGGTAGTCGGGGGGCAGGGGAATTTTCTTGAAAAATCTTCATATCGTATCCTTGGTAGATTAAAACTTAAATACCAAGTTTTGTATTTAACAGTCTTTTCGTTTTTGGGCTATGCTACACACACGCACATTTTTACTTTCTCCATACGCACTATGTACATAGTGTATAGTGTATAGAGAAAGTATTGCACTCCACCAAAATCCACCCAGATTTCACCGGAAATATATGTTTTAGGGTCCCCAATATCCAAAAAAAGCATTTTCACAAAAATGTGTGTGTGTGTGTGTGTGTGTGTGTCCGTGTGTCTGCGAACACGATAACTCAAAAACGAAAACTCGGTAAAATACCAAACTTGGTATTTAAGTTTAATATCTTCCAGGGATGCGACACAAAGATTTTGAGAAAAATCCCCCCAACCCCAACAACCCTTTACATGGAATTTTTTTCGAAAATTTTGATTTTCTCAAAAATGGTTCTAACGATTTTGATTAAAATTTCGGATATTAAACATATTTACCTGACAAAGGAAATGTATATCTTGAATTTTCTGGGAATAGCCTCTGAAGAGTAGTTTATTCTGGATGAATTTTACTAAATTTTGAATAACTGCTAAACCATAAGAGATGGACAAAAACATACTACACAAAAAATGTAGAGCACATTAAAGCACACAATTTATGTTATATACATTTTTTTCGTGGAGTTTGTCGTTTTTGTGACATTCTTTATTTTTGGTTTCTGCTATGAAAAACGTATACTTTTCTCATACTGGAACTTGTCAACTCCTATCCATATGAACAAAGGAACTTCATTGACATAGCAACCAGCTTTTGACTATCACTTTAACCTACGGTTGTCCCTTATTTCGCTTCTACTTACAAGGATGCGAGTAATAAGACTATTTCTGCTAATTTTTTCTGATTAGCATAAAGTAAATAGAAGTATAAGCTTTTTAAGAATTATTTGTTGCAGGGATATGGAGAAATTCATGTGAATGGTACACATTAGATTTTTCTAAATTTGCTTTTTCGGAATTCAGGGGATCTCAAAACATATTTCTGGTGAAATCTCGGTATCAAATTTTTGGGTGCATTATAATACCTTCTCTACACACTATGTATATAGTACATATAGAGAAAGTAAAAAGGGATAAAAGGGAATTATGGGCATGGTTGGGGGGGGAAAGGGATAAAGGTCCCAAAAAAAGGAAAAAGGTGTGAAAAAAATGCCTTTTTACAACTAGAAACAAAATTTCACTCTGTGATATCTCTTTGAACAGGTTTAATTTTACCCTAAGAAAAAAGGTGCACACCTAAAACTCCTAAGCTTTTAATAACTATTCACTCAGCACTATTACTACTGTGTGAAAACGTTGTTGTTAGTATAATAAAAGCAATAATACAATAACTGAAACTATATGCTACTCATATGATAGGTGTAAATGTTCTGGTCAAGCCTTTGGTTTCACCTCATGAGTTTGCTACAGCTGCTTAGATTTATTTCTGGGAAAAAGATACAGTTCAAGATCGTGAATTCACTAGTGGTGATGACACATTATAATAACATGAAGGCAAAAAATTACTAACTTTGTTTTATTATTCAACCCATAACTTCCTCAGATTGCAGTTGTCTTGCCTACTTTTGCAGCATTAACATATAGAATACGCAATGTAAACTAATAGTGTGCTTCTTACAGTTTACACTGATCAAGACATAAGCTATTTAACCAGGTAATGACTTTCTGGGTAACCATCCCAAAAAAAATGGATGGACATAAAATGGTTTGCAGCAATCACAAATGTGGACATAATACAGTTTGCAACAAAAGCCACTTTTCACATGCCAATTACACAGGAACAGAATATGATTTCATGCAAACAGAGGTCACAGCATGAAAAAGCATGCTATAAACTATGCAAATTCATGCAAAATTTGATTATGTCCATATGATGGACATAATTCAGTTTGCAATGATACTCCTCATTTTATTAGCCAAGTAAACACCAAATACATTGTATTTTTTAAGAAAAATGTTAAAGCTATCTTTGAGAAAATAAAAAATTACAAACATCTTAACTTATATAGGATATTTGAAAAAACATCCTTGAAAACCTATATGTTGCGTCCTTGAAGAATAGGTATCTAATGAATTTAAATACAAAGTTCAGTATTTATCTAACTTTTTGTTTGTGAAAAATGCAGCTAGCACATGCACTCACAAACACACACATACACACTCACACAAAACCCTTTTTTAAAAGAAATGTCTGATAGGATAATTGCAACAACTTTACCAATAATAAATCCAATAATCTATATATATATATATATATATATAAAAAAAAGAATCGCCAAAATGTATGTACGTGTATCACTTCCGAACAACTGAACCAATGAACAATTCTTTCTTTCTTTCTTCTTCTTCTTCTTCTTCTTCTTCTTCTTCTTCTTTTTTTTTTTTTTTTTTTTTTTTTGTGTGTGTTCGTAATTGTCGCAACAAGGTTTGTGGAAGAGAAAATGTTTAAAAATAGTACGGGAAAGTTTTTAAAATCTCATAATATGAATAAAAATAGTGCCAAGGGAACACATTTCAGTTAATAGATGGCAGTGGTATCACGGTTATTTGTTGCTAAATGGTCGTAGTACTGCTATATTTTACCCTCACCATTCAATGTTAAGGTAACGTCACAGTCTATCGACACAATGAGCAATGCAGCAGTGAAATTCAAAAACATTTTTATATATTAACTGTCCTTTCTCTACTCCTATTGTTTAAAATAAAGAAGTAAAGAAGCTTTCCTGATGACCAACACCTAGAGTAAGTACTTTTTTATTTTTTGCTAGATGGCTGAAGTAGTATTTTTCCTCCCCATTCAATGTAAAGTAACGCAACAATTTATCAAGATAATGACACAATGCAGCAGTGAAATTCAAATACATTTTTACATATTAACTGTCCTTTCCTTACTCCTATCGCTTAAAATAAAGAAGCAAAGAAGCTTTCTTGGTGATGAACACCTAAAATATGTACTTATTGATTTGCCACTAGATGGCCGTAGTACCTACTGCTCTATTTTTCTTCCCCATTCAATGCTAAGGGAATGCACTCGGTTATGGGAACAATGACATAAGATAACTGTGAAAATCAAATATATTTCTTCTGTATTAACTATCGTTCCCTTGGTCACATTTAAATAAAGAAACAAGTATATTTTTGTTGTAATTCTTTATAAATGAACAAGTTGTAAACTAAGCACATAACCATTAACCCTTCTTGGAATCTGAAAATGGAGGCGAAATGACGGAATCTGTTTTAGGTTCACTTCCTATTGCAGATGTTGGTTATTTGACGTTATGTGGTACATAAGTTAGCTAAAGAACATGAAGATACCCGCATCACACTGTAATTGTGGTGCTCTTAATACAATTGATCACGTAATATTTTGGGTTAAATGGAGGAATTTAATAGACAAAGTTATTATCAAATAAAAGCTTATCAATTGCCCAACCAGATATACTTGCTCTTTAGTTATGTCATTGTTAGCATTAAAAATTGCTGTTTAGATATAGGAGAAAATAAAGAAAGAGGTGGAGAACATTAGGCATAAAGGAAAGAAAGAGATTCGGAAGAAGCATAAATGTTACTTTGTGACTTTCTCCTTAATGTAATTCATTACCTGCCAAACTATGGAAGTGCTGCCATTACTGTTATGCCAACATTCTTGGTTGTCCATGCTGTTAACTGCATATGTCCTCCTTTCCACAATACCTTATGGGTGCGCTGGTTCGTCTTTTCGTAATACCAACTATATATGCTACATTGCTCAGATCATTGTGCTTTTCAGATGCAAAGGCATTATTAGACATTGGCAATGGGCAAATTCCTATTGACACCTCTACTGCCCTCATTTCATTTCCATCAAATTTTTCTCACTTCAAAGGAAGAATTAATATAAAAAATTTTGGTTCAAATTACAAAAAGTATACTTGGTTGAGCAAATGAGCCATTTTAGCAGTAACTAATAAGAATATAGATGATTTGAATATAAAAATTCAGAGTAAAATTGATGGACAAATGCATTCATTTAAGCCAAGAATTAAAGAAGTCAGTACACTCACTGAAAATCAGAAAGAAAACAAGATCTACAAGAAGTTTACATACTACCCTACAACATTCTACAAATTACAGAGGATCTTCAAACGACACATCATTCTAGCCCCAAAAAACAATTACTCCATAAAAAACATTTTAAATTCTAAATTAAAAGATGATATCCCACAAGAAAACAAACTAGGAATATATCAGTTCAGCTGCAATGACTGTGAAAAAATCTACATTGGCCAAACAAAAAGAAATATAAAAACAAGAGCAAACCAACACCACAGAAATATTAAACTCAAACAAGAAGGCAAATCTGTGGTAGCTTGGCATTTTTGAAAAGAGAAACACACCACAAATAGAAGCCCCAAAATACTCAAAAACATCTCAAAGAGGACAGAATTAAAAGTTTGGGAAAACATATATATTTGGAAAAACAAGAACCACGTTTTCAATTTTGAAATCCTGCCAGGCGACCTACTGATATAGAGGTTCATCAAACCACCACCAGGGACAGAGACAACCACCACAGTAAGCAATGCTGGCAGTCAACCAAAGGAATCTGCAATGGAAGCACATAGCTTCTGAAACATGTTTTCCAAAATAAAAAGTAAGTGATGTAGGTTACAATATCGACTCAACTAATTTTCAATTGTTAAAACACATCACTGCGACAAAGTCCACCATATATCAGTAATAAATTGTGTGTAATGAGATTTTTGAGTAGTAAATTTTTGTCTATCTCTTACGGTTTACTAGTTATGCAAAAGTTATAGAAAAGCAATCCAGAATGAACTGGTCTTCAGAGGCTATTCCCAGAAAATTCAAGATATATATTTTGTTTGTCATGAAAATATCTTAAACATATGGTATTTTATTCAAAATCGTTAGAGGTATTTTTGAGAAAATCAAAAGTTTCAAAACATGATTCATGTAAAGAATAGTTGGGGCTGGGGGAATTTTCTTGAAAATATTTGTGTCACATCCTTAGAAGATACTGAATTTAAATACCAAGTTTGGAATTTAACCAACTTTTTGTTTTTGTGCTATACTACTCACAGACACACACACACGCACACGCACACAGAGATATGGACATGTTTCTAAAAATGCCTTCTTTTTTTTTATTCAGCAGGTCTCAAAACATATATTTGGAATACAATACCTTCTCTATGCACTATATATTGTACATACATGTTAGTGAACATAATAATACCTATATATATTAAATATAATATATGTATAAAATTCTTTATTTTCAGATTAATGAAACTGAACATCAAAGTAACAGGGTAGATTCAGACAATTTCTCTGTGTCCTCTCAACTTAATGAATACTCTCCTTCAAGGTGAAACATTTACGTTAATTTATCTTCACATTTGAAGTTATTGGAAATGTAGTAGTCTTGCAATTATGGGAGTTAATTATTGAAACTATCTTGTCTACAAAAAAAAAAAAAAAAAAAAAAAAAAAAAACAACAACAACAACAACAAAACTTGCATAATTGAATACATTACAAATGTAAACAAATTACAGCGTATTTCAATTTATTCATCTTAAATGAGAAGATTGCTTTTTGGAAAAGCTTTCATAGTTTCTCTCTTGGATGCTGTAATGATAATGCCAAGGTTGTAGGAACAGCAGGGTTGATTAATATATCAAAAACTGCATCATCAGACAGCTCCATTTCTTGATCTTGGTTACATTTCTTGAGAACATTTTTATTTTTATGGCATTTTCACTGAGAGCTCATGCTATGGTACAATTCAGCTTCATGACACACACCCCTAGCACAGCACTGTCCAAAAATTGTGTGTTTATTTTCAAACAATTCTCTCAGTTAATTGGGACTCTGTTAATTGCAAGTCTACTACACTAGGTGTCCTGGAATGATTGCTGTAATTTCATAATAGTATATCTCTGTAACAGAATGTTAGAGCAATGCACACACTAAGTGACATTGTATTACAATGCTCAAAGATATACAGTAATTCATTCAATTTTTTGCACATTTATCATGTCCAATGCTTTTTGAGTTGTTTGACAATGACATTTTTCAGCACTATTCAGTACACATGCTTAACAACCCCTTTGACTATAGCTATGTGATGTATAAGTAATTGTGTTTGGTGTAATCAATGTTTTATTAGAGCAAATGCAAAATATGAAACAAAACTTGAAGGTATTATCTATATTACACTCTGCATTGTTCTGATAAGGTAGAGCAAAAATGTCTGTGCTCTCTGGGGTAGAAATAAGCAATATGCATAATCACTTCTCAACACATAAATATAAATGGAAATAATGAGGCCAAAAGCAGGAGGGGAAAGAGATGGATGTCTAAATGCCTTAAGCTATGCTTTGCAACTCATACGCTAATATTATGAAATTGCATTGATAATTCTGTGGAACTTCACATTAAAAAGCTAAACTATTGCATTCTAATATCATTTCATGAATATAAGACCTTTAAAATCAAATTTATTGAATTTAAAAAGAGATTTTATATTGATTTGGTTTTAAGTTTACATAAGTAGTTTAATTAAAAATTGTAAGCTTTTATAACAATTCAAATGGTTTGGCATGTTTTGAAATTATTTCTAGAAAATAGCCTATTTATCTGAACAGATATGAAATATTTTATTAATAACTCCATGGCACGACAGCTCACAGGGAACCTTGGCCTACCGCCCGGCCGCTGCGTCCCCCATCTCGGTCCACTACATACGTCATGGATGGGGTGCAGTATTGGAGGGTGAGACGTAGTCAGCGCCTCGAGCCCCCCCCCGGCCGGTTAATGCGGTCCTCATGACCTGGAGCCGCTACTTCTCCATCAAGTAGCTCCTCAATTGGCCCCCGCGGGACCTTACAAGGCTGAGTGCACCCCGGGCCAGGTTTCCCAGCGGGGGAAAAATCCCCATGCCGGAACTGGGGATCGAATCCAGATCTCCCACTTGGTAAGCAGCTGCGATACCACTGCGCTAAGGAGACGACCAATATTTTATTACTCTAATTAATTTTTATATCAATACTGTCAGATTAAGGGGGTTGCAAGTGCACAACATACATTAAAGAAGAATTCTGAAAGAATAAATATTAGAAAGAGCCTGGCTCCATAGATCTGGTAAAGCATCTCCCTGATGTACAAGGGGTCCTAAACTCAATTCCCAGCCCGGGGGGTAAGAAGCTTTCTCTAGCCAAGATTATTCCCTATCCTTTTCAGTCTGGAAGAGTATGTGCATTTCTGTTTTATTTTGTTGTAATCCAAACAAATAAAATTCACTGACACTGTACACCTATTTATGCAATATGTTCTGAAGGTATTTTGTTTGTATATACAATGAAAAGTATAGTGTCTCAAATTTCACAAATGTTTTCTAGAAAACATATAAGTACAAGTTATATGATATTCACAATAAAATTGTTAAGTTTCTTTTATATGACTGAGCTTTATGTTTATAATTAAAAGTATTTAATACATACCTCAACTTTATTGGGTATATACTAGAGTGGCGAGAGATACCTATTATAAAAAAGAGCTAATAGCACTCTATAGAGCTGCTTCTTCCATGCACAATTTCTCTTTTCCCTGTCTAGGTTATTACTCAGCAAAATGAAGTTGAAAGCCTTTACATCATATTTTTTGTGCAGACTATACTCATATACAAGACTTTTAATTTTGAGATAATGTCACTTAACCAATTGAGTTAGCTCCATGATAACATGTGAGGCTCCTATTCAGGGGATTTCAGGTTCAATTTTTGTTGATCACCCACTCTGATGGCTTTTATGTGGTTTTCCCTGCTCAAAAGGTGAATGCTGGATATTTAATTCTGTTCAATTTCCTTCCTCTCATTTAACTCTTATTCCATTTACTTCTCAAGTTTCAGGTGTGCTTTTAGTTTTGCAGTGTGTTGTGACGCCTTACAGATTGTTTGTGCTTGCTACACGGAAAGAATGTTCTCCTTGGACAGTAGAGGACCCTCTGGTTCATTGCCCTCTTTGGACAGCTCCATTAGTGGGTTGGCTTTGAGCCTGAAACTATTAGTAAGTTTCAGTAACTTAAGTCTTTGCCTGTACCTCCTGTGGTTCCTTCAACCACCCTTCCCTCTCTTGGATGGATTATTCCTGAAATAAAAAATATAGTTGAGGTAAACAAAGGCATGAGGCAGGCCCTCAGCTTGTGGGCGCAATAAGTGCTCTCTCTGGTCCCTGGCAGCAACTCCAGGTCTAAGAGTGGAAAATAGATTCTACCTTTTCCTTTAGATATTGCTCTTAAAATGTGCTAATAATATGTTTAATGATTTAATTGCAATATGCTACATTTCACTGTTACTCGGAAATTCAAAGAAACCAAGCAATTTACTGAAATTAAGCCGTTATCGCATAACAAATGCACACACTGTAAATGTGTTATACTGAGTAATACAAAAGTGTGTTTTTAGAGAGATCTGGTATAGCAACAATAGATCTCACATAGGTCCCTGTACATGATGTGTCCGCCTCCATTCTGTACTTTATAGGGTCTTATAAAATCACCAAGCAAAACTGTGACAGCCATTTCTTATTAACTCACTAAGTAGAGATGAAATTTCACTTCAACTGATTGCATTTTCCTATTTTGCAGGACTATACCAGAAGATTATAACTTCAAATTTCTTCACCCCAAAGCTGATATGATAGATCCTCCATGGAAGAGAGTGAATAATTTCACTAACAACAACAACAACATTAAAATGCCTGAATTTTTTGAGAATGGTTCATACTCAGCTTCACCACTGATTTACTCAGGTGTAATACAGAATGATGATGCTATCCTTTCTAATGCAAATAATATGCCACAGAATTATAATTTGCCTGAATGGAACCATGAACTGACCAGAACAGATACTATTCCAGTGCCTGTAGCAAACACAAGGAAAGTTTTAAATATTTTAGAAACAAATGATAACCCAAGGAAAATAGTTATAGATCAGGCAAACAACAGTTACAATGGACCATGTAACCCAAGCCAGCAAGGTGCTAGAAGCACTGAAAATGTTCATGTTCTACATAATAAACAAAGAAGCTTCATTGAAAATGAGCAAGAAAATTCCACAAAGAAGGTAATTGCTCAATGGTCAGAGTCAAAGCAGCAGAGGGGAGTGGAGATTTTACCCTTTCATCAAGAAGGTTCCATGGCTCATAAATAACAATTAAGGCATCATTTTTAATTGGAAGCACAATGAAAAGATTAACTATTATAGTTTAGAAGCAGTTGAAATGTACAATTTCATTAAATTAGGTTAATTATCTCAGAACTAGCTTCATAGGGACTAAGAGACAAACAATCATCAGAGGAGAGCCAAACAGTTGCAATCAGCTGATGATGAGGAAGTAATTCTTTGAAACTGAGATAATTAATCTAATTTAATGAATTGTGTATGTGAACCGCTTCTAAACTATAAAAATTAAGGCATTTCTTGCAAAAACTAAACTTTAAAAAAAAAAAAAATTTTAGTGTTCTGGAAAAACTATCTCAGTCCTATCATACCACTGGAAAGCCAAAATTGTTTTTGCACATACACATTTAAAACAAACTTGGTGCTTGTAAAATCAATCATTTCTAGCTGTTAAAGCATTTAGTTCAAACAATTGGGGTTTTCATAGGAATTGGTAATATCCTTAAAAATCTTGATTATTCTTTGGTCAAGGGAAACAATTGCTCAGTCAGTTACATGTGTTGGCTGTTTATTGTCTGATGCTGCCATAGCTACATGATGTCCTTATCTCCCCATCCAGTGTCTCAAAAGACATATTTATTTATTTTCAGACGTGTTTTGCTCGTATTTTACATTATTACATGGTGTTTTCTATTGCCTTTTAGCACTTTATAGGCATTTTTGTACATTTTGGGACCATTTTTCAATGATTGAAGTGTTTTTACATACATTTTCCGGGATTAAAGTTTTAATTTTCTTTCCTGTCAGGATAAGGCTTCCCTTTTAAGCATGCCACAATTTTTTGGGAAATAAACAAACAAGCTAATCCATGTAGAAATTGCCAGTTTGAATGGTTTTCAGCTAGTAAACTAAATATCCCTTTTCACTATTGCTTATCTGAATATTAGATTCATAATTGTTAAAATGATAAATTATTATATTGTATGATAAATTTGGACTATATTTTAGGACCTGTTTGCATCCATTTAACATTATATTTTGTTTTAATGTAGAATGTCGTGAGAATTGTACTACATAGAAAAAAGGACATTCTAGCTGTAAACCAAAACAATGAGACTGTTGAGAGATATCAGGTGGTTCTTCCTACAGTACGAAAAAATCGAGATTCTTTGCAGACATTTACAACTAAGAATGAAGATATTCAAAAAGAAAGAATTATGTCAGTAAGTATTTTTATATTGCAGTATTAATTAGACAACTCAGAAATCAATCCAAGTAAGTCAGAAAATATGAAACTGATAAATAAAAGGTTTTATAGAATTGACAAAGAAAATTCTAAATACAGATACAAACAAAAACTAAATTGCCTGACTCTGTGTGAGGTTAGCAAGTCTGCCTAACATTCAAGAGGTCCCAAGTTCAAATCTCAGTCAGGATAAGTTACCCAGATAAGGTTTTTTTCCGGGGTTTTCCGTTATTCTAAAATTGAGTAATATTAAGCTACATGGACCCTGAGCTCATTTGAGCATCATTTCACCCTTCTGATATAATGTACATTATAAAGATGTTAAACTAAAATAGAAACTATATTGTATAAATAGTTTGTGCAACTGACAAATTTTACTCCAGTAAGAAAGTGAAATCTTCTTTTTTCTGTGAAGAGTTTATCAAAGAAATAAATCAGATTTACAGCTTTTGTGCTCTAAATGTTATTAACAATTCAACTCTTGAATTGACGTGTCCTATAACAAGTATCGTATTTCTATGGATGAAAATAAATACATTACAATGTATATATTAACAACCCAGAGGAATATCTGGATTCAATTTTAGTAATTATTTTATCACATTCAAGCTGAAGTATTCAAATGAGTCATATAATATTGTAAAACAAAGGGTTGGAAGTTTCAATTGTTGTGTAAAGCAAATGCATTTCCTGAAAATTTGTTTTTTTTTACATTTGACTTTTGATAAAATGCTCCTAATTATTGTTGAGATTTTGTTTTTAATACTTCTTTTGTAAATCTTTTTTCTAATTGCTACTTTGCTAGTTGTCAAGATTTCCTCTTAATTATTTTTAGTTGTCTTTATTTCCATTTTAAGTCCTTTTATTTCCATTGTGATGATAAGTTCCTATGGCTAGACAATCTTATCGACTAAACATGGGATTCCCTCTATTTATCAAATAATATAGTAAATCTTTTATTCTTGAGCATAATTTTACAGGTGTCTGAGGATAATCCCATAAGGCTACAAAAGCTGGATGTTATTCCAGCTACCAAAAAGCTCAACTTCATCTGTCAGATTTGTAGTGACAGATTTGTTACACGGTACTCACTCATCACACATATGAAAAGCCATCGACAACCATTTTGCAGGTATGATTAGCAGGATTGATTCAATAGAAAACATAAACTATGCACATATTCTACTCTAAAATACATTACAAAGAATATCATACATTATTACATAATTTAGTTATAGGAAATGGAGTTTGTTACAACAGTGAGATAGTTATGGCAAATTATGTTAATTTGGACCAAATATACTTACATTTGTGTTTCAATTTACTGTACAATAATCAAAGTAAATTAAATATCAGAGAATGATTTTTTATGGTGAACCTTAACCTCATTTAACATTGTCTACCTTAAATGTTTTGCAACCTAAGTGTGGGCTTAAGGCTCAAAGAAGCCTCATTTGTTTGTATGGTTATCATTTATAATGTTTATTTTGCATGTAAATGTACCTACCATTAATTTAAATTGCAGTTCCTGCATTACTTTGTATAAGTCTCGTGAACAATTAAGACAGCATATAAATCGTCTACACATGGCACCTCCACCTCCTGAAGTTACAGTTGTCACATCTAAATATGGACGGAAGCGACAAGTGTTTTGTCCACTGTCATTAATGACGAGAAGAAGATCAGTAAACAAAAGGTTAACATTTTAAATTTAAGCCTTGTGTTTGTAATTCAAGATAACATTAAGTTGATTGCTGTTAGCATTACAAGTATATTCTGTGCAAGAATAGAAAATCTTTCAGTATCACTAGTAGTAAATGTATTCAATAAAAATGAATTTAATTCCCCTTTAAACCATTAAAGAGAGAGAATGTGTATGATTACAGTTTAAAATTCTATGAAGTGTTAACTGCTGAAATGTATAAATAGTTTTGAGTTCACAATAAATGAATATTCTATCCTCTTAAACTGTGTTTTACTTTCAATATTTGTATGTCACTCAATTTGTATGCACCAAAACAAACAATAATTTGGTCATCTTCATTTTAGTGAAATTTTAAAATAATGATTTTAAATCAGATGTGTAGTTTTGTCCTCAATGAAAAAGTATTTGATGCTGATGGTGATTAGAATTTTAATAGTATATTTAACTTAACCTGAAAATAGCAAAGGAATTGAGTCTACTTATGTTGCCTATTTTATTTATGTTGTTTAATTACAAAAACCATCTTTATTCTCCTTTAAGCTTTCAAAAAAAACAATCCTACTTACAAGAATCACATATTTTTATTACTTTTAAGATATCTAAATATAGTGGATTCTACAATTATTTGTATACTTATGAAAGAAACGTTGACATTCTTAAGATTTAAAGCATTGATATGTGTAATTTAGCAATAAGAATAACTTCATTTTATGTATGTTACATAAATTCAATAGCCTCATGCACTGTCAGCCTCAAAGTATTCTTTACAGAGTAAAAAGGATTTTGTTTCAACCATATTTTCAAATGGTAAGCAAATCTATTTTAAGATAATACTTTTTTATCTCTAAAGTAAGTTTATTGAATAATTGTAATTGCTGGTAACAATGAGTTAATGACTATGATCTTGGTCAGTCATTTATGAGAGTTACCCAGTTCATATTTGCACCTAGTACTATAATTCTGTTTTGAGGAGCCATTTATAAATAGATGTTCGTTTTTCTTAACATATTTATTTAGATAAAGATCCCAAATGGCCTTAGGATCCATAAGGAGGGATATTCATGTATTACATAAGTGTTAGATATAAATAATATGTAACAATATGGGTAGATGTTTGAGAACAAAATATTGTGAATTGTAAAATAAAATGTTAATTTACTCTGAAATCATATAAAAACCAGACACAAATAAATTGAATAATAGGAATTGTTTTGGTCTCAGATAACAGAGTAATGAGACTGGAGAAACAAAACACAAAAATTATATATCAAGGACAATGTTAGATGGTTAAACAATCTTCTATTTCACTATAAACAGTCAGGGAAGTAATACAAAAAGGAACACAAAAAATCATATAATATAACAGAAACTTTAATGGGTGATATACTGTCTAGTGACCCATTCAGCAAACACAGGTTAACAAACGATATGCATAATAATACATATATAACATTGCAATCTGTAGATCCTATTATGAGATTATGCCCCAACTCTAGGATGTAGATCATGTCAAGAATTACATTTATTCATACTTATTAATGCATTTATTTACAAATAATAATTCTGAAAATGAATTTTCAGAGGTATCAGCTTTGCATAATTTTCAATTATGTGTCTGTTTTCAAAATCCTACTCATATACATGCATTCTTAGAATATTCATGTTTATTATATTTACAATGTTACATTATTACCAGTATCTTTTGATTGAATGAAATCCTCCTTCGTATAGAAGGTTTGAATAATAAGGTATCTTTTTAATTCTGATCTAAACTTGTTATTGTTCATTTGCAATTCTTTGATAGAAGAGGGAAGTGAATTAACTGAAACTATTCCTTTGTAGTAAACCCCTTTTTGGAATAACTGTAAATTATTTGTAGGACTATGTAAGTCCTGCCTATGTTTGGTCTATTTGTTATGAATATCTGCATTTTTTGTAAACTTTTCTGGGTTATTTATTACAAATGACAATATGGCTACAATATATTCACAGGCTAATGGTAAAATTCCAAACATTTTAAAAAGTGGTTTGCAGTGAGTTGATTGTCTTTCCCCTGCCAACCACCATATTGGATATAAACACAATACTTGACAGTAAGCATAATTATGGAAATTGAACTTGACAAGGAATAGGAAAATATATTGTACAATGCAATTTAACATATTAGCTATTAATATTGGTACTAATGTATTACTTATATATTCCATGAGTAGATGCATTTTTGTCATCTTAAAATGTATGCATTTAATAATGTGTTAAATTTGCAATGGAAGTTCATTTTAGGCTTTAGTCATTATGTGAATTATACCCTTTAAACTATATTTGTTTGTCACCACTTGGTTAATATTATCAATTTTAAGTTCCATCACACATTATGTTGGACATTGGGCCACCTTAATAGTGGTTTCTTGATCTGTAGAGTTACTAATTTGCCACTATGAGCACATGTGATGAATGATCAACTCATCTCCCCATAAATAGCACCATAGGATGAAATCAAGATTTGTGGATATGAAAATTATATAATTTATCCCAAGAATTTTTTTTTCTCCCAAGGTGTGAGAATTCTTTCACATGCAAATAAACAATATATGGGAGGGAAAACGCAATGGATAGGCTATGAAAGTTTGTTCTGCTATTTTTACACAAAACTAGTGTGTTTATTACATAAAACAGTTTTTTCTGTAATACGAGAAAGTGTGTTTGTGTATAGGGAGTATGTAACGTATGTGAAGTGTGTTTTGTGCCCAGTCCAAGCTGACTCGGGCAAATTGAAAACCTCAAGTAACCACAATGAATACTAAATCTAATGTATTGAGTTATTCAGCGATCGCACAAAGTGGACCTAGTAAGGATCAGGCAATCGTTATTGCAGCTCATGAAGGTATTCCTATCAAAGATTATGTTTACGCCATAGCAAAACTTACCGAACCAACTAATATACGGTTCGTCTCACGAATCTCAAATAACCGTGTAAGCATGTACCTCTCTAACAAACGAATAGCGGAAGAAATAGCAGCAAACCATTCCCGGATTACTATCAATGATGTTGTACTAGATCTGCGACCCCTATTGACTAAACACAAGAGAGTCATACTGTCAAACGTCTGTCCAGTTATCCCCAATAGTACCCTAGAAAATTACCTGGCATCTCAAGGTATATATCCGACCTCTGCAATTTCACACGTCACTCCACCATGCCTACACACCTAAAACTACGGCTGTACCGCGCAGTCATCCCGCCCCTGATGCTGTACGGCTGCGAGGTCTGGGGTTCGGTGGCTCGTTCCACCATCCACAGGCTGCAGACCATGCAGAACAGGGCATTGAGGATGATATATGGCACAGACCGTAGATTCCCGTCCCACATTCTCCATTCCCACTCCGGAATCCCTTACATAGTGGACGTTGTGCGAGAAAGAGCTCGCACAATATACACTAAACTTGCTCCCCACCCAAATCCCCAGGTGAACACTCTCGGTCTTTACGACCACACGCTGCCTAGGAGACGCGTAAGCTACCGCCTTCCCAAGGACGCCTTGGGTTGGTAGTTTTCCGGCCGCCTCTCCCTTCTTTACAGTTCTACCCGCCAAGTTAAGCAGCATCGGGCCCGGTCCCGACTCGGACGGGTGACCGTCCAGTTGTACTCCGACCAGATCTGCAACACTGGCTTCCCCCACCCCGTACCTACATCCCTTCAGTTCTCCCCGCTAGCCGGCACTGCGGCAAGCGGCTGGCCAAGGTAAGCAGCATCGGGCCTGGTCCCTCTCTGGGTGGGTGACCACTCAGGTAGGTAAGCCAGCCCGCGCCGGCTGCACAGAGGGAAACACCCTGCCCACATTACTTCGACACAGACATAAACGCTTGCACAAGACTACATCTTTTATATCACACGGGTAAATCCGCGAGAAAAGCGGATAGGTACCGTGGTGATTTGCCCCCGCCCGAGTACACTCGGGCGACTAGTTCTTGCTCCTGGCTCCTGGCCTCACACGTCAGGGCCGGAATGAGTGCTCCAGGTTTCTCTCATATTTTAAGCTTTCGCCGACAGTTCTACGTTAAGTCTGAGGATATCGATCAACTTCCCGACAGTTTTCAAATCTATCGTGATGACACAAACTACTGGGTCTATGTTTCAACTGACACACCTACTTGTTTCATTTGTAAACAAGAAAGCCACTTGGCTAGCCAATGCAAATCATCAGAAGTGCAACAGACCACCACCACCTCCAATTCAGGGGAATTTCCCTCCTTGCCTACCACAACGGTAACTCCTGGTCCATCTACCTCAAAAAAAAAGACACTCATCATGTCAATGACGACCAAGTAAAGTCCTTAAACACTGAAAAAGGGGAAAATTCTTCTTCTCATACAGTAAACAATACCAAGCTTGTCACTGCTTCCCACGATGCTACTACTGTACACTTAGGTGAAGTAGCCTCTCCTGTTGACAGTCTACCACACCGCATGAAACGCCCTATTTCTTCAACCAACAGTGATTCAGAACATCCAAATGATTCAAAATTTGAGCAAGATAATTCTGAACGGTTAACCAAATCACAGGATGAGTACTCTGATGATGACAACATCTTAAAGACCAGTACTAAACCAATGCCTAAAAAACCAAAATCATCAGCGACAACACAACCACTACGTGAACTACTGCTACCACTTCAAAACCACATGGAGGCTAACCCGGACGAATACCTTTTGAATTTTACACAACTTGTCAGTTTCTATGAAAATTCAGTGGGGTCCTCTGATGTCGCCCACTTAGCCACATCATACACCACAGATCATCATGCGTTAGCACAATTGCTTAAAAAGATATATCCTATGTTAACAAACAATAAAATAAAAAACAGACCACACGGCTTGAAAAGAAATTAATGTTGGGCACTACTAAACCAGAGAACAACTTTGGCACCGTCTCCACAGATGTTGCTGGAGTTAGAGCTCATGACTCTCAGCCATGAACTCTGATACGTTGCTACTACAATGGAACATCAATAGTTACAGATCTCAACTAGAATACTTGCAACTACTTCTCTCTACTCATAGTCCAGCTATTATTTGCCTACAGGAAACTAATTTTCATACTGACTACATAGCACCAATACGCCGGTATACTGGATACCATAAAAATCGTCTCAACGCCCACCAAGCTAGTGGTGGTGTTGCAACATATGTACTTGAGAACATTCCACAGCAAGAAATTGTCCTTCAAATCTGTCTGGAAGCTGTAGCTGTCTCTATTTTTCTCACTATTGAGATATGTATTTGCAATCTCTATCTACCAAACAGTGCCAACATTGACCTACAAATGCTCACACATCTTATTCAACAATTACCCACACCTTTCATTTTACTGGGAGACCTTAATAGTCATAACATTCTGTGGGGAAGCCAGCGAACTGATCGGCGTGGGAAAGTGATTGATTCAGTTCTGAATACATTTCCCTTAGTGGTACTCAATTCCCCATTACCTACCCGTTATGATGTAGCCCATAACTCCACAAGCAGTATTGACGTCACCATGTGCTCCTCGAACATTGTGCCTCTGTTTCATTGGTCCATTGAGCATACTCTCTATGTTAGTGACCATTATCCTATTATTCTGAAGTCTACCTTCAATGCACCCAAACATGCTCGACATCCTACTTGGCAACTCCACAAAGCTTACTGGCCCTTGTTCAAGGTTCTTGCGCAGAATGCCATTGCAGATCTTCCGCAACTGGATATTTTCCCACAAATGGACGTAGATGACATTATTAATATGTTCTCTACAACCATACTTCAGCAAGGACGTCTCAGCATTCCTTTAACGGAAAATGTTTCAGGTAAACGCCGTGTACCATGATGGAATGATCAGTGCGCCGAAGCAATCCGGAACAAAAACCATTCATATTACAAATACAAACGTCAACCTACACTCGAAAACAAGTGCGCTTTCAAGCGTTTCCGAGCTGCGGCTCGTCGGGAGGTGAAAGAAAGCAAACAGCATTCTTGGCTTCAGTTTCTATCTACTCTAAACGCTAATGCTCCTCAATCCTAATTGTGGCATAAACTACACACTCTCTGTGGCAACCGCTCCTCACAGGTGATATCTCATCTTAGAACACCTACTTCAAGTGCGCCCATTAACGACTCTCTGGTAATAGCTAATACCTTGGCAAGCACATTTTCTGGTGCTTCCAGTGACTCCCATTATGATTCTGAATTTCTCCATACTAAAAATAAGACTCCAACATTAGATCTGCATATGATATTTACAAGCAGCAATCAAATGTTCAACGAAGAACTCACGATGAAAGAACTACTGTATGAATTAAAGTGTTGCACCAGCAAAAGTCCAGGACCAGACAGTATCCCATATGCATTCCTACAGCATCTTCCAACAGCTGGTCTTTCCTACATATTAGATATTTATAACTACCTATGGGTTAATCAGCTTTTTCCTAATCAATGGCGTAGCTCCATCGTGGTACCTATTCCTAAACCCAATAAAGACCACTCTTTTCCCTACAATTACCGTCCAATTTCACTTACCTGTACCCTATGTAAGCTGCTGGAGAAGATTATCAATCGCCGTTTACGTTGGTATTTAGAATGCAAAACATTTTTTGCAGACATCCAATATGGTTTCAGAAAATACCGTTCCACAACTGATGCATTTCTGCTGCTAGAATCCTACATTGCCGAAGCCTTCTTGAGCAGTCATCATGCCATTCTTGTTAGCTTGGATAATTGAAAAGGCTTACGATACTGTCTGGCGCGATCACATCATTCGCACATTAATGAAACATGACGTCACAGAAAACATGATTGCATTCATTTACAATTTTCTCCTAAACCGGAAAATCAGCGTTCGTGCTAACGGTGTTCTATCCCAAAGCGTCAACATTGACAACGGAATACCACAAGGATCTGATCTTAGTGTGACACTCTTCTTAGTAGCCATCAATGATGTGAATTCCTGCCCCCAGCCACCTGTAAGAGCTAGTCTCTTTGCGGATGACCTAACTATATTTTGCAGTGGAAATAATATACAGACTACCCAGGAACTAGTACAACATACACTCTACAAATTACAGCAATGGAGCAATACTACCGGATTTAAATTCTCTGCCACTAAGAGCCGCAGCATTCTGTTCAGTCGTTCTCGTGGGCAATCATCGCCGCCTCTCCTTTTTCTAGGGAACCAGACAATTCCTACAGTATCTACTGTCCGCATTCTAGGGCTGCATTTTGATCACTGCCTAAACTGGATCACACACTTAAAGCTCTTGAGCGCAGAATGTTTTCGACGTTTAAATGTCATGAAAACAATGGCAGCCGAAACTTGGGGAGCTGACTTCACAGTACTACTTCGAACATATAGAACAATTATACGTCCCAAGTTGGACTACGGCTGCATTATATATCATTCAGCCAATCCAACAAGCCTGAAAATGCTCGATAGTATTCAATCTTCGGCGCTGAGGATCTGCTTGGGTGCTTTTCACACCAGTCCTGTAAGCAGTCTCCAAATCGAAGCAAATGAACCTCAACTGAATACGAGGAGGAAGGCCTTAAGTCTCATGTACGCTACACGAACTGCCTCCAGGAGTCCATCAACAGTTTTCAACCATGTTTTTCCTGCCAAGTCCCAAAGCGTATGTGCTCATAGTCAACGTCGTTTTGCACCCTTCTCCCAGAGAATTCTACTTTTTCTGCAAGAGTTCCAATTGGATATTCCGCCAATGGTCTCCTGCTCCTTGACGATATTCCTTGGAAGTTAAAACTACCTACCATAGATATTTCCATGGCGCGTTACAACAAAGACTGTACAGATACTTCAGTCTATCTCCGTTTATTCAGAGCCCTTTGTATCTCACACTCCGCATCACAACAAATTTACACAGATGGCTCCAAATGTGAAAATCATTGCGGTTGTGCTGTGATTTTACCACATACCGCTATACGGCTTACCTCAATTTCTATTTATATTCTTTTGTGAACTGATAGCTATTCGTCTCACTTTGGAGAATGTCCTTGAAGCCACTGCTCTCTCCACCATCTACACAGATTCAATGAGTGCTCTTCTCAGTCTTCAACAGCGAACTCCAACCAATAACCTGGTGCTTTACATTCAGTTACTCTATCATAGATTATCTATCTCGGGCAAACAGGTCCTGCTTGTGTGGGTACCTTCCCATGCTGGCATACTCGGGAATGAGAACGCCGATGGTGCAGCTAAGGAAGCAACAGGACACCCTCCCAACTTATTGGACCTCAGGATTCCTCACCAAGACTTCAACGTTTTATGCGTGGCACCATTCTCCGGCAATGGAAGCAACAGTGGTTCAACTCAACTAGAGACAAACTACGTGATGCCTGTCTTCTTTCCACTTCTGTTTATCCTCTCACACATCACAAACGTTGTCATCAAGTTCTTCTATCTCTGCACTGCTCTCACTCATTCTTATCTTCTGTCCGGCGATCTTCCCCCCAAGCGCAACTATTGTCACTCTCCGCTTACAGTCACTCACATTCTCACCAGCTGCTGTTTCTACGATGATGCAAGAACTAGATGCAGTATTCCAGCAAATATGTTAACTACTCTTAGTGATCCAGCCTTCTCGAAGAATGTACTGAACTTTCTAAATGAAACACATTTATGTAAAAAATTGTAAAATTATTGTAGTCGCGATTTGACCTTGTTGTTAAAGCGACATTAAATAAAATAAATAAATAAAAAAAAAATATATGTGGGACCAATGGCTTTATTCCCTTCCAAAGAAAGCCATGCTAAGAATTTTTACATCAGAAAAAATTCCATCACTCTCTGCTGAGCTTGAACTCACAAGCTTGGATATTAGAGGCTAGCATATCCACACCTCTGGTATAATGGTGTTTTATGTTATTTGGTTTTGGCATATAAATATTTGAATGGAATAATAATTAAAAATTTTATTACCAAAAGTGGAATAATTTGTGTTTATTGGTGTTATATGAATGAGATTGGCAGAAAAATACCTTGGGAAATCCTCATGGAAAATCTTAAGAACAATGGTATAAAAAGAGCACATGGAGGCACTTCTTCATTGCTACTTTTCAACATAAATAGTTCAGAAACTTTGATTGATTGAGAACCTAAACTACATGTGAAGCCTTTGTGATGGATTATCAGATCCAATCTCTGGATGTTTGAGGCATTCCACTAATATGGCACTAACGAATCATAGTTGTACAATGTTGCCTCATATGAATAGTACAGCTTGCCCCTTTAAAAATTAAAATACAATTTCATATGTGTCTATGCATATTTCATATTATAGAAAAGTATCAAGAAGTTAGGGTAAAAGATGATGCTCTTGTGCACACATAGAAATTGTCAATTGATGATTATGTTTTCACAATTTGATAGATTAAAATGAATATGATTTTCCAAAAAAATGCCTGCTCCAAAACAAGTTGCAAATTGCTACAAGAAATTTTCAAGCTTCCACTTCAAGAGATATTCCTTCACACAAAATAAGCAGTGAAGGGTTGTAGGTGCCTCAATAGTGAGTTAAACTTTGGTCAATTCTCTGTTCAGTTCTCTCAGTGATACTTTACAGAGCACATTTGTAAAGTTACAATGGCATTTACCACAGGTGCAGAAAATTCTGTTGAAGCATCTGAAGTTTGATATCCATTAAATTACATTGTATTGGTTCTTGCAAAACATCAGTTTTAGACCACAGATTAGGAGTAAGTATTTTATTTCTAATAGTGTGTATCAAAGTTTTGATTCTGGTTGGGTCAAACTGTCTGGCTGAAATTTTATCAAAAATTTTCTTCAGTCCATGAATGAATATTAAATTCAGTGCTTTAAACCATGTGTTACTAAGTGAGGTGGCGCTGCAGTAACATGTGCAACTCACATTTGGTAGGTCATGGGTTCGATACTCACCAACCGTACACTCTGAGGTTTCTCATGGTTCTCCCTTATTTAAGTGAATAATGGGGTGCTTTTTCTCCATAAGTTCCTTTGCATCATCTCTTTTCATATCATTTCCTTCTCATCTTTCAGGTTATATATATATATATATATATATATATATATATATATATATATATATAAACGCCTGCGTTTGCTACTGTGGCACAGGCGATGACATGTGGAATGAAGATGGAGCACCAGTGTAATACGATGGTGGGGAAAACCGGAGAACCCAGGAAAAATCTGTCCCTGCACTGCTTTGTCCGATATGGTCACCTGGAATTGAACCCAGGCTGCCTACTTGAGAGCAGCAATCTTTCAGGCATGTGAACCCTTGGGCACATGGTGTGTGACAGCTTCGGCAAGTGGCTTGCGGCTGCATGTGCTTTGTGAATGCTGTGGTCACTACTCTCGCAGGGACAGGAACAGAGTTCTTTTACATGCCAATAAATTTACTAACATGGGGCGTTGCTTTAAAGCACACTTAAAAACTATTAGTATGGGCCAGGTTGGACCTGCAACCTTGGAATCAGAAGGCCAGTGTCTAATCAATAAATCACTGGTAGACTTTGCTGCCAGTTTTGTAATGCCACAATGGATGGATTCCATTAGAACATTATTTATTTTTAAAGGTTCATTATTTTATTCAATTGTCATTGTACAGAGGCAGCTATGTAGGAATGTGAATTTGGCCCATTTTAAATTATACTTAATATGACTCCCATCAAATCTGAAAATGCCTACAAATTGTAAGGTAAAGTAGGAACATAGAAGTATAGCTAATGGTTCAGTCACAGCTGGAGGATGATTATCATGATATGTAATATTTTTTCATTATATGTTGGAATATAATATACCCTGAGCCTGCCAGTACATCATTAAGATTATGAGACCCATATATTAAAAAAATGTTCATATCTGTTACAGATTAATTCCATGGAATTGGATCTTAAGATATGTGATGCATCATTCTTAGTAAAATAATTGTCAGGGATTAATTTAATATGCTGGCCTTTTCTGTTTCCATGGTGGAATTACATTAACTATTGTTCCATTTTTATGTCAATTATATTTGATGTAGGCAGCACTGTGGCCAAGTAGTTAGACCACTGACCTAAATGGCCTGGTTTCAATCTCGGCACTGCATAATTTGTGGTGAGTGAAGTGGCATCTGGGTAGGTTTTGTTTCAAGTTATCGGGTTCTCCCTGCCATTCATTCCACCAAATGCTCCTTGTCACCCATTGCACCATCATTTCCTATCAACCACTACCTCACTTTTATACCAGGCATCGGTAGCTCAACATGGCTTCTCTCTGATCCAGAACCTTGCTTCTTAATAGACATTTAACTTCAGGTGCTGGCTTGTAAGTCCTGGTGGGTGTCAATCATACATACAAGAAGGGTAAACAGAGAAAAAATAGTATATTGTGTACTAAGAACTGCAAGTTACATATTTTGGGAATATGAGGCTTGCAGGGCCAAGTTTTCCCAAGCATTCGCGATCTCAGTTCATAGTTAGCCAATTACTTTTTGAAATACTTAAAAAACAAAACAATAAATCAAACTGCTTTTCAATATTTTATTAAACATTAAGAAAAAATGAATTCTCGAATGCACAAATGAAAAACTACATCTAAATTATATGGACAAAGCCTTCTTATGCACTCTTTTGTTAATGAATTTTGCAATAGATTCTTTACTTAAAGTAATACATGTCTTGAGTGTTACGTCAATTCCTAAATGTACTGTACTGTAAGTATTAATGACTCTTGCTGTAAGTACTTACAATGCTTGTAGGTATGGTAATTAATAAATGAATTGTAAATTTAGCTTACATTACCAAATATGTGTTCTGAATGATTAACTTACATATCAAGTATTTCAAAGAGAAATATTTGATGTGATCTATTATTTTAAATACATTTAAGATCTTAGTGAAGTTTAAGAATTTTCCCACTTATATACAATTTAATAATATTTATTTGAGTCCATACACCAATTTACAAAGTGTAGACCAAGTCAAGATTACAATACAATTATTTATAAATTACGTAACATTGCAGATTTACAAATTTTCATTCGAGTACATAGCTTTCATTATTGGATATACTTTTAGTTTGTTTTTAAATGCATTTCCTTCACACACTTTTAAATGTCCAGATAAAAGCCCCCCCCCCAACATACAGACATTTCATTATTGATTTAATATTGTAGGTAGTTTTATAGAGATCTTGGTTATGTCTTGTATCATAATGGTGCATTTCCTTATTCCTGATATATTTATCAAGTCATGAGTAAGCATACAAGTTTGGTATTTAACAGCCTTTTCGTTTTTGAGCTATGCTGTCCACAGACACACACTTATACCTTTTTTTAAAAATGCTTTTTTTGGACTCAGGGGACCCCAAAACATATATGTTTTACATACGGGACTCAGGTGATCTCAAAATGTATATTTGCAGTAAAATCTTGGTATCAAATTTTGGGTGGAACATAATACTTCCTCTAAACACTATGTACATAGTATGTGTAGAGAGAGTAAAAATCTGACATGTTCCATTCACATAACTTTATCTATTCTGCAAATAAAATTCTTACAAATGATTATTCTTTTATCTATTTCATGCTAATGACAATAAACATTAGCAGAAATTGTCTTCTTGCTTGCTTCCTTGTAAGTAGAAGGGAACTATAGGGAATACATTAGGCTAAAGCGATAGATCTTTTAAAAGCTGGTGGCTATGTGAAATATTAAAATTTGGTTCTCTTTACTGGGTCAGAAATAAGACCAAAGAGCTATAAATGAAAGATGATTTCCTCTGAGAAAAGTTTAAATAGTTGAAGAATGAAACCAATAAGAAGGAATATCTCACAAATGGTTGACTCTATTGACAAAAAAAAAAAAGGACATCACATAAATTTTGAGTTTTTAACGAGATCCATATTTTTGTGTAGTATGACCCACTTAACAATCCTCTTGATTTAACCCTCTTAGATATACAACTTAAAACTATCATAATTGGTGACTTTAATGCCCACTCCCAACTTTGGAGCAATAATAATACAAATCAACCTGGAGAAATGATCATGGACCTCCTAAATTCTACAATAGCAGAACTCGTTTACATAAAAGAAGATCCTCCTACTTTCATGCATTATTCTGGTTCTGGCACCAGACTATTGTTGGTAACATCAGATAACCAAGACGAAACCAAGAAAAAAATAATTAAAGACCCTGGATCTGGCCATAGAATCATCATTGCTTCTACCAACCTCCATCAAAACCGTAGAAAAGAACCTCACAATAATAAAATACCATGGAATTTCAAACAAGTGGATTGGAATCTATTTACATCAGAACTAGACAAATACTTCAAGGCCCAACACACCACTAATGGAAAATACCAATTCAGATAGATTGAACAAATATTTTTGTGAATCTATTCTTAAAATCACAAAAAAGCACATCCCACGAGGCAAACCAAAAAAAATATACCCCATTTTGGGCGGAAAATCTAACTCTATTGAAACAAGATAGAGATAAAGCAAGAACCACAATGAAGATACTCAAGATTGGAGGAAGAAGACTGCCATTCTTAAAAAAGCAATCCTGACAACATTCATGCAGAATCTCTGAAACATCTGGGAGGAAAAGCCAAGTCTGTACTCTTATCCATTTACAATTTAACATGGAACACCTCAATTCCTGCAGCCTGGAAAAAAACAATCATTGTACCAATTCCCAAAAACGAAAACCTGCCAATGATGTAAATAGTTACTGACCAATAGCACTGTTAAGCATGATAGCAAACACCATGGAGTGAATTAATGATCTCCAACAGATTAACTTGGTATTTACATAACTCCATGGCACGACAGCTCACGGGGAACCTTGGCCTACCGCCCGGCCGCTGCGTCCCCCATCTCGGTCCACTACAGATGTCATGGATGGGGTGCAGTATTGGAGGGTGAGATGTGGTCAGCGCCTCGAATCCCCCAGCTGGTTAATGCGGTCCTCATGACCTGGAGCTGCTACTTCTCCATCAAGTAGCTCCTCAAATGGCCCCCCAGGGACCTTACGAGGCTGAGTGCACCCCAGGCCAGGTCTCCCAGCGGGGGAAAAATCCCCACGCCAGTACTGGGGATTGAACCCAGGTCTCCCGCTTGGTAAGCAGCAACACTACCACCGCGCTAAGGAGACGACCAACTTGGTATTTAGAATCCCAAAATCTTTTATCTCCAACTACAATCTACTAATGAACATATCATTTGTCTCAGCCAAGAAATAAAAGACAATTTTAATAAGAAAGAAGATAATGTAGCAATATTTCTCGACTATCAATCAACATATGACTCTGTTTGAAGAAACAAATTATTACTAAAACTGCAGAAATTAGGTATCTCAAACAATATGTTCAGATGGATATCAGAATTCCTTAGAGATTCATTGCTACTAAATTCAAAAACTCACTCTTCAGTTACAGACAAACACATAGAGGTCTGCCTCAGGGTGCTGTCCTCAGCATTACTTTATTTAATATCTATATAAATGACTTGTCTTTCATATTAGAAGATTCAAACATGAAAACAGCATTATTTGCAGATGATAGAATTTTTGGACCTCTGGATATCACAGACACAAAAACAAAATTTAAAATTCCACTCTTAAAACTTTAAATCAACTACATGAATGGAACATATCAAATTTAATGACATTTAATACAAGTAAAAGCAACTACCAAATTTTTACACTTGGTAAAAAAGAACGAGATTTCAATATCCAATACAATGGCTGATGCCTTCGTAGGACTTACAAATCCAAATATCTTGGAGTCATTTTTGACAGCAAGTTGACATGGAGCAACCATTTGAAATACATTTCTGAAAAAGCTTGTAAAAGATTCTTCCTTTTGAAAAGACTAACAGGACAAAAATGGGGATGCTCCTGAAACACCTTGAGCATTACATACAAAATGTGTATACTGCTAGTGAAGAAATTTTAATTACGTCACTGTTCATAAACAAAATAGAACAAGTCTTAAATCAAGCTCTGATACTCATTACTGGTGCAATCAAAACAACTCCAATAGTTCTATGACATTCCTCACTAATACTAATAGCATCAAAATGACAACAGAAGAAAAAGCACTAATTCAATATGAAAAACTCATCAGATTACCAGGAAATAATTGGCATTTATACAGTCCTTTCTTTATATTAAAAACTCAAAAAAGTTAAATATCCATGGTTCATGAGATAAAACAGAAAATTAATATCCCGAATTTAAAAGAAAACTTACAAATCAAACCAAATCTCTTAACTTTAATAAATGAAGAAATACCGAAATCAGAAGTAAACATTGACACAATGAAACAATTGTCTTTCGAGACTACCAACAATAGGTATCCTCCACCAAACTGGCTCCATATATATACCAACGGATCTTTGTTCTCCAGAGCACAAGGTGTCAGTGCAGGTGTTACATGCTGTCTCTTCTCACTTTATAGATCTCTTGGATATGGAACAACAAGTTGTGATGGTGAAATCATTGCAATAAGTGAAAGTCTCAGAAATTTTCTATGCCACATTAATAAATTCAAGAATGCAGTTATATTATCACTCTCCAAAGCAGCTATTCTATCGATAGTTTCTAGATTCACATCTTCTGAGATAACGAAAATGCTCTCCCAACTGCTAACACTCAAAAGAATAGTATTCCAATGGATACCATCTCATTGTGGAATCCTGGAAAATGAATATGCTGATGCTTTGGCAAAGAAGGGCAGAATTGTGGCTTACAGACCAGTCACCAAATTTACATACTACCCTGTCAAAAAAGAAAAAAATGGAATTCCCTACATGAAAACCCTCATTCAATTCCCGGTTTACCATGCAAATCATCTGCAGCTGCATTTAGATTGGCAACAGGCCATGACTGTTTGGCCAAACATCTGTATAGGACTGGAATATATCAATCTCCAAACTGTCCACAGTGTAACTCAGATCAAGACATGGATTCAGAGCATCTCAAAATCTGTTCTTCAGTGGCTGACCATGAAAATATCTCTGAAAAATATCGGTGTGCAAGAAGACAAATGACTTTATTGTCAAACATCGACTATTAAAGAACAACAACATATTTTTGTGTAGTAAGTTTGTCTATATCTTGGTTTACCAGTCATCCAGAATGAAGAGGTCTTCAGAGGCTATTTCCAAAAAATTCAAGATATACATCTCATTTGTTATAAAAATGGTTTAAATATACAGCATTTTAATGAAAATTGTTAGAGAAATCTTTGAGAAAATCAACATTTTCAAAAAAAAGTTTCATATAAAGGGTAGTTGGGATGGTGGGATTTTCCTGAAAATGTTTGTGTCACATCCTTGGAAGACATTGAACTTAAATACCAAGTGTCATATTTAACAGACTTTTTTTGAGTTATGCTGTCCACAGACCTATACATGAACCTTTTCCTAAATACGCTGTTTTTGGATTCAAGGGGTCTTAAAACAGGTATTTCTGGTGAAATCTCAGTGCCAAATTTTTTAGTGGAATACAATATTGGTAGAGAAAGTAGAAAACACTAGCTTTAATCATTGAGAAATGGAATGATGCAACCTTGAAGTTGATATTGCAAGCTATTTATCAGTTTATAGAGATGGCTATGTCACAAACATGTTATTTGTCTGTTCACACATTTACATCATAACTATCCGTAAACAGTATGACATCATAAATCAGCTTATATTTCACTATCTACAATATATTATTGTTTTTTTTTTTCCTGGCATTTTCCAATTGCAATACTGAAGAAAAAAAAATATTGTAATTGCAATTAACTAATTAGTGAAACTAACTGTTAAGTATGCATTTAGCAATAATATCAGATTGTGTCAGCCTAATCTAGCACAATGATCACCACTTTTTACAAGAGCTAATTTTAAACAAAAAATAAGATCAACAACAGCATGATTTATATCTGTCTTAATTGTTATTTAATTATGCATTTCATTCTTTTTTATACATTCTAGAAAAGATGATGCTGCAACATCAGATACGAGAAAGATATCTTAATTTCTTATAACAAAAATCTGTTGTGAAATAACTCACACATGTTTCCTCTTCCACTTCCATTAGTAAGGAATATCTCCATATGATTTTATAAAACATTTTAAGTAAGAAAAGTTATTATTAATATTACTCTTATTATTTGGTTCTCTTTGCATGACCAGGAGTAAAACAAAAGAAATAAGAATGACAAATTCCTGTTTCAGAAAAGTTTAAGTAGGTACTTTAAAATTGAAACCAATATCAGGATGTATCGGAAATGGTAACTCCACAAAAAAAAAAAAATTGTGGTGGTAGGACATTCTTGAAAATCTTTGTGCTACATCCTTGTAAGAAGCTGAACTTACTTAAAAAGTTAGGTATTTAACCAACTTTATGCTTTTGAGTTATGATGTTCACAGACACACATATATGTATGTGGATCTTTTTCAAAAAATGTTTTTTTTTAAATACAGGAGACCCTAAAATATGGATTTCCAGTGAAATTTCGGTTTCAAATTTGTAAGTAAAGAAAGTAAGAATAATAGTTAAATACTTAAGAACTGGACACCTTAAAATTCCATACAGTTTGCATACCATTATGAGAAACACTTAAATATTTAAAGGAATTTAAAATAGTGACAAAAGTATTAAGAGGAGCGGGAAGTGTTAGAAATATATGGACATCTACCTAAATCAAGAAACATAGATATCTCTGTGGTAGTATAGAGTGGAGCACGAAAATCCAGCCCCAAATACTAGATTGTTCATTGTTGCCTGCCAATTGTCACCTGTTGTTGCAGTTTCTGTGTGCGTAATTCATGTGGTTTCTTCCTTTGCAATTTTTTTTTAATTTATTATCTGTTATTACATGTTTATCTATTTATTGATGTATCTGCTTGTGGGCAACAATTTATGCATAATTAGCAGGCGAGCAGATGTACTTGGGTCAGTTTTTCATGCTAAGCAAATTTAAACTTTTGCAGAAATTGTCTTATTGCTTCCTTGTAAGTAGAAGGGAAATAAGGGAGTACACTAGACTAAAGCGATAGTCAAATCTTTTTAAAGCTGGTTGTCATATGGTTGAAATCCATTTACAAATTCCTGTATGAGAAAAGTTTTTAACTGAAACCAATAACAAGGAATATCTCAGAAATGATCAACTCCTTGAAAAAAGTGTATATGACATAAAATGTGTGTTTTAATGAGATCTACATTTCTGTGTAGTATGTTTGTGTCTACCTCTTGCAGTTTACCAGTTATACAAAATGCATCTAGAATAAAGAGGTCATCAGGGGTTATTCCCAGAAAGTTCAAGATATACATATTATTTGTCATGTAAATATTTTTAATATACAGTATTTTAATGAAAATTGTTAGAGTAATTTTTGTGAAAATAATTTTTTTTTTATTTCATATAAGGGATAGTTATCTTCCTGTCACATTCTTGGGAGATACTAAACTTAAATACTAATTTTTGTATTTTATTGACTTTTTGTTTTTGAGTTAATGTGTTCACATTTTTTTTACAGGAGATTCTAAAATGTGTATTTCCGGTGGAGTGCAATACCTTCTCTACCTATGTACCAAGTACTATATAGAGAAAGTAAAATTAAAGAAAATATGTATAGATGGGTAGTACCTAATATTGCATTGTGAATATATCTGAAATATAAACAGGCATTATTGAAAAATGACAGAGAGGGAGAGGCTAATTGAAGTAGATGATACAGACAATTGAAAAATGCAATAAAATTTATTTTCAACTTATGAATTTGTAACACAATATATAAAAAAAATCTTATGCATTCCATTCACATGACTTTCTCTACATCTCTGCAACAAATTGTAGTTAAAAAGCATATGCTTCTATTTACTTCATGCTAATTACCAGAAATAGTCTTATTACTTCTTCCTTGTAGGTAAAAGCAAAATGAGGGAGTTCCATAGGTTAAAATGATAGCCAAAAGCTGGTTGCTATGTAACTGAAGTTCCTTTGTTTGTATGGACAGGAGTTAAGAAATTACTGTATGAGAAAAGTATAAGCTTTTCAAAGCTAAAACAAAAGATCAGGGGTATCTTAAAAATGATCAGCTCCACGAAAAAAATGCATATAACATAAATTGTGTGTTTTAACGTGCTCTGCATTTCTTGTGTAGTAAGTTTTCATCCATCTTTAGCAGTAATGCAAAATTCCGTAAAATTCGCCGAGAATAAAGTAGTCTTCAGAGGCTATTCCCAGAAAATTCAAAATATACATTTTATTTGTCAGGTAAATATCTTTAATAGGTATACGATATTTTAATCAAAATCGTTAGAGCCACTTTTGAGAAAGTAAACATTTTCGAAAAAAGCTCCATGTAAAGGGTAGGGATTTTTCTCAAAATCTTCGCATCCCTAGAAGATACTAGACTTAAATACCAAGTTTGGTATTTTACCGACTTTTCGTTTTTGAGTTATCGTGTTCATAGACACTCGGACACACACACGCGAACCTTTTTCCGAAATTGCTTTTTTTTTTTTTTTTTAATAAAGGGGACCCTAAAACATATATTTCCGGTGAAATCTCGGTATCGAATTTTTGGGTGGAGTGCAATACCTTCTCTATACACTGTACATAGTGTGTATAGAGAAAGTAAAAATAAATAAAAAATTGTTTTTGACAAATTGCGTGTTTTAATGAGAACTATATTTTGTGTGTAGTAAGTTTTTGTGAATTTCTTAAGCTGACCAGTTAAGCAAAAGCAATCGGTCTTCAGAGGCTATTCCCAGGCCATACCTCCCACAGGTCACAGGAAGAAGTACACTGGGGCTCTAGTATACTTACAAATTAACGATTTGGATAGCTTCTTCGGAAAATGGTTAGACTGAGAATATCTAGGCAGCATCACCTACAGCGAGACTGTATATTTCAGATTTGGTTTTCTGAGACGAATTGTAGAGTATGATTTTATTCAGAAAGTGTTCATACTTCAGTTTCACGGTATAGACATAGGAAATGAAAATGAAATGGCATTTTATTTATGGACGCTCTTTAACTGCAGTGGTTCTCAGCGTTCCACTCAACACCGGTCGTGAAATACTGCTTAATGTTACTCAGATGCCTCTTTATCAGCTTGAGGTTCTTTTACGTGCCCTAAATCTACGATAGGGCCTTTCTTCCCTTCCGAAGGAAGCCATGCTAAAGACTTTTTAGCCCGAAAAAATCCATCGTCCTCCGTCGGGTTTGAATCCGCGACCATAGACACAGGAAGGTGAACCAAATAACTTGCCGACATTTGAACGAAGCATTTAATCCGGAATATGCTTTCTTTCACTACCTAATATTTACAGGTATAATAATTTTAACATTAACTATTTTCAATGATGAGATGTAGTTCGAGAAATAACACCCAAGGATGATATACTAGAGAAGTAATAACAGGATTACGATGAGGAAGAAAATTCCAAAAGAGTTCAACTATCATGTCCCCATAATGAGTACTGCTTAACCCGGTTTTATCATTACGAAACTTCTTCGTTTATTTCATTCCTACAGAGTTTATTAATGTCTGACCAACAAAAAAGAACACAAGCACGTGTGGGTCAGAGAGAAATCCGGTTTTCTCTGGATAAGAGGCAAGACCTCTGACCTCCAATGGCAGATAGCAAGATGTAATACTGAACAACAAAGTGCAGGCTATAGTGTACCTTCTTGAACTTCAATCATTAACTGTGGAAACGCGTTAGAATAACCTTGTGTTTTGCTGTTGATGAGAATGGCACGTTACCTCACTACCTACAGAGGACTCGGATTCGACTCTCGCTTTCTTATGGCAATTTTTTGAATTTCTGGGACATTTACTGGCTGTACCAGAAATGTATTGTCCTTTAATTCTTTATTATGGTTTTTTCCCCTTTCTTGTTACAGATAGTTGTAATTATTTTATACAATAGCCGAAACAATGAGCTGCCATGAATGCTTGTCATCATAAACGATTTCATACTGTACCTACCATCATTGGAACATTTTGAAGTTTCTTGCCAAATTAGATTCCAATAAGATGAAGAACAATGTAACCCCAAATTAAATTTAAGAGAATGTCTCCATAACGTCTTCAAAACAATTAATGGACTCGGAAAATGTACCGAACTTATAGGCCAATTCACAGACAGCGCTGTGAAGACATATTTAGGCATCAATAAAAAGTTGACCTCAGCGCTATAAGACACTAAATGAAATGTCATGAATAGATTTTATTCCACCGTAGTTATGTTATGGAAGATTGCTCGGAGGCAATGAGAAAATTTTATTAGACTATGTTCTATGCAATGTTGCATGATTTAGCTGGAATTGGTTTCTCACAGCTTTAGTTAGTCAGTTAGCTTTAGTTAACTTTAGCCAGATGCACATGAATTTCCCTATCTACTCGTTCGAGACTTCATATCCAGTTATAACTATATATATATATATATATATATATATATATATATATATATATATAGAGAGAGAGAGAGAGAGAGAGAGAGAGAGAGACACACACACACACACACACACACATACACTTTAACCTGGTTGGTCATATCGTACAATCCGTAAGCCTACCATCTTGCATCTTGCCCATTATATTGTAATAACAAAACGTAGCATTTATTTTTGTTAATTAAAAAGATCACCTCTGTTTGAATATAGATTATATACTTCTTCCGCAGGTATGGTATTCTTGGAGTGTCCGGTTTTTGTTCTCCTTAGGCTTTATTTCCCTGGATCTAAACTATTTACAGAAATGCCTCCATACCACATTTCTACATCACGTCCACGCGTCATTCTGATGTAATATTATGTTTCCAAAAATCATGGTTTTTTCCAAATGTTATAGTTTATTGAAGAGACACATAAATAAACTTAATATAATAATAATAACTACAACAATATGCAAGAGTAGTTCTGCACCTCTTGATAAATAGGATTTATATGTAAGACCTTTAGTATTTCATATGCACATAATTTTTTTCCCAAGCGAAGCCTTCGTAACACTATAACACATATTTCGCCCGCATCTGTGATGTGATGTTAGAATGTTGACGTCACATTCAAGAGGTCCCGAGTTCGAGTCTCGGTTACAGTGAGTTACCCGCATTAGTTTTACTGGAGTTTTCCCTTAATCTAAAAAGATAAATATCGGGTAACTTTATTCTATGAACACCGGGCTTATTAGAGCATAATTTCATTCGTGTTGTTCATCGTCAGATATGATCTAAGGAAGCTAAACTTGTGGGGAGTACATATTTCAAATCGACAGAGACTCAACTTTGCTTCTGCATGGGAGAAAGTTAACTTGTCAACAATAATCGCTGTTGGCTCAGCCTGCCTACAGAGAAATCATTGGGCAAAATTATTAGTTACGGTACTATTATTAGAATAATTTTAAACCATGATATTTAAGTTTTATTTTATTGATAACCATTTAAATTTTATTGTGCGGTGTACCTATCAGAGCAATAACTCTTTCATTGTTTTAAGAAATGTACCGAAGGAACAGACGTGACAAAATGCTGGAAGTTCTAGATTAACCAACCTTCGTTTTCTTCTTTCGCTATTTACCCCCCTCGTAAGAAGAACTAACACCCCCTCCCCAGGAATTCAGGCCATCGCCTGGGATCAGGTGTCTGTTGAGTAGACGGACTCTGGATGAGAGAGGAGGAGGATGTGAAATGGATGAGGAGCAGATGGCGACAGACCCCGGAGAAAACGCGCCCAGGCGCCCCTTTGTCCACCATAAATCCCACATGCTGTCCCCTGGTATCAAAGAGGCTAGTAGTCTAACCATTTGCTGATGGCGCCGCCTTCTCTATTGACTAATCTTGTGTTAAAAAACTAAAGAACGTTCCACTAAGTAGGCGATTTAAAATCATAATCACGTATTACCATCTCTACCACATACTATACACATAGCAGGTAGAGAAGGAATTGTATTCCACTAAAATTCAATGTCAAAATTTAACCGAGAATATGTTTTGAGGTCCCCAGAATGAAAATACAATCATTTTAAAAAGAGATCCTTACCAAACTTGGTATTTAAATTTAGCATCGTTGAAGAATGTGACACGAAGATTTTCAAGAAAATCATCCACCTCAAACTCCCCGTTTCGAAAATTGCGATTCTCTCAAAAATGGCTCTAATAAGTTAGAATAAAATACCATATGTACATCTTGAATTTTCTGGGAGAGCGTCTCGAAGCCCTCTTCCTTCTGGATGAGTTTCGCATAACTGGTAAACAGTAAAAGAGGCAAAACTTACTACACAAACATGTAGATCTCGATGAAACACTTCATGTGGAGTTAACCAATTCTGAGATATCCATTCTTATTGGGTTTTAATTTGCAATACATAAAATCTTCTCAAATGGGAAGTCGGTAAGAGCAAAGAGAACGGCGTTTAAAAATCATTACATAGCGACCAGCTCTCTAAGGATTTAACAATCGCTTAAACAATGATATTTCCCTGGTCATATTGCATCAAAAATTAATACCCAATACTGCAACATTTAACTCCATTAGCATGAAGCAGATAGAAATATAGGTAAGCTTTTTAAAGAATAATTTATTGCAAAATGAGTGGAGAAAGCATGTAAATACAACTCAACCTATTTTTCCAGTCGCCCTCCATGGTTTAATGCTAACTTCATATACCCAAGGTCGCGGGTTCAAATCCCGCGGAGGACGATGGATTTTTTCGAGCGTAAAAATCCTTAGCATGTCTTCCTTCGGAAGTGAAGTAAAGCCGGTGGTCCCGTATCATAGATTTACGCACGTAAAAGTACCTCAAGCCTGACCAAGAGGCCTCAGAGCAAAATTAAGCGTTCTTTCAAGCCCAGCATAGAATGGAACGCTGAGAAATATCAGTTAAAGAGCGCCCATTCCGTTTCATATTATTTTTTACGTGTAAAGTAGTAAATTGTGGGAGTCTGAATCGTGTTGCTGGGAAGAAAGCGTGTTTCGGATTTGCAAGGCTTAATTATAACGAGTCCAAGTAAGTAGGAGGCGTGCAATGTTCTTTTGGCCTCTTTTAGACCATTGTTTTCTTGTTTGTAAGATGACCTCCAACCCTTGCATTATTGTGCAAGTGCTCTTCTGATGTTTTGCGGTTCGCTTGAAAGACGTTCGAGCCGTAAAAAGGTCATTTTAACAAATAAAGTCAAGAGTCCATTGTTTATGCTATCAATGACAAGACAATGACAAATAACCGAAGTAAACAAATTAATTATGATCTCTTGCGCAACAATGGCTGGAGGAGTAGTGTTTGCAACCTAAGCATTGCTTTGATAAGCTATTAAAATTATAGCATTTAAGAAATAAAAGCAAAAATAAAAAAAAAAAAGCCGGACCGAAAAAAGCAATCTTATAAATGAGGATATTTATAGATGCACGATCTTGAGTTTTATCTAAATGTTCAGAACACTATGTTTCGAATCACTTTCAGCAAAATGTTTCGATACTTTAAAGATGGAGCGGTTCGAAGTATCTTTTTACGTTCTCCAGCACGTATGTGGTAAGAGTAGTTAGAGAAGATATTGTATTCCTCCCAGAAATTCGATGTCGAGAGTTCTGCTGAAACATGTTTTGAGGTCCCCTGATTCCAAAAAAGCATTTTTAGACAAATGTCTGTATGTGTGTGGGCAGCTCAAAAACATAAACACTGTTAAGCATTAAAAAACACTAAAATAAATCACACTATACCGTGTGAATTTTCACCCATGACGTGTTGGACAATTGTAAAGGATACCTAAGAATATACCTAATATGTTAAATAAATTTATTATTATTATTATTATTATTATTATCATCATCATCATCTAGAAACTTCATGAAACATTGAACAGTCAGAAAACTTAAAACTTTTTGTCTCTTTTGCAACACATTTTAAATCTGTTTTATTCTATTGTTTGTTCTTGCTTTGACATGGATGTTCATTTCGTTTTTGCTTTCAGATCTTACCACTCACATGATATGCAAACAATTTTACGATGTTCCGCGCACACAAAATGTAAATAGGTGGAAACACTTGACGAAAACTTCTTGTCGCTTTTCCGGCACAGATTACATCTGCCTTGTTTCGGTCCTTCTTTCTTCGCCATAGCGGTTGATGACTTTCAGAGTATTTGTTCAACTCTCTAGAAGTGATTCAATCTTCAGATTGTTTTGCTGGGTTTTTGTGTATCATTCTCTGTATAAATGGCAATGCTAGGTCCAAATCAAGTTGATGAAGGTACTGAAGACGACTTTCAGGTTGCTTCCCTTTTGCTTCAGAACAAAATGACCAGATTATATAACTATTTAGACCAGATGCATTGAGTAGGCCATTGAAAACAGCCATAGGCCATCTTCGTGTTCTGCGACTTGCAGGCATAGTTCTTACACATCTGATCGAAAGAATTGGAGCCACCTTTTGTTTGGTTATAGTATTCAATCAGCTCTGGCTTGTTACTATCTGACATTTGCTCATTGTACGCAGAATTATACGCCTTCTGCAGAATGTACCTTTGAAGAGTATCTTCCGGGGTTCCGAGGAAAATGTAAATTCCGTACGTATATCCCAAACAAACCAGAAAAATATGATATCAAGTTCGTTTATATGTGCGATGCAAACTCTGGCATCTCTTATGTCGGTAAAGAGACTAACAAAATTGGTAATGAACCATTGGCCACCTTCTTTATAAAAGAAGTATCCAAGATAATCCACAGAACCAACTCAAATATTCCGGTGAATTATTGGTTCAAATCATTCCCTTTGTTATCAGAAATGAAAACCTGTGGGATTACAATGGTAGGAACTGTACGAAGAAACAAGCCATAAATACCTAAAGAGCTTCTTAGCATAAACGCCATCCTGCTGGTTCTTCTCTCTTCTTATATGATCATTACAAGATGCAACATTTTCTTCCTCTGCTCTCTTGTTCGTTTGTCGTCAAGCGTTATGCAATTTGTAATGAATTTAAATCTTTAATGTGGCATTACCGACATGTAAACCGGATTAGATAAGGAGCTCTACAAAAACTTGTTGGCATGTGGTTATCTCTTCTTGCTCCACTAAAGTACAACAAACCTAGATATGCTTCTAACACTTCCACTGTTACATTGTTAGTCGAAGGATTGTAGTTTTTCTTTTGATTTTCTATTTCTATATCTGTACAGATTACAATATGTTGTACAGGGTCAGTGAATAACTAATGCCTTCTATTATTTATTTCTCCTTAAGTTAGCGATGTGAACAATTTGAATTTGGCGCAATTCCTCAGTGACTCACGCAACATTGAGCGAAGTGAATGAGATCATTCGTACTGACCGCTGGGTAACAAGTGAATTGTTTTGCATTACGTCCCTCAGTAAAGGCAGTGTGATGACGATTATTCAACGACTGGTGTACTCATAAGTTTGTGTGCCAAAATTGTGGGTGAGTACCAAGAATGTTAACCGACGAGAATATGAAGACGAGAAAAACAATAGCCGCCAAACTCTTGCAGCGCTTCAATTTGGAGGGCGAGGAATTTCTGGAAAACACTGTCACTGGAGACGAAACATGGATTCATTTTATTGAACCTGAATCAAAAAGACAGTCACTGAAATGGTATCGCACAACCTCACCGGAGAGGAAAAAATTCAAAACTGTGCCATCGGCAGAGAAAGCGATGGTGAGAGTGTTCTGGGATGAGGGTGTGATTCTGGTTGAATTTTTGGAGCAGGGATGCACAATAGATTCTGTCCGATACGCCAGCACTCTCTAAAAACTTAAAGCATGACTTCGGCGAGTCCGCCCAACAAAAACCATGGCAGATGTTCTTCTTTTGCATGACAGTGCAAAACCACACACAATCATCTCACCACGGAAACGATTGTGAAAATTGAATGGCAGTCTTGCCCCATCCCACCATACAGCCCTGACCTAGCACCATCATTCTGTTTGGGCCGCTAAAGGAATCTCATCGTGGGATTCACTTTGAAGATGCAGAGGCCGTGAAAACATCTGTGCGTCATGCATTATACCACACTGGAATGCATGCCCTTGTTAAAAGGCGGACCAAAGATGTGGAAAACGACGGGGATTACATTTAAAAGTGCAATTTAATCCTCAATGTTGTGGCTTTCATGCTGTATAATCAAAGTTTAATTTTCTTACAAATTAAAAGAGAAAAAAATAGACATTAGTTATTGACCTGCCCTCGTAGTATTCCCCTATCAAAAAAGAGGCGCCAGCTTCCCAATATACAATCAATATTTTTTAACAATGTCCTTTGGACCGATCTTCGTACCTACAGTATTAAGAGCCGGGTTTTTTTTTTTTTTTGTTTCTTTGGAAATTCTGTCGACCACGTATGATTGTCCTTTCCTTTCAATATGTTCGCATTTGGCACAAAAAAGTCACCATTTACAGTAAACCACTCCACTTACTAGTACCTTATGTGGATAACTCGTGTTTTCTCTGCGTTTCCTTCGATTTTCTGAGGCAAATACTTCACATTCATTATTATCAATATTATCTATATTACTTTCGCTTTCAACATAAAAAATAAAGTCTTCAACACAACTCCCCTTAAAGCCACTTTAAATTTCAATAATGTTGTCTTCAACAGCATCGTCCTCACAGTTATCTTCTGTTTCAGAAAAACATCAAACTCGAAATCACTGGAATCATCAACTTCTGTATTCATAACAATTTCTTCCAACTCGCAATAATATGTCATAATAATAGCAACAATAATGATAATGCTGTTTAAAATTGAGTGAAAAAAAAATTAACAGTAGGTATACTGTCGTTACTACTACACTGGGTGAAAATTCACCCGCCAATAATCTATTTATTATCTCTAAAAACCTGAGAATCACAACAATTGAAACTAACTTACACCATTGCTAGAGTCAGACTGGAGAAGGGAGAGCACTGCCGGAACTTGGTTTGTCAAAATAATATTTCTCCTGGGTGAAAATTCGCCGAGTATAATAAACAAGGGATAAATACCAAACTTGGTATTTATGTTTAGTATTTCCACTGATGCGACACAAAGATTTTAAAGAAAATCTCCCCACCCCCAAACTATCTTTTACATAAAAAAATATTTCAAGACTGTTTTTTCTCAAAAATGTCTCTAACGATTTTGATTAAAATACCGTACATTAAAGATATTTATATCGAAAATAAAATTTATATCTTGAATTTTCTGCAAATAACCTGAAGGCCTTTTTATTGTGGATGAATTAAGCTGAATTTTGCATAACTAATAAACCGAGATAGACAAAAACTTGCAATACAAAACTTGTAGATCTCGTTAAAACACATAGTTTATGTCATTTCCTTTTTTTTTCTTGTAGAGTTGACCGTTTTCAAGATTCCCTTGTTATTGGTGTCAGTGTTAAACTACGTCAACTCTTCTCAATCAGGAAGCCTCCTCTCGTTTCGTCTCTCTAGTTTTACTGTTGGCCGTGCAAAGCGAACCGAACTTCTTTTGTTTCAAATAATGATCAGCTTTGGAAATATCTGACTATCACTTTAGCCTTGTATATTCCTTTATTTCCCTTCAACTCATTAAGACGCAAGTAATAAAACCAATTCTGGCAATGTTTATCTCAATATTATGTATATAAAATAATATTTTGTATGAATAATTATGTGGAACAGCTATAGAAACGCATGTGAATGGAACACATTAGGTTTTTTTTTTAAATCAGTTTTCTAGTGACTTTAAATGCTCTGGTTAAACGTGGGACATAAGTTCAATTACAAATAGTGTTGATACATCCTAACTGAATGAACCTTACATTTATTAGTAGTTGAAATAAATCGAAAAGTGATTAAATAAGACATCTGCCTGTCTTGAAAACAATTCATTACCGTTTTTTTTTTTTTTTGTTGTAGTTTAACGTTCTTTAACCTGGTTGGTCATATCGGACGATGAATGAAATTGGTGAAATGATGCTCAAATGATCTCGAGGTCCATGGAGCTTAAAGTTACTCGACATTCCTCTTCTCAGGATAAGGGAAAACTCCGAAAAAAAAAAAAAAAACCTTATCCGGGTAACTCACCCTAAGCGAGATTCAAACTCACGATCTAGGAAATATTTTGTGATATGGCACAGATCAGAAGCATAGTCAGGGAGGGTTTTTGGAGCTGAAACCCCCTTGCTAAAAACATTTAAATGTAATTGTTATTGCAGTTGTTGCACTTAATCTTAAATATAACATGGTTTAAAAAAAAAGTTTCAAACTAGAATTAATTAATATTTATAATTTTATTTTATACAAACTGTTTACAAAATGGATCTCTATACATACCCCCCCCCCAAGGTTTCTGATTAAGCTACTGGTATCGATTGACACTCCAGTCTATACAGATTTCTCCCTGAAGATTCGCTTTTATGATTGCAATTGTGAGCATTGAAAAATTGCCCCACATAGAAGAGCTTAATCCAAAAATAAAAAATTTATCTTTTAATACATCATAAGAATAATTAAGACTTCTTTTTTCAAGACTTTGTGGTTTGATTGTGCAAATAACAAGAAGAATTAAGTAAAAGTTTAATAATTGTATCCGTACTCATTCTCTCCGATTTTCAATTATGCCATTATCTGCAAATTATATATTATAATATTAAGATAAATAAGCTACATTTACTCCCTAATAAAGAATGGAGGTTTATATTTTACAATTACATATTTTATGTTCAATCACCAGACAGATAACTTATTTGAAATAACTAGTCTAATTATTACTTATCAGACGAATTTTAATTGTATCAAAAAATAAGGTTGAAGTATAACAGAAAATAAATTATAGATATTTACATTGTGGAATTAAGTAATACCATGTTTTATTACGTTGAATTTAAGTTACTCTATTGCATAAATGTATTTAGTGGAAGCGATTTGTCACCCGACAAGCAGAAGTTCGAATATGCATTAACCGCCACTGGCCGGAAGATTTTTGCTGCTGCCGATAGTCATATAAAACAATGGAAACATACTACTCGACCACAGATATAGAGAGAATAGATAGGAAATGCCCTATCCTTATGCATTGTGGTTGGTGAAGCACGTTTTTCAAGCCGCCATATTTTGATCTACGCTTCTACGATTAATACGGCTTTTGTGGGTTAAATGTGCACCCAAAAATAAGATTTTGTTGTGTTAAATTTCAATGTGCATTTGGACTGTAGGTTTTAAACCACTATGATGGTGACTAGGTGCGTGGTGTGTGGTTGTGGTTTCTCGTATAGCAGAAGAAAAACATAAGAAAAAGGAAATATTTCAATACACATATTAAGTGCTTTTTCGGCTGTATATTTAGTGAAATATGTTATACATAGAACGATTCTGTATTGTTTGTGAATTGTGGACAGAAAGGCCTTAGAGAAGCATAGGTGAAGGCAATTCGCAGCCAAATTTAGTAACTTACTCCGGCTTCTGGTGTGTTACATCCGATGATTTATACTTAACAGTGAAACCAGGAGACTAAGAGAAGGATATATATATATATATATATATATATATATATATATATATATAGCCCCCCTTTAACATCTAAGGTCATATCGGGGACTTCGAATTAGAATTAGGTTTACGTTGGGTTTAAACCATTCATTTTATTTCCTCAATCATGCACACATTCACTCTATACATACTTCCAGACTCTCTGGGGGATGGGAAATAATTCTGGTTAAAGAAAAATTCCCCGCCCCAGCCGAGAATCGAACCCGGGGCCTCCGTGTGAGAAGTCAGCTCTTTGTTTCCTGCTTATCCCTCTTATTTGCAGATATATCCTATATTTCGACGTAGACCGCTAAACAGACCACCAAATAGTGGAAGTACCCCAATTGTTTGTGAAACAGTAACTAAAAAGGCCACCCAGCAAACTGATACTGACAATAGTGTGTAATGCAAAGCCCAAGCATGAGAAAATTAATGTTGAAGTTGAATAACAACTCTGCTAAGTTGTGTAAAGCATGTAAAAGAATAAAATTGCAAAAGCGGAGGGAAATACATATTTTCAGTGATAGGGAAGTGATTGTTTCTTTAGTAAAAAAATAATTAACATCCTACTAAAGATTTAAACCAATGTTGTAATATATGGTACAGTATTTTGTTACATTAACGGAAGTTTTACACCAAGAAATTAGAACAAGATTGAGTTATGACCTTGCCGCGATGCTAACTGCAATAACACTAATTTATCAATAATAACTTCTGACAGGCCAAAAACTGCGATTGTATTAAATATTCCTTCAACTAGAGATCTCTCCCCTTCTATTGTCCTTATTCTTTACTTCAAAAACTTGGAAAACAATTAATTAGACGGCCTAATAAAGATGCATCCGAACAAAATTAAGCGGTATTGTATCCCCAGTATAGAATGGAACGCCGAGAACCACAGCAGTTTTAGAGCGTCCATAAATAAAAATTCCATTTCACTCAGATGTTACATATGGTGTATATGTAGTGTGTAGATTGCAAGATGGTGGCTGGTCACAAAACGTGCTTTAGCTAAACTTTAAACATTTCCACTCTGTGTACTCACCAACCAACCAGCGGTCGTATCCAACGAGTTAAAATGGGCGACATGGTGAGCCTAGTTGTAATGCTGTGTACCTTGCCCTTATTAGGGCTTTACCCATGAAAGATTTAGGATTTGAGGGTATTAAGGAGAAAGTGCTATTGTGTATAGACTCCTCAAAGGTTGCCTTTTCAATCGCTGGTGTCCTATTATATCACAAACATATGGTGCTAAATATTTAAGACCACTCCCTTAGGGAGAGGGGAGTACTTAGGTTCAGCTTATGGCTGTTTGCTGGTTTAACGTCGTCGCTACCGGGGATACCCATAAGCCATGCGAGGAAGCTGGTACTGCCTTAAGCGGCTTTTTCTGGCTAAGTAGTTCCCCAGAGACCTGACAAAGACATTCTCATTTTTGGCCAATCTGCTGTAGAAATTTTGAGCCAGCCACGACGAATCATTAGATCCTCCAAATAAGAAGTGCTGAAGTTTCTCGTACTCTCACTGGAAACGATGGCAGTCAGAGAAAATGGACCGTAGTCCCCTATTCTGGATCCGCTGTAACCTTAGAAGCCAGGAATCTGCTGTCATGTCCCACACTTCACAAGCATAAAGACTCAGAGGAAGTAGTCGCGCCTTATTAGGTCGCTTATGTTCAGGAAAATCCTAATCAAGACTGACATCTAGTAGCGGATGGAATAACTCTCCTCCTTTGGCCCTTTTAGGTGAAGTTGGGATACTGAGCTGCGGGGATGCGTCGTCTGGTAACAAAATAGCATGACTTTTGCTTGGATTAGTAGACATGCACTACTTCATACACCAGTCCTGGACGATACGGAGGTGTCTTTGGATTGGTTTCAAAGCTCCGAGGATGTTTCTTTCTGTTCTGTAGGGCAAGGCATATTGTAATCCTGTACTGCTAGCCTATCACAGTTAGATGATAAAACACAGTCTTCGGGGACTCCGCCTTGTAGAGGTTTTTGTGTAGATGTTTTCCACGCAACTGCTACAGTAAAAGAGCGTTGATATAGGAACTGTTATGTTGTTGATTACATATCTGTGAGGGCCAGGTTTGTACAGGAGTCTCTCATGCTAGATGGTTGAGAAGGCCTACTCGACATCCAGAGATCACTGGATGGGTGAAGGCTCAGTCCTGGAACCCAGGTCAGCATCCTCCGCCCCTTAGTTGCTGTTCGATCCAAAGCAACCACATGTGGGATTTGTGGTGGACAAAGCGGCGTAGGCGTGGGTTTTCTCCAGTTTCCCCCGCCATCGCATTCCACCGGTGCCCCATCTTCATTCCATTTATCATCAGTATCATCGCCTGCGGTGCCATAATAGTAAAAGTGGGCGTTAAACACACAACAAAATTAGTTGTTATGTATGCACGTGAGAGAGAGAGAGATAAAGAAAGAAAAGAGAGATATTCCGGAGGTGGTTCCACACTGCAGCAACCATGTGCTTATTGTGCGTCAGACCTAGGAGGATAGGATGATAATGAGTGACCAACACGGAACCGAGATCGACCGCGGAGAAAGAGCTACCCTACTGGATCCCTAACATAGTCCAAACAATAGGGAGCGCTATGCGCCTACGTTTTGAGCTTTATTTAAATCCCCAAATTCTTCAGAAACTTCAGTGCCAGCCTGCCACCGAGAGTTGTATTTCCACGGTGTATTCACCATCACGGAGAGGCTCCACTTGGACATTTAAAACTCTGAAAGAGACCTGTTGGAATGAAATGAAGGGACAGGAAGTTCGGGGGAATGATGGAACATCTCTAGCATTCGTCTGGTGACCCTGTAAAACCCCAAGAAACCCTGAGACAGAGAGGTCGGCTATGGGAATCGAATCCGCGACCTCACGAGTGCCAGTCCCAGAAGAAATACCTGAAGCACGTGGCTCGGTAGCTGCTGGTTAGTCGAGTGCCCATGACGAAATCCAAACTGATGGAGTTAGGGTTTGAATGCCAGTCAGTATTGGCGACAAGCGGTGTAGTACTAGCCTCTCGAAGACTAAGGAGGAAGTCACTTCGAGCAATTTTTGTAACCTTCAATATTGTCTTGTATCCCCAAAGTATCTGGCACAATTAAATATACAGCTTATGCAGGGGCAATATATGTATGCCCGGGTGTTGGAGTTTGTGGTATAAGATAATTTTATTGAATTGCATACGGAGGGGAAATCTTGTTTAACATTCATCAATATGACGGACAGCAACGAAACTCAAGTTCCGAATGCGCAGCCAAGTATCCATATGCAAATAAATCGTGGTCGTCTCCGCATCCACACCTTCCTCATACAGTCATATTTCCTGCCTAACATATTTACTAGTCGCCACTGCAATTGGAATACTTCCATCGCAGCTGTGTACTCATTCCGCATAACAACAAAAAAACGTCAGTCAGCTGTTCCGTTTCATAATCGCGGCCGGGGTGTTTTCCGTTGCTGGGAGAGGTCAGCTTCTTCCTGACATTCAGGCAGTTGCTATGGTAACACATATCAATTCGAGTCTTATCTTGTGACGGCATTTGCTTCAACTCGCCTCACGTAACGCACTTTTTGGAGGATTCCCATTATTCACCATAGGAATGCCAGTTTAGGTGGCTAAGAATTAGCTCCTATTGAAATCTCGGTCTTCACTGACAAACGGTTTACACAATATTTTAATAGTTTATAATAATTAAAAGAGTGATTATAGAGTAGTATAATGTTTTGAAAAATAAGAAAAGAGGTTCCACAATTAGGTGACTCTACATACCCGGTCATTATCCAGGTATGCCTAGGCCCATCCTATCCAAAACACAGTATCTATCTGTACCCAGAGGGTTTAGCCACACTTATTAACAGCATATTTTCGATCGCAAACAATTATTATGAAATCTAAATAGAATTATGGCAAAATATATATTAAATTTAATGAAAAATACTTCCACATTTAGTGCTGTACCCTTTTCAGAATTTTATCTATACTTTATGCAACGACAAGAATAGCCTTTCCAAATTTAATGAGACCATTACTTTTGTAGTAGTGAAGTGTACATATTCGCAGAGGATTCCACACTTCAATCATTATTGGCTTATTGATGTCAAACCCCAGGAGGATAAGACGAGATAAGAGTAATTACAGCGAGTAGCCGGAACCGGACGGCGGAAGAGAGCCATCGTGAAAGGTCCCTAACAGTTCCAATCAGTTCTTCATCTCGACGCGGGGGGCACTAGGAGTCCGTGCTTCAGATCTGACCAAACGCCCCTGAGTCTACATACGACTTCCAATACCATCCCGCCTCCGAGAGCTGAATTTCCAAAGCGCAGTCACCTCCACAAGAGGACGCCACCACCGCAGTTCTCGCCGACAATTAAAGAGACCGGTTGGATGAAATGAAGATAAAATGAAGGGACAGGAAGTTCGGGGGAATGAAGAAACCTCCCCAGCATTCGCCAAGTGACCTGGGAGAACCCCCGAAAAAAAAACATGGGTCAAATCGGTTAGCCGCGGGGAACCGATCCCATAACCTCCCGCATGGCAGTCCCAGACGAAACGCCTGAGCCACCTGGCTTGGTTTACTTTTGAAATTTTAAAATATTCCAGTCTTCACTGATAAAGTATGGGCTACCACATTAAAATGCATATTAAGGTATACGAGTTCTCTACCAATTCTCCAATAAACTATTCCAACAAACGCGCATTCGTCAACCTACTTTATATTGAGATAAACATTTGCAAAAATGGCTTTATTACAATTTTGCTTGTAGATAAAAGGGTATTAAATGCACACATGCTTGAGCGATTGTCAAATCTTTTAAGATCGGGTCGCCATGAGATGATTTTATATAAGTTTGTTTGTAAAAACGCGAAAAAAAAAAAGCTGATGTGATACATTCATATGACTCTCTGCCCTCTATCGATTACCAATGGTTATACAAAGTATTCTTACGAAGAATTTTTTTTTTCTATATCATTTTAATTGAGATAGACTTTCGCAAAAGAGATACAAAGAGAATAATAAATTTATTTATATGTCCATACAATCGCGAGAAATAACTGAAAATCGATAGCACAGATGAAGTGTTTAACAATTCGAACAATTAATAACAATAACAGCTTTATTTATTCATCCTTTGAAACATATACATGTTATTGGACAATTCAAGTTTAAAGAGAATATATATATATATATATATATATATATATATATTCATACATACATACATGCATGCATGCATGCATACATACATACATACATACATACATACATACATACATACATACATACATACATACATACATACATACATACATACATACATACATACATACATACATACATACATACATACATACATACATACATACATACATACATACATACATACATACATACATACATACATACATACATACATACATACATACATACATACATACATACATACATACATACATACATACATACATACATACATACATACATACATACATACATACATACATACATACATACATACATACATACATACATACATACATACATACATACATACATACATACATACATACATACATACATACATACATACATACATACATACATACATACATACATACATACATACATACATACATACATACATACATACATACATACATACATACATACATACATACATACATACATACATACATACATACATACATACATACATACATACATACATACATACATACATACATACATACATACATACATACATACATACATACATACATACATACATACATACATACATACATACATACATACATACATACATACATACATACATACATACATACATACATACATACATACATACATACATACATACATACATACATACATACATACATACATACATACATACATACATACATACATACATACATACATACATACATACATACATACATACATACATACATACATACATACATACATACATACATACATACATACATACATACATACATACATACATACATACATACATACATACATACATACATACATACATACATACATACATACATACATACATACATACATACATACATACATACATACATACATACATACATATAGATACAATAAATGAAGCCACATTAATAATGTTAATGGAAAATATTTTTACGTCATAAGAATACTCTGCATACCTAGATTTATCATGTCATTTATGCAAAAACAAGAGTTTTTATACAGCAAAAGTAAACTAGTAAACATAAAACATAACATGTTCGTAATGAACTACTTAACCAAACACTCTCAAAAAATCTATTAACTGATCAAAAACATAATTTTGGCATTGGGTAAATGAAAAATGGAGCTCGAGATACTTGCATCTCGAAAATAGTTTTATGATACGACCATTTTGCTAATGCATATCTGGATTAGCATGAAGTAGATAGAAAAATAAGCTTTTTAACAATAATGTATTACAGAGGTGTAGAGAAAGTCATGTGAATGGAACACATAAGATTTTTTCACAAATTATGTATCTTTTAACATATTCCCCTTTTAGAGATATATACTTCTCTGCCATTTTTAACCCCTATAAAAATGGGAATTGTTTAGCTCTACATAATGCACATCTATCTCGGCGATGACCACACTTGACCTAAGTTTTGTTCCCGTGTTCATTATGTTTGGGAAGAAATCGCAGGGAGCCAGGTCGGGCGAATATCGGCGATGCGGCAGCAATTTTATTATACATTTTGGCGGCGACAATTTCTGGTATGTTCTAGTGGATTATCGCGGTGAAATGACTTTGTTCTTCGCGTGACTCCTACAACTTTTTGTCGAATCGAGTCCATAATTCATTGTAGTGTTGTCTAGTAATAGTTTTTCCTTTTTTTTAGAAGTAAATGAGTTTAACACCCTTCGCATCTCAAAAAATCTGATGTGTTCCATTCACATGACTTTCTCTATATTTCTGTATCAAAATATTCTTGAAAAGCTTTTTCTTCTGTCTATTTCATGCTAATCAAGATAAACGTTAGCAGAAATAGTTTTAATTTGCTTCCTTGTAAGTAGAACGGAAATAAGGAAGTACACTAGGCTAAAACGATAGTAAAATCTTTTAAAAGCTGGTTGCCATGTGATTGAAATCCTTTTCTTTGCATGGCCAAAATTGACAAATTCCCTTATGAGAAAAGTTTTTAGTATTTTAAAATTGAAACCAATAATTAGAAATATATCAGAAATGGTCAATTCCACGAACCAATTATATGATATAAATTGTGACCTATACTTTTTGTGTAGTAAGTTTTTGCCTGTCTGTTACGGTTTACTAGTTATGCAAAATTCATCCAGAATGAAGAGCTGTTCAGAGGCTATTCCCAGAAAATTCAAAATATACATTTTATTTGTGATGTAAATATATTTAATATTCAGTATTTTAATCAAAATGGTTAGAACAGTTTTTGAAGAAAAAAAAATCACAGTTTTCGAAAATTTTCCATACAAAGGGTAGCATGGGGTGAGGGGTTTTGCCCAAAATCTTCTTGTCGCATTCTTGGAAAATACTAAACTTAAATACCAAGTTTGGTATTCCACCGACTTTTCGTTTTTGAGTTATCGTGTGTCCGTGACACACAAAGGTTTTTCTAAAAATCTGATATGTTGTATTCACATGACTTTCTCTACATGTTCTGGAAACAAACTATTCCTACAAAAAATTTTTCTTTTATCTACTTCATGCTGAACAAGATAAACATTAAAACAACAATTGACACAATAAGACCAATTATTGGTCTCACTACTAAGTTTATTATAATCAAAAGGGAAACAAGGGAATATACCAGGCTAAAGCGACAATCTAATATTTTAAAAGAAGATCGATATATGAACAATTGAAGTTCGGTTCGCTTTGTATTTCCAGGACACAAAAGAGAGATGAAAATGCGTAGCTTAAAATTGAAACCAGTTCCAAGGAATATCTCGGAAACGATAAACTCTCCAAAAAAAAAAAAAAAAGTATATAACAAATTGTGTGAATTAACGTGATCTACATTTTTTGTTTAGTAAGCTTTTGTGTATCTGTTATGGTTTACCAGTTGCACAAAATTCAGCAAAATTCATTCAGAATGAACAAGGCTCCAGAAAATATTCCCATAAAATTCAAGATCTACATTTTATTTGTGATATACTTAGATTTAATATATAGTATTTTAACAAAATTGTTAGCGCCATTTTGGAGAAAAAGAAAATTTTCAAAACATTTTCCGTGAAGGCAAAAAGGGTTGGGAGATTTTCCTGAAAATCTTAACACAAAGTGAACCGAACCGAACCTCAATTGTTTCACACAGCGACTATCGATTTAAGCAATGTGTTCCTTTATTTCCCTTCTACTTAAAAGGAAGCAAGTAATAAGACCAATAATTATGCTAATGTTCATATGTTAGTATGATGTAGATAAAAGAATAACCTTTTGTAAGAATAGTTTGTATTTGGAACAGCTACAGAGAGTCATATGAATGGAACACGTCAGATTCTTGTATATCCCTTACGGTTTAACGGTTATGCAAAATTTTGCATAACACATCCTGATTAAAGAGGTCTTCAGAGGCTATTCCCAGAAAATTCTAAATATACATTTTTTGTGATGTAAATACCTAACTTCAATATATAGTATTTATTCAAAATCGTTAAAGCCATTTTGGAGAAAAACAAAATATCTAAAAAAATGTAAAAGGTAGTTTGTGGTGGAGGAGGGGGATTTTTTAAAATCTTTATGTCGCATCCTTAGAAGACATTAAAAATAAATCCCAAGTTTGGTTTATAACGATATTTTCATTTTGAGCAATGCTGTCCACAGACACACACATACACACACGGATCGTTTTCTAAAAATGTTTCAGTAGACTTCAAAACGTATATTTCCTGTGAATTCTCGACATCGAATATTTTAGTGGAATACAACCTCTTCTCTAACTTGAGGCGGGAACTGGTGAAGATCTGGGAGATGTACCTTTTTTGGTGCTGGGCTGCGCAGCGACGACTGGTCCTCTCTCCGGCGTTGCAGTGCTGAAGTCGATTATCGACGCTCCTCGGCTGTTTGTGGACTCAGTGACGAGCAATTGAGAACTCTTTATATCTAGCTCAGGTAATGAGTGGCGATGATCTCAAGGAGATGGTACGAAAATTAACTTAAAATAAGTGTCGGCACGTTTCGTCCAGTCAAAGGTTTATTTCCTTTTACAAGCATTTCCGAGAAAGTTCCTGGCGCGATTGTGTTCCGATAATATCCCTAGAACAAGGGCGTAACGCGCACAAAGGTAACTTGAAGTTACGCGGCGACGAGTACAACCATTACGTGCAGAATAATTGTAGACACTTTAACTTTCTGCCGTGGCTTCCTTGTTTCCGGCGTCGCAGGTTACGCGTGACATTACGTTTCTACTGCGTGAATCACTGTAAGAATTTGACTATACTTGCGCGGATTCTTGTTTCGAGCGTGACAGGTTTCGCGTGTAGTTACATTCCAATGCCTGAAAATTAGGGCGAATACTCTACATTTATAGCAAATTCTACCCACGCGCAAAACTCTCAAATTGTAAGCTCACTGGCCCATTTTTGGCACCGAAAGTAGCTTGGGGTGCGCTTCTGCCGTGACGTGATTAATTCTAATTGGTCTATACGTCTTTCACGTTGTTCTTGACCTAAATTTCCTCGTGGTTCCCCTATTTATATGTCACTTCCACTTTCCCTTTCGGAGACGTGACTGCATAATAGCGTCTTTCCCCTCTTGCAATATACAAAGAAATAGCGTAAACAACTGAATTCGTCGCTTGATAACTCTCGGGTTGAAGTTAGAAACGCTTTCCAGGAACAATCTTTCTGAACATCCAATATACAATAAATACACATATTACTTAATAATTAACCTAAACAATTTAACCAATTAAAATATAGGCTATGCGCTTATTCACCTGGGTGACAATCCGTCTCAAACTACTATGCACATTGCATGTACATACGTCCTAAAGAAAGTACAAATTCTTTTTTATTTATTTATGTATTTGTCTATACAGGCAACTCTAAAACGTGGTTTCCGGTAAAATCTTGGTATCCAATTTTTGGCAATAACTTCTATGCCGATATACTGTGTACTATGGAGAGAAAGTAAAAACTGGTTGCTATGAGATTGAAATTCGTCATCTTTGCATGCCAGGAGTTGACAAATTTCTGTAGGAGAAAAGTTTCAACATTTTAAAACCGAAAGGAATATCTCGGAAATGGTCAACTCCACGAAAAAAAATGAATATGATATAAATTGTGTGTTTTAACCAACTCTACATGTTTTGTGCAATACGTTTTTGATATTGCTTGCGGTTTACCACTTATACAAAAGTCAGCCAAAATGAAGAGGATTTCAGAGGCTTTTCCCAGAAAATTCAAGATATAGGTACATTTTGTCACGTAAATATCTTTAATATGCAGTATTTTAATCAAAATCGTTAGAACTATTTTTGAGAAAATACAATTTTCGATTTTGTTTATATATATAAAGGGTAGTTTGGTGGGGGGATTTCCTCAAAATCTTCGTGTCGCATCCTTAGAAGAAACCAAACTTAATTACACGGACACACACACACACACACATACACAAGGAACTTTTTCTAGAAAATCTTTTTTGGATATAGGAGACCATAAAACATCAATTTAGGTGAAATTTCGGTACAGTTTTTTTTGGTGGAGTGCAATACCTTCTCTACCTATGTATCTACTTAGTAGAGAAATTAAAAGATGGCATATTCATTCTTAATACAATTTTTTGGGGGGGAAGGGGGGCCTTCAGGTGTAAACTATTTGGCCATCAGGAGAGAGAAGGAAATTAATGCTATAAGGAAGATATAAGGCTATAATTTAAATTACAATCTTTAAAGAACTTTATTATTGCATGGTAAACTGGTTTTTTGGCAAGGTTGTAATATAGTACTGATGTTGGCGGGAAAAGAGACGGAAAATTTATGAAGAGTGAGGAACAGGGAAGAACGTTGGGAACTGTAACGGGAACAACGGAAAACAATATGATTCAGGTCAGCACTTTCCCCCGGGTCAGAAGGACATGCTGGGGTGTCGATGAGATTAAGACGAAGAAGATGTTGAGGGTAGCATCCATAACCAAGTCGGCCGCGCCGTGGTCAGACCACTCTCACCTAGACGGCCCGGGTTCGATCCCAAGCGACTGCATGTGAGATTTGTGGTGGACAAAGGGAAGGGTTTTCTCCAGGTTCTCCATCACATTCCACCGGGGCTCCATCTTTATGTATCATCAGTGTCATCGCCTGCGGTGCCAGAGCAGTAAAAGCGGGCGTTAAACACTACTAAATAAAAAAAAAAAAACATGACCAAGTCGCATTCGGATCAATGGGGTGAGATGTTGGCGTGCTGTGGTGTAGCCGGAGAATCAGGGAATCTTGGGAACTTCTTCCTGGATGGAGCATAATATTTTCCTTTGGATGTTTTGGAAACTTTCCAGGCATCATTCCAATTACGGTGGGGGGTGGTATTTAGAGTTGATTGAAAGTCTGTATTGATGCCTGGAACGCCCTCGTAGTACAGAAACTGATTCTGTATAATGTTGCAAACTCGAGCTCCTGCGAGGACGGTCAAGGCGCGTTTTCTTAACGGCGCACTTTTGCCGCGTATAACTCAAAACGCCGCCCTTGAACGCATCACGTAATGCGCTGCGTATTGTGTTCTATAAACGGGTAAAAAATTGTGCCGCACTAATTCTCTAGTTGTGAACGGATTAAAAATGAGTAGTGTGTCAAAATAGGAAGGGGAAAAAAAAAAAGTAGTTATTGGCTGTTTGAAGAATATGAAGATATAGAAAACGAAATTGATTACATGGTTGATCATTACTGCATTAGGATTTCTGTTAATGAAGTATTTTCTTATAGAGAAGAGGAGGGAGTTTTTAAAATACTAATTGAAAAACACCTCTTGGAAGACGATGTGACATTTAAAGCATACTTCAGATTCACCTAAGAACAGTTCTCGGTTAATTCCAGATGATAAGTGTTGAGGACAACCATAGTAGTTTCAAGAGCATGTTGAGCATAGCATTCCTGTGATTTTTAATTTTTTTTTCTGGGCACATACAAAAATTAAGATGTGTTGCAATCATACAATTGTCTCTACTAATTCTTCTACTAAATGTTATATAAGCTTATTCTTCTCTCTGCTGCTTGTTAATGCAGGTAAACCTTCATTACTAGTGTTGTATATATTAGAAGAATATAATAACAATACTATTTTGAAAATTGAGATTTTTTAATATGGTACTGTAAGTTTTTTTTATTCTAAATATTATTAAATATATTGGAAATACAAGATGATAATTTTTCAAGTTCCTTTAAAGGAATTATTAATTAATTGAAACTGTGACATTTTGTTTCAGTTACCTTTTTAATCAGCCTCTACCAGCTCCTTAACATCTAACGCTTTTCTTGTTATTTTCTTCGTGTTATATTTGACAAACCATTAAAAAAAAAGTTTTATGTGTTCCATTCACATGGTTTTCTCTACATCTCTGTAACAACTATGCAATCAAGTGAAAATGCCATTTCACCAACAGAAAAACTCTGAATTAGGATGGAAAGTTACATGTTTAAATAATTAAGAAAATCGTAGGTGTCATTGTGTAACGTGCGCGATATGTATCAAATACAACTCCACGCGGTTTTTTATTACGCAGCCCACAGCGCACTAGACTCCTCTCGAGGCAGTTAATGTGTCACGTCAGGCGATTACTAGCGCAAAATGAACTGCGTAATCTAGGAAAACATTCCGATTGGTTTTCATTGTTTGAGTCTGCTGCGTATTGCGCTCGACGTGCTACGTTGTGCGCGGCGTAAAATATGCGTTGCTAGGAAAACCCGCCATTTTGTTGTTCGATAACGCTTGCCGTCATGTTCTCAGAATTGGGGTTAGAAGATCCCATATGATATGTCGTTTTGTGATTTTGACTTGTTTCGGAAGATGAGTCCTTGCAAGTTCCAGGACCTAGTACCAATAAGGTGCCATTACGCTTTATTCGTTAGAACGTTTGCACTTCGGCGATTTCTGGAGTACTGAAAATGCTAATACATAGATGCCGATTGGAGGAGAGCGCAGGATTGAGCAATAAAGTTGAGGATTGATAAAACATTTACTGAATTATTAAAGTAAAAGGCACTTAAGCATAAGCAGGTACAGATGTTTTATATTGCCTGGCAATGAAATATATGATTCATTTTAAACCTTGGAGAAACATAATGCACAGTTTGATGAGTCTTAATTTATTGTTCGAAATGTTACCCCTGAATTCATTGCTACCAAGGTCGTTAAGACATGGACTCGGAAGATGGTCCCTTAAGACTGTGTTCCCTGACTGACTCCAACTGGCAAATGCAAGAGAGGTACCTTAAACTTAAGCACAGAAAATTTCCTTCCCAAAGATTTTACATAATTATAATCATTTTATTTCCTGTATCGCAGAGTCCAACACCTGTGGTGCCGTATGCAGTAAGGGTGGGCATTACACACCACCAGAAAAGAAGATAATGAGTTGGTTTCTGCTTATACATGTATTTGTCACTTAATGAATATGTATATTCACAGATTTTTCACAATGATAATAGATGGCAGCAACAGCGTATTTGGGTGAATGCAAGGAATTTGATTCAAAGACCACACAAGTGACAAAATTAATGTTTAAAGTTTGCTTCATCACCCTTCTGCGGAGCCACGTTTTCGGCTAGCAGAGAAAATACCACTGTACTAACGAGGGTGCCTTGCGGAACCTTGCCGTCCTATTCTCATCTCCTTAATTCCCGGCTTCGCTCCCAAGTTCCGCTCTTCACCCAATGGCGAGATAAGCCATTCTGTTACCTCTCCAACACTTTTTCAGTCTCCCCTTAAAAAAAAAAAAAAAAAAAAAAAGAGGGGGGAAAAGTAGCAAACTCGAAATGCGATGTAATGCGATTCCTATAAAGTGGATTTCTCAGGTTATAACAACACCTTACTTAAAAACTGATTGCAGATATTGAAGCTACAAAATATTTTTCTATAAAAGGGTATGCAACTAGGGATCTGTCAACACAAGAAACATGGGTTGTGTGTTCCAATTTTGATACGATGTTAACTGAAACCTATATACGTTTCGCTTTTGTCTAACAGTCTGCATTTGAAATATGGGAAATTTTTGCAACTCCATTCCGTCTATTTAAACATGTTTACTTTCTCTACACGTACTATATACATAGTGTATAGAGAAGGTATTGCACTACACCCAAAAATTCGATACCGAGATTTCACCGGAAATATATGTTTTAGGGTCCCCTGTAACAAAAAAAAAAAAAAAATCTCAGAAAAAGGTCCGTGTGTGTGTGTGTCCGTGTGTCTGTGAACAACGATAACTCAAAAACGAAAAGTCGGTAAAATACCAAAAAATCTTCGTGTCGTATCCTTGGAAGATACAACACTTAAATATCAAGTTTTTAAGGTATTTTCGTTGTTGAGTTATGCACACACACACACACACACACACACACACACACACACACAGAGGCCGCACCGTGGTCGAGTGGTTAGACCACTCGCCTCTCACCTAGACGGTCCGGGTTCGATCCCAAGCGACCGCATGTGAGACTTGTGGTGGACAAAGCGGCGCGGGGGGCGGGTTTTCTCCGGGTTCTCCAGTTTTCCCCGCCATCGCATTCCACCGGTGCTCCATCTTCATTCATGTATCATCAGTGTCACCGCCTGCGGTGCCATAAGAAGTTAAAGTGGGCATTAAACACTACAAAAAAAAAAACACACACACATACACAACTATGGCAATAATAAATATAGAATGAGCATGAAAGATGAAGCTCTGTCTTGTAAACCTAAAATTGCTTGTGTAGACATATTCTAAGAAAAGTATAAACTTTATTTATGGAGCTTAAGCCCATTGCATTGCTTTTTATTATTCAGGGGGACCCAAAACATGTATTTCCGGTAAAATCTCGGTTACAATACTTCTCTATACACTGTATACATAGTACCGAGGTATAAAGTAAAAAGAAAATAGAAAAAGGTCAGTATGTGTGTATCTGTGGGGAGCATAGCTCCAAACTATGTACCTATTAAATATATGTATATAACAAACATTATGTATATCTTGAGTTTTCTAGGAATAGACTCTGAAGACCTCCTTATTCTGAATGAATTTTGCTGAATTTTGCATAACTGGCAAACCGTAAGAAATATATAGTATACTTATTATACAAAACTTTAAATTTCGTTAAAACACATAATTTATGTTATATACACGTTTGTTGTAGAGCTGACCGTTTCTGAGATATTCCGTGTTATTGGTTTCAATGTAAAATGCATTTCTCATACGGGAATGTTTCAACTCCTGGCCATACAAACAAAGGAATTTGAATCACATAGCAACCAGTTTTTAAAATATTTGACTATCGCATTATCCTAGTGTAATCCCTTATTTCCCTTCTGCTTACAAGAAAGCAAGTATTAAGACAATTTCTGCTAATGTTTACCATTAGCATGAAGTAGATAGACGAATAAGTTTTTTAATAATAATTTGAAACAGATGTAAAGAAAGTCAGATTTGTTTTTAATGAGAGGCCTACTTTGAGCTTGTAGAGGGGAGGCCCCTTCGCTAAAATTATTGGAGGGATGATATCCTTCGTTTTTAAGTTATGGGGGTAGAAAGTGTCTTACCTCCAAAGTCGGCGTCTATGGCCGTATGTCATGGGTGTAGAAAAAGTCATGTGAATGGAACACATCAGATTCTTTTTAATAAGAGACCTGCTTGAACTTGTAGAAGAGCAGGCTCCTTCATTAAAACTGTTGGAGGGGTGATATCCTTGGGTTTTAAGTTATGGGGGTAAAAAGTGTCTTACCTCCGAAGTCGGTGTCTATGACATGGATGGTAGTGACGTAGAGGGTCTACGGGGTATTGTAACCTTGACAGTTGTTTGTCTGCTATAAATTGCTGATCGAAGATTATGAAACTGTTCTCGAAAAATTACATGAATTGAACCGAAGACATACGCTTTCTTCTGACTATGTGAAACATTTCGCAAACTTTGTAAGCAAATAATTCATACAAACCGGTGGATCATGATCACTTTCAAAATCTGCATTTAACGTACCTTTCTTCTTAGTTGATTTAAAATAAGTCAGCATTGCATCAACCTACTACAAATAAAAAAAAAAAAAAAAATACTATAGAGATAACTGTGAGCAAGGAGAAAGAATTCTAGTATTGGCTAACGAAACGCCCCCTTCCTCTCTGTCGTCAAGATGCAGAGAACGCATAAATACCCAGATGTGCCGGGCCTCATCCACACTTCGACAAGACGTATCGCACTGTCAAGATCAAGGCTGGTTAGTGTTGACCTAACTCAACATGTCAGTAACTCTCAATAAAGTATTCATCAGCGACGCTGTGGACCCTGCTTGTGTCCAACTTCTGGAGAACAATGGCATCCAGGTTACGTGTAAATACAAGCTCCCGAAGGCACAGCTCATGCAGGAGTTGAGAGTGAGTATAAACCTCTTCGTATTTATTATTATGTATTAGTCCTTTATGTGTTAAGATAAAGAAACAGCCAAGTAGAAATGGTGCCATGGAAATAAGCCAAGAAATTTCAAAGTTCTTTCTTCATACTAGTTGCAAGTCTAGCCAGAGCAGCAGTACAATATTTGATAAGGAAAGACAATCTCAAACACTAGCTAAAATCAGTCCCAGAGGGAAGCACCTATTCTTTTTAGAAAGAGAATATTTTTCAAATAGTAATTTTCTAAGCCATTCTGACTACATAGGAAGCTTCTTTGACTGCCGTAGTTCTTCTTAAGATACCAACCAGCTTCCACTAATTCTGAACTTTTCCACACTAAGACAAAAATACGAGCCAATATAGCTAACATCGCATCATAAGTATTTGCCTTGCAGTAATTCACTGTGATATGTAATATCTGACAATGAAGTTATTCGCTAAATTGAGTGTTCCTACAACATTTACTTGATGTTGTGTTCTGAACATGTTTCTATTTTCAATTTGTTTCTAAAATGAAATTATAAATACATTAACACCTGTGAAAAATGAGTAAAACCCACTTTGTAAGAATCAGTATATTAATATAGGTTGTTTGGAAATGACACCGAAGGAATATGACGGTGTTATAGCTTAATCTTAAAATTAGTCCGAAGTTTGGAAAGGTAAAGCCAGACTGAAAAAATCCAATACCATAACCGGCATGAACCACGGATCTTCTCGTTTCCTTCCAGGTACTCTAATCACGGAACTACCATGGCAACATGTCGATACAGCATTGAATTCCCCAATTGACTCGTATTTTCCCTGTGTAATTTCAAATTCTTTTGAGATGATAAACTTCAAAGGGACTTACAGTGTCGTAAGACCAATAAGTTCCGGACTTCATAGTTTTCAAGCAACTATTAGGTCAACTATTGTAAAATAATTGTTGCTTCCACACTTGTTTCTCCTACTGGTGCGTAGTACAAGAGAAGAAAAGGTACTCAGCTAGTCCGAAGTTTGATGTCGCATCTTCGAAACTGTTTTATGTAGGTGTTTTATGTAACATGAAAATTACAGAATTTTGAGATTAGGCAGCACCCAAAGCACTAGTGTGTGTAATACCCACGCACTCACACCTCAGATGGTCTTACTGGCAAGCACGTGTAATGAAAACAAACGGATCTTCCCATGTTCGTTGTCATTTATCCTACACTAGCTTATACGGAAGGGATGTAAAGCCGTGGGTCCCGAGTCGTAGATTTACGGCACGTAAAAGAACCTCAAGCCTGATAGAGGTATCTGAGCAAAATTAAGCGATCTTTCACGCCCAATATAGAGTGGGACGCTGAGATGCATACCAGTTAAAGAGCGTCCATAAATAAAACGCATTTCATTCTATACTAGCTTTTAGGTAACGTGGCAAACGGCAGCTACTATTCAAGGCTACTTATGACTCGCACAGTTTCGACGTTCCTCTTGAATGCGAACCATACCTCTCTAACAGGAGTGTAAGTTCTTATTATCTTATAGTTAACTCTCAACAACTTACTGTAAATATCAACGGGAAAGCGCTGTTAAATGTATAAAGGTTTAATTTAGCATTACAAGTTAAAAAAGGTAAAGTAGACTTCTTGACTCACTGCTAATGGGATTTATTTCTTATTAATTTTATATACAATCCTATGGCAGTATGCTTGCCTCTGTTTCTGGCCGCGCCGTGTGGTTAGACCACTCGCCTCTCACCCAGTCGGCGGGGTACGATTCTAGCGACCGCTTGTGAGATTTGTGGTGGATAAAGCAGTGCAGGGGAGGGTTTTCTCCGGTTTCTCCAGTTCCCCTCGCCATCATCTTACACTGGTGCTCCATTATCATTCCATGTATCACCAGTGTTACTTCATACAGAAAAAGAATGCAGTGGTCAGGTGTCTACACTTAATTGTGCTTCAGGATCCATGAAGCTTAAAGTTACTCGACATTCGTCTCCTAAGGATAAGGAAAACCCCTGAAAAAAAACAACCTTATCCGGTTAACTCACCCTAAGCGGCGAGATTCGAACTCGCGACCTGTTGAATGTGAGGCAGACACGCTAACACTACACTAACAAGGCGAGCTTCTTTCTTTTATCGTTATTTGCAAATCCTTACAGCACAAGTCTCTAGCGAAATTATTAAACAATCAGTCGTACAATTAACCAAGCATGCCATTCATGCAACAAACCGTTAATTCACAGATTTAATATTAAAATAACTTTTAGGTAACTCAGTTTGTGAGTTTACTCCGAGGAATCTCCTGTTTGAAAGGTACCATTTGCGAAGTCCCACCAAACATGTGTGTCATGATTTCCTTTAGCGCGAGGTCCTAAACTTGTGGCTGATTTCTATAATTTTAAATAAACTCTTCTTTAGCCAAATTTATGAAAGCGTTGCATTAAATGTGCAAATAGCCAACCACACATCCCGCGAGGAAATTTAACTTGTCTAAACTTAGTTGTTAATAACAATACAGAAAGCTAATAATCAGACAACCTAGCAAAAGTACATTTATGGCTATTGAGTTTCATTGTATTAATTTTTCCCTGATTTTTATTACCAATAGAGAACTTGCATCATTCGCAAAAATAAGTATAATCAAGTCTGGATGAACATTCCCATAAGTTTTCTCTATGGCATGTGCATTTTCGTAATTTATCATTTCATCTTTTAATTGCTTTAAATTTTGGACGGCACTATCTGAGAATACTGTTTAATCAGTTCTTCACGCGATAAGGATTGCGCATAAGTTTGAGGGATTTGCTAGCGTTCTTCAAATCACTGACGTAAGATTCGGAGATATGATAAGAGAGATATCTGCAAGACACGAATTTCATACGCGAGGTCAGGGTTCGCTGATCAGACGATGCTACTGCTGACGTGAATTTTCATTTAGTTATCTTGCAAAATCAAATGCCTTCGAGGTCAGCGTCTGTTGCACAGAGGAATCGGAACCAGTAGCGGCCAGTTGGTGGGGCGCAATCATAGAATCCACGAATATGAATATATTTTGCTACAATGCAAAACTAAGCAAGGCGAAACAAGGAGTGTCCATGAAGGACACTATTATTTTTCTCGAAACTGTTTCAAAATTACAATAGGAAAAGTAACTGAAAGGATACAATCAATAAGAACCTCTGTATTTACAGATGAAGTCCATTCTGCAATCCCCCTCTCACTAACCATTCGTTTTACTCTTAAGCTAAACTCTTTTTAAACCGTTATGTATTTAATGAAAGTTAGAGTTAGCTTTCTTTATAATGAAAGAACTTCTTATAATTTAAATACCTCAAAATAAGCTATTGGCACAACTGATGGGAAGTAATAACATAGACCTCATGACAAATCGCTTAGGAGCCCGCCTGGGTAGTGTGGTGGTATCGTGTCTGCCTCACATTCAACAGGTCGCGAGCTCGAATCTCGCTTAGGGTGAGCTGCCGGGGTTTTCCCTTATCCTGAGAAACGAATGCCGAGTAACTTTAAGCTCCATCGACCCCGAGATCATTTGAGCATAATTTCACCCAATTTCATTCATCCCGATATGACCAACTAGGTTAAAGATAAGTTAAAAAAATCGCTTACGGAAGCTCGCTCCTCTTGTAGGTGGAGCGATAGGGAAGACAGGCTTAATGCACATCTGCAAGTACAGTTCACAGATTCGGTGTATCCTTTGAGAACTCTCCCTGCGACATCTCTGTCATCCTTTTGCCACTCTTAACGCACATTAAACCAAAATATTCTATCCTGCTAAGCCTGGAGAATATGCCATGGCCCGTTCCATACTCCTTTTGCCACTCTTAACGCACATTAAACCAAAATATTCTATCCTGCTAAGCCTGGAGAATATGCCATGGCCCGTTCCATACAAATGTTACTTGACTTGCTTGAGAGGTCGCTTAAAGCGCGCGCTTCTCTTGTATACCCTGATTGAACATTCAAGGTTAACATTTCTATAATTTTATCTTATGTAGAAATTATTTGAAGGTATTTATGGTTTAAATGGTGTTTGTGCCCTTTAGCACGACCCGCCATTACCTATATGGAACCATTTTTACTTTATCTACACGTACTATGTACGTAGTGCATGGAGGAGGAATTGTAATGCACCCAAAAAATTGATACTGAGAATTCGCCGGAAAGTGTTTTGGGGCCCCCCTGAATAAAAAAAAAAGTATTTTTAAAATAATGGGCTTATGTCTGTGGGCATAGGAACGGATTTAATCCAGCTACCAGCTTTTAGAAGATTTGACTATCGCTTTAGCCTAGTATATTCCCTTATTTTCCTTCTACTTACAAGGAAGCAAGTAATTAATACAATTTCAGCTAATGTTGATCTCGATTATCATAAAGTAGATAGAAGAGTATGTTTTTTAAACAATGATTTGTTACAGCGATGTAGAGAAAGTCAAGTGAATGGAACAGCTTTTTTATCAGTGGCATCTGAACTGAATATTACGCTTTTTGTTTCAGGGTTACGACGGGCTGATTGTACGCTCCGATACAAAAGTAACTGCCGATGTATTGGCTGCAGCAACAACGCTACGAATTGTGGGAAGAGCCGGAACTGGAGTGGACAACATTGACATACCAGCCGCTACAAGAAAGGGCGTTATTGTAGTCAAGTACGTAGAATATTTCAAACGCGCTAAGTTATAATGGGTCCAATTATTTAGTTAACTTAGGATCAAATAACTGTGTAGAAAGATTTTCTTGTAAGATTCCCCCCCCCCCCCAGGCCTTGAAATCCTTATTTGATTAGAGTATTGCTCACTGAAAAATACTCAGCACCTCCACTTTTATCAAGTTTATTTTGTGGACAGTTAAATACCTTACAGCCAAACTCCTAAGTTAGTAAGCATACTACAGCATTTTCTTCCTGTACGTCCTACAATTTGTTTTAAACTATTGGGGCAGTTACTGGAAGGATATGTTTTCATGTGGTTTCCATGGCAAACTCCCAACCGCTGTTGCATTGCATTACATTGTTGCTCAAGCCATCCACCGTTCCCTTTGCCTAGGAGCTAAATGTTGAGCGGTAGTATGTTTGTCATGAAGCATATCGTTTCATACTACTTATTAGTTTTGCAATATATTCCTTTAACACTGCGCTATCACTTTCTCACTAAAAGTGAACTGCCACAAGTCATCTATTGTTTAAATGGTTCGTACATTTCTTTGTTTTGTCTGGCACACAGATTGCCCTTTAGTAACTTCCCAACAGATTACCTCAGATGCTTAATTGCAACCCTGTGCCATCTATACATCTCAAGCAGTCGCCCTCCGTGGTGTAATGGTTACCTGTGAAATTTTTCAGACGTAAAAATTCTTAGCATGACTTCTTTCAGAAAGGAAGTAAAGCTGTGGTCCCGTGTCATGGATTTACGACACGTAAAAGAACCTCAAGCATGATAGAGAGGCCTCTGAGAAAATTGTTTCTATTATTTATATATGTGGTATTTCATGCCCAGCATAGAATGGGACGCAGAGAACCGCAGCAGTTAAAGAGCTTCCATAAATAAAACGCCATTTCATTTCAAGAAGGAAAACAATGAAAGATGGAAAGTAAAGCAAGAATTTCAAGTATGGCTAGCTGCTTCAAAAGTTATACTATTAATAATTGGAGGAGTGGGACAACACCCAGGATTGACAGAACTAAACATGCTAACGAAATCAATAAGAGAGATGGGAAAGGAACTAGGCAGAAAAATGTACAACAAAACAGCAGAAGGGCAAAATAAGACTATAAAGATGGCAATTGGAACAATAGATTGTAGAAGAATTGAGATGGTAGATCAAAGATATAAAATTAGACAATAAAAGAAAAGTTGTGTAATTTTCGGAGTGAAAGAAGAAAACAGAATATTAACATGATCTGGGACAGTGACACTTACCTAACTTAAAATTAAATTTACAAAACATTAGTTTCAAGAGCGTTTGTAGTCAGACTTAAACTGAAGAAGAGGGCAAATGCCCTTGAAACATAGGTTTTGTAAATTTTGTTTTAAGAGGTGTCACTATCCCGACTCATGTTACTATACTTGAACTATTTCACTTATCTCAAACTTCTGAATGCAGAAGTTCAGAGGAAATATTAGTATATGAAATTTTAGAACAAGGGCTTGGAATAGGAAAGTTTGGCTGGGTAGTAAAGGATGCCTTGAGGATAGTAAAAAGAGAAAGAAGGGCATTATGTTTAGGGCATTAATCAAATTTCTACCAAAGAGCAAAAACTGCATATTAGGGAAGTGTAACAATGATTATAGCAACTTGTCAAGGAGATCAATGTTATAGTTTGTTTTGTTAACATCTGGTGTCATATTATAAAATGTGAGATATAAATGTTTTGTAAGAGGACATGATAAGATCACAAAATCTGGATCATTTTTTGATTTGATATTACTGCTGTGATGAGCATTTCCAAATCTTAAATAATTCTAAGGTAAATAATATTTACTCCCTTTTGTTTTTGCAGCACTCCAGGAGGAAATTCCATTAGTGCATGTGAGATGACATGTTCCTTAATTACAAGTCTTGCAAGGTTAGTAAAACATTGTATTTAAAATATCAAATCAGTTTAGTTTACTTTGCAAAACATGCCACTTCAAAGTGTCTGCATTAGGTTTCTCAGTTTGTTACTTTATTTGACAGTTACTCTATAGTTCTTGCAATTTAAATGTTTGCTGTTTTATGAAACGTATTTATTGTAGTATACTATGTATGATTTGAATCTAAGAGCATGAGCTGTAGAAAGTTCTCATGATCATTTTTATCAGACTTTTTATACCATACAAGTTCATGGGTTGCTCATGTAAGGATTAGTTCATCACTTATAAAGCCTGGATAGCTGGCAAAGAACATTAAAGATTACTAAAAACCTATTTCAAATTAAAATGTGAATGTCATCCAACAATGGAATATGTTTAATAGGAATGTTGCACAAGCGTGTCAGTCACTCAAGGAGGGACGATGGGACAGGAAACTGTACACAGGATCTGAACTATCTGGGAAAACACTTGCTGTCCTTGGTCTAGGAAGAATTGGTCGTGAAGTAGCTGCAAGGATGCAAGCGTATGGCATGAAGGTGAGTTCATCACACAAACCTTTGTTTCTTGTTTGTAATTTATAATGTGTTTATATAACCACTTTTATAGTTATCTACTGAATATTATTTTAAACATGTTTTCATTATTTCTTACTTTCTACACAACATACCATTACCTGAAGATGTATGATACTTCATAATTTTGTAATGTTGGATGCACATAAGTAATAATTTCACAAGCAGTTTAATGGGTTTTCAAACCCTTCAGCATAAATTCAACTTAATGTAAAACAAGTTTTTAGGTGTTTTGTTCCTTTGGTTATAATTAGTAACCCACATTTCTACTGCCTCTGCATATATATTCATTCATTGCATATTAATAACGTCTGTCTTTCTATCTCTCACTAAGAAAGCATAAATACCCAGAATCAGTTTTCACAAAGCTGTAGTTTGCTTCACTTAAAATGTTCAAGTATTCAGTAAAACATTTTACTGAAAGCAAAACCTTGTAGCTGCTTTAAACTTTTATTTTCATTCCTAACCTTAACATAACATCTTTGGTACACAATTTTGTGTATGAAGACATCACAGATTGTATTACTATGGGATCTAGCCCTATTTTCTGATTACTTTATTTTAAAAAGATTCTTTGACTGTAGATTTCTAATCATTTGTTTGATCGATTAGATGAATGCATGTTCCTAATCCCTTTTATAAGGAAAACTCATACATGAACTGAGGCTAACATATTTGGGAAAATGCTAAAAGGAACAATCTAAACATTGCAATATATGATAATATGATATAAAAAGATCTAAAATTAACCTATATTTTGCCGTGTTCCTTACATCACTTTCCAAGGGGATACATTAACAATTGGGTTACTTTTATATCATTCCAGCTCATTTTTATGCCCTTTAACTCTCTTTGTAGATCACTCGTTAAAACTTTTTTTTGGCCATTCATATCTATGGCTCAGTGATTATCACTGTATGGATTAAAATAAAGCCAAAAATGTATCTTTTCATCTTGAGCATTAATTATTTTTCTCTTTTTAGACAGTGGGATTTGATCCAATGGTGAGTGCTGATGCTGCAAGGCAGTACAATGTGGAGAAGATGGAACTAGAGCAGATCTGGCCTATAGCAGACTACATTACAGTGCATACTCCTCTTATTCCTCAAACACGAAGTAAGTTTCATTACTTTGTTATCATTATCATATATGTTGAGAGTGTGTCCAAAAGAGGAAAAGTCCTCTTGGTCAAAAAAAAAAAAAAGAAAGAAAGTTATACACCTAGTTTTTTGAATTCAATTGAAATTGTGTAAATGTGGTGGCCTTATGAAGCAGATCCATTTCATTTAAGAATGGACAAATCCATAAGATTTTAGTATACTTTTCACCAGGGTTAACATTTCTTTTGATTTGCATTTTAGTTTTGTGAAAACTACTGGCCATTCTAGTAATATATGCAAATCCAGGTTAACCCATGTCACATTTTTATGATGATCTTTTCTTGAGGATTTGGATCCTTGACTTCATTCATAGGTTTTGCATAATCTCAGCAGCTGAGCAAAATGGCAATATTGAGACATGGGTATGTTATACAACCTGTTATCTAGTAGCTTCAATACTAACGTTTCATTCTGTCTGTAGATCTGGTTCATGTGTTTTGTTTCATAATTCAACTACTTCAGGTAAATTATTTAACATTCTCACCAAAATGGCTGAGGGCCTCAAAGAAAGAAACCGTTTTGGTTGATGAAATTGTGGAAAGACAAGACTTTCTCCCCCCTCCCCCCTCGCCCACAGCCCTTGGTTCCTGTCAAACTAGAGCCCAAGAAAAGGTTGCGCATAATACATACGATTCTTTCTTAAGATCTTCAGTAAGTACTTGATTTGGTATATACAGTTCTTTAGCAAGTCTCAGATATGTAACATTAGTGTGAAATTCTAAAATATTTTTTATGTAAAAAACCAAACTTTGTTATGCGTTAATGCCAGGGTAACATTGCCTTATGAAATTCAGAAACCAAAATAGTTCAACTGATTTGGAATCAAAAGTGTCTGTCTACGTAATATCAATCAAGATTTAATCACTTCAATATTTTGTTTGTTGAAAATGATAACCATCAACAGTTCAACATTAAGATTCAGCCCACTAACCCAAATCTTGTAGTTCTAGTACAGACCATGGCTTTATTCTTCAATCTAAGAACAATTTCTACATATAAATTAACTCTAATAACTGAAGTAAAATATCCAGGTAGTACCTAAATAGTGAGGAGAATCCTCAGAATAATTGAATTCACCTTAAAAGTCTCCTGGAACAAGTATATAAATCAGAGCAAGCTGCATGTCTGTGATTCAAGTGCTGAATTGTTTTTAATCCAATTTGATTGTCCTTCTAAATAAATGAAGCTTCTGGGAGTAGGAGGGTGGGTAGACTTTAAGCCATAATTGCTCAAAACTAAAATTGTCAAACACAATTTAGGTTTTTATTTCTTATGCTGAAACTTTTAACTATATTTTGAACGCTGTCTTTTATTATACTTCATTGGAGTGTAATTCTTTACAAATTAAAGAAGTGTCTTGAAACATTATTGATGCAAACATATTTAAGATAGAAAAATATTTGTGGTAAACTGTTTAGTGTCAGTGAATGATTAGTATTATTGGTATACATAACTCAGTCTAGATGGACCGACACTGAAGACCCACTTTTCTGGCACTTGTCTTTGTTGTTGTTCCGTTCTGTTGCATAGAATCTATGTAATTTATAGAACTGCTCATGCATCATGCTGCTGACAGACTTCATTTTCACAGCCTTACCATTCCTTGTGCTACTAGTAATAATTTTGCTAATATTCTTTGCAAATATTTTTCATTCCCTACATCACTTGCAGATATACAGTAATGGATTAGCACTACACGGTTGTGTGTACTTAGCACTGTTGCATTTGTATTTATCTTTCATTAGCAGTTACTTACGGTAGTCTGCATTGTTGCTCAGTACACACAAGAAATTCTCTTCCATTCATTATATGCAGAAACCTATAAGCAGCTCAAATTTAATTGTACTTTATCTTTATTTTAACCTGTTATGGACAAAGCAAAGGAAAACAATTCTTAATTGCATTTTCAAACTAATAAAGGGAAAGAAAAAGACAGATTTAATTATTTGTCTTATATTTCTGCAACTTTTATGTAGCCTATTGCAGCACAAATACCTCACTCTAGTTGTCCTATTTTAAGTTACATGTTATTTATGCTTTCCTAAAATTATTAGAAAGATAACTTCCATGCCATACGGAGCTAAAGTTGGAAGAATATAAATTTTTCAATGGCAGTTAAAATTTAAACCACAGATCTTCAGCTTTCTTCAACTGAGCTAACATGGCAACAAGCCAGTTAAAATGTTAAGAGAGTTTAAAATAAACTATTTATATACGCTTATTATACCTAGAATTTCAAATATGAGTAAACTTATGTAAATATTTCCATTGATCCACATAAAAGTCATTAACATTCTTTTTGTCTTCCATTGATTCGACAGAATAATTGGAAAAGTTGGTTATGTGGATGTCCAATTGTGTTCATTCTGCTAATACACAAAGTTGACATTCTTTTTTCGACAGAATTGGAAAAAATTGTTATGTGGATGTGCGATTACGTTCATTCTGCTAATACAACTACTAACTTTTCCAATAAGGCTATGTACATTTTCTTTTTTTAAAGTGTTTGTCTGGAATCCATTAATTCAACTTGTGTATACTATAAAAATTATTAGTTTAGAGAGACTACATTAAAAATTTCTTATTTTACAGATCTAATAAATGAGACAGTACTCAACAAGTGCAAGAAAGGAGTGAGAATAGTTAATGTTGCCCGAGGAGGTATAGTGGATGAAGCTGCCTTGCTGGATGCTCTTAAGGTACGAATGAAACCTAAGGCTTTACTGTAACTAGTAACATTATCCTATTCTTTGCATGTATTGTGGAGCTCAAAAATAGTTCTTAAAATGTTTTTCAAGAAATTCCGCTAGAGTTTCAGTGTAGGATTCTGCATTTATAGCACTCTTATTTGTTATGTAAAAATATATTTAAGAACTTTATGTACATTTTAATACAAAGGATAAAATTCGCTCGTTCCAGCTTTTTTCTTTCTAACACTCTGCTGGCAAAATTCCAGCGCAATATGCTAAAAAATGAACATTTATTCGAAAGTCCCTATATTAACACAGATACATATATACATCTACCATATTGTATTAATTCCCAGATGTGTTCTTTTTAATAATTTTTAATGGCTGCTTTTACTACAATGATACCATAGGCGATAATCCCAGATGTATTGATGGATCTCTAGAGAATGTTGTACTGTTCTATAGCTTTCCACTATATAAACAAGAAGATTCTAACACAAGAGCTTTTTATGCCCCTACCAAGATTACATGTCAGCCCATTCAGCCCTCATTTTTTGCCTACATTCTAACCAGAGTTAACCATAAATTTTGCCATGTAATCCTTTGTTCCATTATGGGGTAGTTATTACATAATACCCATTCACATTCCACACCTATCTTATATTATTAAAGTGTAAGCAGATTTGTAAGAGAAGTTGTCATTTTGGAACAACTTTCAAATATCATGCATGCATCCTCTCCATGGTTTTATGTACAATTTTTGTATCCTGCATATACATTTGGAAAACTTCTCCTGGTGTTTATTTCTTACATAGGCATTTTCTTGAAGTTCTTTGCAAATACTTAATTTATGGTACTATGTACCACTCTTTTCTTTTAAATACTTTAACACATTGACAAAGTAAAAAGAATGTGGGCAATCTGAATCTTTCATGGACCATGTATTCTGAATGAAAGTTTTAAATTAAGGCTTCTTAGACCTTCAATGTTAAAAGGAGTAAGCTAGGTTTTGCAATCCTGAACAGCAGAATGGAAATCATACATTCTGGTCTCTCCCATAGCCTCCAATTTTCCTCAATGCCTCTATGAGCCTTCAATCAAAGGATAGATGTTATAGGTTTCAATCCTTGATTTATTTGCATTTTCCATTTAACAAAGAATTAAATCTGTATTAAAACTACATATTCTTTTTCTGCTTACAGCATGCCAAAAAACTTAGGGAGTAATTTTGACACTTTAGATCCCTCGGTTAATTGCTCAGAGTGCTGTTAGACTTTAAAATGTATTTAATTTTCCAGTCTAACTCCTAATTACTTTTATTATTGGTCTAATTACTTCTTTATGCACATTCTTTACAATGTCAATCCATCATCATTTTGATCTCTTATGTTAACTGCATGACACTACAATTTCAATGGAGTATTTATAAGCTCTATTTCATTTTTTTTGGGAACTATTTAATGATAATACTTTATTTAATATAAAAACTTGTGTGCTTCTTCATCTTGTAATTAGAATATCTTCTTGACCTGATAAAGAAGTATAGTTGGTTTAAAATTCAATGAAAAAGGAACTTAACAAAGTGAAAACAAATTTAAGATTAAATTCTGTGGAGATGAAGTTGGCTAAACATTCAAAATTTTCACTCACCATACCACCAATGCATGAAGGAACATGTTTTCACAGGCTTTTACTTACATTATCAACTGCTGTTGACCGATTTTAGGTATCTAGGAACTGCTTGATTGATGGTGTATCACCTGGCAGTGTAAATTGGAATGTAAAAGTTGAATGTCGTTCAGAATTTCAAAGTTTATGACTTGTCCTTCATTCTTCTTAATGAGGATCTTTGAGTGATCAGTCGACTCCATTTCCACAAAATTTAACCTTGTTGGTTTGTTTAAATGAATTGATTTATCATCTCCAGCAAATGTCATTACAAATACATACATTGAAAACACTTTGAAAATCTAGCACAACTAAACGTAGGTTCCACCATTCCTTAATATCTGCATAAGAGTTTGCAGCAGTCAGGAACACAAATATACATGCCAACTTTATATTTAAATTATTGTTTTAACATCTTGCTCTAGGATGGTCGTTGTGGAGGTGCAGCACTAGATGTGTTCTGTGAAGAACCCCCTAAAAGTGCCACAACACTTGAGTTAATTCGCCATCCAGCAGTGATTGCTACCCCACATTTGGGAGCCAGCACCATTGAGGCACAGCAGAGAGTAGCTGTAGAGATAGCAGAACAATTCGTAGCTCTGGCAGCTAATTGCAGTCCTGAAGCTAGAGCCCTCTATTCTGTAACTGGTGTGGTGAATGCTCCAGTGCTGGCTGCTGCGATGGTTCAGGATAACACTCCATGGATTACACTGGCTAAAGAGTTGGGAAAACTTGCCAGCAAGATGATTCAAGGGTCCATACCAGAAACTAAGGTCACCATCACCACATCAGGTAAGTAAAAGTGGTTTTATTTTTGTATTTATAAACTTCTGACAATGAATAGGAATGTAATGAATGTGATGAAAATAGTGTCAAGTTTCATTCTGCAGAAGAAATATGCTCAAAATTGCTTTAACACCTAGAAGAGCATTTTAAAAATTCAAAGTATATGCAGCTACCATTATATAAACCAAAAGGTATTAATCAAAATACTTTTATTTATCTTTGTAAAATGAAGCAGAATGGATTTTGTTGGCTATTAATCCACTCTACACAAACTATTCTTAATTGCAGCAAAAATTCAGAAAATCTTAGTCTCACAAATAAAGATGCTTTAATATTAGTTAACTTGAAAGAAACAGTTGTTCTTTCACACTAATTGTGTGTAGGCAAAAAGTTAAAAAATTGAATCAAATTTGAGAAGTTCAATTCTATGATCAGGTCTCAAACTATGGATCTTGCTCTCCATTCCAATGTGCTTATAGCTGAGCTAAGGGCAAGATGCCTATGCATCTATCTGAATCAGATGAGAAGGTTCAATGCATGTACAGGAATCTTGTCATGGTAGTCTGCTATAAGAGCACCTGCATGAAGATCAGCATAACTATGGTTTAAATCCTGAAATTTTCAAGGTTATTGCTTGTAATTAGAAATATGATGTTCAAGAGAAGTTAGGAGAAGAATTGAGTGTAAAGTAAGATTTCAGGTCAGTCTGCTTGACTGTCTAACTAGTGTTTGGAATCCCACAGGCTTTATACATAAAGCAACAGGCCAAAATATAACTTGTGTACTTTATTCCAGAGCCTTCGGTGCTCCAGTTCCGAATACTTTCTTGTGTGTTTGAAATACATTTTGTAACCTTTAGGCTGACATTTTAATATTCAGCTTGACTTCATCCTCAAATTTACTCTTCTACTTAATAAATAAGCTCTTTTGTTCTGCCATATTTATCTTCCATTAAGTAATCAAATTTGTTATTATCACATGTAAGGTCGCAGTGAATGAAACTGAGTTTATTCCTCATATCAGTTTTAATTAATGAATCTTAGTACCACGTTAATAACACAAATTAAACTTACAAAATTTTCTAAAGCAGCTTGCTACTTTTGGATCCTATATACCATAGTTGTATAAAAACTAAATTTAAAGTAATTAATTACTACAATTCCCTTCTCCATTAATTGTTACTTCTGTAGATTTTCTCACAATTCTTAAGTGCCTTTCCAAAATATTTTCCTACTTGTATAATCAACTTTCTATTTGTACTGAAAATGTTTTTGTGCATTTCTTGTTCTCCAGTCTACCCCTTTTTTAAACCTAAGTTCCTTCTTACTCCTTGTTTTATTATAGGCAGAACATAGTGAAATGTGCATCTATTTTATCCATAAGCAAGCTTTAAGGTCAAAATCTTCTTATAGCCCCTTAATTTTTTAACACTATCTGGGCAAACACCAGCAATAATATTATAATAAAAATTTCAGGTGCTGGTATGGAAAATCGACGCTTTCTTGGGACAGCAGTGCTGGTAGGCATGCTTACAGGTCGCACCAAGAATGGTTTGAACCTTATCAATGCTCCAGCTCTTGCCCTCGAAGCTGGCATTGAAGTGGAGCAGAAACATATTGAAGATGAGACTGATGGCACCTATGTTAGCATAACTGTGTCTCAGACAAAAGGTCCCAAGCATACTGTGCAAGGTATGTCTGTTAAACTTACTCCAAAGTGATCAAATTTATTACAAATATTTTTAGCATAGCCAATAAAGTTAATTTTTTAAGAAAAAGTTGCAGCTGGCCTAACTGGATATTAATTAGAAAACCTATTATCTATTGTTTATGAACAAGAAGCAAATTTCACATGAAGTGGGATAACAGGCATAAAACTATTCCACCAGGAAAACTCTCTCCTAAAATTGTTGTTTTAACTCTCTGTCCCCTCTCTTTTGCCATTTTTACATTCAAAACACTCTTCTGGAAAGGTGCTGTTGTTTTAGACATTTGAGAAAATCTGCTATTCACAGCACTATCATCAGTTTAATATAAAAAACAAATACATTTGAGAGAATTTTAATTTCCTACAGCTTATACAATTAACCACAACTGATTTTTGTGAGAGCTGCATAAAATCTTAACAACCATCTCTGTAATACTGTAACAGTGGAATGATTCTCATAAAAGCAAATTCAGGTCATGACAACATGGTTGTTTCTCAGGATTTTAGTGTCTGATAATAACACAAAAAGTTAACAATTACAGTTCCTGCCTACCTCTGTAGCGTGGGGGTAGCAATCTGTTTCACATTCAAGAGGTCCTGAGTTTGAATCTCAGTTACTGCAAGTTGCCTGGATTAATTCTATCATTTCTTTAACCAAGTACTAGAAAAATAGTCAGAAATTGTTTTTCCTGCCAAACAAACATCAATAGTTACCATTTTGGAAAATTGTGTTACATTTTCAGAGCTCCCTAAGACGTTATACATTGTTAGAGGTAACCCTATTGATTATATTTTTCAATTAGTTCTTCTCTATATTTCAAGTAAGTTTTAAAATTTCCTCTTCTACACACTTGATCATGAGTCAAGTGATTTCTGTTTGTGAAAATATATTCTGCAAGTTATTTAGCAATTAAAAGCTTGGATCAAGCAAAATCTGCTTCAAACTGAATAAAAGGGATTTCAAATATCTAAATAGTTTATTTCAAGGGACATAAGACAAAATTTGTCAAAAATATGCATTTGAAACATATATTAAATTATTTTCAGTCTCAAGTATCCTTAATCACAGAAATAAGATACTTTCTGAAACACTGGTGAAACAAATGTTCACTGTTAAGAGGTAAATCATATGTTTGTAAATATTTGGTCTTGGATATACAGAAAATGAATTTCTCTATCGTATGTGAAGTTTTTAATACAGTTTACAGGGCTAAATTTTTTTTTGTAGCTATGTCTTACTACTGACGTAATGAACCTCACTAAGCACATAGGTTCAATTCTCTGTTCTGCAACCAGGAACAGTTTTCATTTGTACAGAATTTAAAAATGTGCTATGTCATTTAGGTCTCTGTTAGAGCTATGGAAGTTAAGGATAATTATATCACTGTTGAATTCCAGGTGATAAGCTTTTCTTTTGAATCTATGGCAGAAGCATTAAAAACTGGTCAGAATGTACACCTTTATCTTCTGCAATTATTTTTAAACAATGATGTTCTTGAAAAGGTAGAATCAAATTGAAAAATTCAATAGCATAGAACTGGATTTAAATCATCACTATTCGGCTTACTTTGCCACTGTTCTGTGTATGGCAATGATTCACAATAACCCCAGAAGGATAACTAAAATGGAAATGAGAATGGGAAGCAATGCTGCATAAAACATTTTGGTTTACAAGAGCCTGGTAACAAGAACAAGAATGTATATCAACAACCATATTGATCTCAAAATGGAAAGTCAAATTTGCACATTGGTATTTTATTTGTCTTTAACTGATCAGGATATTTTTCCACCTGTCTCTAATTCAGTCAAAATAATGAGGATTAACCAATGTTAAAATTTTAAAAAAATTTAATGCAACTAGCATGAGCTCTAGCAGCTGTTTCATGTTATGGCTGCCTTGAATAATCTCTACAGCATATATGCCATGCACAGGAACAAGAAACTTAAAGTTTGACCAGGTCCTCTTTCCCATTCCTGGAAAAGATTTCCGCCAATTATGAATGCTCCCATTAGAATTCATGTATTAAAATTTGTTGTTGTCATTCTCAGTTGTGAACCAGCTTTACAACATTAAATTCCCCAACCGCTGCTTCCCCCCCCCCCCATAAACCAGGCCGTTTCTAATTCATTTTGGCACACATACTTCAACGATGGCTTAGTCTTATGCATATTTTATGCCATGAACTTCATAGTTAGTCACCACGAAGCCAATTAATATTGTACTGATATGCTGTCATGGTAACTCAGCTGGTTAAGCAGAAGCACAGATCTGTAGTTCAAATACCAGTTACGGCACCAATTTTTCTGATTCTACCTTTCCAACTTTAGCGTTACACAACACGTGTGAAAGAACAATTCATTATTTATAGTGTTCTTTATTACAGGAACTGTTAGAGGAGATGACCTCCCATATTTACTGACAATAGATGATGCTAGCTTCAGGCCTGCTGGGTTGTTATTGGCTGACAACATTCAACTTTTCCAAGGGAAAGATTGCACTGTAAATCTCATGGCTATTATAACACAGCTTGCTACAAATGGTGCCAATATTGTTAACATTGCCACAGCAACTGGAAAAGACTCTTGGGTTGCTGTGCGCACAGCAGACATGCAGAATCATCAACTTTCAATTCCTGGAATGATTTGTTATTGAAACTATTAAGCCTAAACAGTGTATAAACTCAAAATATTAAATGGATTATTACCATTTAGGAAAAATATGCAGCATGTGTATAAACTCAAAATATTAATTTCTATGATGTTAGTCATTTATGTCTTTACACATTCTGTTTCATATGCGATTACTTAATACAAAATGTGTTCTGTAATTTTGACAAAATTACACTTTGCCTTAATATTTGAGTACCTGGATTACAACTATTATCTCTGTAAATGGATAGACCATGGATGTATCACCTTTGTAGCATATAAGAAGTTAGGTTAGAAGTATGTAGTATTGACTGGTTTGAGAGTTCAGTCAACAGGCACTGATAATTTTAATAGTATTTCTGTGTGTTTGTGTGTTTTGTCCTATTTATATTCCAAAGATGCTTCATTCTAAATGTATTTTAATTACAAAGTTTTGTTTTATACCAGACATATATGTATTTTAAAAAATGGTACATGTGATAAGAGTAACAGAACTTCAAAATAAAGCTATTTTGATAAGAAAACAAAATTTTTGTAATCCAAGATGACCTGTCAGAAACCTTACTTTGATTCATTCTCAAGGTTGCATACAATTAGGGGGAAGGTTCTGAAACATTTTTTTTTCCAGACTAATTGCATATAAAAGAAAAGTTTGCAACATTCCCCATAACTGGTATGCAGCTGCATCTTACAGAAGGTAACAAAGTTGTTTTAAACCAAATTCCTCTGAGGTTGCATAGGAACAGCTTTTCGTTTTTACTTTCTTTATACTGTTTACAGGGGATACCAGATCTTAAATTAACATACACTATTATCACTATTTATTATCAAGAGTGTTTAACAAAATATTCGGGTACAGGGGGCATTCAATAAGTCCTTAGAAAAGAGTATAAAAACAAATTATTTTTAGTAGAATTTTTCAGCATAATGTCCTTTTAACTCGATACACTTTTCCCAGCCTTTCTCTGACTGTTTTCAGCCTTCCAAAAAGTAGCACTTCAGAAGGTCCTCAAAGTAGGCATCTGTTTGGGAGATGACCATTTTGTCAGATGTGAATTGTTTTCCTGCCGAGCCACTCAGGAAAGAAAAAGAAGAAGAAAAAAAGGTCTCTGGGGGCCAAATCAGATGGACGCAGTGGAGGTGAAGTGAATCAAACCTTAATTCTACACATTTTTCCATCGAAACATGCAGGTGTGCACCCTTGCATTGTCTTGATGGAAGAGAATGTTTTTCTTTGTCAGATGAGGGAGTTTTTTTCTTGATTTCTCTGTTCAATGGAAGCAATAATGATAGACAATACTCTCCATTTATTGTTCTTTTCTGCAAGTAATCAATGTAGATGATTCTGCATACATCCACAAAAATGCTGAGATCATCACCTTGTCTGCAGATTTCAGCACTTTTGCCGTCTTCGGAGCCAGTTTGCCTTTTTAAAAACCCACTGTTTCGACTGTACTTTGTCTCTGGAGTGTAGTAGCACAGCCTTGTTTTATACACAGTTATGTATCAATACAGAAACTCATCAGGATTGCTAGGCCAAACCAGCTTCCAAATCAATCACATGATTGTGTTTATTCTCCATTGAGAGCAAATGCGACACCCATCTTGCCGAGGTCTTTGTCAGACCTAATTTTTGGTGCAAAATTGAGACATTGTACCTTGTGACATGCCTGTGGCCTCTACTATTTCACAAACTTTGAATCGTTGATCACTCAAAATCACAGCCTTGATTTTGTCAATAATTTCGGAGGAAGATACTTCATCTGGATGTTTGGAAAGATGTTCAAAATTTGTGGATGTATGACTACATTTAAATTCATTTATCCCATTGTAAATTGTTGCAAATACAGGAGCAGATGAGCAATGAACTTCAACTTGCCTTTTATGTTTTTCGATGTTAAGCCTTTTAAATAGAAATGTTTAATCACCACACAAAACTTTTTTTTCTTTTCTCTCCATCTTTCTAAAGAAGCACAAGATTGTCAAGTCAATCGCCTATGGCAACGAAACTACATGATGGATATAGCTGAAACTTTAACTGCTATCTAGTAAGAGACGATGGTTACTAAATACACATTTTTTTCATTGAAACAAGTGTAATTTCTTGGGTATTTTCTAAGGACTTTTTGAACATCCCTCATACCACAGTTCCTTAGAAAGAGGTTAAATAAATATCTCTACTGATTTACACATTGGTGGGGTACAGATGCACTTGCAGAGGCAGAATCAGACTGAAAAATTCAGCACTAAAACCAAGATTTCAACCTCAGATCTCCTGGTTTCTGTCTAGTTGCCACTATTTGAATCACAGATCTCCTGGTTTCTGTCCTGTTGCTCTGACCACTGAGCTACCTTGGCAACAACCAAATATTAGGCACCTCTACCTCTCCAACTTCTGTCCTGCACATGACTGGTGCAGAAGAAACAATTAGTTCACATTAAATGATCTAATAGTTGGTTAACTATAAAGCCTCGAACTCAAGTACTTACAGAGTTTTAATAAGTTGCCATTGAAGTACGACATCTCAAAATAATGAGATTTCCTTACTGGAAAAATGCTAGCCAGTTGAATTTGGAGCCATGCCAGCATGTTGCCATAGTAGCTCAGTGGTCAGAGCAACTGGGTGGAAACTAGGAGATCTCTAGCTCAAATGCCAGCATTGAGTTTTACAGTCTGACTCTAACTCTCGAACTTCTGTACTACACATAACTGATGTGGAAGAAACAATTCACAGGAATGCATTTGTCATTATTGCAAAAAGTATGTTTGTTTCATGTGGGCAAACATGCAATTCCAAGTTACAGATGTGCTGCATGTGAAAAGATGTTATATCTGTTCATGATGGGCATTCCTAACATTTGTCGATTCCTCGAGGTATTTACCACTGTGTGAGTGCTAATGGAGTAATCTGTGCAATGAGCTGCACAGACATATATTTCTCATTGTCTCTCTCTTCTCTGCTATCGCCCTCCGTGGTGTAATGGTTACCATGCTAACTTCATATACCCAAGGTCGCGGGTTCAAACCCGGCGGAGGACGATGGATTTTTTCGGGCATAAAAATCCTTAGCATGGCTTCCTTCGGAAGGGAAGTAAAGCTATGGGTCCCGTGTCATAGATTTACAGCACGTAAAAGAACCTCAAGCCTGATAAGAGAGGCCTCTGAGCAAAATTAAGCGATCTTTCACGCCCAATATAGAATGGGACACTGAGAACCAAAGCTGTTAAAGAGCGTCCATAAATAACAGACCATTTCCATTTCTTCTCTGCTGTTCATGTGATCTGTTAACTGAACTCCCCCCCCCTTCTCTTTAAGAGGGTTTACATCCCTTATAATGAAAACTAACCCCAGTTTCATGGTGTGAGGTTAGCATGTACGCCTCATATTTAAGAGAAGTAAAATTCGAGTCTTAGTTGCAATGAATAGTTTTTCTCGAGTTTTCCCTTATCTTAAAGATGAAAGTTGGATAAACATCAGCTCTATTGAACTCAGGCTCATTTCACCCAAATCATTTGCTCATAGTTCAATATGACAATGAACATACCGGTTAAAGAATGTTAAACTGGTAAGGGGTGGGGTGAGAGGTGAAGTCTGCAGAGATGATGAATAAAACATAAGACTTAGTGTTCAAATGACTCCGCGATCAATTGAGCTTAAAGATACTCAGTATGTGGGTTGTGAAGATGAGAGGAAACCCAGGAAAAACCTTCTCCTGGCAACTTGTCTCACCTGAGTTTTGAACTAACACCCTTTGTGTTGGAAGATAAGACATGTTATTTCCGGATCAAGGAGGTGAACGAATGACCCAGTCTCATGAGATGTTTATATCTTATATCATATAGGTTATAGTGGCTAGGATATTGTTCATGTAACCAACTGCACTGTTTGGCCATTATGGTTCACATATTATAAGTTTCAATACATGTCACTCATGCTAGTTACTTAAACATACAACATAACAGAAATGTGGCAGAGTCACCATAACTGAGAACACATTCAATACCCGATTTAAAATCACTGTGCAAGAAATTATGCAAAAAAATTGTTTTGGTGCATTTTGCAACTCCTCAGAGTGTGGTGGGTTATTACTTTTCTATTTGTATAAAACCTATTTTTGGACATTAATGCTATTAAAATTTAAAGCAGACTTGGCAAAATCACACGGACACAGTTTCACTCACTTATGAGTAAATAATGGTAGCAGATACAGCTTTAAGCTTCAAACATCCATCACACTCCTTCAAATATGGTAAAGGTTACTTAACTCAAAAAATGTACACAAACTTATATGAAAAAATTACTAAACAGCATTTATTTGATGCTAGAGAGTTCTACATAAGCTCCAAAGAAAGATAAGGTAAAAAGAAACATTTTACAATTTTCGCTATGCATTACTCAAATTTTTGGCACACACGTGATAGAATACATACGTGTCATACATACAATTTTATACACAAACATTATGCTGTGAGAAGTTTACAATAAAGAACAAGATCCTCTTACATCCAAAGATAAAGCTGCAGTAATGCAAAATTGGCTTCAGAGATGATATTTCTACTTCCTTAACTTCATTCAACTTCTAAATCTACTTACAGCTGGAAGTAATCCCAAAATGTACCCTATTATGCCCATTAGGGATACATACCCCATAACTGCTCAATTCTCAAAACCAGAGTGCACATTTGAATCAATGTGTGTAATAATTTTCATTTAAATAAAGGAAACTAGTTGCCGGAGACATCAATTTTTCCAAAATTGAAGAGTAGCAATTGAATGAACAAAATGTTGTCATAAACACCGAGCAGTTTTAACTTAATTTAAGAACTACCTATCTACAAAATCAATAATGATAAACTTAGAAAAAATGATTAGTCACTTAATTGAGTACAAAGCATTTTACCATGACATTTAAATAAGAACTGTTGAAGGATTACAGTTTCATCTTCAGCTGTGCCAATTCTGCACCACCTCTTCCTAATTGGCTGTCTGGGTACACCTGTTATCTCTCTTCTATTAGCACTTGCACTATATGTAGTTCTAAACTACACAAATGATTATATATAATGTGTTTGTGTTATACAGTATTAACCCTAAAATTAGTACAAATACTTATAAAGAAATCCATTATAACATTTAGTACTGGCATAACCTCAACCTTGAATCTGTCCATGTCAAAAATCATTACATTAATGTCTTCCAATGTCAATGTGGGAAATGTCATAAAAGCACTAGAGACTATCAAAATAAGCGCACAACAATAATTAATCAGTGCAAAAGACATTATTTATTAGCAATTTTTTTTACTGAATGTGACAATTATAATTATTCACAACTCCTACTTGTAAACTCATTTTATCTTCTTTTTGGAAATTTATAAAGCATCATCTCCAAATTCACAATAATGTAATACTGGTAGTCCATGTCTGGCAGGTAAAGTTTATGATTTTTTTCACCATCTGTTGCACAACCACTGCAATCAATTCTTAGTCAAGCAAATCAGTAGTTAGTAATATCCATGATTTTATTTAACATGAGAATTTTCACAAGCCTAAATACAGAAAATTATAAAAATGATGGTATGCATTTATAATCTGAAAATACTTTTCAAATGCAATTTCTATTATTTTCTCATTTATGGATCCCAAAACTAATCTGTTATCGCTTGTATCAAATCAGAAAAATTTGCTGTTTTTTTTTTTTTAATTTTGTATGTAATTTTGTTACATCCTTGGGTATATGTTTGCACATATTGCTGGAAATAATTTCTTTATGCCAGACACTTTCTATATGCTTTCTACACCATCCAATTTGCTTCTTGATGAGCTGACAGATTTCAACAGTAAAGTGCCGTGCTTTTTTAAATACTTGTGCAATTATCTTCACAATTTACTACATAATTACTAATTCCAAAATAACTCAGTCATCAATTTATTTTCAGTTATTTATATTTTAGTGAACAGTTTACAATATTTTCAAAAATAGTTTCTTTCCTTTAGTCTTTTCTTGGAATGCACTGTTGAAATATTCAATTATTTCACTTAAATGCATCAGATGAATGTAAATTACTTATTCTGATTTTAAAACACACTTTCTTTTTAAGTTGCTCTCACAAGCTTAAGATAATGCACTGGATAAACTACTACTAGTTTTGCTATATAAGATGAATATTTGTTCTATGGAGACTACAATAGTAACACAAATGCACGTAAAGTAGAACATAAGTATGAACTACTTGTTACACATCCACGTCATGACATGAAAATATGTTACTGAGTGGGTACTTATAACCAGTATCATAAATCAGTTTGCATTTTTTCCTTTACATTTTAAAAGAGGCAATTATTTGTTTTTGTTTCACTTTAATGCTTCAACAATTCACATATGTGGCTTTTTTTTTTTTTGTAGTTTGTTCTTTCTTTTTCTTTCCTTTAATAACTCAATGTCGACAGTAACAAGTATTAATACGCATGTACTGTAAATGAACCTTTGTTAAACGAAAAACCTAAAAATACTGCTTGTATGAACAAGTTTCAAAGATAAAATAATTTTTCTGTAAACAATTTCAAAATCTGCTAACAGTGCACGTCAGAATGAGAAAAAAGGAAAAGTGAAACAATAAATAAACAACAAACATTTCCCAACATTCCAAAAGTAAAGATGTGGAAAGTTATTGTTACCTAACGATTGTCAGGTCAACAGTTCTGTTTGCCTTCCCAAGTCCAAGTGCTTTGTCACACAATAGCATGGAGTGTCATAGGTTTTGTTTTATCCTTGTGTCGCAGTTGGGTTGAGTGGATGTCTCTGTCTCTCGTCATGACGTCTGTGCTGTGGACAGAAGACAGAATCACATTCCAGTCCAGGCAATGGTCTGCTAAAGCAGCTTTCCTTTGCTTGTGAAATAAATCTCAACCAGCTTACATTTATCTCTGTGCATGTGCATTGAAGGCATATAGGACTGGACCACCACATTCTTACCTGCCTACACCAGTGGCTCATTTCACTGACCACCGTGCATCCATAATCAAAGTTTATAAAGTTACATTTTCTTTTTCAACAGCTTTCTTATTGTTAACTTGTCCTAACATGACTGTTAGCATGTAAAGGATAGTTTATGGTGGGAGGATTTAAAAAAATCTGATGTGTACCATTCACATGACTTTCTCCATATCCCTGCAACAAATAATTCTTAAAAAGCTTATACTTCTATTTACTTTATGCTAATCAGAAAAAATTAGGAGAAATAGTCTTATTACTCGCATTCTTGTAAGTAGGAGCGAAATAAGGGACAACCATAGATAAAGAGATAGTCAAAAGCTGGTTGCTATGTCAATGAAGTTCCTTTGTTTATATGGATAGGAGTTGACAAGTTCCAGTATGAGAAAAGTATGCATTTTTCATAGCAGAAACAAAAAATAAGGAATGTCACAAAAACGACGAACTCTACGAAAAAATGTTTATAACATAAATTGTGTGTTTTACTGTGCTCTACATTTTTTGTGTAGTCAGTTTTTGTCCATCTCTTACAGTTTAGCAGTTATTCAAAATTTAGTAAAATTCATCCAGAATAAACTACTCGTCAGAGGCTATTCCCAGAAAATTCAAGATATACATTTCATTTGTCAGGTAAATATGTTTAATATCCGAAATTTTAATCAAAATCGTTAGAGCCATTTTTGAGAAAATCAAAATTTTCGAAAGAAGTTCCATGTAAAGGGTAGTTGGGGGTGGGGGAATTTTTCTCAAAATCTTCGTATCGCATCCCTGGAAGATACTAAACTTAAATACCAAGTTAGGTATTTTACCGACTTTTCGTTTTTGAGTTATCGTGTTCACAGACACATGGACACACACACACACACAGACCTTTTTGTGAAAATGCCTTTTTTGGATATTGGGGACCCTAAAACATATATTTCCGGTGAAATCTCGGTATCGAATTTTTTGGTGGAGTGCAATACTTTCTCTATATACACTATGTACATAGTACGTATGGAGAAAGTAAAAAAGAGCTGAACCTAAATATCAAGTTTGGTATTTTGGTGTTTAATAGACTTTGCTTTTGAGTTGTGTGCACATGCACACAAAGGCCTTTTTCTGAAAATGTCTTTTCTCTTCAAGGGACCCTAAAGCATGCATTTCCAGTGAAATCTCGGTAACAAATTTTGGGAAAATGCAATACCTTCTCTAGCTATACTCCTGCCACTGAATTCTTGCACTTGACAGTTCGGATGGCTTCACATAATGTTGAACATATCATGATTGTAACGTTGCCAGAGTTGCTATTAATCAACAGCATGTACTAGTATTGAATGTCGAATAATAAATTAAGTTATTATTGTTAACTGAAAATAACTCATGCATAATATATTGCAAGTACATAGAATAAATTATGTACTTTACACAATATAGAATAAATGGATGCAAACCTGTTTGTTACAACAAGAGAAATGAAACAAATGCAGGCATAGAATAACAAAGTGCTTTTCACTCACTGGTTGAAAATTGTAAATGCTCAGTACTATCTAACTCTTATCTCGGAAGCATAATTATTATCGTTGCCATCACATTTCACTCCCTTGTTAATAACATTTGCTGTACTTAGTCCAAGAGCTGCTGCATTTCACTGCATGGTTTTATTGGCAGGAATAGAGGGAAGTCCATTAACCTGCATGTACTCCCCTCGTTCAAAGATCCCGGTCATTTTTAATAATTCCTATGCCTGTCTATAAGTAGCACAGCTTTATGTAAAGGAACTATCACTCAGTGATCAGAATCATTGTCGACTTTAAATCTTGTATAAATAAGATGAATGAATATATATATATATAAATAGATAATAAAATGTATATAAATGAGCATAAATAAACACCAATACTATCAACAATAACAAACATAAATAACGAATAATATGTAGCTTGCAAAGAATTCGAGTATGGGTTGGAGATTATAAACTGAGGCACACAGTTGGAAATAGTGAGATCTGGCAGCAAAGCCACTTTTTGACTGAAATGCTGTCTTGTGATTGTTTCAGTGAAGTCTAAATGGGTAAAGCTTTTCATTTGTTTTTTTTACAAGTCTACCAACTTAACTGCAAGCTGTCAAGTGCAAGAATTTAACAGCAGGGATATACGTGCTATGTATGAAGCAGAAAAAGTAAGAACAACGCTTCAATTCTAATAGCAATTCTTGGAAGTATTTGTGTGTGTGAACAGGCATTTCTGTCATGAATCATCTAAAACTCAATATAGAGAACCATTAACAGATAATCCTAAATTTGCATTTTTAAGGACTTTAGACCAGACTTTGATGGTTTAATATAGTCGAAAGAAAGCAAAAAATTAAATTATGAAAAGTTCTTTGTTTTTTGATACAGGCATTGTGTGGACTACGTTAATATATAATAAATAACACATTCTGAACAATAAATAGTCTAAACTATTCCTTTTCCCCTTTACAAATGGTTTGTATACATTTCTAACACACAAAGAACAATGTGTATTGGTGTAATAGAATAGGATGCTTTGATTTATTATGCATCCAAATAGAGCTGTTATGACATGATAAATAATCAGTAGAAATGTGTATATAGAACACTGCATTCTAATGGAGCTCAATTTCTTCAAAACTGATCATCATAAGTTTCCACACATAACTTTGAACAAATGCCTACTGCTATCTACTGTACCACAGAACATGCGGGCTTCCAACATCATTCATGGCACTGGCTTTGACATCCCGGATCTATGCTGAGCAAGCAGTGCTTGTAAAGCTGTGTTGTTATAAGCAAATTTTGCATGAAGATTTAGAAAGAACAATTTCATTAATAAAGATCTGTTCATCAAAGCTGCAGCTTCCCAGGAGAAAAGCACCTATTAGTATTTCTGTAGTGTGTCAATTTTAAATGTCAGGAACAGAAAATGCTTATTCTATACCTAATTGGCGTCCAATCCTATATGCCCTTGAAGCTTCTGCATCTTATTTAGCGCCAGAGTATATTTTTCCCCGAAAAACCTGCTATTCAATACAAATAATTTATAAGATAAGCTTTTAACATTTCAGATCCTGCACTGTACAAGAATTAAATACTTCTAATTGAAAACGTATACAAAATATTGCAGTAGAGAACAGTCAGACACAATAATGCCATTCTGGGTTGCAAGCAATCACAGGTAACTGTAGAGATCAGTGTATCATGCTGAGGAAAGTAATTCTAATTTATACTGTAAACGTTAATTTTCATAATTTTAAAGTAACCTATCCCTTGGGAAATGTGAAGGTGAAGGAAGAAAGAAAGGAAAAAAAAAAAATAGCAATGTTAAGACAACCAAAAACATACTAAGGTATTTTGTGATTCACAAAATGAAGATATCAAACAGTCCTTTGATGTCCAGCTCAAGAATCAATGAGATGACATTCTAACAATGGAAATATCTAATGTCATGTAGAGCAGAAATCCCATGAATACTGTATCTCAACTGATTTTAGGTTGCTAAAGTAAGTAATGATAGCACACGAATGGGCAAAATACAAATAATGGCTATTTGATAATTCTTTCATATTAAACTGGAAAGATAATTCAGACTTGAAAAACTGATGTGTTGCATTATATTCTACAAAAACTATTATTACAAAAGCTTAATCTTTTATCTACGTTATTCATACTAATCATGATAAACTACAACAGAAATGGTTTTATTGCACATTTCCTTTTAAGTAGGTGCAAGGAAATAAGGGAATAAACTAGGACAATGGAGAGTAAAATCTTTTAAAAGTGGATGACTATGTGAAGGTGGAATAAACTAGGAAAATGGAGGGCAAAATCTTTTCAGCGTTCGTCGTTATGTGATGGTATTGCAATTCCTTACGACTTTTGATTTAAGAATAGTAAAAATTTTAACCAATGATTGTCTACACACACACACACAAAAGACATAATTGTTAACTTTAATGGGATCTACATTTTTTGTGTTGTAGAATTTTATCTATCTCTTATGGTTTACCAGTTATGTAAAAGTCATTCAGAAGCAAGAGAACTTTTTCAGTATGTCCCCCCCCCCCCAAAAAAAAAATATATCAAAATACACATTTCATTTGTTATGAAAATATCTTACACATATTGCATTTAATCAACAGCAGACAAGTTTTTGAGAAAATCAAACTGTTCAAAAAGTGCTATATATAAAGTGTAGTTTGGGATAAGGGGTTTTATCAATGAAAGATGTTGAACTTAAATATCCAGTTTGGTATTTAACTTGATGTTTTTGGGTTGTGCACATACACACAAAACTACTTTTATGGATTCAAGGGACCTCAAAACATATTTCTTGTGAATATCAACATCAAATTTTTGGGTGAAATACAAAATATCCCTACTTACTATATCTAGCAGAGAAGTATGGTGGACTTTGTGACAGTGATGTGTTCTAATCATTGAAATTAATTAGCAAGCCAGTTTTTTAACACATCACTTCTATTACTTAATTCAAAGACATATTTCTAAGCTGTGTTTCCTTTTGAATGGGAACTGATGATAGATGCTCATAGCTTCAGCAACTCTCTTCCAATTTCACAATAGTGATGTAGTATTACAAAAATGACTCACTAATTATTATCAATGCTAAATACTTGTTTGAATGCTGGTTATTACACTGGATTTTTCAAGTCTGATTTAACTCTCAAATTTAATAGTTACATATGGTCATGGTTACAAAAGCCACTAATAGTTTCTTTCAGCAGTAATTGGGTATGTGTACATTACTGTTCTGTTATACGATCTGGCAAGAAATAGAACATACATAAGTTATCTGAATACCATTTTGACCATATGTCCACATGAGAGAGTGATATTTTGTATATTCTGTACATACATGTTTAAACTTCTGTTTTTAGATGTCTGTGCATAATTTCCTTATGACTTGGAACTCTGGTGCAAAATTATATTGTATTATTTGTAGTTCATGGAGATTATTACAGAAGCTGTTTGCACCTCATTTTTGATTCCTAGCAATTGCAGAATCTGCACATCCCTTGCTTGTACATAAACATATGCAGAGGCTGTTTCTTGGTGGTGTATTATGAACCAGAGTTACTAAATTTCAAAAAGATCTATGAGGAATCAGGCTCATATGAAAGGAATTGCTTCACTTCAAGCTGTGAATTTAATATTCTCTATTAATATTATGACTGCATGCTAATACTTTATTTATATGAATGTTTTTTACATTTCTCTCATTGCTATATCAAGTTGTCAATCCGCTCCATCCTCCATGTGTTATTGCAGTTTAATTGTGAAAGTATAGCCATTAATCCACCGATAACATAATTGTTACTTATGATTAACACAATATAACTTTAGCATTTCATATGAAATAAAATAACTGTCATATCCATAAGCTAAGCCCTCTTTAAGATGTATTGCATTTCTCTATTATGTATCATAAGAACAGTTTGCTGGAGCATGAAAACTGTCTTCAAAAAGACATTTTTGGGTACTACAGCTTAATAGTAGAGCTGTAACATCTAGGTCATTGGATGCCAGATTGAGTCAGTGTCACTATATTACTCCAGTAAAGCAGAGCTTCAAGGTCAATATCCACTGCTGAGAAAACAGATAAAGCTGTACAATCACAGGAAAATTAAAGTAGACCTCCATTAGAATGAATTATAGTGAATAATAATGCATTTCTCAAGTGAAAATTCTTACTCTTTCAACCAAAGTATATAATAGCATGAGAAGCTTCTTCCAAAACTACACAATCTCACAAATAAAAAATGTTGTTGAGACTTATAAGCACTTATTACAAAGTGTTGTGGAGTTAATGATATTAAATTACAAAATGTTTTTTCATTCACCATAGCAAAATAATCAAGATTTTTCTCCAGGTTAATTTTAAAAGTTTGCTGAACTTTTCTTATAACAGGTTTGGGAACTGTGTTGCAATGTTTGATGATTCTAATTTCAAAATTACTTTGGACAGATACAAAAAAATAGCTTTTAATGAATATATTTCAAACAACTCATTCAAAACAAGAGATTTTGCTTTTTCTACAGCAGAGGAGTCTTCCTCAGTAAACCTGTTGATAATTTCTACAACTTTTAGTAGGTGTACATTATAAGAGTGCAACATTCATGCCCGTCGCCCTCCGTGGTGTAATGGTTACCATGCTAACTTCATATACCCAAGGTCGCGGGTTCAAACCCGGCGGAGGACGATGGATTTTTTCAGGCGTAAAAATCCTTAGCATGGCTTCCTTCGGAAGAGAAGTAAAGCCGTGGGTCCCGTGTTGTAGATTTACGGCACGTAAAAGAACCTCAAGCCTGATAAGAGAGGCCTCTGAGCAAAATTAAGGGATCTTTCACGCCCAATATAGAATGGGACGCTGAGAACCAAAGCAGTTAAAGAGCGTCCATAAATAACAGGCCATTTAATTTTAATTTAACATTCATGCCCAATTTCATAATGGGTTGTGGAGGTAGAGGAAACCAAAAGCTTTTTCTTGAAATTTCAATGTTCTGCTAAGTGCCTTTAAAAATATTTTTTTCACTTTGATATGAAAGTATTCACATTACTACAACAAGAACAGACTTCTTTAGAAACTCAATGTATAGCATCTGCCTAAAGATTAAATGTACCCATCATTCTGGGGTATATCAGGGTGTACTTTGGCCACTTTCAACATTTAAGATGTATCATCAGAAATGAAAAGCATATATTTAAAAGGCTCAAATATATTTTGAAACACTTCGACTATACTTGCATCATTTACTTTTTTAACAACTTCACATGTTAATAAAACTTTTTTTCTTAGTAGGTATGCCTGGTGAAAGCATGCCCAAAATGATGTTTGCAACAAATCAACAAGCATATGTGGCTTCATCAATGGAAACCATATTTTATTATTGCTTATCCTTTGGCTTGCATGTATTGCAATGCTGTCATAGCATTTTGGTACATATTTTTTTTGAGTTACATGGATCGGAGTTGCCTGTTTCATGTATATCTGCACTTACTATTATTTTACACAGCTCTTCAAAGGAATTTAGATTGTGTAGCATCAATTGAATGAAAAACTTTCCTCTCTCAATTTGACACATCAGCTTTCTCTCTTTTGGTATTCCAATGCTGAGCTAAGAATTTACGCTTAGAACCTTTAATATTTGCATGAACTGTTTGTACATTCCATTTTCTCTCCGCTACTCACTTAGTAAATGATAGATTGTTTGACAATGTCATCATTATTATACCTACTTTGGGTTTACTTGTCTCCACAACCATATGTTTTGTGGGCCTTATAACAACAAAGACAGAGGCGCACTTGTTTCTCTTTTCAACACACCTCTTTCTTAGGCATGAGGCAAATAAATAAGAATGGGTATACTTAATTATGCTTTATGACCACATGTTGTGCAGGATGGGTCTCCACTACAAAACAAAACTGTAAACTTTAATATAGTCATATGACTGTGCATCTTCCTCTAGTGATATAAGATGCTTACTGTGTAAAAGACAAGAGTATTCTTCCTTGTTAAGTTCTACTCAATAGCTTTTCAAAGATCCAACAATGATAAACTGTTATGTTGTCAAATGTCGAATGTAGTAATAAGAACATATGTATAATTACATTAAAAGTTTGATAAACATGGATTAGATTACCTCATTTCATTATAAATATGAGTTGACTTTAGCTAACAATTCTGCTCTGGAAACCCAGTAAACAGACCATGATTAAAAACCACTTGTTCTCATTCTCAGCCGACTAAATGTGGTTGAAGATGGTAAAGAGGCATCTGGCATTGAAGAGATAAGTGGTTTTTTAAGTTTCAATATGGCCAATGCAAAATTCATGATTCATTCTTAGTTGTTAGTTATTCTATTTATTAGATAATTTCTTACAAGAGGAAAATTCAAAGGAATTTTTGGCATATTTAAGCAATTTGCTAATCCCAATGATGTTGCAATTTTTTATAAAAATGGTTTGAAACTACAGATTTGTCTGTTTAAACACACCAATGACACCATTTTCCTATAATGCTCTTTAGCTATTATGTCTGTTCCTTCTGGTCTTCCCTACAATAATTTGTTCACAATCTATAAAGTTTATTTGCTAAATGCCAGACTTCTTTTCAGGAGAAGTGGAGTTTTTGAGTGGATTTTTAAGTGAACTTGTTTTATTTTAAATGTCTTCATAGCTAATGTTATGCCAAATTCTTGAAAATCCTGCTAATTTACTGTGGGTCCTGAGGTAATAAGCAAACTTTCTCTGCATTTTCTTTTCTTTCTTTACTTCCACAGTAATGCTTCTAATTTTTCATTAATTTATTGATTTTCTGTAACCACCTTTCTATTGAAATTTGACTGATATTGATATTAGCAGCACACTCTTTCCTCTTTAATAGTATGGTGATTAGGAATATCTCTCTTTTTCTAATCTCTACTGTAAATCTGATGCTGCTGTAATCACAGTTAAGCAGTTTTGTGGTGTAATTTGTATGTTGTGTGGTACAATAGGAAGAGTATCATCTGCATTTCCACACCACTGCTTGAAGAAAGCCTTTGTGATCCAGGTTTCCAAAATCTTATAGATCTGCACGGAATGGTGATAAGATTATCCACGTAGTCCAGAAGTTTGTCTATAGAATTTGTCATCAAAGGTCAAACAATTTTGCTTAATGCATGGGTGTGCAAGTTTGATATAAACCTAACTTATCAGATCATTGGATTGCACCCATTGTTTTTTTTTTTTGAAAGATGGTTGAGAACTTAATTTTTTAGACAAACTTCCTTGAAGCATGCTATGCTATAAGATACAACTGTGTAACTTGTGACTATCATGTGAATTAGCAACCTTTATCAGTCTAGAAATCAATTTTCACAGCATTTGCAGCTCTAATGGCTCAAATCTTGCTTTGTATGCTCTATACCACGTGGATACAGTGAAAGTGAATTAGTTACATTAAATTGAATGAAGAATGTACAATTTTAATGAAAAAACATACATTACCATATAAAAAATTGGATGCTCTAAGTCTAGAAAAAAGAGCAATATACCAACATGAGAAAAACAGAAATAAAGTTGCTTCTTCATTACAGCCTTTGTCTTATTTATTACAAGTGACATTTTATGTTTGTTACACTCACTACTACATCAAGGCATGCAGAGATATTACCAATCTTATAATATCAGATCATGCAATATGCAAGGATTTTTAACAAACAAGCATTGGGTTAAATGGTTCTACTGAACTTAATTTTTGTGTTAACAAGAGCTGTAAAGAAATAAGATAATGGGCCGCCATTTTTGCTTTTATCATCTGGAATTTAAAGTATTTTTTACAAAATCTATTTTAGCATGTTTGCACATTTTATATTGCATTTCTTAGGTCACAAACTTTGATATCATTACAGATTTTAAAAGTAACATTTTGTTCATCTTTGCAAACCTGCATTTAATCTAGACCTACATTTTATTTATTTCATGCTAAGCAAATTACATTTGAATATGATATGGCATTTAGTCAAAGATTAGACCTTAATGTATAAGGAAGACCTCTTCATTTTTAATCACAACCATTGTCCAGCATACACTTGTGCTTCTTGCTACTTGAGCACCACCAAGCAACCCTTCCATGTAGCTTGATGCATTAGAAATAATGCATAGTATATGGGCAATCATAATCATGTAGAAAAACCACTCCAGAGCTCAACAACTGTCAATGTTTGTTTTGAATGACCCTTCATAGCTTTGCTAATGTCTCATGGTAACGTTCAGCTCTAGTTTTCAAAACTCCCTTTCTCTTTCTGTGCCAAAAGACACGTTATATGTTTTCTAAAGTGTTCTCAACTTTAGAAGTCAGAACATGTTAAATGGAGCACACAGTTGGAATATGTACAAGTACGTTAGAACTTTTATGCTAAGTTGCAATATGCCAATTCATTGTCAACTTGTGAATTTTGAATAGTGAAATATCTGCACTGCTATCTAAGGCTATTGTAAGAAATTTATTTTTCATCTGGAATGCATCTCTTCACTTTATAGTTCTAATACTTTAAAATATGTTTTACAGGCATAAAAATATCAAATATAGCGATATAAAAAATACAAATTTAAATTTTTTATGACATTTATTTTTCACCTGGTCTATATCTCTTCTCCTTTATGCTTTTAGTACTTCAAAATATTTTATAGGCACAAAAATAATAAAATATGGAGACTTAAATTTTTTAGGACATCATCATTGTTTACTCTTGTCAAAATACATTTAGATGAGTGGTATGCTTTAACACAATGAATGAACAATGTGCTACAATGTTTTGTCCTATTCCACTGTAACAAGGTATTTGCTTTAATCTAATGTGTTTTTGTTTCTCTCTCTTTTTGCTTTCCCTTTCTAAAATCCTTACAGGCCGTTTCATGTGTTTCATTTATTCCATTACTAATACTCATTTACTGAATAATCCAATCCATTCATTATTCTTTTGTACTTCTTAGTTTACAGAGTTTTTGTCTCTTCCAAGCTTCTCCTTCCATAACTATAAATATTTACATAAAATACAAAATAATTAACCTACATTAAAACTCCACAATCTTCCACATGCTATAATAATTTTACCCTAGCATGCTAACTGCTTGCTGCCTGACAGTGAGCTGATAGATAGATGGCTATTGTTATATCATTGAGTGCTAGACAGGATTCCAGCTTGTTTTAAAAACTTTCTCCATACTTTGTCAACATTTTCTCTCCTTTGTCTACGTTGTAAACCCAACATAGACTGGCAATAATAAGCTGAATGGATAGATGACTATTTATTGTTTTAGACATTGAGTGCTAAACATTCTAACTTGTAAAATAAGAACTGAAGCTTTCCTGGCGACGTATTAATTCAAAATCTTCTCGGGCTTCTAGCCAAGTTTTTACCTGGCAAGAAGCCCGAGAAGATTTTGAATTCTAACTTGTTTTAAAAACTTTCTCCAAACTTTGTCCACATTTTCTTTCCTTGGTCTACGTTGTAAATCCAATCACAAAAAATGTCTTGTTGCCCGACTTTTCTTCTGCATAGATATAACATTTTCGTAAATCTTTTATTTAAATAATCATAACACTCATCTTACTATAGAGAATTCAAACTAGTTAAACTATAAAGTTGATAATCATTCAATATCTCTTAGTTGTTGCGTGTATATATATTTATATGTTTAATTTTATATACTGTATATTCTATGATTATACAGGGTGTATATAAATGAATATCGGGGTTTTATCTCTTTATAATATTACATTCAGCTTACAGTTATGAATGATATATCAAATGAAAAAGCAACTCAAACAGTTTTACCAAGAAGCTTATAAATGTTCAATGTGACTACCCTTTGTCACACGGCACACATCAAGTTTATAGTCAAGTTCTTCCCAAACGTTGATAAGTGTGTATTCAGTAATTGTAGCAACAGCTGCTTCAATCCGGTTTCTTAATTCAGGGAGGTCAGCTGGTAGTGGAGGCACGTACACATGATCCTTGATGAAGCCCCAAAGGTAAAAATCACATGGCATTAGGTCAGGAGAATGTTGAGGCCATGCATAGCAAGCCCTGTCATTGGGGCCCTTGCGGCCTATCCAGCGCTTGGGTACAGTGACGTTCAACCAATCGTTTACTTCATTATGCCAGTGAGGTGGCGCACCATCCCGTTGGAAAATGAAGTTCTCTGGCTCATTTTCTTCCAACTGAGGGAAGAGCCATTGCTCTAGTGTATCAAGGTAAGAAGTGCCAATTACAGTAGGTTCACCAAAAACGAAAGGCCCATCAACTTTTCGCCGGAATATGGCACAAAAAACATTCAATTTTGGGGAATCTCGTTGCATTTGCACCATCTCGTGAATTTCTGAGCCCCAGATGCGCACATTATGAGTGTTAATATGTCCACTAAGGTGAAAGGTTGATTCATCACTGAAGACAACACGATCCACAAAATCGTCATGAAACAACATGTCGCTTGCGAATTTGGCACGTAATCCGTGGTCTGTCGGCTTTAGAGCCTGTAATAACTGTAAACTGAAAGGACGTAGCTGTAAGCGTTCTCTTACAACTTTCCAAACAGTCGACACAGGAACTTGTAATTCACTACTAGCCTTCCGGACTGATTTCTTTGGGCTATGAGTGAACGACTCTCTCACTCACTCAACAGTCTCTTCACTTCCTCCTGGTCATCCCGTGCTCTTCCCTTTACAAAGGCAGCCGATATCTTCAAACTGATTATATCATCTATGAATGTTTTTATCACTAGGAGGATCACAACCGAACTTACTACGTAATGCACGTTACACAGTAACTACAGATTCAGTCTTTGCAAACTGCAAAACACAAAACGCTTTCTGTTTACTAGTCGCCATCTTTACTACTACCGCTGTCTAGAGGATTGGGGCAGAAACATTGCACGCACATGCGCACTTGTGCCAACAAACAAAAATGTTTGAGTTGCTTTTTCATTTGACATATCATTTATAACTGTAAGTTGAATGTAATAAATATTATAAAGAGTTAAAACCCCAATATTCATTTATGTACACTGTACATTGTACTCCTTTGCCAATGTCAGAAGCTTGTAAAAGTGCATTGACAGTAATAAAGAATTGAATTGAATATATCGGCATTCTAGATTACTCTAGCTAAGAAAAAAATATTGTTGTGTTGCAACTTTTAGCTTATTGGTTGCTGCATGATAAGCATGGAAACAGCAAATATAGGACTTTTACTGAAAAAATAAATTTTCTTTAGAAGTTTGAACCCATAGAAACTAAAAAGCTAAACAAATGATGTAATTTGACAGCAAAAAAAATTCTGCATGTGCTGAAAATTATAACAAAATATAAATTAAATATTTTCACCATATTATTAGCAACTTGGTGATAGTGCAAAGTAGAAAAGGACAAAGCTAATGGGAACATGTTTGCCTTAGATAGACAAATATCCCATTTAACTCCATACTGTCTTAAAGTTGAGGAGGCTGAGGCAGAATGTTTTCCAGCACTATCAATTTTGGTGATTCAGTATGCTTGCATATCCTTGATATTTTGCTTCTACCTTCATATATCAGCACTGGAGTGTCATGATCTAATTCAGAAGTGCATCACCTTCTCTTTTGGAGTGCTCAGGAAAGGATAGTGGCAAAGCCATTTCATGAACCTATGTCATTCAGTTTCGGTACAATTTGGAAATAAATTTTTTGGTAGCATAATCTTCCACAATCATTTTGTAAAGTAGAATATGACAAATCTGCAGATTTTGATTAAAGAGCTCTGAAGTGAATATTTTCTCTAACTTTTTTTGCCAACCATTCAAATCAGCTCTTTGTTTAAGATCCCCTCCAGGTTGGCCAGTTCTTACCTCCTCATGGACATGGTCTCCCAGCTTTAAACAAGCAACCCATTGTCTTAGGCCATTACTTATGATATTTGACCCATGAACTTAACAAAGTTGATAAGATTTCAGCCACTTTACAGAGTTTATTGTGACTGCAGCACAAATTTTGAATACTTGCAGCTCAGCAAAAAATTACTGTGAGACTTTCACACCACTAATGCTTGGAACATATTAAATCCAACTACACAATGTGTAAACATGGCATTGCTATGAATGATTACTGCACTATATGAAAAATAGAAGCAACTTATGAATAACCCTGATATTATATTACATAGAAACTTTCACCTATCACTACTAGAATGATAATTTTCCTGCATTTATCACTTGGATAATGTAGTTCCTGCCATCACTCCTCAAATTATTGTTTTTCCCAATACTTGTTCAGAAATTTCAGTTGCAACAAAACTTTACTCTTGAATGACCATTTTTGAAATGGAATATTAGCAATCTTATTTTCATATAGTAACAAAATCTCTTTATTACTTCAAAGTTGATTACTATAGACGTTTTTATTTCAAACCCTGTAGTACAATTTATTTGCTCTTTGCTGTGATGCTCTGAACATACTGTTGAAACTAAACTTTCTGGGCTAAGTTGCCTTTTTTTGTACCTTTCTATCACCTGGTAAGAATTTCCAGAAGTAGAAGCCATTATTGTGACCTCGCCACCCAGAGCCTTGATATAATGCAGCCGCTGGCTGCACATATGTTCACTCATGCAGGTGCGACAATAGATTCAAATGGAAAGAAAATCGCAAGTAACAATTAACAAAGAATGATCCAAAGTAAACTATTTGCACATATGCAACAATTATGGGGTGGCAAGGTAATAGGCACATGCATTTGATACATAATCACAATACTATATTAGAATTAATAGATTTTCATGGTTTTGAGTCCAAAAATGGCATGCTACAACTGATAGTCATTAAAATCAATGCAGAATCCAACTGGATTATCAGTTTGAGAAAATCTATTAATTCTAAAAACAAAAATATCATAATCCATGGTCAAGTGGTCAGCAACTTCTCACCCAGAGGTCCCAGGTTTGATTCTTGACTGGGGCTGGGAATTTTTCTTTAACCAGATTTATTCTCTATCCCCCACAGAGTCTGGAAGTATGTGAAAGTGAATGTATGTGTTTGAAGAAAATAAAATGATTAAAACCCAAGGTAAAGAACCTACAGTCAAGTTGTTTCAAATGTAAAGCCCCTGAGAGGACCTTAGGTGTTAAAGGGGGCTATATAAATAAAACAATTAAAATAATAAAAATTAATACCTTTTGATATGTCACAAACAAACGATCTTATCACCCAGCAAAGAGACCTTTACAAGTCACTGAGAGTTCATCAATAAATGTCTACTGAAGATGAGAGCAATAGCTGTTCGAAGTGAATTACTTATTTTAACTAATGAAGTTTGTGTGTGATGCTGTATTTTTACTCTTAATTGATCAGATACAATGCTGTATAGTCCTTTGAAATCACTGTACAAATTAGCATATGAGTCCAATGTGTCTGAGTAGACAGTATATAAGGCCGCAAAAAGCAAACATATTGCATCTCTACAAGATTTCAATGGTGTATGAATTAAAAAAAAAGTAATTACAAAACAGAGACTGAGTGTTGAATGGTTCTTGAAATTTACATATTGAAAGAAATTTTCTTTACGGACAAATTATGGTTTCACCTATCCAGATATGTAAATTCTGAAAATTCATGGGTTTGGTCTTCAGCAAACTCCTATAGATTGAGAGAGAAGACATTGCATCTAGATTATTTATCCATTTATTGCTATGCTAAATGAAAATGAAATTGAGCACTGTGTTTTACAACAGGACAATGTTATGGCACAAATGTCATACCAAACACTTGGATTTTTACAAGAGTATTTTGGCAAAACAATTATCACTAATGGACTTCGGCAATAGCAGTCCCCCAATTTAACACTATCAGATTATTTCCTCTTGCTTGCGGAAAAATTTGTAGTAAATGCTAATAATCCAAAAAACAATCAGTGCACTTAAGACAAATATAATTAATTATGTGCACTCTATTATGCAAGAAACATTAGTGAAAGTGTTTGCAAATAAGTGCAAAAGAGTTGAACTGTGCCTTTAAGTACGAGGAAGACATTTCAGCATCTGTCATGATGGTGAGAATACAGTTTCTGTTGATTATAAATGGTATTTTCTAATGGCTCATGACAGCCTAGTAAGTTGCAGTTGCTAACGCATATACACCAGTGTGAAGTGTTCCCAGGTGCACTATATTTATTAAAAGTTACTCATACTATCAGTATATTTTGATTTTGGTATGACTTTAGTAATGCATAATTTGTATAGAGAGCAAAGTGTCGCAGAGAACCTAGGAGAGCATTTTAACAGAATTTCCTTCCCCACACGCAAATAAAATATAAAAATTTGCAAATTTATAGTTAGAAATCCTATTCTTGACAAAAAGCAAAGTGTAAAAGCTCACATGTTTACTGAAAAATAATGATCTAAGTTTAGTTAACAGCATTTTCTATTCAAACAGCCAGATTGCTCTCAAAGTACTATCTGCACCTGTGACAAATTATTGTAGGCAGCCCTTGTCACAGCTGCACAAGTGCTCAGGCATAATTGGCAATGAAAATGCAGACCAACTAGCCAAGGCAGGGGCTTTGACCTTGTTGTAGGACTTGAACCTTTCATTGGCACATCCTAAAAGACTGTTAGAACTAGGCTGCTGTGCTAGGTTCATTGCCAGCTTGTTGCCATCTGGGTTTCAGTCCCAAGACAGTGACCTGGCAAACTTGTTGCCTAGACCATGCCTAAAAAATATTTTTTTGGTATAATAAAGTACACTTGATTTCCAATCAAAAAGTCTAACAATTTATGATTGGTCATGGGAGTTTTAAGAACATCTACACATAATGGGGATTTAAAGATAGTTCCCTAAGTGTAGGTTGTGTAACAGGTAAGATGAAACTGCTCTGCACCTAATTTTCCGCTGTGATACATTGGAAAACACGACCCAACCTCTTTGGGAACTTGAATCCTGAAGTAATTGCATCCCATAGGTATCAAGTTCAGACCTATGAAATGTTTTAAGGGCACAGATTGGCTGAATTAGCACAACAGGGAGAGATACTGCACCACAATCGGTGTGGGCAAGTTGGGTCAGTACATCTTGTTTTGTCTCCCAGATGTTAATCAATCAATAACAGCACATACAAATGCCAGAGTCATATCACCACTATCAGTGTGCCAGAATTTTGTCCCATGGAGTTCTTTTAGACACCAATTAATTTACTTATCTGATATGACACTGCTACATTTGCACACTCTTGAAGACTCTCATAGAATAACCCTTAATTTTCTAAACATTGTATCTTCTGTAATAAGTTTGGTGATTAGTTTCCTTGCATTTACTGTTGAATTTGCGAGTACTAGTAACACCTGCATGGATATTAGGGAAGTAAAGCAAAGTACATACAAGCTGAAAATGTTAGGCTCTATAGAAAATAAGTAAAGCATAAATAAATGAGAATATAATGCTAAGCAATTAGTGTTTAAAATTTTAAATAAAGCTAACAATTAGGTAAGTGCATAGTTAGGCAAGGAAATAGGAGAAACAGTTTTAAAGCTGAAAATCCATTCATGCTAAAACCATTAAATAACTCAAAACATATTAAAAAGTGATAAAAGAATTAAGAAAATATAATTAAAGATTACTTCCAGTAAAAACCATGTCAAAAACAACTGTCTCACCCCTTATTGATCCTGATCATCCATTCGTAACCTCTTCCTTCGGTCATCACTTCTTGGATCTGCAGCCATTACTTTCAAGCGCACTCCGCAAACTTCTTGACCATGGAGAGTCTAGACAAAACAATAAGCTTATGACATGCACAGTCATTTTCACATGCATGCTGTTACCTTAAGGCACCTGTTAGGGATCCGAAGTTTTTGTTTCAAAAGCCTAATATAAATAAATGATATCAAGACCAGTTTTAACAGAACTTCCTTAACCACACTTGGAAACTGCATAGTAATCTAACAGTTCAAAATATAAAAGGACTTGATCCAGAACTACTTCAACTACCTATTTTTTTACTTTAAAACATGTTTCAGAAGCTGTTGCTCTCTAGTCAGAATCAGCCAATGGAAGCAAACCCTCCTGAAACGGTTCAGGTAAAACGCCTAATAGGAGGGATGTTCAATAAGTCCTTAGAAAGTACAAGAATTTACACTCATAGCAACAATAAGTTTGTAATTAATAACCCTTGTCTCTTACTACATGGCAGTTGAAGTTTCAGCTATGTCCATCACGTGGTTTCATTGTCATAGGTCATTAAATCAATAATCATGTGCTTTAAAAAAAAAAAAAAAAAAAAAAAAAAAAATAATAATAATAATAATAATAGTTTCATGCAATGATTAAACACTTCTATTTAAAAGGTTTACCACCATAAGAGATAAAAGCAGAGTTGAAGTTTATGGCACATCTGCTCCTGCATTTGCAACAAATTACATTTGGATACATGAATTTAAACATGGCCATACATCTACAAATGATGAACATCATTTCCTCCGAAGTAACTTCCTCCAAAATGATTGACAAAATCTAAGATATGGTTTTGAGTGACGAATCAAAGTTCGCAAAATAGTAGAAGCCACAGGCATATCACAAGGTACAGTGTTCTCAATTTTGCATAAAAACTAGGTCTGACAAGGTTTTAGCAAGATGGGTGCCTAATTTGCTCTCAATGGAAAATAAACACAAGTTGGTTTAGCATTTTTTGTTGCGATCCTGATGAGTTTCTGCATCAATACAAAACTGTGGATGAAACATGACTTCAATACTACACTCCAGAAACAAAAGTATAGTTGAAACACTGGGTTTTTAACAGGCAAACAAGCTTCAAAGAAGGCAAAGGTGGAGAAATCTGCAGACAAGGTGATGGCCTTGGTGTTTTGGATGCACGAGGTATCATCTACACTGATTACATGCAGAAAAGAAGACATAAATGGAGAGTATTATGCATCCTTAGCACACTGGTTGTAGAGGAATAATAATAATTATAATAATAATAATAGTAAAAAGTTCTCATCTGGCAAAGAAAAAGATTATCTTCCATCAAGACAATGCAAGAGTGCACACCTGTGTAGTTTTGATAGCAAAAATTAGAATTAAGGTTCAAATTACAACATCCATTGTATTGATCAAATTTGCTCCCCCAGTGACTTTTTTTTAATTTCCAAACTTGAAAAAGTGGCTCAGTGGAAAACGATTTACATCTAACGAAGAGGTAATTTTCCAAACAGATGCCTATTTTGAAGACCTTTTGAAATCCTACTTTTAGGAAGGCTTAAAACAATTGGAGAAATGCAGGGAAATGTATCGAGTTAAAAGGAGATTATGTTGAGGAAGGAAAAAAAAAAAAAAAAAAAAAAAAAAGTTTGAAGTGGTACACTGGTGGCTGCAGTATTTCTTTCCATTACCTGTATAATGGGTATTGTTGGTTCTTCAGCTTTCAATGCTTCATTCATTAGCAAAGAACCAAAATTACAGATTTCTTTGCATCAGACTGCATGTTTCTCATCTTTCAACACCAACTTGGAACAATGTGAAAGCCAACAAATAAATAAGACTAAACACATCATAAATATATTCATATTCCCCTGTCAATAAAAAGCATTGTATTACTTGCACAATTTTTCTTGAGTTTTTAAACAGCCTTGTTGTAATAGACAGAGACAGGGGTTTTCCATGTCTTTATGAAGTCATACCTTAAATTTAGTCATTGAATTTTCCAGGTTAACCAATGGCAGAATTAAAAGCCCATTGTGAGGTTATGTCCAGCATATTTAATAAATTAATTGGCATGATTTACATTTATTTTACTGACAATCAAATCACAGTTTAGGGTAGTGACAATGCTTATGGTCCTAAATCTGTATGTATTATTTGAAACTACCATTTGAATTGGTTAAACACAAAGTAAAATGAAATAAAGTAGCATGACACAGTTAAACCGAGTTAAATGCCAAGTGGTAACACTGGAGCGTTTCTTTGGCGAAGCACATCCTTCTTGATCCAGAGCTCAAGAAAAAGTGTGCAATTAGTATATAAATCAGCAAACTTAGAACTGATCACAGCACATTTCATTGTCTGACAGACTAGGCAGTAGCAGATACTGTGCACATTTGCCACACCTCCCCTCTTATAGAGCCAAGTAGCGAGAAGTAGGTCATGTTTCAAGATAACCCATATGTACTATAATTGAAAATGTTTTACACAAAAAAAAAAAAAACACAAACTAAGTAGCTTTAAATGCAGAAGTTGCAAACAATGAAATAGCATAAATCGTTATTCTAAAAAATCGGATGTGCTCCATTCATATGACTTTTTCTATATCTCTGTAACAAATTATTGTTAATAAGTTTATTCTTCTATCACCTTCATGCTAATAGAGATAAACATTAGCAGAAATAGTCCCATTACTACTTGTAAGAAGGGAAATAAGAGAATGCACTAGGCTAAACCTTAAGTCAAGTGTTTTAAAATGTGGTTGCTGTGGGATTAAAATCCATTTCTGTGCGTGACCAGGGGTTGACAAACTCCCGTATGAGAAAAGTATTTTAAAAATGAAACCAATAACCAGGAATATTTTGAAAATGGTTAACTCCACGAAAAAAATGTACATAACATAAATTGTGTTTTAAGAAGATCTATAATTTTTGTGTGGCAAGTACTATCTATCACACAGTTTACCAGTTATGCAAAATTCAGAAAATATCATCCAGAATAAAGAGGTCTTCAGAGGCTATTCCCAGAAAATCTTTAGAGGCATTTTTGAGAAAATCAAAATGTTCAACACTTTTCCCATGTAAAGGGTAGTTGGGGATGGATGGGATTTTCCTGAAAATCTTTGTGCCACATCCTTGGAAGATTTATCCCATGTAAAGGGTAGTTGGGGATGGATGGGATTTTCCTGAAAATCTTTGTGCCGCATCCTTGGAAGATTTAAATATCAAGTTTGGTATTTAACTGATTTTTCGTTTTTGAGCTATGCATACACATATGAATATTTTTCTAAAAATGCAATTTTTTTGATTCAGGGGGTACCAAAACATATATTTTGGTGAAATCTCTGTATCAGATTTTTGGGCGCAATACCTTCTCTATACATTATGTACATAGTACATGTAGAGAAAGTTAAAATGTGTTGTCCAAAACGGTTCTGCACCCTTCAATTTGGTTAAGCAGGGTACTGTGCTGTAAATTCTAATGGACTTTTGCTTCTTATAATAACCAAAGTCACAGATTCATTTGCATCTGGTCAGATTTCAATCTCCAGCTGAGGTTGGGAGCAAATGCCTCAGGACAAATAAATTGATTGATTCATTGTACTGGTTCAAACAAACACTAGAGCAAATAAAGTTAATAATTATCGGACTCCTACAGTTACCAATTAAAAATGCTACATTGTTGTTAAGTTGCCCATTTTAATTTAGTTTTATTTGAAGAAAATAAAAATAAATGTTTGTAAGTGATGAAATAATAAATGGGTTCATCTGATATGACCTATCCGAATTCAGGACATAAAAAAAATAATATCTGAATACCCAATTACCTCTTTTCCTGGGACCAGCACCATTTCCTGTTTAGACAAATCCAAATTTTCCCCTGATCTTGCATGCCTTTTTACATGTCTATATTCAGGGAGTTCTATTTGCTTCAGGTATGATTGTATAAGCCAGAAAGCTTATATATAATTACACAACAGTTAATTCTTCTTAAGAGCATGTGATGTAGAGTATTACATGCAAAAATCAAATTTGTGTTATAGGAATGAGAAATTACTATATATTTAAAAAAAAAAATAGAAAAATTATATTCTGTAACAAGAATATAATTCCAACATTGGTGCATCAATTCACCACATACAAAAGTTTTCACTCTTAATCACAGCATTCATCTAATGGTGTGTCTTCTTAGCTTCCGGAGAAGGCCGCGTTACCTTGCATGGGAGATAACGCGGCCTTCTCTGGAAGCTAAGAAAACACATCAAGACACAGGTCGTGGAAACCTACACATCCATTCATCTAATGGTATTATTCTCATGATGAGCAGCTGAATATGCCAGCTCTCTAATGTTAGGAGAGGATGAGCTAATAACCAGTTTCTCTGATCTAGGATAATTTTTATAACTTTTCTTGCTTAAAGTATGCAATTCTAGCACACTAACAAATAAATAACATTTAGCCTGCAGGCCTGAAAACTGCCTATGTTCAATGATTCTGAGTGTTCAGAAAAAAGATTAATGCATGTATGAGTTTCCTTTTTATTTTTTATTATTTGTAAAACTCTAATTTCATTACTAAAAAATCTGAAATAAAAAAAAGAATACTCTGAGACCAATGAAACATGAAAACTTTGTAACACCAGCATCAATGATTTACAATTAGATACACAAAGTTACAATTTCAACTGAATAGCTAAACTACAGCATTCCAATAAATTGATTTTTACTTGCCTGTATAGCTTGTTCTGCAGATTCTTTGCTTGCATATTTTGCATACCCACAGTTCTTCCCATTCAACATATATACATCAATTAGATGGCCGAATCGTCCAAACACATCCCTAAGAGCATACATTGGAGGTGGGCCCGGATGACATACAATAAATAACCTGCATAAAACATTCACACTAGTTTTAACAAAGTCACTGGTATTCACACAAACAGTTAAATAGTTTTGTCACCTATTTTGAAATTCATAACTACTATACTAGAGGTAAATCAAAACTTTATATTACAGCATATAAAATTACCTTATATGTACAAAGACCACACCATAATGACATTAAATTGCATAACGAACTCCCTGTATCTTTTAACAAATTGCCAAATTTAAAAATGTTTAAAACATAATTAAATTAATTTTTATTATGGGGTTGTTTTTATTCCATGAATGAATTTCTTGAAAATGTCTAGGTAATTATACGCATTATATTTGAAATGAATTGTAATTTGTTGTAAATAGTATCTATCACCTTATACTTTATTTGTTGTTCATTTATTCACAAATTGTATTAATCTGTACCTATAACATAATTTTAAGCAGTATTTTGTAATTTCCAGTTGTTAATAAGTGATGAAGGCAATATTTCTGTGATAAAATCTTATGGTGAATTCATGTGATAACGTTCTCCAGTTTTGCAATAACAGAATTATGCAATTCAGGATATGGATTTATTCTAGTTTGTGCAAAACAAGTATTTGTTGTCAATGGGGCCTCAAAATGGTGTACCATAAGAAACACGTTACTCACTATTTGAGCCTACAATTCTTAAATTGATTGCTCTTATTTTCTAGTAATGCTATGAGGTTATACAAAATTTATTTTGGAATTAAAATTTATCTCAAGCTATGCTGGAAGCATCATTTATTTACCAATGCTATCACACGGAACATTGCTTATCTAAGTATAATCTTTAAGAGAGAGAGAGAGAGAGAGAGAGAGAGAGAGAGAAGTAAGGTTTTAGGGCACCCAACATATAAGATTATTAGCGCCCTAGGAGATGTAAGAAAACAAAAACGAGCATAAAATAAAACTTAGGCCTAAAAGTTCATGCTATAAAAACACTCACACAGACGCTAAAACAAAGATTAAAATGTAGGAGATAACACTCCGAAAATAAAATATAAAAAACCTAAGGTGGTTAAAATAAATAAATAAAACTAAAGTGTCAAAAGCTGTAAAACGCAATTAAAACTATACACGTCCAATTATATTGCACTGTCATATAAAAGATAAAACTCATTCTACAGCAGTCAGACGGTCTGCTAAAATGTCACGCATGCCACTGGGCAAATTCTACGACTCGCGTGGCTGCTAAAAATTGGCACTCGGTTAAAATGTGTCACTGTCAAGGTTGCGCCGCACCGACAAACTGGAGTATGCTCTCCTTGCAGTAAATGACAGTGGCTAAAATAACAGTGTCCCATATGCAGGCGACATAAAATAACCTCTTCTCGGCGGGAGGTGCGACAAGAGGTTTTCCAGGATTCGGGGAGTCCTTTAATTACCCGCAGTTTGTTTCCAAGAGTTCTGGACCATTCAGTTGCCCAACGAGAAAGAATGGTCCCTCGCAACACCACCTTAAGATCACTAGAGGGAACAGAAGAAGAAAATATCCTGGAAGATGTAATTGATCTCTTGGCAGCAGAATCAGCTTTCTTGTTTCCCGCTACTCCCGTGTGGCCAGGCATCCACAAAAACGTTACACTTAGACCTGCTGCCGAAAGCGAGTGAAGGTAATCTTGGATCCGCTGTATGATTGGGTGGTAAGTATACAGCGGACAAAGACTTTGGAGAGCACTCAGAGAATCTGAACATATTGCAGTGAGTGGTAGCACATGTCGCCACACATAAAAAAGAGCCTGAAAGAATACCAAATAACTCAGCTGTAAAAATCGAACACTGTCGTGAAAGACGACAAGTAAAACATTGGTTATCAACCTCAAAAGCACATCCAACACCTTGATCATTCTTTGACCTGTCAGTATAAATAAAAATGTGGTCGCAACATTGGTCTTTATGGGCTAAAAATTGCGATCGAAGGATGAAACCAGGAGTAGTTGACTTCGAAAAACAAGAGGACCCTAGATAGATAGAGCTGCCCGGGCGAAGCCAAGGAGGGAAATGGGTTTCTCATTTGGGAAGCACTGTAGGCATTGCTATGCTCATTTGCCCTAGAAGCTTGCGAAAACGCCTGGTGGTAAGAGGGCGAGGGAGAGAGAGGCGTAATTAGCGTCCAAAGAGTCATCAAAAAAGTATGAATGAGCTGGGTGGTGAGGCATACTGCACAGACGGCAGGTGTAGCTGCACAAGAGAAACTCACAGCGATTATATAGCAGGGTTCTGCAGCTTCTGCACAGACACTACTGACTGGGCTAGTGTGGAAGGCGCCAGTTGCTAGTCGTATGCCTTGATTATGAATGGTATTTAAACGACGAAGGATAGACGGTCGCGTGGAAGAATAGATGATACACCCATAATCCAACTTGGAACGGACTAATGTACAATTGAGGTATAGAAGAACGCTCCTATCGGCTCCCCAGGATGTGCCACTTAAAACATGTAAAATATCAAGAGAACGTATGCATCGCGTCTTCAAATATAATATTTAATATTTATATTTTATACTACTATGCATAAAGAAACATTTAAAAGTCAAAATGTTAATTTTTTATCATGCTTTTCCTCTTATAGCAGCATTAAAATTGTGTCTACGAATCTGATTCATAACAAAAGTGTTAGCAACAATCTATTCTTAACAAAATGATATTATGTCAGGAAGTTCCAGAATCAAAATAGTGTATAATTGTTTAGCAGCGTTAACAATTTGCTAAGCTGTAACAAAATGTTACAAACTAGCCCTGATTGTCTTAATTATTTTAATCAATAGATTTAAGAAAAACTTTGAACAAATATACATATATTCATAAACTGAGTTTAGAATAGTGAAGTAACAAGAATATATTGAGGAATTTCATTCAAAATTACAAAAGTTCCTTACCTTTCTGCAGTATCTGAATCCATTGGAGCAAGAGGCTGATGGGGTGGTAACTTGACTGAGCAATATGAAGGGTCATAGGCCTGTATTCCTCCCCCAGGAGGTCCACCACCTAATATCATTTCATGTATAATAATTATTTAAACTAAATGCAGTTACTAACACAGTAAATTCTTAAACACTGATAAGGTATCAATGAGAAACTGCCCAAAGACTGCATCCTGAAATTCCAACCGATTGTATTTTTGATTCCATATGAAGGATTTCTTGTTATATTTTTCTACAATATGTTGCTTATTTCTCTATGCTTAACTAGACAGAATTTAAATATTTCAAATACACCACACAATACTGCCCCCTCAAAGCCATTATTTTTGCATAGAAACTCAAAACCAAATTCAGATACTCTCAAGTTTTTCAGGTGAAGAAATATTTAATGTAGATGAATAAAATTAAGCACAAAATTAATTACAATGTGATGGAGTCAATTCTTCACTCATTTTTGGATGTTACCTCAAAAATATTCCTTAATCTATTACTCAATGAAATAGCATCAACTGAAGATTTCTTTGCTGTAATCTATAAAATCATGGAATAATAATATTCTACATCAACAATATTCTAACATGCTTCATTTAGTTAAAATATATTTTAGATTATGAACAATTTCAAATTAAGTAAGTTATTTGTTACACGTGGAAACAGAATTTAAATTTGGGAACAAGCTCTTGCACACTCGACTACAATATTATTGTTTTGCTGGACTGACTTCCACATCAATTCAAACGTAGGTTTCCACAAAGTCAACTGCAATAATATTGTGATTGAGTAGTAATGAAAGGAAATGTAGATGACCTGGGAAAATGAAAAACTGTAACATAGAATATCTTGAAACCTTCTTCAATTCTCCTAGTTACCAAAATTATGCATAATTCACTGAAATAAGAGTCATTTCATGAGCTAAAACATAATATTCAAGATATTAATTTTGTTAGTCATGCACATATCTACACCAAAATTATTGGAGCTATTTTTGGGAAAATATTTTTTATGCAAAGGATAGTTTGCAGTTCAGAGATTTTCTTGAAAATATGTGTGTTGCATCTTTGGAAGATACCCAACTTTAACACAAAGTGTCATGTACACACTTTGAATTTTTTAAATTTAAAATGTACAACACTTCCTCTACCATATATAGGTAGATGTTATAGGGAGTATCTTGCATTTAAATTACTTTAAAATAATAACACTGCCATATTGGCAAAGATGTCAAAATCTTCAAAACAAGGGATTTTCCTAAAAACTTAAAATCACTTTCATATATCCAATCTATACAAGGTCTGTTCAAAAATTCTGGAACATTCGTATTTTCGTGCCAATGGAGTGTTGGAGCGAAATGTGGCTCGTATCCCTGCTGTATTTAATGTGTGACTGCTGGAAGTTTCATTATTCTAAGTCTGTTAGTTATTGTCAGTGCTGTATTGAGCAGAACTTGTGTCGCACAGTTTGTGGCTTTTGAGAATGGCAGAATTAGAAGAGCAATGCGTCTGCATTAAATTTTGGTGAAACTCAAGAAAACCTTTACAGAGACACACCATATGATGCAGGAAGCCTACGATGATGAGGGCTTGAGCTGTACTTGGTACTACAAATGGTTCACAGGATTTAAAAATGGCCAGATAGAAGTTAAGATGACCCTTGTTCAAGATGCCCTTCGATATCTAGCGACGACACTCATGTCAGGAACATTAACAAAATTGTGCCAATCAAAGAATGACTGTCTGAGAGATTGCAGAAGGATGTAACATTTCAGTTGGATCATGTCATGAAATCCTGACACAGAATCTTGGAATGCATATATTGCCTCCAAGTTCATCCCATGGCTCATGATTCAAGACCAGAAAGACCATTACCTCACAATCTGTGACGAGCTCTTGGATCACGCATGGAGAACGAGAAGTTTCTTAAGAGAATCATAACTGGTGATGAGATGCGAGTCTATGGTTATGATAAATGTAAAAAGAAGCTAGTAACAGTGAAGTAACACAAATATTAGTATAACAATTAATAGTTGCAACAAATCTTCACTTTCTTTTGGAATCGCAATAAATCCATTGCATTCTCAACATAAATTTCCTTTTGGTCTCAGTCCAAGGATTCCAAAAGATAAGTGAAGATTTGCTGCAACTATTGTTATATTAACTATGGTTAGATGTTGAGACCAAGGTTCAATCTTCACAATGGGTCGGGAAAGATTCTCAAAAAACAGCAAGCTTGTCAGGTCAGGTCAAATATGCTTCATCTGCTGTGTGTAACCTTCAGGAATTTGCAGCTTTGAAGAATATTGCAGAACTCCTGGAGTTGATTCAGGATGCAAAGGAGATTGTACATAGTTCTCGTGAGAAGAAGTTGCGACAGTGCACCTTGACTGATATATGGAGACAAAGTAGGAGACATAGTGCTTCAATTATTGTAAGTTGAAATCACAATGAAACCTACATTTGAATCTATTTTTTTTTATAATTAGTGACTTCTGTTTTAAATTTTTCCTTCATTTAATTCTTTTAAAATCACATTTATTTTTACTTTGCTTTATTAAAATACAGACCTTTGTGAAACGGAAACCTGTGATAAGGAAGAAATACACCGGAGCAAACAAGTTCCATTGTAAACAGATTTCACTGGAAATGCACATGCACACTGTTTTGTTTTCAACAAAAGCAATCTTAATAGCCCAGTTATAAAGGACATGGGCAGAAGAATTACAAATGAAAGCAATTAAAATTTAATTGAGTCAATTTTGTAACACTACATCACTTACTCAGGATTACAAATGAAAGGTTGATTCTAATTTTTCAGAAACTCTATTTAAAAGAAGTAGAGAGAAACCCACCTTGCGCAAGACCAGCTGCCTGAATCAAAGATGTTGCTTGAGCTATGGTTTCAGCCAATGTTGCCAAGTCTGTAGAAAGTCCAGGAGCACGAGCTGGTCCAGGTGCAGGTAATCGTGGAGATGTAGCACCAGGATAAGGATCCCTGCCCATAGGATGTGGATTAACTCTGGATGACATGGGCCTGCTAAATTAGTAAGTTTCATATGAAAACATTTTCAGCTTTCTAATTGCAAATACTGTATTTTCATATTCATGATTTACATTCCTCAATTTTCAAACATGTTTTCTTTCATTCTTATATTTTTCTGAAATAAACTATACCAGTTGTCCAAAATACAGAAACCTTCACAGCATATCTGCTACCTAATTTTTACTTTCTCTAGCATATATGTACAATGTACATAGTGGATAAAAAGGTATTGTAATCCATCCAGAAATTAAATTACAAGACCTTACTGGAAATAATAGTTTTGAGATCCCTGAATCCAAAAACAAAAGAAAATGTTTTAGAAACATGTGCGTGTACGTGTCTGTGGGCAGCCATAACTCAAAAATGAAAAGTCTGTTAAATACCAAATTTGGTATTTAAGTTTAGTATCTTCCAAGGATGCGACACAAAGATTTTCATGAAAATCCTCCCATCCCTAACTACCTTTATGTGGATCATTTTCAAAGTCTTGAATTTCTGAAAGATGGCTCTAACAATTTTGATTAAAATGTTTAAGCTGTTTTCATCACAAACAAAATGGATAGTTTTAATTTTCTGGGAATAGCATCCGAAAACCTCTTCATTCTGGATGACTTTTGTCTAACTAGTAAACCATAAGAGATAGACAAAAACTTATTACATAGAAAAGATAAATCTCGTTAAAACACACTATTTATGTCAGTTTTTTTTTTTTTTTTTGCATTAACTGTTTTCGAGTTGCTGTTATTGGTTTCAGTTTTAAAATACTTAAACTGTTCTCATATGAGAATTTGTCAACTGTAGACCAAGCCAACTTACGGATTTCAACCACTTGGCAACCAGCTTTTAAAAGATTTGACTATCATTTTAGTCTAGTGTATTCTCTTATTTCCCTTTTACTTACAAGGAAGCAGATAAAAGAACAAGTTTCTAACAATAATTTGTTACAGAGACGTAAAGAAAGTCATGTGAATGGAACACATCAGATTTTTAAACATGTTTTCTTTCATTTTTTATTTTTCTGAAATGCACACACCAGGGGTTGGCCAAATACAAAAACCTTCAGAGAATATCAAGTACCTAATTTTTACTTTCTCTACATGTACTATTCATTGTGTATTAAGAAGGTATTATAATGCAACCAAACCTCGATATCATTAAAATGATATTTAATTAAAATATTTAGTTTCACTGGAAATACATGTTTTGGGACCCTCTGAATAATAATAATAATAATAAAAATTAGAAAAAGGTCTGTGTGAGGTGTGTGCACAAAGACACAACTTGGTATTTATATCTGGCATTTTCCAAGGATGCAACACTTAAGATTTTCAGGAAAATTCCCCCCATCCCAAACTACCCTTTACATGGAACATTTTTCAAAAATGTTGATTTACTCAAAAATGGTTCTAGTGATTTTGATCAAAATACCTTATCTATAAGATTTTTTTTTATGACAAACGAAACATTTCTTAAATTTTCTGGAAATAGCCTCTGAATACCTCTTCATTCTGAATGACTTTTATATATAACTGTCAACCATAAGAGATATACAAAACCTTACTACATAATAAAAAATGTAGATCTCATTAAAACACACAATTTACGAGGGGCATACTGAAAGTCATGAGCAACACTGTTTTACAATCTTAATATTTATTTTTAAGCCAAACCAAATACATCATCATAATCTACAGACTTTCTTTCACTTTTCGACATAAGTCTCCATTGTTTTGCACATATTTTTCCCATCGTTCTACAAGTTTGAAAATGCCCTTGTGATAGAACTCCGTTCCAGCTGCCCGCAGACCCTGACGCACTGCTTTCCGAATATCCTCCAGCGTCTCGTAGCGTTGGCCACGCATCTGCTCCTTCACAGAACCGAAAATATGGTAGTTGGAGGGTGCCAAGTCGGGACTGTAGGGAGGATGTGGAAGAGTTTCCCACCCTAATGCCCTGATCTTCTCCATAGTGGCACGGGCAGTATGCGGACGCGCATTATCCTGTGGAAGGATGATCCTCTTTCCAGGGCGTTTATCACACAAAGCCCGACGGAGCTTCAGAAGTGTCTTGATGTAGCGGGCAGAATTTATGGTTTGTCCACGTTCAAGAAAGTCAACCAGAATGCAACCTTGTGCATCCCAAAAGACACTTCCCATAACTTTTCCTACAGACTGCACTGTCTTCGCTTTCTTCTTCGATGGTGAGTTCAAGTGGTGCAATTCCATACTCTTGACGTTTCGTTTCTGGCTCATAGTGATGGAACCAGCTCTCATCTCCAGTCACAGTACACGTCAAAAATTCATCACCTTCATTATGAAATCTCTGAAGAAGGTTTTGTGCAATGGTTCTTCTCTGAAGTTTGTGGTCTTCAGTCAGTAAACGGGGGACCCAATGGGCACAGACCTTTCGATAACCCAAGCTGTGGATCATTTCTTGCACTGCACTATGTCCTATTCCAAGTTTCACAGCAGTTTCATTCACAATGAAACGCATATCTCCTGTAATGAGCTCATCAATTCTTTCCTTGTTGCGTTCTGTAGGAGGCAGTTCGAGGACGTCCGCTACGAGGCGCATTTTGCAGACTCGTGTTTCCATCTTTGAAATGTTTCACCCATCTTCTAACACTGCTGGCACCCATGCAGACACCTCCATACGCATGTTGAAGTCTGAGATGAATTTCAGGAGCAGATTTTCCTTCTTTCACAAGGAATTCAATGACAGCACGCTGTCGAAACGAAATATCAATGTCAGCCATTTTTCAAACACCGTCTGTGGTTATGTGATAGAAGCTAATGACGTCACAATATATCAACATGTGGCTTAAAGTCTGTAGATTACGATCCTGCAATTCGTTTCGTTACATTGTTGAAATTTAAATTTTTACAATGGGTTGCTTGTGACTTTCAGTATGCCCCTCGAATGTCATACACATTTTTACTTTTTCTACAGGTACTATGTACTTAGCGTATAGAGAAGTTTTGTAATGCATCCAAAATTCAATACCAAGATTTCATGAGAAATACATGTTTTAGGACCCCCTGAAGAGGAAAAAACCATTTTTAGAAAATTTTGTGTGTGTGTGTGCGCGTGTGTGTGGGGCATACCTCAAAAATGAAGTCTGTTAAATATCAAACAATACCAGTATCTTCCTAGGATGCAACACAAAGATTTTCAAGAAAATCTCCCCTCCCCCAAATACCCCTTACATGGAAAATTTTTTCGAAAGTTTTGATTTTCTCAAAAATGACGATTTTGATTACAATGTCGTATACTTAAGATATTTACATGACAAATAAAATGTATATCTTGAGTTTTCTGCAAATATCTTGTGAAGACCTCTTTATTCTGAATGAATTTTGCAGAATTTTGCACGACTGATAAACCATAAGAGATAGACAAGAGCTTACTACACAAAAAAATAGATCTGGTTAAAACACATTATTTGTATATACATTTTCTTCATGGATTGACCATTTCTGAGATTATTGGTTTCAGTTTTAAAATACTTAAAACTTTTCTCGTGTAGGAATCTGCCAACTCCTGGCAATGCAAAGAAATGGATTTCAACCACATGGCAACCAGGTTTTAAAAGATTTGAATATCGGAAATTGGAAATTTGATGAAAAAAATTCTGATGTTAAATTATTAAAACACTTAAATGGACCCATAGAATTAATGGTTTGTGAGAAATTATTTATATTAAAGAATAAAAATCATGCAATGAATTTTGATATATCACCAATTAATTCTCTCACCGAATTTGTTTTGATTCCAGTAGTTAGTAATGCCTTAGTACACCATCCACGTAACAGTAACCATAAACAATGTAAATAAACAAGAGCAAAAAGAGCTGATGATACAATAAATCCTTCTATTGCAAAACTAGTCCTGTGGATTTCAAAAAGATAAGTGGAGAATTGTTACAATTATTAATTGTTATATTAACATTTGTATTACTTCACTGTTACTAGTTTCCTTTTTACATATTACAGTTTTAGAAGTTTGCTTAACACTGTAAATGCATTGTCTTAAATTTGCATTATTTGTTAGAACTTTAGTAATATACCTTATGTTTATATCAGAAAACACATGTAGTTTAGTTCAACTGCAAAATTTCTAACTACAGAATAACTAATTACTATGCTGTTGATTTAATCTAACATGCAGCTGCATCCATTCATTTCTGTCATATAAACCAATTTATCAAATGAAAACATTTGGTGCAAATATTCTTTTTCTTTTCATCACTCACAAAAACTATTTTCAAGGTACTCATATGTGTTTTCACAAAAATTTACAGTTTTCAACCAAACTTTTTAAATTGTTTTTCTGCCTCAATTACTGTTACACTGCAAAAATTATGTGATTAGATTCTTTACAATCAAGTTTGTGTATTTACCAAAATTATGTATTATAGTAAAAACATTAATTTTTTTTAAAAATCTTAGAAGAGCAAAATTGCATCTTAGCACATTATTTTCAATGACCAGCATTAACGGCACACTGTTCTGAACCAGAAATGTTTATTTTTCTATCAGCTACAATTTAAAAAAAAATTTACCAATAAATGCAAGAAAAATTATTATACTTCCCTCCAACTTATAATTCAATTTAACTGAAGTTCCATCATGCTATGTCAGTATATTTGGGACACTGGTTAGAGTACTTTCTTGATCTGAGAATTTCTAGTTTGAAAGTTCACCACTATGTGCACATGGTAACCAGAGAGCAACTCATCACCTATACATGCAGTATAGTATTAAATCATGACTTGCGGAGTGAAACATGGCAAATTTACCCCTTTCAAAGTATGGGTACTTTTACATCAAACAAACATTACACTAGACCAATGGCTTTACATCCCTAATAAAGGGAGCCATGCCTAAGATTTATATATATATAAAGGAAAAAAAAAAAAAAAAAAAAAAAAAAAATTAATAATAATAATATACATCACCATGTTTGAACCTGCAGCCTTAGAGAACCACTCTCCAAATTATAAAGTTTCAAATAAATGTTGGTAATTTTGCTTCAAAAAGTGCTTATTTAATGTTTTTTAATTTGACATAAGAATGAAGTTCCTACTGTATTTTTACATTACATTTTTTGGTTCAAATGAATAAGTGTGGCAATTTTTTAGTTTTGAGTAAACGATCAATGCAAGTTCATCATGATGTTTATAAGGCATTGTTTATATGTCACTTTTAAAAATGTCCTACACTATATGTTGGACCCTCATTTGAAGACTTAAATCCTCTTTCAATTTTTTTTTTTCTTCCTCTGAAGTGCCTTGTTTTTGTGAGGTGTGCTCTACCCCCGTGTAGGCATATCAGTCTGATTCTAATACTCCTGTTACAGTTAATATATACCAGGGACAATTCGTTGACTCTGTTGCCATAATGAAATGTAAAACAGCATTAATAACATACCAAAATAAGATTCTTTCCTACATCACTTCCATATCATTCTAATGAAAGATTCATTGCACACCCAAGTAGAAATGTAAGACAGCATGCTCAAATCAGAAAGCCTCTTTCTATGCAAGAGTAAAATTTGAACATGGCCAAAAATATAAGAGAAAAATGAAAAATAATTGGCAATATGCTTGCACCATGCCCTTAAGAACATGTGCACCTGTCCCATTAAATAAAATTTTCAGGCTTAAGTGTCATAGATATATAAAAAATACAGTTTTTAAAACTAGAAACATTTTGCTTTCTTATGGTGCAAAAAAACCCTATTTACTCAGTTTCCTTCTAACTATCTTTTGTTTATCTGCAAATCTTTAGTTGCTTGATGGGTACTTACACAGGGATTTCATTCTGAGCACTTAGGTCTGGTTTCACAATTAATCGTTGTCCAGGTGGATACTCAAAACCATGCAGCTTCTCCTTTGCATAAACCGCTGCATGTGGACTGTTATACACTGCTATTGCTTGTCCTTTACTCTGTTCAAATAAAAATATTCATTTCAAGCACTCATTTTTGCTATTGCTTGTCCTTTACTCTGTTCAAATAAAAATATTCATTTCATGCACTCATTTTGCAATTTCTTTATTTTAAAATAGGCACTAACAGAATTAACTGTCAGAAGTGCAGAAAAAGTCATGCACAATAATCTGAAAGAAAACAGAGCGATGTTAAGTCCAGCCATAATGTCTTAAATAGAATTTACAATTAATAGAAAGACTCTCAATTCATTTACGAAGAATAAACACATTTTGAAACATATCTGAACAAAGAAAATGTAATCCTATTAGCATTTTACCTTTCTTTAATAAACATACTCATTAAATTAACATATTAACTAAAATTTAACTAATTTGTTAATCAATTTCAATATAAGCTTCTACTATTGTTTCAGAGCTTAATTCTTATTACATTTAATAACAAATATGGCAGTCCAATTGTCCAGCATAAACATTGCACTATCGAGAGATTACTAGAATCTTCTGGAAGTTCTAGTCTGCAGAATGTTCCTGAATATTCTGTTAAGCAGCTGATCCAGAAAGCCACTATATAAGCTATCATTCTCACCTGCTCAAAGAGTGAGTGCTACTACATTTCTGGTGCAACATAAAATGATTCTCCAAGCAAGTTTGTGAAGATTGCTGACAACATACAGTGAGTGTTACTACTGTGAGGGATTAAGGGAGGCCTTGTGTTTGACTCCTCAGTGGGTGAACTAACCAAAAATGAAGTTAGGGCATGTATATTTCATTACACTGCAAAGAAAGTGAAGTGAGGGGGGGGGGGAATTGAAGTAATTCACATTAGGGAAATTACAGTACTAAAATTTCAGGAATGGAATTAAAGGATAAAGCCAAAATGGAGGAAACGGTTAAAAAATTATTGGTCAGAATGGAGGAATGAAATTTGAACTTGGCTATGACAATGACTCTGTAGATAAAGACAACAGTGAAAGCCCTAAAAGACAACTATGTAAGGACCTAAAAGAAATTAAATCTTACATGGAGGAAAAGATTGCTGGTGAGGGTGGTCTAGATCAGCAAGAAAAATGGCTGGCAAACAAAAGAAAACAAGGGGATGATAAATGCTGCCATGGACAGGCATCTGGACCTGGACCAGCAGATCACAGATGATTCCTGAATAAAGTGTTGTCCAAATCCTTCACAAGTCTCCAACACAGTTTTTGGTAACAGAAGTTTTCACCCTTTTTTCACAAAAATGGAGTTCTCTTGTGCAGTCATATACCACTCCTCATAAACCATGAGTGAGACAGGATGATGGCCTCTTTGGATCTTCGGAACCTTCTCACGAGCTTCTCAAGATGATTTGGCATAAACACGATCATTTTGCTGGTTGAAAGCAATAGTGAACATCTTTTCATCTGTGAAAAAAATTCTGTGGCCATTGTTTGCGTAACCTGAAAAAGATGTTTGATTTTATCACCTGCTACTCTTTCAGTCTGGGTAGAAGGTGACCTGAACTCTGCTGGTAAAGCTTTCAACTCCAGGTCGTCACTCAACAGGTGGGACATTTGACATTTTATAAATGTTCAGCTCTCGAGCCAGCACTGACTGCTTTCTCACAGGATTTTGTTGAATATGAGCTGTCACTGATTTTGTTGAATATGAGCTGTCACTGATTTTATCATTTGCTTATCCTTAATGCTGTGTGGACAATCTTGTCTCTGGCAATCCTCAAAAGTCTCAGTTTGTAGAATCAGTTAATGGTCCTCCAATACACACACACACACATTCTTAAGGGTAATGAAAATTTCCGAAGCTGATTTACCCACCTTATGAAGGGCTAACACTGCTACACGATTCTCACTAAAACATATGGAAAGACACCTTCTCTTCTGCAGCATGACCTTCTCTTAACTTACCCCCATAAGAGTTGGCCACAACCTTCAAAACCGGTTGTAGAGCCTGAGCAAAAGGTTTGTAACAATGTTTATGGTAAGACTTGGTATATATAATTTCAGGCATTTCTGAAGGAGGAATGGAATAGGTAGATGCAGTCTCCCGATTTTAAACTACACCATCAGAAAGTAGGAAGAGACCTAGCATTTCTCAAGTTTATGAGTAGGTCAAAGCTTATAAAAATTGAAACATTGATTAAACAATTTAAGAAGTGTGGAATTAGTAATGACTGGATAATACAGAGGATAATTCACTGTATGGATTCAGATTCTGAAATGTAAGCTTCAAGTATTTCTTCTTTCAGCTCTGAGAATAAATTTTATGGTAATAAGGAAAAAGACCAAAAGGTGGGCACTCTATCCTATTTAGATTAAATATTTGATGATTGTACACATACTTGTTATAATTATTCGAATTTCAGTAAATTCATTAAGTGTAAAATGTTTTTCCAAATAGGGTACCGTAAAAGCGGGTGAATCCAATCAAAATTTGCATATAATTTAATATTTTGAAATGAAATACTTTGTTAAAAGTGGTGGAGCACGGAAGATATGTTCCTTCATGTTTGACAATAATGAAACATAAATATTGGGCTCTCCTCTGTCACCAGCTATTGCCAACTTCTATATGGAGTTTCTGGAGCACGAAATACTTAACACAGCCCCATTAAAACCTACACATTTTTACAGATATGTAGATGATACATTTGTAATTTGGCCGCATGGACTGCACACTCTTCCAGATTTTCTTGCACACCTAAATAGCCTCAGATCACAAATACAGTTCACAATGGAAGTTGAGAAAAATGCTTCCCTCCCCTTTCTGGACATTCTGGTTACCAGAAAAGGAACTCTTGGTCATGCCATCTACCGAAAACCTATACACACGGATCTTTATCTCAACGCAAACAGCTTCCACCATAAGTCACAACGAATGGGCATTCTCAACACATTGGCACATAGAGCAGTTTCTGTATCAGACCCAGATAATCTGCAAACGGAATTTCAACACCTAAAATTCACACTCCAACAAAATGGATATTCAACCAAGGACATCACATCAGCGCTGAAAAGAGCCGGACGAAAAAGAAACCCAGCAAGAACACTCAACAAAAAGACAAGCCAGCCGCCATAGTCTATATACCGTTTACCGGCAATTTTTCGGGAAAGATTAGTAGACTACTCTACAAATATGTCAAAACCATCCATAAGCCACCACCTAAAATCAAAAATTTGGTCAGGCCAGTTAAAGATAATTTAACTCTCAGAGTACCTGGTGTCTACCACATTCCTTGCGAATGCAGCGCAGCGTACATTGGCCAAACAGGACGCACTATTGCCACACGCGCTTCTGAACACCAAAGATCAATAAGGCTTATGCAACCCGAAAAATCTGGACTGGCTGAACACTGTATAGAACAAAGCCACAGAGCTAACTTTACCAACACTAAGATAGTGGCAAAGTGTTTGAACTACTGGGAAAGGAGAGTAAAAGAAGCTTTAGCCATCTCATCTGAAACAAATAATCTAAATCGCGATTCTGGCTTACAATTAAGTTCAGCATGGACACCAATGTTAAACAGCCTTAATACCTAATCCTCTACCTGCAGTCTTCCAAGACTTATTTTCTAGCAGGTGTGTGCTCAAACACAAAACATTAGCCGAATAACTGCTATAAATAGTTTTCTACGAAGTCCGTGCCCATGTCTCAGTCATCTTAAATACCAGGCCATAATATCACGCGAACCAATCAGATGTTAGCTTCATCCCAGCTCTTATAAATACCAGTCTCCGCAAGCTCAAACCATCAGTTCACCCTGAAGACGAGGAAGATGCACTTCTTCGAAACGTTGGTGTCAAGCCAAGTTTTTACCTGGCTAGAAGCCCGAGAAGATTTTGAATTAAACTTGAATAGATTTAGTTACTGATACTACTGCAAGAAACATGAATGAAAATGAAATAGGTTAAAACATACCTAATTATACGAAAGCGATGAAATGCAAAACAGAACTTTTCACAAGTAAGCTTCTACCACCACTATGATGCGTTCACTTGAATTTGATCTACTGCTATAGAAAACAATAATACAGTTCCGATGCAACAATGTTTTATTCTAATTGTATCCTCGCTCCAAACACGCGATGCAATAATTAACTCTAAACAGTTGTTCTGCCATTTATTGTTGTTTTTTAAGTAAAAGAAGAAACGATCAGAATTACCCGCCTATATCAGATTCACCCGCTTTTATGGTACATCTCACATGTCAGCAAATATGGTAGTTGAAGTCCACTGATACTACACAGTTAAACATTTATCTTAAAGAAACGGAAACTGCACTAAGGTGTTTTATGGATAATCTGGCCCTAAAATAAATGATTCAGGGAATAAGATACAAATTAATTTTAAATTTTGATAATGGCAACTTCACAAAGTGTCAACCTATTAACATTTATTTTCATGCCTACACCACAATAAATCAACATTATGTTAAACTTGATATTATGCATACTTTCATCAGAAATGCAAAAATTTATAGTTAATAAAAGAGCAATCACTTAACATTTCAAAGTAAACTGTTTAAAATGTTGGAAGATAAACAGTAGCATTGAGTGCTTCAAAACATGAAATTGTTAGACAATATTTTAACAACATTACATTTTTCCCTGTAATAAAATGCATTTTATATTTTTATTCTTTTTTTTTTTTTTGGTAGTGTTTAACGCCCGCTTTCTACTAATGGCACCGCAGGTGATATTTTTATTCATCACTCCAATTTCAAACAAATAACATTTTAATCAAACAATAAGAGCTATTTGTGAGAAAATAAGATCAATGGAAATTATTCCACACAAAGGCCTTTTATGGGGTGAATTAAAATCTTTAACCCGCAAACAATTGCACAACTCTAGCGTTTGGATAAATATTCTTCTATCTTAGGTAACTAAGCAGAGATTAAGTAAAAATGAAGCAAAGTTATGAGATTTATTATACATACCATTCTTGATTTTGTCTCAAGATGAAGAAAATCAAGACCAGGAACAAGATCAAATAATTTCCACAATTGGTCCTGATTCAGATTTGGGGAAGCAATAATGCGCAGTGCCGTGTAACCGTCTGGATTATTGAATCCAGCTGTCTCTGAAATGTATCAAAACAAAATTTTCATACGTGAAGTTCTCTTTCAATAATACACACAATATCATACAATCTAGTTTACAGAAAGAAAATTACACATTTAACTTTTAACAGATATTTTTCACAGTATTTAAACACATAAGCCAACTATTTTCCACAAGCATATGTGAATCCAACCTAAAAAAAAATATGTGTTCCATTCCCATAACTTCCACAAACATAATTTTCTTACAAAAGATTATTCTTTTATCTATGTCATGCTAATCTAGTTAAACATTAGCGGAATTGGTCTTACTACTTGCAAGTAGACAGGAAATGAGGAGGACACTAGGCTAAAGTGATAGTCAAGCCTTTAAAAAAACTGGTCACTATGTGAAACAATTGAGGTTCGGTTTGCATAGTCCCATTTAAGAAAAGTTCATTAGTTTAAAACTGAATAATATGAATATTTCAAAAATCCTTAACTCTACCAGAAAAATGTATATATCATAAATTATGTATTTTAACAAGATCTACACTTTTTATGTAGTAAGTATTTATCTTCTCTTACAGTTTAATGTAAGAGAAGATCAACCAAAATAAAGGTCTTCAGAGGTTATTCTCAGAAAATTCAAAATATAAATTTTATTTATGTGAATATCTTTAATGCAGTATTTTAATCAAAATTGTTACAGCTATTTTTGAGAAAATCAAAATTTTTAAAAATGTTCCATATAAAGGGTAGTCGGTGGGGTTCTTGAAAACCCACATGTAACATCCTTGGAACTTAAATATTGAGTTTGGTATTTAACCGACTTTTCATTTTTGAGCTATACGTTCACAGACACATAGTCACTGATACACACACAGACCTTTTTCTAAAAATGCCTTTCTCAGACTCAATGGTCCTCAAAACATATTTCTGTTGAAATCTCAGTATTGAAATTTTAGGTGAAATACAATTCTTCTCTATCCACTATGTGCATTGCACATAGAGGCTACAGAAAGTAAAAATTGGTACGTTTCACTCACATTATCTTCTCCACTCTTGTGCAGACTATTCTTATAAATATTTATTCTTTAATTACTTCATGTAAATCCTGATAAACATATGCAGAAATCGTCTTATACTATATTTCTTTGTAGATACAAGTGGATTAAGCAAATTCAGTAAGCTTAAGCAATTTTTGCTGATGACTTGCCATTTGAGGGAAATGTGCTTGAAAATCCAAACCAATAATAAAAGTTATCTTGGAAATGTTTAGCTCCACAAACAAATTTGACATAAATTGTGCAGTTTAACAAAATTGCATTTTTTGTGTAGTACCACTTTATCTATCTCTTATGGTTATTAGCTTGCAAAAGCCACCCACAATAAAGAAAACTTTAGAGACTATTCCAAGAAAATTCAAGAGAGACATTTTATTTGTCAGGTAAATATGTGAAATTTGTAAATAATGCAAATACACTTCTTGGACCAAGATGGGGATATTAAACTTTGTTTTAGGTATGTAATATTAAGGGAAAAAACATTTATTTACATACAAAGATGAGCCTACCTACAAGAAATAAGATACCTATATATATTATCTCATGGTGCCTATTTCATCCTTACAAATATTTCTTGGAAACGCAAATGAACATCTCTGCACTTAAATTACAAAAACAAATTATTTATTTCTTACTTGTAGTAAAAGGTGGATAATTATTATCAAACATTGCTGGTGTTGATGGGGGACCACTGAAACGATCATACATTTCATAGGGATTCTTCTGTTTTTTGGGTTCTGCAAACACAGCTTTAAAAGATCGATCACAACCCTCAAATGCCAGAGCTGCATGGGATATTCTGCAAAAGAAAAAAGAAAATTGTGTTTAATAAAAAAGGATTATATGTTAACGTCCCAGCAAAAGGCAGTTAAGTGCTGAGAATGTATGCAGAACTAAGGTCCCTGTTCTGCAGTGATTGAACACCTACATTGGAACTAAAGCAATGCCTTGGTTTGAATAGGAGCACCCATAAATGGAAGTGAGATTTTGACACATGATAGCTAGCTGCAGCATTATCTGTCTTATAATGCTGTGCAATAGTATGAGCAATTTTCTTTATAAAAAAGGTAAAATGCATGCATCTACATTCATTCGAAATCCATCAAAATTCAAACATGCCATCACACCGATTGCTTTAGTTGGGCCTTCTCCATTCTTTTCCATAGTCTTGAATGCAAACATATATTTTGACTGGATTAGATTCCACAATCTTTGGTTTAATAGGTTAGCCACTCCTATTTTTCCATAGACCGCATGGCCATAAATCCAGATGCCAAGATTTGCATTATTTAATGGAGTTATCTGATGTTATCCATTGGTAAAATGGGTTATTTAACAAACAAGCACAGTATGTCATATCACGTCCACATCACTGAAGGGGTTAATAAAAACATTGATTCTTAAACACAGTTAAGTTTAAACTGGAGTTTTAAAACTACAGAGGTAATTAATTAAAGCTCAGCGATATAGGCGTGATATGAAGACCTGTGCATGACAACACAGTAGAGCAACTACATTCAGGTTATTGCTCTGAACAATTTCAAGAAACTGAAAGGTTCATAACACATTGTGCATCAAGTGAATTTCCATATTTGTTTATGGCAATACTATTCCTAAAATAGCTTTTGTAGGTTATCCAGCAACATACAAGGGTGGTTTGATAACTCTGATAAAAAAGTATGAAAAAATGTTTGATTCATAAATTCACCTTACTTCTCAACAATCCCCTTTGATGGATATCCCTTGGTCTAACAATTTTCTAGCTTTTACATCCCATCTGCAAAATACTAGTTTACTGTGACTTAAAATTTCTTCCTACCAAGCCAAAGTTTCAAAACAGAAGGAAATCATTGGGGCTAAGTCTGGTGAACAGGCTGGATGAGGAATCAATTAAAAGTCCAATTCATGCACTTTCACCATTGTTATTGCTGTTGTGTGGGATGGTGCACTATCCTGGTGAAAAAGCACATTTTTACATGCCAACCTTGGTCTTTTTTCAGTCAGTGCATGCTTCAAACGATTCAACAATTAAGCATAACAGGATCCAGTTATGGTTCTGCCTTCTTCCAAGTAATCTATGAGGATTATTTCTCAGAAATCCCAAAAAACAGTGGCCATCACTTCACCAGCTGACAAAATGGTCTTTGTCTTCTTTATTGACTTTTACTAGCCTTTGTCCATTATTTTGACTGCTGTTTTGACTCTGGTATGTAATGATGGATCCAGGTTTCATCAAGTCATAAATTGTCACAAAAAGTCTTGCAATTTGCAATTAAACGTCACTAGAAATTGTGTTGAGATGTTACTCCAGATGCACTTTTGGTCAACTGTGAGCAATCGCAGGACCACCTCATATTCAGCTTCTTCTTGGTCAATTCTCCAATTCAACTACACTCAGTTTTGATGCCTACAGCCTCAGCAATCTCACAAATATTTCTTTGGCAGTTTTATATTACCATATCATGGATTTTGTCACTGGTTTCCTGTGTGGTAGCCTTAATTGATCAGCTAGAGTACACTTAAGTTTTCCATGCTTATCCAACCACATTTAAATTCATTACTTCAAAAGTAAATGGTCTTCAATGATGATGCACAATCTGCATGAATTTCATCCAATTCTGTTTTGTGTGGCAATCCAACCCTTCAAATAAAACTGATTAACAACAGCATGAAAGTCAGTTTCCTCCATTTTCAATTGCAGCCAACATATTGACTAATTCAAACAGCTGTCAACAATGAACTGTACACTGTAGACATTTTTTATAAGATCCTTTGAATAATCAAGCTTACCACCATGCTGCCACAACAGAAATGTACTCATTCTTTCATGAAATTTCCAGACTTATGAAACCAACCTTATATAGTTAAAAGTAACAAAATCAGAAAAATTGTACTGCTATATAACTTTACCTTTTAAGAAGTTGGTGTTCTAGAAATTTGAAGCAGCATAATCTTGTACTAAAAATTCAAGTATTTGAGATAAGAAAACCTAACAGGGGAAAAACTGTGACGGAAAGAGTGAATTGGAATGGTGTGAAAACAATTTTGGCAGTTCTGCATGTTGTACATTTTGAGATGCTGGAAAAATCTCCAGCTGCAATTACAGGCTTCTACTTGCACATAATCACATAGTCAAGATAAGAATTCAATCTAACAATAATGTTTCTTTACCGAAATATGTTGTTACAAAATGGCATTATTATGAATTCAATTCATGAGGATTATATATAGCACTCAAAGCATTCAACTAAAAAGAAAGTACATACAAATTAATTTTCACCTTAATCAATACCATGTGATTTCTTCTTTTCCTTCTTGAAATAAAATCTATCAGAGTGCATTTCATTTGGTTAAGAATATTATGATTGTCACCAGAATACCTATATGGGACTGCCAATATATATGAGAGCTTCCCACAGCAGCTATAACAATGTTGGCATATGTGCACAGCAGCCAATGGTGACAACTTTGAGGGACAATTTGCATCTCTGTGAGTGAACAATGTGTTGCATTGCAATAGGTTAGGCATCTGAATTCCTTTTTTTCAACTATGCTCCAGGTGTAATGATTCTTGTATGTATGTATATATGTAAGTAGTATGTAAGTATATATTTAACTATAACAATACCTGTGAAACTTTACATATGCGAAGCCTTTGCTCTCCTTTGTTTCTCTGTCTTTCACCACAGAAACATAGTCAATATCTCCAAACTGTTTGAAATGATCCCGAAGCGTTTGGTCTGTCATTGTCCTTGGCACCACACAAAACAAGCGTAATAGCCGTTCCTCCTCATTCATTTCTCGTTTTGAACCCTGGTCTCGGCTAAAAACAAGAAAATATTGCTTTAGCATTACAGCAGTATGCATTTGGTTTCTGACAGCATTTTTCATGCAAAAAAGGCAGATTTATCAATATTTCCTAGTAGTGTTATTAAAAGGCAACCAGCCAAAATGTCAATCACACAACTGCTTCAAAATCAAAATAGTGCTTCAAACATCTTGTAAATTAACATCAGGGTTATTAATTAAATTAAGAGAATGTCATTAAACTTTTTTCTTAAACAGCTGTTTGGGGTAATGGATATAGTTAATTTTAAGGCACTTTTCAGACAAAGTTTACATAGTTTTATTTTCTGTGCCACATACAATGTGTATAGTAGGTATATAAAATTTAATTTCACCCAAAATTTGACACCGAGATTTCACTGTAAATACATGTTTTGAGAACCCTGAATTTAAAAACAAGGAAAACTTTTAAATATGTTTTTATTTTTTCAAAAATGGAATTAACGATTCTGATTAAAATGCTATATATTAAAGATATTTACATGACAAATAAAATTTATATCTTTAATATTCTGGGTTTAGCCTCTGAAGCCCTCTTTATTGTGGATGACTCTTGCATAATAAGAAACAAAATCTTAATACACAGAGTATGTAGATCTCATTAAAGTACACAATTTATATCCAAATACATTTTTTGTGGAGTTAGCCATTTCCAAGATATTCCTTGTGTTTGCTTTAAATTTTGCAACACTTATACTTTTTTTCAATTAAGATGTCTTCATTGATTTTTCTTTTCTTTTTTTCTATCTTGGTCATGCAAATAGAATTTAATTTTAAGGCAATTACATAGCAACCAGCTCTTAAAAATTTTGATCTGGTGTATTCCCTCTCATTTATCCGTGAACCAATAAGGAATTATCTAATAACTTCATTGGTGCTAATTTTTATCTTGATTAGCATGAAGTATAGCTTGAATCAACCTTTAAAGACAGTATGGAGTTAAATGGTACACCTCTGCATTTATCAATACATGTTGCCATTATTTCGTCCTTATCTTCTCTCATGTCATCACCAAATTGTTAATAACATGGTTCAGTTATTTTCAATTTTGATCATGTCCTATGCAGGATATTTGGCTAGTTTTCTCTAGCAGATTACATAATTTTTAGATCCTTTTTGATTTCCATTGGCCCAAATTTCTAAAGAAAACAGGTTTTTCAGTAAAAGTCTAATACTTCTGTTTCTAAGCTTATCATGTAGTAAATATAAACTAAAGATCAGATTGCAACAAGATGATGTTTCTTATCTAGAGTGGTGATACCTGTCTAGTATGAGCTATCTTTAATAAAATGAGCATTATGAGTTTTTAAATGAAAGATTTTTGGAAAATTTCGTATCTATGAAGTAGAAGCAAATGTTTTATTACTTGCATTACTAAGGGGACCAAGCATGAGAAACTGTTGATAAGGTTTTGAGAAAGTTTTAAAACAAGCTGAAATCCTGTAACTTATTGCATCCATCATCTATGACAAATAATCATCCATCTATTCAACTAAAGATGAAGACAGAAGGCAGATAGTGTGCTTTTGGTAAAGGTTACATAATTTTGTAAGGAAGTATTTATATAGCATGTGGAACACTGAAGTGTTAATGTAGGTTATTTATGTTGTATTTTAAGCAAAGATTTATAGTGATGTAGTTGTAGAAGCTTGGAAGAGACAAAATGTTGGTAAACTAAAAAGAAACACGAAATAATGAATGTGCTAGATGATTAAAGTAAAATGAGTGTTAGTAACAGTAATGCATAGAATAAGCGGAATGAATGAAAGGCCTGTTATGATGCCGCTACAAAAAAAATGTGAGGGAAAGAAACATTGTTAGGTTAATATAATACAATGGAACTGCAAAACACAATGTGGTACAACATTCATTCTTTGCTGTTTTAAATCATTCCAACCATCTGAAAGTAATCTTGTCAAGTAAACAATGATACCCGAGAAAATTGAAGCTTTTATCATCTTATATCTCCACATTTGATGTCTTTTTATGCCTATAAGATTATATCTGGAAGTACTAAAGCCATAAAGAGGAGAAAAAAAGTGCAGGTAAAAAAGTAAGCATATTACAATGGCCTTAAAATACCAGAGTATATTTCATGATTTGACGATGGACGATGTATAATTAACAAGACGACATTGAATTGGTAGACATAACAGCTGAGCACAAAAGTTCTGTCATTCATATGGTACATATGGCAACAGTTTGCTCCATTGTACTATCTTTTAAGCAAGAAACATGCCTTAGATAGAAAAATAAGCTTTTGTAAGAATAATTTCTTGCAGAATAGAGTAAGTCATGTAAAGTAACACAAGAATTTTTAGGTGTGCGGTGTCTTTTATGATCTAAATTATTCTGACACTACCCACTGGACATTTACACTATCTGAAAATTTCATTTATTTTACAGTATCTTCCAAATGAAATTTTTTGTTTCCAATTCCATGTTAGAAGTGCAGCAGTAGAGCATACCAAATTGCTAAGCAATGGAGGAACATTCTCCTCCATGATTTTAATGTGAAGAAAATACAAGCATAAAATTTACCGTAACATAAAGAGTGAATTATGGGGTAGTAAATCATAAATTTCAGAGAGAAGACTTACTTGTTATAACAACAACTTTTAAGGATGAAATAGAAATAAAAGCTCTTTAAGTATCTCAGGGCATTAAAGCTGGGCATATTGGGCTCTCTACATCTAGGCTATTAAAGTGGAGTGATGATTTCTAAAATAATTCATTACTTGGATCTTCCTTATTGAATTATATTTTTATTTTCAAGTTACTTTTACAATTTGTGCACGAAATAAGAATCACTTAGTGCAATTCAGAGCTTTTCTTCTTGAAAAATTCTATCTCTTGCGAATTTAACTCTTTATAAATTCCGATGGGAAATCCTTCTAATTCCTCAGAATAAAAAATACTATTACTCTTCAATGCAATGAGCGGAAATTAATCAGCAATCCCACTGCAAATATTTGCGAGTTTATGACTCAAAGCAAAAACATAAGTTCATGCACAGTAATAGCAATCTTGGATCGTGCAGATTCACAGCCAACCTCACTCGACTGCTCTTGGTTTCCAAATGGCCTGTTACTTGCTTGTGAAAGCTTCTTTTATAATAACCAAGAAAATCAAAATGTAACCACAATACTTGCTTACTATGAACAAAATCACAGAGAAAATCAAAACACTTATACATAATGAAAGCACAAGGAAGAATAATATTGCACCCAGTGATTTCATCCTCAGAATGCAACAAGAACAAAACATTTGAACATCAAATACACAAAATAGAATAAAATTTACAAAATGTCAACAACATTTATATAGCTTATATATATATATATATATAGCTTCAAGGGATATTAAGAGTAGGAGTATACTTACTTGATTAGAACAAGTATCTTTAGGAGCACACTTATGATTATCAGTAGTATTGCTTAATAGTTACCAGTTAATATCTCTAAGTGAGGTCATCCTACACACATGTTACTTCAAAAATGTGCTTAGAAATTAGCCTCAAAATGTGTGTAAACATATTTATGAACATCTATTTGTCATTCTTTCACATTGACCATGTGTAGGCTATGGTATAAGCAAAGCTAGGACTTTTAGGACCTAATCGAGAAATACCAGATTATTAAGATGAGACGTAACACTACTACATCATTCATAAACAACACACTTTCAACCATACAACCATTAAATGCTGCCATTATTGGCAGGCTGGCAAGTGTGGAGGCAATGTTTTCCTGTATTGCAGAGGCAATGTTACTTTGATGTATTATGCTTGCAAATAGACATGAACACTCTAGTTGTGCATTACAAAGAGCAGGGGGAAAGAGATGGAGTCTTCAACTGATAGCCAGCAGCATTGCTGGCCAACCTCAGCATCAGTTCATGCCACTGCACATCATGTTAACAGTGTTCAAATCTATTTGCCAGCATAATAGACAGTTTAATCCCAAACACAGATAAAATATTTTTGAAAGCTTCAAGCAAACAAAAAGTTAAAGAAATGGCACCTAATACACCTTTACCTCCTCAGCTTGTTACAACACCTGACTAAATGCAGCTCTATATTATGTGCACCTTTACACTATAGTTACCAAAATTTTTAGCATTTTGGACAAAGATCATAATTCTGCAGTACAAGCCACAGAGTCCCTTACACATTACATGAAGATGGGTAGTGTGGTGGTAGCATGTCTGACTCACAGTAACTGGTTGCAAGATTGAGCTTAAGGTGAGTTAACCAGATAAGGTTTTCCTTATCCTAAGAAGATGAATGTCAAGTAAATTTAAGCTCCATTGACCCTGAGATCATTTGAGCATCAATTCACCAACTTCATTTATCATCTGATATGACCAACCAGGTTAAAGGATGTTAAGCCACAAGAAAGAAAAAACACACAACTGAACAAACTTAATTCATGTCTCCAAGGTAAAGATCAATAAACCATTATTATGAACATGCTATGGCCTTTGAAACAAAATTGCGACTTTGGGAATCACAAATAAAAAGCAACTTTGTGCGTTTCCCAGCCCTACAAATATTAACAAAAATATTATCAAAAGTACACAGAATTGTATCAGAATTAAGAAATGAATTCTGCGCTAAATTTCACGATTCAGAAGAGTGTTATAAGTTTCAATCTGTTTTCTTCTCCTTTCCCCATTAACATAGACGAGGTCCCTGAGGATCTGCAAATGGAGTGTGTTGATTTTGAATGTGTATCAGACCTATAGAATAAATTTAACAATGTCCCCTTAATACAATTCTATTGCAACTACTTTCCCAGAGAAGAATATCCCAGCCATAATAGACATGCATTTCGTTTTGCACCATTTTTTGGTAGCACAGACATATGCAAACAAGTGTTCTCCAGGATGAAACATATAAAGTGTGCAACGAGAGCGTGAATCACCAAGTCATTTGGAAAGTTTGCTTTGAATTGCTAAACATCAATCAAACTAGATATTGGATGCCTTGTTCATGAGAAGTAGTGCCAGGTGTTCCATTGACAGGTAAAATAATAATTCATTATAATATAATAATTATATATATTTAATTTACTTTTAAAAATAACTTGACCAAGATATGATTAATATTTTAATAAAAATAACATAATATATTGGCTGGTTTTTAAATGAGTTGGCTTATCTTAGACCCTATTTAATATGGTGGTAAAATCTAATTATGTGGCCTGCAAACCAGTTCACCTGTGACACACCCTTTTCCAAAAAAGTTTGGAACTACATCTAAGGTTAAAACATCATTCAGATTGGTGTGGGAGTGCCACAGGATGTTGGATAGACTTTGTACCCACGGTCAGGTTAGCCATGTCTGTATGCCAGCCCATGTAGGCTTCAGAGATAATGAGACAGACAGGCTAGCCAAGCAGGTCTTGCATTTCTAGGACCCCAGCCCTTTTGCAGTGTCTCCCAGATAACCCAGCTCAAGGGCTCATCTTGAGAGTTGGTAAAAGCAAATTACCACCAGAGGGGCTTAAGATTTTATTCCTAGGTCAAGTAACAAACTAAGCATGATTCTTTTGAAAATAACTAGAATCAGGCTCAGTGTGGGTGTTGGCTATCTTACTGGCACAGCATTCGGCGAAGACACTTTTGCATAATTGGGTTTATTGAGGATTTATTATGTGAGAAATATGGGGTAGACTTTGAAATCTCCCAGCAAACTCTATGGGAATATGAGCCCAGGAATATTTGAGGGGCAGATATCAGGAATGCAGTCTGATTTATTGGGACTATTTGACTTGAGTGAAGTGGAGTTCATAAAGCACAAAGGGCTCTAGGAATTTGCATGTAGGCTCTCGAGAGAGACCACTCAGGTTTCATTACAATCAAGTCAAGTTCACACATTTCACAATAGCATCATGCACAAGAGATAATTTGACATACTTCCACAAAAGGATGATATACTGAATGCTTTAATGATATGTGCATTTTTCATAAAAAAAATCTGATGTGTTCCATTCACATGACTTTCTCTATATCTCTGCAACAAATTATTGTTAAAAAACTTATGCTTCTACTTACTTCATGCTAAACGAGAAAAAAAAAAGAAGAAAAAAAAAATGTCCAGAAATAGTCTTATTACTTGCTTCCTTTTAAGTAGGGACGAAATAAGGGAGTACCATAGGTTAAAGTGATAGTCAAAGGCTGGTTGCTATGTGACGGAGGTTCCTTTGTTTGCATGGACAGGAGTTGACAAATTCCTGTATGAGAAAATATAAGTTTTTGAAAGGTGAAATCAAAAACAATGAATAGCTAAAAAACAAGATCAACTCCATGAAAAAAATTTGTATAACATAAATTGTGTGTTTTAACGTGCTCTACATTTTCTGTGTAGTAAGCTTTTGTCTATCTCTTACTGTTTAGCAGTTAGCAAAATTCATCCAGAATAAAGAGGTGTTCAGAGGCTATTCCTAGAAAATTCAAGATATACGTTTTATTTGGTATGTAAATGTCAGTAATATACAGGATTTTAATCAAAATCGTTAAGAGCAATTTTTTTAGAAAATCAAAACTTTCGAAAAAAGTTCCATGTAAAGGGTAGTTAGGGGTGGGGGGATTTTCTTGAAGATTTTCAGATTGCATCCTTGGAAGATTCCAAACTTAAATACCAAGTTTGGTTTTTAACGGTCTTTTCGTTTTTGAGCTATGCTGCCAACAGACAGACAGACAGACACACACACACACACACGGACATGTTTCTAAAAATGCTTTTTTTTTTTATTCAGGGGGTCTCAAAACATATATTTCCAGTGAAATCTCGGTATCAAATTTTTGGGTACAATGCAATATCTTCTCTATACACTATGTACATAGTACGTTTAGAGAAAGTAAAAATGCTTTTGCATTCTCTCTTATGGTGTTTCAATGCAAGATCCACTCAGGATAAAGTAGATTTCACAGGCCACCTGTATACTAAGGATGAACAAGTTTTGTAAATATATAGTATTTTTCACAAAATCATTACACACATTTCTGAGAAAACAAAAGATAATTTTCCTGCAAATCTTCACAAGATGCTGAATTTAAATTTAAGTTTGGTATTTATTCAATATTTAATTTACATTATACTGTTTACAACCTCATACATGAAAGGATCGTTTAAAAAATATGCTTCTTTTAGCTCAGACCTCAAAAATACATTTTTGATGAAATGGCTGGAAAAGTTTTGGCTGGAATACTGCAAGTATACCTATGTATAGAAAAGTTAAAAATGACCTTACCTGTGAGCAATCATAACCTTCAATGGTCTTGGATGTGGAGAAATGCACACTCCATTCATTTCCTCCAGTGCCAATGCTGCCTCTGATGTCTTTGAAAACTTGATGTACGTTACCCCTGCAACAAAAAAAGTGTACAATTATAAGTTGGATTGTTGAACAGAAAAATTTTTGAGACTGACTCTCTGAAACCGAAAGCAATTATATCATTGTACTGTCATTCAGAATGAACTCAACTTCAGAGGCTAATCCTAGAAAATATAAGAGATACATTTCATTTTGTCATGTAAATGTATTTAATATATTGAGAAAATCGTAAATTTTGACAATTTTTCCACAAAACGGGTAGTTGGTGTGTGGGGATTTTCTTGAAAAACTTGTGCAGTATCCTGGAAGATGCTGAACTTAAAAATCAAATTTGGTGTTTAATCAACTTTTCATTTTTGAGTTATGTGTACATTACAAAGGCAGTGGCACACACATAGACCTTTTTCCAATTTTTTTTTATTTATGGTTCACTAAAATGTGCATTTCCAACGAAAACTCAGTATTAAATTTTTGGGTGCAATGTAATATACTTTATCTAGCTATGTATTGTGTATGAAGTAGAGAAACTACAAAATCTGACATGTTCCATTCACATGACTTACACAAAAGATTATTCTTTTATCTACTTTGTACTAATTGAGATTAGCAGATATGATCTTATTGTTTAACAGGTAGAAGGGAAGTAAGGGACTATAGACGAGACAGTCTTTTAAAAGCTGGTTCCTATGCAATGAACTAGAAATATGGTTGTCTTTGCAAGGCAGGGAGTAAAACAAAAGAGATGAATGAAGAGTTCCCATTTGAGAAAATAACAAGTATTCTAACACTGAAATTGTGCATTCTAACGTGTTCCACAATTTTTGTGTAGTAAGATTTTGTATATCTCTTAGGGTTTCGTGGTTATGCACAACAGACCTCCAGAATTTTTTTTAAAACTGTTCCAATTAAGAGATAGTTTGCTGAACTTAGATAATGAGTTTGGTTTTCAACAGATTTTTCTTTCTTGAGTTATGCTGTTCACACGCATGTGCACACACACCCACACCTTTTTCTAAAAATGCCATTTGGACTTAAAGGGGAGCCTCAGAACATGTATGTCCAGTGAAATCCCGACATCTTGGGTGGAATATATTACCTTCTCTACCTACTATTACATAGTATGTATAAAGCAAGTAAAGGATGTAAAAATCTGATGTGTTCCATTCACATGTCTTCCTCTATAGGTTCAAACCTGGCAGAGGAAGATGGATTTCTTAAGGCGTAAAATAAAATATTCTCCTATCTACTTCTGCTATCATGGTAAACAATAGCAGAACTGGTCTTCCTACTTAGTTATTAGTAAGCAGAAGGGAAATAAGGGAATATACTAGAATAAAGCGATAGCCAAATCTTTTAAAAGCTGGTTGCTACACAATTGAAATTTGGTTGTTTCCATGACCAGGAGTAAAACAAAAGAAACAGGAATGAACAAATCTCTTTTGAGTCAAGTTTTAAGTATTCTAAAATTGAAACCATATTGAGAAATATCTCAGAAATGATTAACTCCACAAAAAGGACATATACGACAAATTGTGTATTTTAATGAGATCTAATCTTTTGTCCAGCAAGTTTTTGGTCCATCTCTTATGGTTTATCAGATATACAAAAGTCATCTAGAATGATGACGTCTTCAGAGGCATTTCCCAGAAAATTCAAGATATACATTTTATCTATATATATAAAAATGAATCGCCAAAATGTATGTACGTGTATCACTTCCGAACGACTGCACTATATTGAACAATTATTTTTTTGTTGTGTTCGTTGTCACGACAAGGTTTGTGGAAAAGAAAATGTTTAAAAATAGTACAGAAAAGTTTTTAAAATCTCATAATATCAATAAAAAGTGCCATGGGAATGCATTTTGGTAAATAGCCGCCAGATAGCAGTGGTACCACAAATTATTTGTTGCTAAATGGTCATAGTATAGCTACACATTTCCCTTTGCATTCAATGTTAAGGCAATGCAACAGTTTATCAAGACAATGATGTAATGCAGTGAAATTCAAATACATTTATATGAATTAACTTTCCCTTCTTTACTCCTATCGTTTAAAATAAAGAAGCAAAGAAGTAAAAACCTAGAGTAAGTACTTATTTATTTGCCGCTAGATGGCTATAGTAATATTTTTCCTCCCTATCCAATGTTAAGGTTATGCAACAGTTTATCGAGATGAGATAATGCAGCAGTGAAATTCAAATACATTTTTATTTATTAACTGTCCTTTCCTTACTCCTATCGTTTAAAATAAAGAAGCGAAGAAGCTGACGACGACACCTAAAATACGCACTTATTTATTTTTCACCAGATGGCCATAGTACCTACTGTTCTATTTTTCTTCCCCTTTCAATGTTAAGGAAATGCACCCGGTTATGGAGATAATAATGCAAGATAACTGTGAAAATAAAATATATTTCTTATGCATTTACTATCGTTCCCTTGGTCACATCATTTAAATAAAGAAATAAGTACATTTTTGTTGTAATTCTTAAAAATGAACAAGTTATAAACATATCTGAAAATGGCGGAGAAATGATGGGATCCGTTTTAGGTTAACTTCATATTGCAGATGTTGGTTATCTGATGATATGCAGTGCATGAGCTAGCTAAAGAACATGATACCAGCGTCACCACACAGTAATTGCGGTGCTCCTAATACATTTTATCAAGTAATATTTTGGGTTAAATAGAGAAATTTAATACACAAAGCTATCATCAAATAAAAGCTTATCAATTGCCCAACCGGATCTACTTGCTCTTTAGTTATGTCATTGTTAGCCTTAAAAATGACAGTTTTGAAATAGAAAAAAATAAAGAGGTGGAAAACATTAGGAATAATAGAAAGAAAGAGATTCGGAGGAAGCATGAATGTTACTTTGTGACCTTCTCCTTAATGTAATTCATTACCTATGTCAGAAGCCCACCTGGGTAGTGTGGTGGTAGCATGTGTGCTTCACATTCAACCAGTCGTGAGTTCGAATCTTGCTTAGGGTGAGATATGTGGACAAGGTTTTTTTTGGGGGGGTTTTCCCTTATTCTGAGAAGACGAATGTCAAGTGACTTTAAGTTCCATGGTCCCCCAGATCATTTGAGCATCATTTCACTAATTTTATTCATCGATCTAATTCATCCTTTTCACAATACCAACAATATATGCTACATTGAGTGGATCATTGCGCTTTTCAGATGCAAAGGCATTATTAGACATTGGCAATGGGCAAATTCCCATTCATTTCATTTCCCGCAAATTTTTGTCACTTCACAACATCAAAGGAAGAATTAATATCAAAAGTTTTCCCAAATATTGGTGCAAATTACAAAAACTATACTTGGTTGAGCGAACGAGCGATTTTAGCAGCAACTAATAAGAATGCAGATGATTTGAATATAAAAATTCAGAGTAAAATTGATGGACAAATGCATTCATTTAAGTCGATCAATTCCATTACAAATCCAAATGAAGTCGCCAATTATCTAAGTGAATTCCTAAATTCATTGGATTTGCCAGGATTACAGCCCCACACTTTACAGTTCAGGTTGACTCCGTGATAATTGTGCTACGCATTCTCAATCAACTGAAATTATGCAGCGGAACAAACTCACTGTTAAAAAAATTATGAAAAATTTGATTTAAGCTACTATAACATAGGAAAGTTCAAAGGCGAGGATATACTTATTCCAAGAATACCACTAATGTCAACCAACCCTGCTTTTGAATTTAAGCATGTTCAGTTTCCCGTGCACCTTGCACTTGCAATAACGATAAATCCCAAGGTCAATAATTAAAAGTATGTGAAATATACCTTGAATTGTGTTTTTTGCATGGATATTTGTACATTGCATGCTCGAGTCGGTAAACCATCGGCGCTATTTGTTTTCTCTCCGGAAGGAAGATTGTACATTAGAAGGCATCACAATAAAGTACAGTCAAATTATTTAATTGCAATTTTATTTCATTGCATAATCAATCATACTGTAAAAGGAAGATTTTGTCAGAGTTTTTTCATTAGGTACACCACCCGTGCGATGCCAGGTCAGGCAGCTAATTTGCCATATAAATATCTGGTATTTTGGACATTCCTTGATACCTATAGTTGCAAGCAGAAACAGTATGCTGATATAGCCTGCAGAAGCACTTTCTAGTTATTGCTGTTGTTATTCACAGCTGCAGATGATTAATAAACATGTCACATTTACACGTAGAGGTTCCTAAACCCAAAAACAAGTCCGGAACCTAAGCTGCAAAGTTTGGCCAAGGGATGTTTTTTAGAAATAGAAATGTGAAGCAGTCTGCAGCTGCGGAACGACATAACCAAGGGGCCTAGCATCTAAACCCCTATTATCCCTGGGTTTTCAAAACCACCTTCAATATTTTTTCCTACACAACTACAGGTATCGAAGAAACTACTGATGTTTTAATCAAAACTTTTGGAAACATTTGTGAGAAAATAAACATTCCATGTAAAGGGTGGTTAGGGATGCAGAGATTTTCTTGAAAATCTTTGTGTTGCATCCTGGGAAGACTGTGAACTGAAGTTTTGATTTATTCAACTTTTGTTTTTGAATTAAGTTGCTTACAGACAGACACATCCAAAAGTGCAGACTTTTTTCTAATTATTTTTTTTTAACAGGGGATCCTAAAACATTTATCTCTGTATCAAATTTTTGGGCGGAAAGCATCGTCTTTCTCTATATAATAAGTAGAGCAGTAAAAAAGGAATTCATATTACTTATTCAATTAATATACTGTGATTAATGTCTAAGTATTTGGTGATTTAAGATAAATAATGTGGAAGATCCTTAATAATATTCAGAGCCAAGAAGTAAGCAGGAAAATTAACTCAAGTCAAAATGATTCCAATCCAACATTGCAAAACGGCATATTTATAAAATAGTTTAAATCTAATTCTATTACTTAACCGCATTAAAACCAAAAACATGTTTCCATGAGGAATTGAAATGGATTTGAGTCCAGTTTTCTATCTCAATACGATCCGTGTTTCACATGTTAAATTCACTACGAATTGAGAATGTTTAAATACGCAAGCTTCGAAGATAATTTAATGATCCATTGATGCTGATCAACTTGGAATTACATTGACGTACCTGCTAAACATATATTCATTATGTGTATTATTTGCAGGTTTTGAAGTTAAATAATTATATTTGATAATATATTGCAAACCATAGACACCATAAAAGTTGTTCTATTATAATCTAGCACAGAGAAATAAACAAAAAGCATTAACAGATGACTGCCACATGCGAGTATAGCAGAAGAGTTTGTTTACCAAACTCAAAACGATTTGAATATGCAGGTGTTTCCAAACAACATATTTTGATCCGATCTCATTCCGATCCCCATTTCCCTGCAGTATTCAATATGGCAAATTTATTGAACCAATTTCAATTTCCCACGGAAACATGCTAAGAATCAAGTTATATTATCAAATAAATGTAGCCCTTAAGGTGGATGGTTATATAAGAAGTTAACAAATTTTTTGGTTGTTATAGAGAACTTCGGCCGCGCTAGAAATTAAACAAATTATACTTTGACTGATAGTTTGGTTTATACTTGTTACGTTTTCGTCAATTTTTTTTTTATCGGAAAAGCTCCGTAATTAAGTTAGACGCTAATTTATTATATTCATGTAGTGATCCTCATTTGTGAATATTTATGAAGTATGCTGCCTAAAAGGAGTAGAATACGAATAAAGAAGTCTTGTAGTACTTTTGCATTGTAAATATATAATACTACATGCTAAAGTGCCTAAAATCTGAGTTATATTGTCGGCGGAAGGCGTTCAGTGTTGTGGTATGCAACACCGGCATATGTCGCTAGGCACTGTGCTGATGTATGACTAGTATGTTTCACGCAAATACAGCTGTTCAATGAAGGCAGTTCAATGTTAAGAATTCTTGTCAGATATTAAAAATGGAACATTATAATACCATAAGCATGTTTTTTTTTTTTTTTTTTGGTTATTATGCAGAACTTCGGTGACTCTAAAATCCAATGAAACTAATTGCGATTGATTTACTTTGTGTTTATCATGACAATTTCAAAGCCTGTGGTTTTCAAATTTAGCGGAGGTTAGGTTCCAATTCGTTTAGGTTAGTGTGTGTATATAAATTTATGTTTCTAATTTTCTATTGTAGTACTTGGCGGAGGAATATGTTTCAGAACATTACATTAAATATGTACATAAAGCAATTGTTTGGGATGAGTGGTACTTAGACTGGTAATGTTGCCGTTTAAGGGTAAGTTGGCCGCGCAATACCGCAAAACCATACCAACTTCAGAAATTGAAAACCTGCTGTAGATCTGAGCACACAGTGCCAAAGAAATGCAACCGGTTAACAGCCGCAAAATGGCAGTAATAGCATGGTTATATGTTGCTAAATGGCGCATAAATGACGTAGCCGAAGGGCGTGGCAATGCTAGCATGGCAATGATGGCATCTATTATATTTAATGCAGATGTTAGTTACTTGAGGTTTTGTGGTATATGAGCTAGCTAAAGGCGATTTCATCAAAACAAAGATAACCCCATCTACGTCACACTGCAATTGCGGTGCTCTTAATACATTTGATCAAGTAATATTTTTGCTTAAATGGAGAAATTTAATACACAAAGCTACTGTTAAATAAGTTATCGATTGCTTTGTTTCTTTTTAATGAAAACAGGAGCATCAGTAGTAAATAGCATTATTTATTTTTATTATTATTTTTATTATTATTAACATTATTGTTACTGTAATTAATATGGTGGTAGTATGATGAGAATTATTATTAGTTATAAGAATGTCAGCCCAACCAGATCCAATTGCTCTTTAGTTATGTCATTGGTAGTCTTAAAAAAGGCTGTTTTGTCATTGAAGAAAATTTGAAAAAGGCGGAGAACAGTAGGAGATATTCGGGAGAGCAGTATATGCACTCCGTGACACATATAATTGCATACTTCAGCATTTCCCCCACCTTCCTATGATGCACTGCCTCATTATATATTTCTGGGTTTCCCCACCTGCTATGGTTACGCTTCCTAAAGCATATACTGTTAATTGCAAATTCCATGCTTTCCACGCTACCCTATGACTGCACTGCCTTCCCTCCTTTACGCAATACCGATATGCTCCATTACGCTGAACATTGCACCTTTCAGATGCAAAGGTTGGCTGCCTGATGTTACGCGGCCAACTGACCCTTAAACGGCAATATTACCCTTAGACTTGCATATTATGGGTAGTGGAGTGCAGAATTTACGTAAATGAAGAAACTTTAGTCTTAAAGCTAGTAGGAGGCAAGCGGGGAAATACTAGGAAGTAAAACGCTAGCCTTTATGCAATGTGAACTAATTATATTTATATTTAAAACATATATTTTATTTTGCGGCTTTGAAGTACTAATATTTAATATTCATTATCGATATTTCCAACAACTCCTAACAGCCCAATGGAGAGCGTGATAGACTACAACACCAAAGGTACCTGGATCGAGTCTCCATCAACTAAAGGTAATTTGTGAAATTGAGTGTTGGGATATATGGAAGTCAGGATAGTATATAGAATAAGAATGAAAATAAAAGGAAGGAAATACAGAGAAGAGAAAGGGATAATAGAAATAAGGTAGCGACATAAGTTTTTTAAACCATCGCCCCACCCATAATCCCCCTCTAACCACACCGGTCCCGTTAAAGTGCAAAACCGGCATAAGTCGCAGCAGAGAGAGTCTGCGGCCTAACTTGTAAATAATTACCTTTTTTTTTTATTTAGGTTTACTTCTTAACTCAACCTTTTGTGGGGATTTGCATATTGAGTAGATAATAAAAACTTCACGCCTGTCATATTAAAACGTGCATACTATTCTCTCATTTGCTCATTTTAGTTACATGAACACTATATGGCAAAGTTCCACAAAGACACAATTAAAGCAAGTTAAAATCCTACACAAAAGGGTTATATAAATTATGTTTAATTTAGACTATTTAATGCCAATAAAATTGATCTATCAGAGTACAGGTATAATACCAATTGTAGTCGCTATGAGTTTAAGTTTGGTTGTCTACTCATGTCAATACAGAGCTAATGTTAAATAAGCACGTGCATGATTATATTACTAGAGATTCAACAAACTTAAGAAAACGTGAGTGTTGAAACTACAAAAGATGGGACTTAGAACTGTAATTACAATAGTAATAAATACATTCAGTAAACTACCACAACACATAAGGGATATAAGCGTACTAGGTATATATTACATTCCAAGCGACACCTACCTACTAAAGATATACCTACAATGATACAAATGATTACAAGAATGAAGTGGATTAAAATATTGTAAAATTTTTAGTATCATTGAACACCTAACTCTCTGTATTCTTTGCTAAATAGGTTCATCATAATATTACAAAGTTACCTAAATGTGAAGATGTTACTGTTGTAAAGGGAAGATAGATTATTAAGGATATTATATATTATACTAACTGTGTTTGTAACATTTTGTTATACCTATACATTTGTGTTATATTGCGTGTATATTTTGGGGGGAAATGTTTATGTGTAATTGTAAAAGTAATGTTAGTTTACTGCTGCCATTTTTTCTTATAAATGTACTGTTCTTAAAGCGAGCCTCTGGCTTTTTAAGACATAAATAAAAAACTTAATTACCTTTCGGGTCTCCTGTATTGCGATCTTTCACCACCCATATTTCTTCTATTGTACCGTACTTTTCGAAGGCACTACGAAACTCTTCTTCCGTAATACTTTTGTTGCACACAATAAACAGTCTGGAATTCGGTGGATCATCATGTTTAGCTTTACCGCTATCGTACTCATCTCTCATATTTTTCCTTCTATCACCCATTTCAGTCCTTTTCTTTGAAGTATAGGTGAATAAGTATGTCTGCGTGGTTACGCTACCTCTTCCTGCAGCTCTTAAGGGCTGTGCTTGCTCCTGCGTTCTTTTTGCTTTAGAATTTTCTACAATCACGAAGGCAGTGGATCGTTCGTCGGCATAATTAAATAGTTTGATATTCTATGATTATTATCAAATTTAATGTCGGATTCACATGGAAAAAAAAATGATTGGCCAACTTCAACCACAATTAAGCTTGAACGCAAACAATGCCAGGCGCAAAAGTTGAATTAAAATTAACTTCTGCCGCGCGGCATTTGCGACAACCACAGAATTCCTGTAGTTTGTTATTCTGTGATTCTTGGTAACTAACTAACGAATTAACTAGCGATGTTTACAACATCCAGAGAAGAGCGTTCTTTTCGGAAGAAATATTGATCGAAATGATGAAACTGCAACCTCTATTTGTGAATTGACTTTTCGAATGCTTAGAAAAATACAAATACGGAAACATGGCTGAAAATCGATATGGTCTCCTATGAGCTTGAAACAGGGTCGTCCAAACTACGGCCCACCGAGCCTACAGACACAGAGTAACTAAATTGGAAATGCATTGTAGTTGGCGAGACACGCTTATGCCTAGCCGCCATATTTAGACAATATACAATTGAGATAAGTGCGCTTGTGTGGGTTAAATTTGCACCCAAAAATACGACTTTGTGGTGTTATATGTTCAATTAAGCAGTAAATTTAGAGTGTAAGTTTTCAACCAGTATAAAGGTCAATAAGTGCATAGTGTTTGGTTGTAGTTTCTCGAATAGCAGAGGCAAAATGTAGGAGAGGAAAATGTGATTCAATACTGAGGTTGATGTATTTATTTAAGTGATTTTTCGGCGGTATACTAAGTCATATATGTTATACATTATCAACAGAACGACTCTGCATATTTTAGATTTCCAACTCGGAAAGGCCGTTGAGAAGCAGACAAAATTGACAACTTACTCCGGTTTTTAAGAAACCTCATGCCCCTTATTATTATTTTTTTTTTTTTAATATTTGGTAACATTTTCAAATAGGTAATAAAAACTGTTTTTTTTTTAATTCAAGAAACACCTAACATTACATAAAAGTTAACTCACCAATTGCTCCTAATCATCAGATGTGGAACACTGATTGGAATTGCAGTGAACAACCAAAGTCTCCAAATTTTCCAACAGAATTTGTGCCTGTTATCACGAAATAATGCCTTATAATGAGAAAACGATCATTCTACGTCGCATGATGTTAATCTCGCATATTTGGAACGGGGCACATCACTAACATCCACACAATCAACTTCATTTGTTCCTTAGCCTTCCAAAACTAGAGCTACTTTGCTAAAGGCTTTGTAGCCTGTATTTTAGTCAAACAAATCCTTAATGTTTGTTTCTTTTAGTCTTCCGTTTTCGAATTGGAAAGAGCATTCAGTTGTCTTTCAATGCAAGCTATTTCTTTAACTGCATTACTTAATAATTCCCCTAAGTCTCTAGTGTTGTTATAAAATTAGTCAAGAATCCGAAATTGGTGGATACGACAGACAGGTCACATTTTAAATTTCTATCTTTTACTAAATGTTGAGCATCATTGAAGAAGCATCGCCCAGTTCACTTACTACAGATACAATGCTTCAAAATTGCCTGCGTATTATATTACTGCATTTAGCCAAGTGCCCCAACAAGTGGTTATGGGCTAAGGAGGCCGTGGGAGATCAGGATTTCTTTCTTTGAAAAGTGTTGGTGATTTTTAAAAACAAGTTTTCCCGTTTAGTACTAACTTGTCCACTTCCGGATAAATTGTTCGGAATTTGTCGCACAGTCTCTGTAGGGCATGACACATGCCACGTGAACCACTTTAGGATAACATACACAAAGAGCTTCATCGGCCTTCTTCGTATACTGCGCACCATTGGTTATAAAAAGTTAAACGTTGTCGTGCTCCTTAATCATTTGGCCATAAGATTTACAAAGCTTCATTGAACAGCCTAGCAATTCACATGTGATTTATAACTTAGAGTTGTTTAGAAGCTCGCAAGATATTTGGATATTTTTTCTCATTTTACAACACACCTACCAAAACATTTCCTAAGTTTCTAATGCCAGCAGAATCGATAGTTTCGTCAATGCTCACCCATATCTTCCTATTTTCACATACTGACATAATGTGTTTTAATGTTTCCTCATGGCAATTCGGGAAATAAGTTTTTTGAAGAGTTGATTCATCCGAAGTACTTATATCCGTATATCTGGTAAGGATTTTTTTTAATTTAGGAGTGTTTACTTTATAAAAGGGTATATTGGCCAAAACAACTGCTGCGCATAAATCTGGATAATACAGTGAATTCATTTTAGCATTAGATGAGGATGAAGTAGTTCTCCTATAAGAACTTGCCGCGATGAAACGCGAAAGGCAGTTGCATTATGTTTATCTCCAGACAAATGTTGTTATTATCTGCGATCGTTCATCTAAACTAACACGTTTTGCAAAACATTGGCAAAATAATACCCTACCACCATTGGTAAAAATGTATTTTAAGTCCAATAAATCTTTCTGTAAACGTTCACGCACACTTGATTTCACTTTCGATAAGTTTAAAATAATTCACAGACCTAAGATCTCAAAAGTTCACTTCTTAAACCGCATCCCAACTAAAACAGAAATAGATGCGCAGTTACGAACTTACGATTGCACATCAGTGATTCGCAGGGTCGTTCCCCGCTCCTTTTACCGTGTGAAAGATAATAACTTATGGTGGGGGGGCGTGTTTTGAGACGATAATATTGCGTTGTCTCAGAAGCAGATGTTGCAACAGTTATGTGCCAACACAGTTCTGCATCATTTGTTTCATGATCACGGGAGAATTATTAAAATACGCATTTATTTAAAAAAAAACGGAACTATATAACTAAAATTGCGGAAAAGCATACAAATATGTATTTTTGTGTGAAATAATATTTTAAGTTTATACTATGGCTCTCGATCGGAATAGTAAAATTTGTTTTAGGAATGTACTTCTTAGGTGAAAACATGTTTTTACATACAAATCCGGGCTCTGGTCATGAGCATATTGTGAAGGCGAAGTATATCTGAAATCACTTATCAACAGCAATTCCTAATTCAGGGCGGCAATTTGAAGAAAAGACAAAACAAAAAACAAATTACGGCAGAAAGTTACGAGGTTTCGAAACTTATTTCAAAGCATCCACAACCATTCGCCGAAGGAGAATTTGTAATAAAAGTGTTTCGTGGATGATGCTGAAACATTGTGTCCCGAAAAATAAGATTTGTTCTAGTCTGTTTCCCTATCGGAAACACCGTAAGCAGGCGTGTTGAAGAACTAATTGTGTTATGCATCAAATAATTGAGATGGAGAAAATGTTCGAGTGCTTTTCGATTGCGAGTGATATGAGTACTAACGCCATGGATGCTGCAAAATTTACTGGTGCTTGTTAGGGCGTGGACATGGACTTCACAATTACAGAAGAACTTCTATGAGTGAGAAGTATGCATGGGACCACAAAATGTAGTGACACAATTGATGAGATTGTCAAAAACTGTGGTTAGGATGGAACTTAAATGGGAAATATTGTGCAGTGTAACTACAGATGGTCCACAGCAGATGTAAGAAGTTAACCTTGGAATGGCAGCACTGATAAAGAAAGACAGCCAGATTTTATGGAATGAGGGGGGAGTGCAGATGTTGCATTGTGTTATACATCAGGAGGCGCTTTGTGCAAAGGCAGCTAATCTCCATGATGTTATGCAGACGGTTACGAAACTAATTAATTTCATCCGTTGTTGGGCAATAAACCACCGCAGCGTTAAGACCTTTCTTGATAAAATGAACAACCAATACGGCGACGTAATTCACCATTCAGAAGTACGATGGCTAGATCATGGTCAAACGTTAACTACATTTTTTGCTCTGTGGGATGAAATTCGCAAATTTATGGAAGTGAAAGGAAACGCGTGTGAATTTTTAAGTGACCCCAAGTGGTTATCCTGCTTAGTATTTGTGGTTGACAGGACCAGACACTTGAACGACTTAAACCTGACACTACAAGGAAAGAACAACTTATCAGTGATTCGTACAGTACTATTAAATCGTTTCAACTGAAATTTAAATTGTTCAAAGGACAAATTTCTTGAAGAATTGGGTGCATTTTCCTACATTTGGTGTCCTGAAGGACCAATATCCAGAGGAATGTTTTGATTTTAATTCATTTTCAAAGGTAATTAAGGACACTGAAGAAACAATTTTTACAAAATCGGAATATGAAATTTATCTCTTTATGCGACTTTCAATTTCGATGTTAATAAAGCTACAATTAGCGTTGTTAGACATGTGGTGTAATGCTGCTATGAAATCGGCCCTTATGACCTTTCCAGTTTCCAAAAATTACTACCAGAATAAAAATATCCAGCCTCTCTCTCTCTCTACACTTTTATAGTGTTTAACGCCCGCTTTTACTACAAATGGCACAGCAGGCGAAGTGTGTGTTTGCATGTGTGTGAACAAACATTTTCAAAAATGAACCTACAGAAATCAGCATTAAGATCTACCTTGAGTGGTGGGCATCTCCAAGACATCAGTAACTTATAAGCTCAAAACACCAGATCCACACTTCTCATTGGAGGATTAATTTTAATTGTGGTTTTACACTTATGGAATAACACTTGAAGAAATGGCCAACACACCGTACAAATGTATTAAAAATCATAATTATAATTTTATTCCCCATTTTGCTGTTTTTGCATTACATAAAATATTACATTTATATAAATTTGCTATATGGCCCGCGACCAGTAGTTTGAGTTAATTAGTGGCCCTGCATGCAAAAATATTTGGGCGGTCTTGACATGAAATAACCGGTACATGTTTATACTAAATAAGGTGATATATCTGTGAAGTTTGGAAAATCACAGTATGTAAAATACTTATTGAAATTTATACGTTATTATGCCTAATAATACTAATCTTGTTGGCACGTATCAAAATTCTAGTTACATGGTTATTTAAATTGACGCCGACGATGATTAATAAATAAATAATAATAATATTTTACTATTTCAAAATATTAGTATATATACGCAGTTTGCATACGTGTCACCCGCTTGGGGATACTTCGCCAATACACATTTAAATAAACTGCAAATATTGCAAAACAGGATGTTAAAAATAATCGCAAAAGTACGTCGAACAGGCCCACTACATACGTTACAGCGAACTAAAGCTGCATACGGTAGAACAATTCATTAAAAGACTAGCTTTCAACGTGTAGAAAGCCTCTACAACGAGCAACAACCCACTGATCCAGCAAATGCGACAATATGCAACAGATGCTAACAAGCATAACCGACCGCTTGCGCTTTTCGACAAGTCCATAGCCCTCAACAAACACAGAGCAGACACAGAAACAGATATAGCCAGATAAACCAACGCTCTTGTTCCACCATAACCGTCTACCGGAGACCCACCCAACCAGGGTGGATCGGTGTGGCCGGATATCCCCAAAAATGATGACCTCAGGGTTTTCCTTGGCTTCTGACTCACAAATCTTGTTAATACTTGTAAACATATATATGTGCTATGTAAAATGAAAATATTACATAATCATAGAAATACTATATATAATTAAAAAAAAAAAGCAATAAGAAATAAAGTGGAGAGAAAAAAAAGCAATGATATACCCTGTACATCATATTCCTCACTCACTACATAACACATACAGACCTATTGTACATATGTTTTAGGTCAGGCAGCACACGCTGTAACAGGGGAGAGCTGCTTCCCCTCCGGCTGCAGCCACTACACAGGTGATGTACTCCACTGTTTTTATTAAGCATGGTGCCTATCTAATCTTCTTGCCTCAGCATGCAACATTCACTGGCATTTAGGTCCCAGGTCTGGGCTACTTGCCAAGACCTGTATTTAACATCCTCTCTGTTTGCATACTTCCTTATATGTAGTGTCTATTTAGTTTTCACCAACTAGCTTCTGATTTGCTTCGGCTGTACCTAACACCACCTTACCAACCATCCTGTAGAGCAGATAGTGCATGTTCGGGGAGCTGATGTAGTAACCTTTCAGAAGATCGCCACCAGGACTAGTCTCCCCCCCCCCCAAAGTAAAAGAAAAAACTCATTGATGACGTCATCAAAGATGACTATTGATTTTCCCTGGTTTCGGCGGGTTGCATCACTTTATCACCACTTCAAGCTATCAAACTATATCAGGTAAAATTTTCAAGTATTTTGGCTGATGCAGCGATTTTGAATAAATGTAAAGGTTCTCAAAACGCAGATCCTTCTCGTATTAGCACTTTGCGCAAGACGTTTGTCTTCCCCGAATTCGAGAAACCCAGAATGAGAGCTCTGATGTTGCCCGGGAAGAGGAATTTGTGTCTTCCTTGACAATATATTATTGTCAAAGTCTAATACTTCTATCGCTATAGAACAGTGTTGCTTCACTAATTCCATCTCACAACTAAGGTTATAAGGTAAATATTTTTGCTTTTATTTCATAGTGCACCATGGGTTCTGTGCGTGTTCGGAAGTATTTCAAGAAAACGTCTGGATTTATTAATACATTAATTCTCTTCGAGGTTAATCTGCCAGATAACAGATCTGCAGTCCTGGAACAAAACGACATAAACATTTGCAGAGAGAAAATTTGCAATAGATTGGTCAGTGCGTGTCGAGATCACGATGTTGCCCACGCATTGAGAAACTGCTTCGATGCACTTTGCTGACAAGGTTCTCGTGCAAAAGTTTTGGAACAGGGGTTACAAAGCTTGCTGTTAAACTTTTAATTGTTCATCATAAAGGGGAAGCTTTGCATGAGTGTTGGTTTGCGCAAGAGGCGTACAACAAGCAAGAGGATACTAGCGGTAGCTGCTCAGGGGAGGGGGTTCTTACCTTTGATATCTCTGTTGGCTGTATAGGATGCGGGGATAGCTTGGCAGGCGGAGCTCCTTAGGTTGCTTCCTCCATGAATAATAAGCGTGCTTCTGAGAGACAGTTGAACGAGCTGGATAATCAGCATATGGAAGCCTTAGCAGTCGGCAAGGATCTTGAGGTAGAGCGCAAACCTTAAGCCGTGTTGACAGTGAAACTTACGCTAGACGCCCACACATTTCTAATTTTAGAGACGTGTATATGCTCAACAAATTACCTCAAAAACATAGATGCATAGAGATGATTTCAATTAATTTTGATAGTTCATATAATCCACTAAATCACTGAGCTGCTATTCTCAATGATGGAAATGTAGGCTTTTATTTTGACAGCTTTGGCTATTTAAAACCTAAATTTGAAATCCAGAAATAACACTTTTATTCATTGAAAATAAGCTATAATAAAGTTACTACAAAATATAAATGTCCTCTACATTTACAAAAATAGAGATATAGTACTTAAAGGGGCGTATTATCAACACGAACAGCAATGCATGCCCTGCATCACGCTTCTACGCTGGCCACAATGTTGATAAGGAGTTCTTATGGTAGGCGTTCGATTTCTCCACCAGCATTGTTGACAACTGTTGGATTGGCGTTGGTGCATGTGAATGTGCTGCAATGCGTCTCCCCAAAGCATCCCACATGTGTTGAATGGGATTTAAATTGCGTAAACTGGCAGGTCAGCCCAATCGTCGAATATGCTCCGTTCCTAGAGAGCCTCTTCCTGTGCTGTTCGATGTGGTGGCATATTGTCATTCAAAAAAATGTAGTCAGGACGACTGCACACCTGAAAAGACTCACATGGGAAGGAGTACAGTATCTAATAACGTTGACCAGTGAGCATAGCATGTTCAAACATTCGCTCATTGAAAATTATGGCTTCACACACCGAAACACTCGGACCATTAACACAATCATGTTCAAGGATATTCTTAAGTGCGCGTTCAAACCTCTCGCCATATGAGAGTACGTCAGACTAAATCTACTCTCATCCGAGAAGAGCATGCGACCACCTTCCTCGTTGGATTATTCTGACGCTCTTTGGACTACCGTAGGTGTACAGTTATCAACGGAATACAGCTTACTGGGTGTCGACCAAAGAGAGGCGTGCCACGTGTAGCGCGAGATAGTGTACCTATCCGTCCTGTTAAATGTGGTTGCAATTATACTTTTTTTCTTTTTGACGTGGATCCCTTCATGTCTGTTGCACAATGTAGGTCATTTGCTAATGTAGTTGGACGAGGTTGACTACCTGCTCTCCCTGTGGTTTGGAATGTTCCCTATGCACGTGAAAGAATGCTGTGAGCAGAACTCGTGGACAACTCTCGTCACACTCCGTCCTTAAGCCTGTTTACCGATTATTCTTTCTCTGTGAAGTCGTCCAAATTTTGTCTGCGGGCCATGTTGTAAAGAACATCACTAGAGGGCATCATAACGCTCCCTATTTGCCGCATACTGACTTATCCTATTTCAACTGAAGTATCCTATTTCGTGCTGCGGAACAAGACACATTTGGCACTATAGTATCACTACACTCATGCTATGTGACGTCCAGCTTTCTGTGTAATAGTGAGAGACCTCTGGCAACATGCTGCCGCACTTTTGTACATTTCTGCCAAGCAGTTCATATGTTATGTTGGTGCATCCATCTTATCCTTAGATATTACACATCAGTGTGTATATATAAGTGTAACAAAATTTTATGAAGATATCTGCTGATTATGTTATAGTATATTTGTTAGAAATTTAGTTTACCCGAACAACATTCGAAGAAAAAAAGTGTGATTACTAAAGGAAGACCAATGCATTGATTAGAAAATTTAGTCTGCAATTAAAGAATATTACTCGCTATTTTCAGATTACCAGTTAGAAACGTGCTATTGATTTTCTCGAGGTGTAAGGCATTACAGGCTATTTTGCTGGAATTGCTTGCTACTTAGAAACTTCATTTGGACAACTATAGGATATTGCAAATTAAATAATTTAACTAAAACAAAACGAGATCACGATGTTGCCATTACACATTTCGGTAAATAGTTTTAATATAAGATATTTTAATTAAAACCGTTAGACCCATTTTTAAGAAAATCAACATTTTCGAAAAAAGTTCCATGTAAAGGATAGTTGGGTGTGGGAGGACTTTTCTGCGTGTCGCATCCCTGGAAGATACTAAACTTAAATACCAACTTTGGTATTTTACCGACTTTTCGTTTTTGAGCTATCGTGTTCGCAGAAACGTGGACATACATACACATACACACACGTACCTTTTTCCCAAAATGCTTTTTTTTTTTTTTTTTTTTAAATAAAGGGGATCCTAAAACATACATTTCCGGTGAAATCTCGGTATCGAATTTTGGGTGGAGTGCAATACCTTCTCTACACACTAAGTACATAGTGCGTATAGAGAAAGTAAAAAATGCACGGTTCAGTGCGATGTATCGCACAGAAACTGCACTTTTAGATCCCACCACACTGGTATAACCCCTTACTAAAAGTCATTTTGACTGTTCCACAGTTTTTAAAATTGTATCAAATTGCATTCAAAATTATTTAACTGAATATGTTGCTACCGCAGGCAATAAATAATAATAAATAATTAAACAAAAGATGCAAAGTCTGGTGTTTTTGCCATACTATGTAGCTTATGAGACACCCAATGTCTCCAATGAATCACAGTATACATTGAAGGTAGTGTTATTTGTGTGATTCCAAGATATAAGCGAGGTAAACATAGCTTCGCAATTTCTAATCTAATTTTAGCATGCCTTCAAGACTTTTCGGATTGTGGTGAAAAACTTGTCCTACAGAGCCTTTTCCTTACATGGTGTACAAGGTAATACTAAGAAATCTTTTTCACAAGTATCACGTTTTTACTTTCTCTATATTCATTATGTATACGGTGTATAGAGAATGTATTGCACTCCACCAAAAATTTCGATCCCGGGATTTCACCGGAAATATATGTTTTAGGGTCCCCTGTAACCAAAAAAAGTATCTTCAGAAAAAGGTCCGTGTGTGTGTGTGTGTGTGTGTGTGTGTCCGACTGTGAACACCATAACTCAAAAACGAAAAGTCGGTAAAATACCAAACTTGATATTTAGGTTTACTATCTTCCAGGGATGCGACACGAAGATTTTAAGAAAAATCCCCCCACCCCCAACTATCCTTTACATGGAACTTTTTTCGAAAATTTTTATTTTCTAAAAAATGGCTCTTAACGATTTTGATTAAAATATCGTATATTAAAGTTATTTACCTGACAAATAAAATGTATACTTTGAATTTTCTGGGAATAGCCTCTGAAAACTACTTTATTCTGGATGAATTTTTCATAAATACTAAACCGTAAGAAATGGACAAAACTTAACCCCCAAAAAATGTAGAGCACGTTAAAACACACAATTTGTGTAATACACATTTTTTTCGTGGAGTTGATCGTTTTTGAGATATTCCTTTTTCTTGGTTTCAGCTTTGAAAGACTACTTTTCTCATACGGGAATTTGTCAACTCCTGTCCATACAAACAAAACCAGCTTTTGGCTTTCACTTTAACCTATGGTATTCCCTTATTTCGCTTCTACTTACAATAAAGCAAGAAATAAGACTATTTCTGCTAATTTTTCTGATAAGCATGAACTAAATAAAAGATAAGTTTATTAACAATAATAATTTACAGAGATATAGAGAAAGTCATGTGAATGGAACACAGCAGATTTTTTATTTTCTCTATACGCACTATGTACATAGTGTATAGAGAATGTATTGCACTCCACCCAAAAATTCGATACCGAGATTTCACCGGAAATATATGTTTTAGGGTCCCCAATATCCAATAAAAAAAAAAAAGCATTTTCACAAAAAGGTCCGTGTGTCTGTGTCAAAAACGAAAAGTCGGTAAAATACCAAACTTGGTATTTAAGTTTAGTATCTTCCGGGGATGCGACACGAAGATTTTAAGAAAAATCCCCCCACCCCCAACTATCCTTTACATGGAACTTTTTTCGAAAATTTTGATTTTCTCAAAAATGGCTCTTAACGATTTTGATTAAAATTTCGTATATCAAAGATATTTACCTGACAAATAAAATGTATATCTTTGAATTTTCTGGGAATAGCCTCTGAAGACTATTTTATTCTGGATGAATTTTGCATAACTACTAAACCGTAAGAGATGGATAAAAACTTAACACACACAAAATGTAGAGCACGTTAAAACACACAATTTATGTTATATACATTTTTTTCGTGTAGTTGATCGTTTTTTAGATATTCCTTTTTCTTGGTTTCAGCTTTGAAAAACTTATACTTTTCTCATACAGGAATTTGTCAACTCCTGTTCATACCAACAAAGGAACATCAGTCACATAGCAACCAGCTTTTGGCTTTCACTTTAACCTATGGTACTCCCTTATTTCGCTTCTACTTACAATAAAGCAAGAAATAAGACTATTTCTGCTAATTTTATCGATTAGCATGAAATAAATAAAAAAGCTTATTAACAATAATTTGTTACAGAGATAAAGAGAAAGTCATGTGAACGGAACACATCAGATTTTTCTTTATTTATTTGCTACACATTGTGAGCTTGCAAAGTTTTTCTCTAAGTCACCAAAGCGGACCAAATTTATTGTTAGGTCTTTAACTGGAAGCTTCTGCATGATTGCCCAACACAATGGAATTACTCGCCATGTCTGGTCAATATGTTTACGAAAGAGGAAAGTAAGATGAAGAAAAAGACGAGCTTCGCTTAGTTTTACCCACCATGTTGGAACATAAGTTATGTAGGATTCATAATGGAAGCGATACTGCGAGGCGACCTGACATTGGTCATGGAAACTAGTGTTCTCAATAGGTTGGTTCAATTTGACATTACTGAGCGGTGGCGGTGCATAGCACACTTGAAGCAATGGTTGCGGATTTAAACAAGTTTTAAAAAGAAGAAACGACACAAACAATCGACAAAGAAGACAGAAGAAGGTTCAAATCGTTGGTGGGTTCGACTAGATATATTCAAGGAGCGTAGCCAATTTGGGGACTTTCATACCCTAATCCCGAATATAATAATGACGTATCTCGAATCCTATTACAATTACATGCGAATGACACTATCAGAATTTGATGATCTTTTGTACATCATCCGTTCTCATATAAAGAAACAGTCAATTCGATAGCCAATACGTTCAGTAGAGCGCCTTTGTGTAACTTTCAGATTAGTATGGACTTATTTATTATACAGGCAACAGCATAAACGTGGTTTTAATTAGGTAGAAAGATTATTCTGGAATGAAGGTACAATTTTGGTTGTCCAAGACAGTTTCGGAATGCAGCCTCGCCATTTCAACAATGAATGAACTTCCCTTGATGTTGACGCCATCTTTAACAAGGACAGCCGAATATCAAACTACAGGAATTCTGTGGAAGACGCTCGTGCCGCGCGGTAAAAGTTAAATGCATTTCAACTTTCTTGGAACGCGCTTCGTCGCGTCAATTCCGAATTCCTATTGGTTAATCGTTTCGCCATACGTGGCGCGTCGTAAATATCGCTCCATTGTGATTCCGGAATTAGAAGCAGAAAATGACGCTCTGTTATCCAAGAACATCTAGTAGGTCCCGGGTTCGATTCCCGGCTGGGGCGGAGCAGTTTTTTTAACCAGAATTATTCCCTATCCCCCACAGTCTGGAAGTGTGTGTGTGTGTGTGAGGAAAATAAAACGATTTGAACCCAACGTATAGAACCTACAGACGAGTTGTTTCTAATGCAAAGCCGCCGATATGACCTTAGATGTTAAAGGGGTAATATATAAATGAAAAAACAGATTAGTAAATTTAGAAAGCTTTGAATTTTGATTTTATCTTGCATCCTTTCCTAGTATATTTTTTCTAATCGAGTCTTCGTGCAGTATTCTTTCAAAATGCATTAGATATTATTTATTGCAGAAGAAACACGTGAAGGGCGGCTGCAATAACCTCAGAATACCAGATCTGGGCGCAATGAATATGTGCTAGGACGTTTGTGATTTCTGGGAGTTTCTAGTCTCATCAACGACAGTTATAAAAGGGCGAGAACGAGACCCAGCGGCTGTATGAACTAGTTTGCATAAGGTTGAGAGGGGGGATAAAGAAATCAATTGTCTATGCGTCGAAGTGACGAGATATAAATTGTGTTGCAGAATTGTTGTGAAAACAGCGGAATTAAGTCATTTGTTTGTGATGATCTTTGCAGCAATAAAGAATATTGTTACACTGGTGTCGGGAGCGAAAATTGACACTAAGATAGAGGAGATAATGAAAACTTTACTGGCGGAAACGTAGGTCATGAAATCTGGCATGGAGAAAATGGAAACGTAAATGGAATCCGTGATGGAGAAATGAAAGTAAAAGTGGAACGTGGAATGAAGAAAATAAAAGAAATTAAATCGCGAATACAGAAGATAGAAGAGAAAGTGCCATCCTAGATGGAGAAGGCGCAAGCAGAAATAACTGTGACTTGTGTGATAGAGAAGATCAAGTTTAATATCGAACAAAATCGACGAGTAACTGGCTGGCGTGAAGATGGACGTGTAAGAACTTGATGGAAAAGTGGAAGAGATTGGAGAAAACATGGAAGAGCTTGGTGGAACGGATAAAAAAAAAAAAAAAGAAAGACCCACGCCTTAAATCCCTGGAAGAAACAGGGACGGCAGCGCCAAGCTGATGCGTGCTATGGTGGAAAATATGTTCGATGGAAGGCTGAAAGTTGACAGGCGAAACGACAGGACATGAAACAACATGTATAGCGTCACGATACCCACGTAGGACGGAGTGTCCATCTTCGAGGTCTTTTGCCAACAGTTCGCCGCCGTCGCCCACCGAGATCTTTTGCGAACAGTTCGCCACCGTCGCCGCCACCCATAACCTATGGTCAGCAGAAGAGGAAACCGCAAAGCTATAGCTAGCCTACAGAGACGGATGACCGAAGTAGTGCATTCGACAAGCTGTAGAGGTATAAGAGACCTCCAAAACCTTTCGAGAACCATCGCTTGGTTGCAGCCTGTTGCAGTCAGGTTAAATCGAGGCCTATTATTTAAAAATTATTTTCTTTGTTAACGACGCTGCCAATTGCTAAGAATATATCAGCGCTGCCGGAATTACGTCTCTTATGAGTTCGTTTACACGGCAGTAAATCTATTAACGTAGGATTGTCGTTTTTAAGCACACTTAAAACCATAGGTCTGACACGGGCGTGATGGAGTTCGCCTTGGCAACAGAGCAGCTTGTGAACAAATCCCTGTTAAACCTTCGGCCTATTTACGTGCCTCAGCTTACTGCTTGTTGACAGGGTGCGTGACGACGAGATAAGATGGTCTGATGCTCGACGAGACGTTAAGGGCAACAATGAGGATGAAAGTGGTCAATAGCTAGGCCCTCCTTTAAGGCGAGGATATTCGCTATGAAAAAGAGAAACAATCCGGAATCGACGACCTCCAAGTGGTGTGTGCAGGTGTTTTGGTGAGCCAGGTCATCCCGCTAACGACTGTTCACACCAAGCCAACGAACAAGCAGAAAACGAGCGTGGCTAGGGACACATCGGGGTCGTCTTCATCACCACCCCTCGAATGACCCTACGTGCCTTAAGAAAGAATACTGAATGGCAGTATTACAGCAGTTGGCTCATCACAAGGGAAACTGTGCCGGATACTAATAGACCAAGTGCAGCCTGACATGGCGAAAGGCCTATCGACACGCACCTCCAGTCCGCCATACCAACTGCTGAAGGCGTCGGGCGACATCTTACCTGTGGAGAAGAAGGCCCTGCTGGAGTTAACCCTGGGATGGAGCACTGTGTGTACATGCGAGTGTTCGCCCTGAGGGTGCCTGATACTGGGTGGGACTGGATGCCCTCAGAAGCCTCAAAACGGCGGTCAACGTCGGCCAGAAAATCTTGGGACTCGGCTGAGTCGAGATGTCATTCCGTTATTGGGAGGATAAGTCCATAACTGCTGAATTGAATGGAAACCGATAACGACATCCGGGCTGGGACGATGTTAGAAAAGTGCGAACCAATTGCGAGTATAACACTGTGTGATGTAACTGAATAGCCAGCAACGTCGCAGGATCTGGGTATTCAGCTGAAAGACTTACTGAAGAGACTAACCATGTGACCCCTTACAACTGAAGTGTCCGGTGTCTATTGAGTCGATACCAATGTCTTCAGACAATGCAACGGCGATTTCGGGCGCACTGGCCAAATAATCCACATCATAATCGCCGTGCTATTCGGCTACCATCAAGAAGTGGTCCTCTTGCAAAAAAGGCGGAAATACGGGAAATTCTGGAGGACACAAGATCTAGGGAATCATTGAAGAGTGATAGTCCTTGCTACTCCTCTGTTGTCTTGGTGAAAAACGGTGTGCTATGCTTCTGCGTGGACTGCAGGAAGCTGAACTGGACTGCGTCTACTTATTCGGGATTGATGACATATCTGCTGGTGCCCAGTGATATTCACTTTGGACTTAAAATCGGGATCCTTGCAAGTGGCCTTAGATCCCAGAGACAAGGAGAAGACCGCATTCTCGGCAGCTTAAGGACTTTGGCAATTTACGATTATGCCATTTGGTCTCTGTAGCACACCTGCTACCTTCCAGCGTCTGATGCAATCAGCGATGAGAGGGTTGACTTACACGCCGTCGTAAGCAAGAACTTCGCAGACCATCTCGAGAACCTGACCAAGATACTTCAAATAGTGCAGGCAGGTCACTTGAAGCTGAATGCGAAAAAAATTGCTACATCTTCTACAAGGTGTACTACTTGGCCCACATAGTCTCTCCATTTGGGTTAGCCATGGACCGGAGAAGGCTCGGGAGAGAGATTGACCTCGCCAAAAGACAAATGAGAGCTGTTAAGTTTTCTGTGCCTATGCAGCTACTACTGGCGGATTTTCAGAGGTTTCCCCCAACATCGCGAAATCCCTCACTAGTCTGACGAAAGATCACCGGCCTTGTATGTGGTCAGGAGAAACAAGAGGACGCTTTCCAAGCAATAAAGTCAGCATTTTGCAGTACTCATATTTTGACATTTCCACAACCTAGTGGAGACTTTATTGTGGACACTGATGCCAGCGACACCGGCATTGGCAGTGTTCTATCCCAGGCGCAGGATGAGCAGGTCCGTTGGGTCCAGAGGCTCCAAGAGTACAACTTTACATCAGAACATTGGAGAAGAAGGAGCCACACTAATGCAGATGCCATATCTAAACAACACTGACCAAATGAGGGCAGCCACTGCACTATGGTTGAAGAGAAGGAGCATTCTGCAACTGTCTGTGTTGTTTTAGCGGTACCTACAGCTAGATAGGATAGTGCAGACCTGATAAAGGAGCAGCTGGCGAACACCAACATGGGGCCACTCCTGAGAGAAAAGAAGGCAGGGACTAGATTAAGTGGGAGGACATCACACCAAGGCACACTGTGTGTTAGTCCTACTGGGATCATTGAAGATCAAGCACAGGGTAATGTTCAGAGTATGGGAGTCATCTGATGGAAAGACCTAGACTCCCTCAGAGTAAAGTAATGGAAGCCTTGGAAGAACCACCTGTGGGAATTCAGGACATTTGGGTCCCAACCAAACCATCAAGAAACTTTGACAAACATAGTACTGGCTGGAGTGACGGAGTGCACAACACCTCTTCAACCCCATCAAGACCCCAGAAGAACATTTGAGGAAGGTTGTGGCTAATCACTAGGGAGACTGGGATGTGAGGGTGCAACATATCTTGCCAGCCTACTGTTCTTCAACCCACAAAAACACCAAGTTGATGCCAGTCAGTTTGGTCTTTGGCAGAGACCTACATCTAACATGCAACCTGATATTCGAGTCTCCTCCTGGGGTAAAATAGCCAGCAATCAACTACACAGTGCATCTCATAGATCGACTTCATGACATACAAGAGATGGCCTATCAAACCATCCAGGTAGTGAGAGATCGGATGAAGACTGTTATGACTGGCAGGCCAATAACCAAGATTTCTGGCAAGGTGATCTGGTGTGGCTATAGCGCCCTACCTGGATGAACGATGCAACCCCAAGCTTCAAAAACCTTGGCAAGGGCTGTAACCTTGTGGTGAAGATGATAAATGATACCATCTACCACTCCAGAGGCCACCCTGAGAGAAGAAACTGGTAGTACATTTGGATCATCTAAGATGCTGCTGGTCCTGAGGGAACAGTAGGACAGTGCCATTTTATGCAGTGGTTCTCTTCACTTTGGTATTTGAATCATGCCGTTGGGAGACCTAGAAAGAGTGGTGTGACTTAACAGGAGCCTTTGGATAGCAAGACTCTTTACCTCGAGAATGTGATTCTTCTCGAGCTTCGAGATGCTTTCAGAAGCTTCAGTTTCCATGAAGTTCTGCAACATCATTTTCTATCTATAAAAGGAAGAAGAATTGCTATCCATTGTGTTGTGAACTGTACTGAATCATAAGTTCATAAGTAACTGGAATGTTAGCATGCAACAGTACATGAGCCATAGGTGGTGTGCAGTTGTAAATTGTCTATGCATCAAAACTTCTGAGTGAATTATTTGGGGCAGTGCATTTAATACTTTATTTGTAAATAACTTTTTAATTAATAAACACATTTGTTACATAATTAGAATAAGAAACTAGCAGTATATGCTATGCCTTTCAAATACTTACAAAAATATTGTCCTTGGATGGCTTGAAGACAAAGTGTTTTGGATATTCATTGTTTTCTTATGGCATTATAACATGGGGTCCTCTTCTAAAGGTATGCAGTTGCTCACAATAAGAAAGGATTACAAATAATAAAACAATCAGAAATATGTTCAGATGGTAAGACAATTTTCAAAGAGCTTCAATGCTACCCCCTTAATGCATATGCATACTTGAGTCAACATCCTATATAGATCTAAACAGGATTTCTTCAAAAGAAACTCAGCCTTGCATGATCACAACACAAGAGGATGTAGCTACTTGTACCTCAACACTCATATGCTTATCAGGTGTCTTAAATTAATATCACATCAAAGTATTAACCTATGCAATCATCTGCCAAATAATGTTAAAGAATTTTATCACAAAAATTTAAGACAGCTGAAAATTAAAGTAATTTACCATTCTCTATTATATGAATATAAAATTTTATTTCAGGAAGAAGAAATTATTTTGAATATTTCAAGTTTATATGCATATAAAATAAATTGCCATAGAAATTCTTAATGCATAAACTTTAAGTTGATTTTTTGTTTGTTTGTTTAATTTTCCATTTGTATAACCCCCTTAACTACTATGGCCATTTAGGGGACTTTGTAGATTATTTACATTAGATTGATCATTTAAACCATTAAACACACCCACATTCATACTTCTAGACTATATGGGAAATAGGAAATAATTCTGATTACAAAAAATTCCTGCCCAGCCAGGAATCAAACCTGTGACCTCTGGGTGAGAAGTCAGCTTGCTGACCACTTGACCTCGGAGGCAGTCTAGTTGATTTTATTAGCAATGAACCATAGTTGTTTTTTGAGGATACTACCCTGTGAACTTTCATTTGGAGGATGTGCTTTGGCTTAAGAGGAAGCTTAACGACTATTTTCAAGACCAATGTACTTAATGTAATCATATTGTAAAATGAAATGTAACCATTTTGTTAAAGTATTTTTTTTGTTTGTTTGTGACAAAACCCTGAATTCATTGTATTTCTTAAGGTGAATAAATTCTATTCCATTCTTCTGACTGAAGAATATTCATTACAGTTTGGACTGCAAAGGGTGTGAGGATTAATTTATGCTTCTAACAGTGAACATGTCATTCAGGTGTATTGACATTGTTAGGCATGTCTTCATTTACAATATTGGAATTTAACATACATTCATTTCCGTTGAGGTTAAAATTAGAACCAATCATTATTGAAGACAAACATTTTCATTGTGAGGTGATACATATACTGCGCATAGAGCTGAGATGGGTAGTAGAGATACCAGCTTGGTGCGAATAACACAACCACAACAGTGTGCAGCATTAAACAATTATTGCAGTTTACATGAAAGAAATTATGAGCAAATATCCATAATTATGGTGAAATAACTTTGTATGTTATAAAGCTAGTATATAATATGTCATTAACAATATGTAGAGCATGAGATGGAATGCTGAAGGAAGGAATGCTTGATATGTTTATGTTTGGTTGCAATCCAGCTAATCACACAATCAGTTGGCATCTATGAACAAAGCCAATTTTACTGGTACTCACCACATGTTTCTACAGCTCCTCAATCCTGCTTATTACATCATCATCTTCGCCCTTATAACCAGCATCGATATTGATATCATCAGCATCACTGTCTTCTTCAAATTAACAATAATCTAACAGTGTTTACTTGCAAACAGTAAAAATACCGTTAGCATACTTCATTCCTTTGTGAACAGAAATTATGACTTCTGTGTATACATGTTGGTGCAATTTCTCCCACCACCAGCCGTTCAGGTAAATAGTTGACACTACACAACTTAATGTTTTCCTCTAGTCTTGCCTCATGACCTGTATCTGCTAAAATTTAACACATTTAGCACAGTTTTGTTGATCCAGTCTTTAGAATTTCATATAGTCATGAGTTCTTGTATTTCAACTTATATGCGATGATTCAGCATCTGAACACATATTTTCCATGGTGTATTGTTTAACTTGCCATTATTGTGACGTCAAACTCCTAACAGTTGGGTACCTGGGTATACAACACAAAGTTTACAAAATACAGATAAATCGTTTTTGAGCACATATATAACATTAAATTTCAAGTATTCTGAAATAGTTTGTAAGACAATACAGTATAATTTTACTACTTTCAATATGAACAAAATGTAGTTAATATGTGACTTACTGAATACAAAACTAATTATCTTGAGTGTTAAATAATATGATTCAGTTTTGGTGCAGATCTGTCTAAAGGTTTTACTATACATTGTTTCTTTGGCTTATTTGGTGAACAAAACGACGATTGGAATGTTTCTTATTATTATGGAGAAGTCCTAAAGAAAATTAGAAAAAGGCAATGGCCTAAGATTGATCCTTGGTGTACATCTTGTTCCAACTTTCAGTAATGATTGATTTCTGCACTATTGTCCAAAACACCCTACTGCAAATGTAATAGGCAAATGCCCACGCAATCTGATAATGATGTACTGTTTTAATGAGGAAAGCTTAGGAGGAGTTGAGGTGAAAGACAAATAAAACACCAAGCAAATATTGAAAAATACAACTTTTTTTCTTTCCATTTTTACTCGTAAACTTAAAAATTAGTATGAAACTTGGATTATAGCACAGATAAAGACAGGCTTTGAGAATCACTTTGTCCCATTAGAAAACATTTACAACATTTGGGTGTTATCTGTACAATAATGACATTTATATACATAGTTTTTCTCTAGCTCCAGTACTCTAATAAAACTAAGTACATTGTTGTGACTGAAAATACTGATAAAGGCAAAGAAAGTAAATATATTATATATCTTTTTTCAGAGACTCTATATGTTGTTTGCATTTCCATGTTCCTTGTTTAAAAAAAATCTAGCACCTTTCTGAACAACAATAGAATAACATTGTGAGGCTCAGATAGTAAAAATCTCCTCATAAATTGCTCGTGTTACCAAGATATCAAAGTGAGAAGTCAAATGTGCTAGAGGAGGCAAATGAGACTTTTATTACATCATATCCACATCCATTTCCAGATTAGCTTAAACCTATAACGGTAGTGGTTATTTTTAGTTTATTTTGCATAATGTATTAGCACCACTGGCTATCTGATTTTAAAATATCTCACGAGTTTGTGTAAATTCATATTTGTAATTAATTTAAAAAAATCAGCTCCTTAAAATGTTATTTTCTCATATCTTCTTTCCATTACATTTGTAATAAGCTGTACATGATATCAAAATTATTACTCAATAATTTGTTTTTTATTACTTGCTGCTGAATAAAAAGTAAATAAAAGATTTATTCAGTTTAGCAGAACTTTCCTGATTGAGCCAAATAATTTAATACCTTTTTAATGTAAACAACATGCCCAGAGAAATTAAATGAGAATATAACATGGGCCATTCACATTACCATAGTGACATAAAAATTAGCATAACATTATTTGTTCTATCAGCAAGAGTGAGAAGCAACTGAATTAAAAGTACAGTCTTTCACGAAACAGCAATACACATGTCAGGAGGTTATCGCATACATCAAAACAAACAACAAAAGCACATCATAATTCAAAATCCAAGCATAACTACCTAAATTGACTTTTAATGATATTGTTGCCATTCTTTGCACTGATGTTGCACAATAAAGTGTTGGATTCACTTTTCAAAAACTTTATGAGGTGTTCATAAAATCTGAACTAAAACAAACTCATACTCTGATTGACTACTTTCTAAATAATGACATTAAGCTTATAAACTTCATGCTTACATGCAGCATTGTGAAGAGTCCAATTCATTACAGGTACTAAGGTTTAATGTTTATGCTTATTTTTCTGTGTGAATGGCCTTTGTGATGCCAATCTGCCATTGCACAAAAATACTGCTATGTAAGGTACCACAAAAATGCAAACTAATTCATTAAACAATACACGTGAATAAATTTTGTTAAAATAACACAATAAAAAAGAAATGCAATCATGGACCTTCAACAGCTGTATTCCACAACTGGCATAACAGTATATTACAAAAGTGAAGAAACTTTGTTTTTTGTATTTCTATACCACAAATTTTGTTATTATTCATTTTTATGGTGGAAAAAAAAAAAAAAAATAAACAAGCTTCAAGCAATTATTGTAATGATAATGGAAGAAAATCTCTTGATATATTCTTGCAGATTTGGTAACATCCAATGTTATCTCTTTTTAAGTACCATGCAATATTCACATATTTCAAAATAACTTTTTTTATTATAATGGCCAACATGAAAGCAGCATAATAAAAGATATATTATGCATCAGAAACTTGAACAAATGTTTGTACTTACGAAGACATAAGCACAAGAAATATGTGAAATTTGAGTTTTAACACAACTTTGATTTAAACACTGGAGCTTACATTTTCCCATTGTTACTTTGACAGAAAATAATTATTACAGACATTTAAGAATCCATTCCTATTGGACTTTTACCTGCATAAAAAAAATTGTAGATGCTTAACAAAAATATATATGTTTGCTGCTCATTACCAAATGAAGGAAAAATGCCTCTAAAACATATTGCATGAAAATTTTCCCCTATCTTTTCCACAGTGATAAAACTGAGGGCATACATTTAAATGCTAAATGAAGTATTCTCCTTTTTAGGAACAAAAAGAATAATTATTCAAAAGATCTATAAATATAACTCTATTAGGCAGATATGGTAACTCTTATATTGAATATAAAACTGAGAAATTTGTGATTAACTGCCTGTTGCACATAGACTGGAAATAAAAACAATAATAGTGGCCATATTCAGGGAGAACAAAAAGTTTGATTTTATTTTTTAACTTTATAAATCTGAAGTTTCTTTAACATTTTAACATGCTGCATTTGTTTGATACATATTACATAAAATGTCCATAATTTTGAACATTTGAAACCTCAGGTAAGTGGAGGACTCAAAAGTCACATTTTTCTTAAAATCCATACTCAATTTTAACATTTTGAGCCATACTCTTAATTCTGCATAAGGTGAGGTTTTTATTTAAAAATTTGATGTGTTCCATTCACACAACTTTCTCTGTTATTCTGTAACAAACTATTCTTACAAAATCATGTTTTAAATTTACCAAAATTAGCATTATTTTGGCTATGCCAATCAGCAATCACTATATTTGGTATGCGGAAACAGACTTCAAAATTAAAGATGGCTGGTTTCTTACCAGACACTTTGAAAAAGTCTTACGAAATGTGTCCAGTCAGCATTTCTTGAAGCAAAGCCACTGGAAAGAAGCTCACATAATGTGTACTTTACTTATGTTTGTTTATAAAATAGCAGAGCTGTAAATAGATTTCTCAATTTAAAAGAATATGTAGCAGTCAATTAGTTATGTGTAACTAACATGACAAATTCAAAGAACTCTCTCATTATATGGTATTGTCGTTTGATGAAGAGTAGAATTTCCTAAAACTCTAGCTGAAAGAAATGTGTTAGCCTTTCATATAGGTTCTATATACTACTTCATTGATAAAAAGGGGCATTTTTCTAACTGTTGTTTCATATTATTCATGGTATACTGTTTATTTATTAATAGAAAAGCTTGTTTAAAAGCAACAAGCTAGTATAGTTGATCATGAGCTCTTGGTTCAAACAAATGAACAGCACGTCCAATTATGTAAAATTAGCACCTTGGATATTGAAAAAAAAAGTTTAAGAATATCTAAGTTTCAAGCATATCTGTTAGATGATGTTTAGGGAAGGTAATACTTTAAGCACACAATATCCTAAAAATGGCAACTCTATAAGAAAGTTTATTTTACAAATCACATATTTTAATCACCTTTCTGTAGTAAGATTTTCTCTCCATCTTATGGTTTATGAGTTAAGCAAAACTAATTGAGAATGAGAAGAATTTCAAGGCCATTCCCGGAAAATTCAGAATATCACTTTATTTGTCACAAAAATATTCAACATACAAGGTGTAAGTAATAAGAATTTTTAAATTTCACGGGCTGTAGATATACATCCAATTTTCAACAAATTATTTTTATCTTGTTGGTACACATGTCCTGATGTTTGTTTGCATTTTAAACTGTTTTGAATATTTAGTTTATTGTTGACAGTTGAAAATGTTATATGTGTTTGCAAGTGTTCAGCAAATTTTTCTTTCGAAAAAGGTGAGATCAAAGAATTTGCATTAAATTTTGCTTTAAAAATGGAATAAAGTGCAGCACCATATTCAAAATGTTGACTGTGGCTTTTGGGGAATCTACTTTGAGTAAGACAAGAGTTTACAAGTGGTATAGATGCTTCAAAGAGGGTTGAGAAGATATTGAAGATGATGGCCACCCTGGATGCCCTAGCACATCAATTACTGAATAAGGAAATAAAGAAAATGGTTCTGGAAAATTGCTGAATCACCATCACAGAGGTTGCTGATGATGTCGCTTATCCTCTGGCTCATGTCAAACATTTTTCAAATGTTTTGACATGAAACATGTGGCACAAAAATTGTTCCGAATTTGTTGAATTTCACCAAAAACAATGTACCAAGGACACTGCTCAGGAATCGCTGAATGAAGTCGACAATCCAGAACTTCTAAAGAAGGTTATAACAAGTGATAAAATATGGGTATGACGTTGAAACCAAGGCCCAATCGTCCCTGAAGAGCCCAGGCCGAAAAAAGTTTAACAAGTTCGATCACATGTAAAGGTTCTTCTAACCGTTTTCTTCGACTACAATGGGATAGTACATCATGATGTTATGTGCCATTTATGTGAAGCAATCAAAAAAAAAAAAAAGAGAAGACCAGAATTGTGGCAAAACCATTTGTGGAAATGATAATGTAACAATAATGCTCCTCCGCTCACACTTCAATGTTTGTTTGCGATTTTCTGGCAAAAAACAAAACAAGCCCGTTAAGTTGCTCAGTCACCATTATTTGCCGGACATAGCCCCTGCAACTCCTTTCTATTCTTGAGGCTGAAGAGAACCATGAAAGGATGTTGTTTTGCCACCATTGAGGAGATAAAAGCAGAATTGCTGAATGAGCTGAACATTATACAAAAAGTGAGTTCTAGAACTGCTTCCTAGATTGGAAAAAGCGCTGGCACAAGTGTATTATATCTGAGGGGATTACTTTAAAGAGGACAAAGTTGATGTTCATGAATAAATAAAGATTCTTTAAGAAAAACAAAAATTTCCATAACTTTTTGATCAAACCATGTATGGTATTTTAATCAAAATTGTTAGAGCCTTTTTTGGGAAAATAAAAATTTTCAAACTTTTTTCATGTAAAGAATAATTTTCTTGAAAATTTTCGTGTTGCATACTTGGAAGATGCTGAACTTAAATATCAAGTTTGGTATTTAACAACATTTTTGTTTTTAAGCTATTGTGTTTAGGTGCATGGAGCTTTTTCTAAAAATTCTTATTTTTTATATTAGTTATTATTATTTATTCAGGAAATCTCAAAACATGTATTTTTGGTGAAATGTCTACATCAAAATTTTGTGTGAAATCCATATCTTCTATATACACTATGTACTAGTATGTGTAGAAAAAGGAAAAATAAGTGAACATTTTATGCTTCTATGAAATACAGAAATAAGAATAGATGGTAACAGATCTATTGTGCAGGCTATCAACAGGTAGGTAGATACACATGACATCCAAACAGCTGCAGATTACCAGTTATTAAATCACACATTTTATTTACATTCAGCCACTTCTAAATATTATTTCATAATAAAATGTGGGTGCCTGCTATTTTTCTAAATCATGCCTAACAAAGGTTGCAGCTCTCAACATAAGGAAACATTCATAAATAAATTAAAGAAACAATGCAGCCCTTTTCCAATTGCAGGATATCTAAACAATAATACCTTTGAGTTTAAATTGAAATAAATCAGGTTTCTTTTCTGCTTTTGTGGCATTAGAAAGAATATTAATATGCTTACACTCCCAAGTTTTACAGGAACATCAATTTGTGTATGTCATCAGCAATCCAAAGATGAAGATTTTTAATTCAAAATAACATCCAATTAAGTATTTTTAATGATAGAAGTCATTACATTAATTTAAACCAGTGATAGATCTTGGTATTTGGAACACATTTTTGCATCTTAAGATTTTGTCTCTGATAATTTCCTACAGCAATATTTTAGTTTTGTTGAAAACAAGCTGGCAACACTGCAGGTTGTGTGGATATCATTTGCACTAAGCCAGTATATAAACATGCCTCACTAGGACATTGAAGGAATTCCTACCATTTTCACTGTGCAAGTGTAGGCCAATTAGAATGCCAGTTGCACTCATTATCTGCCAAAACATTACATATCCTGCATCGTGTTTGCAAGTGGCCGATGTGTTTACATTCAGAAGCCGGTTTAGAAACCTCACCAACCTCAACGCAAGGTTGCCAAGTTATTTCATGTCTGAAAAGGCTGCTTGGAATATTCCTTTAATTCTTTTAAGTGATTAATTATTTCATAACTGTGTGATCTCCCATAATTCCTGCCAGAACTAATGTCAGAAATACGTTACTCTATGCATCTTACAAGTAACAAACTATTATCTTCGTACAGTCTTGTGGAATTACGCATCCAATTTGGAACAAAAACCATTTATTTTTTTCAAAATCGGCTGATCAAAGAACAAAAAACCATTAGACTTTTATATATATAAATTTCACTGTGGAGGAAACAGGAAAACATGTTTTCATAAGCTCTTGCCTACATTGTCAGCTGCTGTCAACTGATTTGGCCATCTGAGTCCCTTATTGCTGAAATACTTCTCATAATTACAGAGGGTTGGAAAACATGTTTTTCTATGAGAAATTGCACTTTTTAAATGTTTTGTGTTGTTATCTTTCCTAACATGTTTAACTATGGTGGTATAACAGAGATAAATGCTGAAACAATGCTTCCGTTAGGTGTCAAAGCCATTGCAAACAAACAGCATATAAGATTCATATAATATTCAGATAAGTTAATAAGTAATATCAAATCTAAGAGAATGTTTGAATTGAAATTTCCATATTTATCTGAATTCAAGACAATGTTTTTATCCTAAATATTAATGTTCAGAACTCGGGGGGAAGGGGTCCTCTTGCATTCACAATATATGTTTCCCAAATACTACATGGGGAAAAAAGTAAGCTTCAAACTTCTCTCGTACAGCAGTAGCAAAGCCTGGTGGAAATGGTATAGATTACTGCCAAAGTAGTGATGTATGCGGCAGATATTTTGCAGCAAAAATTAGCTGTTAACGGGCTATTGGAAAAAATATTACTCTCCCAAACTAAAAATATAGGACTTCCTTTCACTTTGGTGGTTGCATGTAATGTTGTATTGGATGCCAAAGGTCAAGCAGAAAGACAGAGAGAGAGGTTAGCTATGCATTTCCCTTCTTGGGCCACACCATACTCCAGCTGCACATATACCAGTTTTCTGGTTTTCCCTCTGCCTCTCTGTGCCGCTTGGAATGTGAATTTACGTACAAATTCTAACTAGGTAACATATTTTACATTATATTATATTAAGTATGCTGTCTGATAGAAAACAGCTATATAATCATTACTACAGCTTCGCTCTAGCCATTGCTGCTGTCCATCAAGTAGTACCATCGCATACATTTCGTATATCTCCATACTGCCCTCTCTGTCTTTCCCACCCAAAACATGATTTACGGGCAAATTTGAATTAGATAAAGCATTTTAAGATACATTATGTTGTCTTAATTGAGAATTGTATCCATGATTATAGTTGCAACTAAGCTGCTGCCATCATCACCAAATATGGACGTACTGCTACATTTCCATTCTCCCTTCTCCGTCTCTCTCCCACTCACAATGTGAATTTCTGTGCAAGTTCAAATTGGTAAAAAAAGTATAATGCATTAATAGTAAGTAGGCTGTATAAATAGAAAATATATCCATCATCGTCAAAACAGCTATGCTGCTGCAATTGTTGCCATCACGTTCTAACTGTTGCCATCACGTTCTATCATCACACACATACTGTACATTTTTGTTCTCTCTTCTCCTCTCTCCTGCCCACACTGTGAATTTCTCTGCAGATTCAAATTAGGTAAAAGCATTTACGACATGTTATATTAAGCATGTTGTCTACATACAAAATCGTATCTATTATTGTCATTACAGTTTCGCTGCCACCACTGCTTCTGTCATGCACCCATTTATGTACTCCCCTCTCCGACAACTGCTCAAAATGTAAATTTCCATGCACATTCATAAAAAGTAAGTAAGTGATCTAATCAGCTTAAGTATCCATTAGTTTGTTCAAAATATTGGTAAATCTTTAAATTTAATTTAAAAATTCTTCTTTTTATATATGTCTTTTAATCACGTATTCTCTTTATATAGATAGCTGATATGCTAAATTCCAAAATTAAGATCTGAAAAGTTGGGGTTGTCTTGTATTCAGATAAACACAGTACATTTTGTTGTCTGGCCAGTTTCGATTGTTATATTTTGTTCTAATCTAGACACCAACTGGCTGCAGTGGTTGGCATCTGTTGAGTGTTGGTTGGTTGTTTTGACATCTAGTGGTGGAGTGGCACACTTTCATAACTGGTTTGGTGACATCAATTCAAAATTCACTAAGCAATGTTTATGTTTCATGATTAAAATATTTTCCAAGATATCCAGTTCTGATGGGTATTTTGCAGGCTTTAATAGTATAATGTTCGGTGTGATGATTGATTGGTGGTCCAGAAATGGCGTTAACCTGCAAATTTCTCCATCTGTTTGATTTTGGTGTGTCTAATACGTTCCTTAAGTTTGGCCTCCAAGTTTCTTTTTGTATTTCCTATATAGATTTTGTCACATTCTGAGCAATTGATTTTGGTAAACTCCTGCTCTTTTGATCTACTCTCAGTATCTGGTCCTTCAAATTATTGCAAAGATGTCAACACAAACAACAAACACTCAACACATGCCAAATATGGCAGCCAGTCAATCTCTGAAGATAAAACAAAATGCAGTTCTCGAAACCAGTCAGTCAACAAAATAATGTGATTAAAGAGTTTCTATTCTGACTCAAACCTTCTCTTAAAACATATAAGATATTTTAAAACATAATGAGGAAATGTAACTTCATGGTTTCAATGCTATTACCCACCAGACCTGTTCTGCAGAAACCTATATGCTCTCTATGTTATTTCTCTACTCTGCTTTCTGCCCTTAGCTTTTAAACAAATATTTTAAAAAATATCTTTTGTATTAAACAATATATTGGCCTGTCTAGAAACCATGTTATGACCTGTGTGAATAAAGCACAATGTTCAGTTTAAACTAATTCACCTTTAGACACAATAATGTATTATTTGGTCGTCTCCTTAGCGCGATGGTAGCGCAGCTGCCTACCAAGCGGGAGACCTGGGTTCGATCCCCAGTACCGGCGTGGGGATTTTTCCCCCGCTGGGAGACCTGGACCGGGGTGCACTCAGCCTCGTGAGGTCCCTGGGGGGCCAATTGAGGAGCTACTTGATGGAGAAGTAGCGGCTCCAGGTCGTGAGGACCGCATTAGCCGGCCGGGAGGGGCTCGAGGCGCTGACCACGTCTCACCCTCCAATACTGCACCCCATCCATGACGTCTGTAGTGGACCGAGATGGGGGACGCAGTGGGGGACGCAGCGGCCGGGCGGTAGGCCAAGGCTCCCCGTGAGCTGTCGTGCCATGGAGTTATTGTTAATGTATTATTTATTGGAATTATCACACTGTGAAGCACAGTAATTATAATTAAGTAACATTAATTCAACATAAACATTCTTATGCTTCACAAACCTTGTTTTCCTTTAGGACAATTGTTTCACCTTCCTTGAAGGCATCCTCAGCTACGGCCGAATAGTGAATTTTTGGAAACATCTTGGTCTTGACTACTGGTAGCATCTGGTAATGATATTATGAGTTTCAAAAGAATGTTGTCTTCTGCTGGCAAATCAAAATTCATGAGGTTTGATTTGCCAGCAGAAGACAATATTGTTTTGAAATTCATAGTATTAACACCAGATGCTGGCAGTAGTCAAGACCAAGATGTTAATAAAAAAAATATGGAGGAAACCTCATGAATTTTGATTGCCAGCAGAAGACAACATTCCTTTGAAACTAATTGTATCAATACCAGATGCTGCTAGCCAAGACCAAGATGTTTTCAAGAATTCCACCATTCAGCCGTAGCTGAGGATGTCTTCAAGGAAGATGAAACAATTGTCCTAAAGGAAAACAAGGTTCAGAAGCATAAGAGTGTTTATGTCAAATCAATGTTAATTATAATTTACCTTTGCTGAAGTTACATAAAGAAAATTAAAACGTGATTAAATACTGAACAATTTGTTAACCTATCCCATGTAGAGCAGAGGACAGTTTGGATGCAAAAACATATGCGTTATCATTTGGGAATGGTGAGCTTCTTCAAACACTATGTATATTCATGGATATAAATACTCCAACTTAGTGCAAAGAATGCATGGCAAACAAATGCAGCACTTGACATTACGGAAAACTTATATTATAAAATTACAAATCATATTTCAAATTTTATGTTGAGTTTTTAAAGCTTGAATAAAAGGTACTGAAGTACTCTTAATAAATTTTGACATGTACAAGAATGGCTAATTAAAAGAAAACAATGTAAATTGATTTGTATATTTTAGGGACAATGATTATATTAACTTCAACAAGATTTTTTTTTCTTCTCACTTGCCAGTGTGCAGAAAACACTGTTGGCACTAGATTTTTCTTTCATTAGCATCACCATTTACCTTCAGATTTACATATATATATACTTCCAATAGCATCATCAACAATGCAAACACTGCAGTTTTGTTTTCAGTGGTCCCAACTGCAGTAGTTCATACTACACATTAATCTACAACATAAACACATATGTCACAAGTCAGAACTTAAATGCAAAACCATTTTTGTACTGAGTAGCAACAAACCCATAATTTATTTCATTTGTTTTGTTTTTTTTTCCAAAACTTCTTTTGATTCTCAGCTTTTGGATAAAGGCTTCCATGCAACAACCATTTTTTAAACCACTGTCATTTTTAAAATAACTGCTGCACAGAGAAGATAGCAAATATATCATCAATGATTATTCCATTCCTAACCAAATGCTGAGATCACATTAATGGTTTTAGGATGCTACTCGATATTATTTCATTTTATTATTTTAAAAAATGTGAAAAATTAACATTATGAATGATACCGGTAACATTAACCCACTTTGTTTTAAGCTACAAAAATATTAGGTTAGATTACTGGAGTCTCATGTATACTTATGGATACGAAAGACTTTTGTTTTGTTCATTCGTTCATTTCCCAAAATTTTTCCCTTGAGATTGTCTCACTTGATGAACTATGTGCACTTGCCTCCAACACGCGTGTAAATGTCAATACTGCCAGAAATTTTCACCCCGTGAGGTCACGATATCCGTACCACATCATGAAAACGCAACCATTACTGACCAACACAAAGGAATTAATAAACCATTCAAGCAGTGTTCGTAAACATTAACTCTGTTACATATATAACTCTGCACTGGCTTTAGGAACAATTTTAGAAGTTTCTCATTTCTGTCCTTTTCACATTCACTCAAAGTTTAGCGACTAAACACTCTGCCTTTCTGGGAAGCCAGCACCAGTAACTTTTTAAAATAAATGCAACACCTAACATATATAAATATTACAACAGCACAGTGTAAACTTACACAAATACAGAGGTTCAAGGTTGTCTTTTTAACAATACTTATACTAATATATTTATACCATACCATAGCACTTCTGAACCATGTTTTCTGTAATCTTCAGAATAATTTATGTATATGGAGAATGCTGTTTTATAAAAATAGCTTAATAATGTTAAACTTATTTTCTTACCTGCTTTGATTTTATAAAAATCACAATTCCATGACACTCTTACTGTAACAACGTAACCATTCAGGAGATTCTCTGAATAAGAAAGGATATTCAACTGTCCCAGGAGTTTTGCTGCTGCATTTTGAAGCACCTTCAGCATTTGATTATATCCCAGATTTCACAGAGATTCTCCCAACAAAGCTTAAATTTGCATTTGGCCTTTATGAAAAAAGCATTTATCCAACATAGAAAAAATGTGGATAGTTGTTCCATACTAGAGTATTATAAGAAACATGGAAATTTGTGCTGTCTTACAGTTCCAATAATATTTTTGTACATAACACAAAACAGTATTACACTTGAATATCACAATGAAGAAATCCATGGCTTGTTGTGGACGAGAAATGAGGACAAACCTTGCCTAACCTTTCATGGCTGTTGAATGTTGGGAAAAGCTTGCCCTATCTGCATTGCATGCGAGATCAGAGGTAGCCATTTTTAGTCTCCATTAGCTAAATCCATTGCAGCTGTTGCTGCTACCACATTAGATGGGCCAGATGAATGTGTTGTGAAGGAAGGAAAGAAAAAATCTGCCCCGTTGGGACGTGGCAGTTTTCGCATGATTTTTCCTGATGTAATTAGGCGACCAAAGCCTTCCTGATGGGCAAAAGCATAACCTGAACGAATTGAACGCCTGGTACGCCTTGCGGACGGTGTGCGCAGAACATCCTGCGACTGACGGGACCTGTAAACATATAAAGATCATTAAATTCTTTGCTGAACTTTATTTCTCAAAAACTGTCAGCTCATGAAAGATTTAAAGTTTTGTTAAACAAAAATATTTTAACTTTGCTCTTCAGTATGATGTTTTGAAAATGAATTTATTTTTCTAGAAAAGAGTATAACAGTACTCTGAAATCTTACACTATTACTATTAATGTAATCAAATCTGAAAATTATGAATATAACATCAGACACAGGAATGACTACTGTGTAGTTGTACCATAAACTAACAATATTTGAAAGGAGTCCAAAATATATGTTATTATGTATAATAAACTTCCTAATGAAATAAAGTCAGTAAACAATGTAAATAAATTAAAAAAAAAAAAACTGTGTAAATATTTAGTAAATAAGACATTCTATTCAATTGAATTTGTTGGTATGCAACGTATTTCTTGTATTTCTATTGTGTAAAACTGATATGTTAATATTTCTATATATATATAAAACACAAGTTGAAATTGAATATAAATGTATCAATTATATGTAGTATAAAATATTAAATTTTGGATGTGTCCATTGAAATGTATCAATATATTTTCTCTAAATCATACATAAAATTTCAATTCAATATGTGCATAAGTTTTTCTAAACATGTCTTGTTTTTTTTTTCCTTCTTCTTTTTAAAGTATTATCTCTACCTATATAAATTAGTTTTATTTATTTATTTTTTTAAGTGTCCTTTAATTTGGTAGGTCATATCAGATGATGAACAGAATTGGTGAAATGATGCTCAAATGAAAAAGAAATATTTTGTTTGCCAATGATGCTGTCAATTGACAGTATCACATCAGCACCACTGGTGTGCCGGAATTTAGCTATGGGTTTTGAACCCACAACCTAGGGATCAGAAAATTAGCACCCAACAAACTGAGCCATTCACACAATACTCATATGAGCCTAGAGCTTAAAGTCTTTTTTTCTCTTTTGTCTTTTCAGGATAATGAAAATCTCTAAAAATCTTATCCGAGCAACTAGCCACAATTGAGATGTGAACTCTCTTGGACATGAGGCGGGCCTGCTACCACTGCATGCTAGTTGAATTCCTTAATTTCATATTCAATTTCAAATAAATATGAAATGTGTAACTCCTCTTCCAAGGTCTTATATACAAAATTCCAGTTCCATACATACAGTGTTTGCCTAAGAATTCTTAGCTTTTTAAGATAATCTTTTATAAAACGATCTTTTTTTTTCATCTAAACATGAAATAAATGACCAATTATTTTTCAAATTTTTTTTTATTAAATTTCAACATATGAAACAGTTCATTAGTTACACTAACTGCAGCTATTCAGTAGCAAAGGCACTTAATCAGTGATGGGTGTACTATATTTACAGCTGCTCTGCTAACAGCTTGCATACCTGAGTTGAGCCAACCTCTGTTTTAGCCGAACTCGGTCTGACAAGGTAGGATGAACATCAACAAAATAGAACCTCCAAGCTAGCACCGGCAACATCAAGATTATCACTGTGATCACTGTGGTGAACCAAAATGTTGCTTCATTCATGGACTGTAAAAAGAAAAACAAAATTGCATGAATTACACTTAATAAGCTGGTCACAATGTGCTTCATCAAAACACATTAATTGCTATGTTGTATACTTTTGAGTTTCATAATGGCAGATGAAAAAATTTTGTAAAGTATTTACAAAAATAGTGTGGTAAATGTTGAATTGGAGCTCAGAATTTATTTACGGGTTAAATTGTTTTAATTAAAATTAAATTTTATTGTGTTATGATAATTTACTCAAATTAATTTGTTAAATGAACAAAATAAGGTACTGGTGAGAAAACTTAAGTGCAATGCTGGTGATGCCCAAACTTTTATAATGGGTGGATGATGTTACATGAAAAGAATTGAAAGCTAAGAAGAATCAACAATCTAAATGCAAGGATTCAAAATGGCCTCATATTTTGTGTGAATAATGCAGGCGGTGACATTGATGATACATGGAATGAAGATGGAGCACTGGTGGAATTCGTTGACAGGGGAAACTGGATAATCCAGAGAAAACCTACTCATGCACTGCTTTATCCACCACAAATTCCACATGCAGTTACCTGGGATCAAACCCTGATTACCATGTGGTGCTAAGCTGGTTCGTCTGGCGTAGGGGAAGTCCGGGCAATTTGGATAGTCCGGGCAAAGTGAGCCTTAAAGAGAGGCAAATGGTCTAACCATTCAGCCACACATTTTTTGTTTTATGGTGTTGTCATGTAGTGTAATCTTCGTGTTTAACAATGTAGATTCAACTGAGATGAATTTCAAAAGGTTATAATAATATAATTGTGGATTGTTTTAATTCAAGATATATATGCAGAAAATATTTGTCTTTCAATCTCCTAAAAGAAACATTTCAATAAGGGTTTAAGTTTTGCAAAAATCTTCATTAAAATAGAGTTCATATTTAGCATTTTTCACTTTTTTCTCCATAACTAATTTTAAAAAAATAGAAAAATACACTAAGATTTTTTTGTTCTATTCATTAATAAAAGTCATCCTGTTCAAGATGAAATAGGTCACCTTCCACTCTGTTTGCAAGTCATGTCTGTCAAAATAACTGTCAATAATGTATATGAGACATGCAATATAGCCTAGAAACACAGTTATTTTTGGGTAATATTATTAATAAATTTATACACTCACATGACACTAACTGTTCTATAAACAAACTTCTTACAAAGGATTATTCTTCTTTCTACATATGCTAATCGAGATAAGCATTAGTAGAATGTACCTCTTACTTAATTTCTTATTTGTAAAACGAAACTAAAGGAATGCGCTATGCTAAAGCGGTAGTCAAATGTTTTAAAAGCTATCATTATGAGATTGTCATTGAAATTTGCTTCTTTGGTTGGCCAGGAATAGAACAAAAGAAAACCACACTTCCTGTCTTAGAAAAGTATAAGTATTTTAAAACTGAAACAAATAACAAGGAATATCTTTGAAACGGTCAACTCAACAACAAAAATGCATATGACAAAAATTATGTGTTTTAATGAGATCTACATTTTTTTGATGTGGCAAGTCTTTGTCTATTTTTTACAGTTTACTAATTATGCAAAATCAGAACAATTTATCCAGAACGAGCAGGTCTTCAGAAGTTATTCGCAGAAAATTCAAGATATACATTTTATTTCTGATGTAAATAGTATAATGTAAGGTATTTTAATCAAAATTGTTAGAGAAAAACAAAATTTTCAAACATCTTTCCATGCATGCATACGCACACACGCACCCACCCACACAAAAGGTTTAATGGAGGGAGTTCAGTTGTCTGGAGGTAAAATGCAACAAATGAGTTAAGGCTATTTGATAACCTGAGAATGGTAACCAAAATGGAAATGCAGCTTACAAAATTTTGGTTCACAATGGCTCCATAATGAGAACATTGCAAAGTTGATTTTATGTTCAGAGATTTCATTTGTTTACATGACCAATATTATTTTTCCATCTGCCTTCATTTCAGCCAATATAATGTGGATTAGCCAATGCCAAAATTCAAAATAATTGTGACTAGAGTGAGCTCCAGCAACTGTTTCACATCATGGCTGCCTACAATAATCTCTAGGCTGCCTCTGTAGCTCAGTCTGTAGAGCACCTGCCTGTTGTGCAAGGGGTCTCAGGTTTGATTCCCAGCTTTGGGGTGGCGGGAGGGGGGGTAGAACCTTTTCTCCTGTCCAGATTATTCCCTATCCTCCCCAGAGCCTGGAAGTATAAATGTGAGTGTGAATGTGTGCATGGAAATCTAAATATAATAACCTAAAAAAACAAACAGTAGACAAGTGAATGTCATCGCCATGAGCAATTGTTCCAAAGGAAAAGCTGCCAATATTCCCTAGATGTTAAAGACAGCATTATAAGTGGAACGAAAAAGAGTCTTTATAGCAAAGGATCTATCATGAACAATATGTATCTATGTATTTATCTGAATACAAGACAATGATTTTTTCCAAAATATTAATGTTCAGAATTGGGGGTCATCTTGCATTCACGATATATGTTTTCTGAATATGGGGAAAAATTAAGTTTCAACTTTGTGTGTATGGCAGAGGTGTAGCCGAGGGGGAAATGGTATTGATTACCGCCAAGGTCATGATATATGCAGTAGATTTTGCACTGAAAATTAGCTGTTAAGGAGCCTATGAGCATTCTCATTGGAAAAAAAGATTATTCTCCTAGATTAAAATAAAATTACAGGACTTACTTTCAAATCGGAGATTGCACATAATGTTACATTGGAATTCAGTGATCAAGTAGAAAGCAAGAGGTTAGTGGTGCATTTCACCTTCCCGGGCAGTACATATACCTAATGTGAATTTATTTTATAGGTAAAACGTTTTACAATACATTACATTAAGCATGTCATCCTAACATAAAATAGCATTCAGAAATAAATAAAGCTTTGCAGCCACTATCGTCGCCATCATGTTTTATCATTGCAATGCCGTACACTCCATCTCTTCTACTTGCAATGTGAACTTTCTGCATAAATTCAAATTAGGTAAAATCATTTACGATGTGTTATACTATGTTGTCTAAATACAACATCATATCCAACATCGCTGTTACAGTTATGCTACCACCATTACATATACCATAAATTTCGTTCTCCCTTCTCTGGCTCTGCTGCTTGCAATATGAATTTCTGCACAAATCCAAATTAGGTAAAAACATTTACGAAGTGTTCTATAAAGTATGTTGCTAAACACAAAATCATATCCATCATTGTCATTACAGTTATGCTACTGCCACAGCTGTCGTCACATACCTTCGCACCCATATGAATTTCCGCACAAATTTAAATTAAGTACAATAAATAAATAAACAAATAAATAAATAAGGGACTTAATCAGCTTAAGTGTCCATTAGTTTGTTCAAAATATATGGCAAAACTTTAATTAAAATTTCTTCTTTTTATGTAGCTATGTCTTTTAAACATGTCTTATGTAGATGATGTGCAAAATTCCAAAATTAAGTTCTGAAAAATGGGGGTCATCTTGTATTTGAGTGTTTTGTGTTCAGATAAATACGATAATATGCTGTGCCCAGAAATGAGAATGAAAAAGTTGAAATTTAGCCAAACTTCTCACCCATTCCCAGGGCCCAGGAAAGCTCCCTGCCAATTAAGAATGCAATGCTTCCATTCATTTGCATGCATTTCCAATTTGTTATTCTCATTGTCGTTACCATTGTTTTTTGTTGTGAACTAGTATTTAGGTTACTTTCACTACTAATTTCTACAAAAAGGCACTCTTAACTTTACACATACAGAATCACTTTAAATTTACTGTACCTTAGTGAGAGAACCAACATAGCTCCCACCAATTATGTAGTTATAGAAGTAATCCAGCACAAAGTACCACAATAAGGAACCCCACACCATTATATGGTTGAATACAGTCCAATATGATGTATCCAGAGCAATCTGTAAGCAAACAGTTACATTAAATGTAAATGTGTAAATCACAGTCCATCCTGAGCTAGATGAAGTGTTCAGTATTGCAAAAGGTTAATGCAAAATGGGAGCAACTACTGCAAGAATAAAACTTTTGCACTTAAATAAAATTTGTATAGGTGCAAATAGATGCATTTCAGAACTTTTTCTTCTTTTGCATATTCAAATGCATTAATGTTTAAAATATTGCAATAAAAGTTGCGGTTCTTAAAATTATTAACATTTATAAAGGAGCTCTATGACAAATAAATTAATATATAAACCCCTACGTAAAATTCATCCCTTAATTAAAATTTCCAATAACACTTTAGACTCCATAAGCCTGGAGGTGTTTAATCATAGAACAGTCTATTTACTAACTTGTTAGTTTCTCTAACTAAAGTAGGCAAGACCTATTCCACCCAAAATTTAATATTGAAATTTCATCAAAGATATACGTTTTGGAGTCTCCTGTAGCCGAAAGAGCATTTTTAGAAAAAGATCTATGTGTCTATTACTCGCACACTGTTTTTTTGAGCCCTTAGCTCCTAGTGGTATAAACAGTCTTGAATCAAGAAGGCATGTGCTTTGCCACAGGAACAACTAAGCATCGTTAGCAATGCTCCAGTGTTTCCACTTCACATTTAATATATCACATTACCTTATTTTGGTTTACTTAGTGTTTAACCATTTAAAATAGTAATTTTAACTTCTCAATGGCTGAAGCAAAATGTTCAATACTGAAGCTAAGCTTAAAGTGCAATTTAAATTGTTGCCAGTGAAATAAACCTAAATCATAACATCAATTTGTTAAATATTTCAAACATAAACTCACAATAGCTTTTTAATTCAAACGTTTATTAACCTGGAAAAAATCATGGCAGAAAGTGCACCTCACAGCCTTCTATGATATAATTTAAGTTACAACTATGTAAGACTTGATAAATTATGTTTTTTTCATCCTATGATAATACCATCCAAAAGCTCAAGAATAATATAATTGTGCTAGTAGTATGTGTGGGTGTGTGGGCAGGAGGGACTGCTTGTAAACAGCCTAAACTCACAAACAAACGTTTGGTGTATCTATGTATATATATATATATATTTTCGGCATCCTCAAAGGATTTTCAAGCTAATTCACATCTACAAACTAGTCTTTGTATGGGAAAAGATGTCCAACTTTTTATTTTCTCAAAAATAGCTTCAACAATTTTGACTGAAATTTAATTAATTAAATAACGACAATGACAATAATAGAGATAATAATAATTGAAACCAAAATCCATGTGTTTAATTCACTGTCTTCTAATTTGGGCGAAAACTATGAAGATACTGTACAAGCTGTCTCTGTAGTAATGTTCCACAATATTCCTTTACAATAAAGGAAATAAAACAAGGGCAGTGTTTCCAAAGTCTGAGTAATAATCTGGCAGCACGTATACTAACTATAGCCACACACGTTCTAACAATTGCACCATGGATAGAAAAATTTAAATTAAACTCAAAAACTGATGAAAAATCTAGAAGTTTTAGATATTAATCAATGGCCTATTGATCCACATATTTGTTTTTGAGATTTTTTCTATTAGAAGTCTAGGAAGAAATTTCAACATACCAGAAGATGCATAATAGTGTATTTGTGGGTTCTGTTTTGCTCTGTCTTCTGAACCACAGTCTGTAGCTCTTCAAAATCAATGAGATTTGAAGCCTTTGCTTGATATAGTGGTCACATCTGATCATATCAATGGTCACATGTGAATGCATATTTAGTACAATGAATGGTGTATGTACAAAAAACAAATTTGTTACTGCTGGAGCCAAAATGCAAATTTAATTTTTACCCAGATTAATGGATTTCCTTTCAGTCTTTTTCATCCAGAAGGAAACATATAAGTCTGGATTAGAAAAGGAAGACACCTTGCTGATGTCACAACTAGCAGATCCCACCCAGCTTACTGAAAAAATGAAATTGTAAGACAACCCCAGAATGGAAGCTATATATAAGCACTTCTCCTAACTTGTAAGCTCATAAGCCTACATTTTAGAGTAGTAGTTTTAGATGTTTCAATAATCCCAGTCTATATGAAATGTTAAATATGATAATTTAGTCCTATTCACCATCATTATATTAAGATTCTTCTCTACAGGAAAGACACTCCTGTTTGGAGCATATTTAGATGATGCATGCATCCATCAAAGCACCAAATTTTGCAATTTTCTGCAGACTATTAACAAAATTATGAAAAAAGGTTGTGTATCTAATTTTATTGTAAGAAAGTATACTGACAGTTCCATATTTCCATTTTAAGCACTGCTTTCAATGGTAGCTCTTTTATCTCTTAATTTTTGCGGTGCTCAAGATAGAGCTGAGACGGATTAAGACATCGCAATTCATGACCAACAATTTCAAGCACAAGTGTAGTTATGTCTTTCAGTCTAGTTGCATATAATTAAAAATCTAATGTGGGTTTCTCTACTCAGGATCATTTACTTTTTTATAATTTTTACACACAATTCTTTTGAAAGTTTATTTTTCCAACTAATTCATGTTAATCAAGACAACTTTTGAAACATTTCATGTACATACAAGGGAGACAGACACCTGAAAGTGACAGCAGTTTAAAAATTAGGAACTATTAAAATTTTCGAACCAATAATAACAGATATCTCAAAAAATGTTTTGAAATAAATCATGCATTTTAAAGAGTTTTACAGTTTTTGAGTAGTACTTTTTTTGAATATCTCTTAAAGTTTATCAATGAGGCTCAATTATAGAAAACGCTACCAAATAAAGAGGATTTCACAGGCCAGAGAATTGAAGACACATATTTTATTTATTATGTAAAATATATTAATTATATAGTGTATTATCAAAATTGTTGTTTAAAAAGTAAAACATATTGAAAAATGTTCTATGTGAAGGATAGTTCAGGATAAGGGATTCTTCTTGAAAAATATCTTTATGTCACATCTTTGGAAAATATTGAACTTAAATAAAAAATGTGGCATTTATCTAACATTTCATTTTTGAGTTATGCTGTGCATCCTTTCTAAAAATGCTTTTTTGGATTCAGTGGGCAACAAAACATGTTTTTTTGGTGATCTTTCAATATCACATTTTGAATGAAATACAATGCTTCTAGTTACTTGGTGCTTGGTAGAAAAAGTGAAGGTAGACTAAACTGTTAATATTCAAAGGGAAATCAAGACTCAGTCAACAAACAGGAGTACAAATCATTTATCATGCAACAACTGTTTTGAATGCCTTGAAAATACTTATTTTGCTGCATAAATTAGTAAAATCCCTAAAACCATTACTTTGCCTAAAAGTGCTCACCTGTGCTGTTACGACTATCACCAAAATAGTGGCTACTACACTGCCCAATAACATGTGATCAGACAGAACATGTCCTTTGGGAGACACACCATCTTTATAAGTTCCTGAAATGAAATAAAAGGTAATATTATTATATTATAATGTTCTACACACATACCAGAAAAGTGCATCATTTTGGAGTATAAACTTTCAGTTATTGTTGATAGTACTGGGCCCTGCTAGTGATTCTACAAATTAAAACAAAGCAATTGAAGTATACCTATGATTTCTACAATAGTAAAGCTGGTTAAACCTCTCTCAGGTTTTATGAATATGAACAGAGTAACCCATAATAATAGTATGATAACCTTTTTTTTTTTTTAAATTGGCTAAGCTTATGCTTCTTACTTAAAAAGAAAAATCTGTTGTGTTCCATTCACAAAAATTTCCCTGTCTATTCCATATTAAAACTGTTCTTACAAAATATGATTCTTTTATCTACATCATATTGAGATAAAAATTAGGAGAATTGTTCTTATTGCTTACTTCCTTCCTTGTAAGTAGAAGGGATATAAGCAAACATATTAGGCTAAAGCGATTTTTTAAAAGCTGGTCCCTATGTGAAACAATTGAGATTTGGTTTGCTTTGCATGGTCCCGTTTGAGAAAAGTTAGGTAGTTTGAAATTAAAACCAATAACAATAACGAGGAATATCTAAATGGTCAACTCTACAAGAAAACTGTATATAACATAAATTATGTTTTTGGAAGGTTCTACATTATTTGTGTAGTAAGTTTTTATCTATCTTAAGGTTTAACCATTATGCAAAATTCAGCAGAACTCGTCCAGAATAAAGAAGTCTTCAGAAGCTCTTCCTGAAAATTCAAAATATATATTTTATTTGATAGTGTAAATATTTTTAATATACAGTATTTTAATAAAAATTATTAGAGCCCTTTTTGATTTTTTTTTTTTTTTTTTTTTTTAATTTTCCCACATAAAATACAGTTTGTGGTGGGGGAATTTTTTTGAAAACCTTCAGGTAACATCCCTGGAAGATACTAAACATAAATAGCAAGTTTGGTATTTAATGGTCTTTTCATTTTTGAAATGCACACACACATGTGCATGGAATTGTTTTTCTATAAATGATTTTTTCGGATGCAGGGGGCCTCAAAACATATAAAACCTGACTTTGAATTTTTTGTGGAATTCAATACCTTCTCTATAGCTTGTAATGGTAATTAAAAATATTGCCATATTACAGTCCAAGCAGTTCATGCCTTCAATTGCTTTCCCTCCTCCTGCTTTAGCTGGCCTATGAATGAAGATGGTAGGAAAGGTGAGGATTGGGGGAGAGTTTGCCATCACTGCTATATATGGTTACAATATGCATGTGCATGGCTGAAATTAGATGAGATCAAGTACATGCTTTTGTAAGCATGTGGCAACATAGTAAACAATCTCCCTAGCCTGTCCTCTAAGTGACTTACCAGAAGAGAACATTGAAATTCCTGATATTATGTTTATAGTTATCAGTTTGTAAACTCTTACAATAAACAGCATACTATGATTTTTGTGATCACTCACTGCTGCTTGCAATGCCCTCTCTCTCACCACTGACAGTAACCTTGTGAAGTGCATGCTTTGTCTGATGTCACATGGACATTAGCTGAAGGGAGAATGACATAATCGGCAAAAGTTGTGTCCACAACATTCTGAACATCTTTTTCACTATCCTGACAGGGAATAGTTACTATGTACATTGTATGTAAATACGTGCTAGAGAAAGTAAAATAAGGTTTAACATAGTTGTATTCATTTAAATTTTTACAGTACCGAATTCATATACTAGTAGACTGTTTCTGTATATTGTAGTCAGCTACATACCTATGATTGGGAGTTAGAACTTGGAATCAAATATATGCCCTTAAATAAGCCAATAAAATTATTGTAGTGGCAATACTTAAAACAATCAAGGCTATTTTGTAGCTTTGTTTTAAGAAGGTGGCTACAATTATTTGTTAAGCTTAAAGAAATGTTCTTGACAAAAGTGCTTTTATTTGGCATTCTGTAACTACTTTGTTACTGCGCGTGCGTACGTGCATGTGTGTGTGTGTGTTGTTTTTTTTTTTTAATTAAGCTTAACGTCCTTCAACCTGGTTGGTCATATCGGACAATGAATGAAATTGGTGAAATGATGCTCAAATGATCTTAGGGGTCCATGGAAGTTACTCGACATTCATTTTCTCAAGCTAAGGGAACCCCCCCCCCCCCCCCAAAAAAAAAAAAAAACCTTATCTAAGTGACCCACACTTAGCGAGATTTGAACTCACGACCTTTTGATTGTGAGGCAGCCCCACTTCCATCATCCGCCCAGGTGGCTCTTTGTGGTTTGTTAAGAAATTGGAATGAATAATCAAAAATGTGTGTGCTCTGGAACAGTGTTTTGTTTTCTCACTGTCAACAGCGATGGAATACAGACTACTGAATGTTCTTTTTTACTTTTCCTTGCCAAGATGAAGAGAAAGCATAATGTGAAGATTTTGCATGAAAAATATAATATATAATTATGTGGATTCTTTTAAATTTGCACTCATTACATAGAACTAAAGGTGACCGCAAAAAAGTTACATATGAGGCTCATCCAGAAAGTAAGTTCCAATCTTGCCAAGAAATGGTACGACTAGTTGGATAGGAATCTGCATGCACAGCAGTAGATTGAGCATGTGCAGGAGTAGATAGGAGGTATGTGGGAACAATGCAGTGCAGTTTCAGTCTTGTGACGGTTACTGCACAGTGCTAAGAGAAAATGGTTTCTTCATTTTTGTCTCCCACCAACTGCGAAGTTCACATGATTTTTGTATCCAGCAAAGATCCATCACCAATTGTGCCACATGTATGGACATGACATTATGAGTAAGAGTATGATTAGATGATGGTGCAGGCATTCATTGAAGGTCAAACCAATATTTGCAACAAAGAATAGTGGCAGACCATTCCGTGACACCAGAACTGGTGGAAACTGTGCAGCAAGCAATTTTGCGGAACTGGTGCTTCACAATTTCAGAACTCTCTTTTCTATTCCCCCAGATGTCTTACTTGTTGCACGAAATTGACTCTCAATGACTTGGTTTTAACAAAGTGTGTGCTAAGGCAGATTAACAAAACCAAACAAGTGATATGTAGAGAAACATGACAAGTTTTTGACAATGTTTTCACTGGGGATGAAACGTGGGTTTGCATGCCACACCAGAAACAAAACAACAGTCTGTTAATGGTGGCATAGTGAATACCGAATTCCAGTGGATAATCTCTGCCAAAAAAGTCATATGCACTGTCTTCTGGGATTGATATGGTGTCCTGTGCAAGTTTTTACTGCGAGGGGAGATCATAAATGCTGCTCAGTATTGTTAGACATTGGATGAACTGAGGAGGGTAATCCAGAACAATAGAAGTGGAATGTTGAGAAGAAATATTGCACTTGTTCACGACAATGTATAACCCCATACACCCAATGCCACAGGAAATGTGTTGAATCAGTTTGGATGGGAGATCTTCAACCATCTACCTATAGCTCCTTCCTCGTCCCAAGTGACTTCCATCTTTTGCATTTCATGAAGTGCTTTCTGTCAGGATAAATATTTCTACTTAGTGATGTTTTTGCTTTATTTATCAATCATGGGAACCTGCTTTCTGGGTGACCCTTGTATATTATGGGGAAAACTTGCACAGTAAATTAATAGCTGTGGCAATGGCACTGTAAAATGAATTTCAATTTTAGATTAGGAGAGACTGGCAAAATAATTATCAGCACAGAGTTGGAGCTTCCTATTATTTTGATTCAACTTTCACTGATTTATATCAATCTATAAATAATGTTTAATTTTTATTATGGGTTTTGCTTTTACTAATACTTTTTGTCAATGCGTTGTAATGTAGATTTTTCTGAAATTTTAATGAAAACCATTAAGCATATTTAAGTAGATTCTCACTCTTTTATTCATGATTTGACAATTTTTACTTTACCTACACATACTATGCACATAATAGGCAGAGATAGGTATTGTAATCCACCTAAAAATTTGTTGAGATTTCAACAGAAATATATGTTTTGAGATCCCTGAGTCCTAAAAAGCATTTTTAGGGGAGAGAGAGAGTGTGTGTGGGGGGGGGGGGACAGCATAACTCACAAATGTAAAGGACAAATTTGGTGCTTATGTTTAGTACCTTCCAAGAGTGCGACACGAAGATTTTCAAGAAAATCCTCACACCAAACTATCCATGACATGGAAACATTTTTGAAAATTTATTTTTCTCAAACATGGCTGTAACAATTTTGATTAAAATCCCAGGTATTAAAGATATTTATATCGTAAATAAAATGCATATTTTAAATTTTCTGGGATAAAACTTAGTGCATAAAAAATGTAGAACTTTTTAAAATACACAATTTATGTCCTGTACATTTCTTTTTTGGTTTGTTTGGAAATAACAGTTCCGAGATATTCCTTGTTATCAGTTTCAATTTTAAACTACCTAACATTTCTCAAACGGGAAGTCACCTTTCATTTCATTTCTCTTTTGTTTTACTGTTGGCCATACAAAGTGAACCAAACTTTAATTGCTCACATAATGCCCAAAGATTTGACTATCACTTTAGCCTAGTGTATTCTCTTATTTCCCTTCTGTTTAGAAGGAAGGAGGTAATCAGACAATTTCTATTAATGTTTAGCTTGATTAGCATGATTTAGATAAAAGAATAATCTTTTGTAAGAATAATTTATTTGCAGAACAGGTAGAGAAAATGTGAATGGAACACACATAAGATTTTTTCATTGTTGTTCTTGTTGTTATCATCATCATCATTATTATTATTGCTCTAGGTAGGGATTGCCCTTTAGTGAGGCAGTAAGCAAAATACAAAGAATAAAATAAACACTTTAGTTCATTTCAATAGAATTGTATCCCTAATCTTTGAAAGAAAATAATAATTTATAATTATTCATATTATTTTAGCTATTCGTTAAGCAGAAGCTCATAGTGAAAATACGATTAATGTCACTTGCTATTTTATCTGGGTGAATGTTGCTGCTATTTTTGGATTATTTTTTATACCCAAATGTATTAAGTGTAAATTAAAACCATTTAATTCATATTAAAACCAAACTGACTGCTTTCTGTTATGCTCTTTCCAGCTGGATTAGTACACATTTCATTTTCTATGATTATGGGAAGCTGGAAAATACCTTTCTGCTATTGACTAAATGATTCTGCTAAATTCTCTTAAAATGATTCAGTTCCTAATCTTAACCTGAAAATGAAGAATGTACGAGGGTCACTATATATATTTTGAGCTGTAGGTGCATAGGCTGTTTCTACTGGAAAGTTTGACATTGTTGTTGTCCTTAACCTTTTCAGATGTTTTGTCTTTAGAGATTATTTGTGTTATTTACAGTGACTTTAAAATTCTGTCTCAGTGAAAAGATGGAATTAATTCATGAAAATTCTCGTGAAATGATTTATTAAGATTTTCAATGTGGATTATCAAGATAAGAGTACATTGATCAACTCACTACTACATTTGGTGAAGAAGTTCCATTCTTTGCCACTGTGAAATCCTGGTATAACAATTAAAATTTAGTTGAGTTTAATTGTTAAAACACATCACTGTCTCAAAGTCCACCATAAATCAGGACTGGTATAACAAGTTTAATCGTGGCCACCGTTCACTCCTAATGAAATTTGTGAAGGTCATCCAAAATGTTGTTGTGCCAGAAAACACTGATACTGTGCAAAAACTGATAGTGCAAGGTTGAAATGCCATGTACTGCGACAGAGGCAACACTTGGCATTAATTCTATCACCATATATAAAATATTGCATGATCATTTAGCCATGTAGAAGCTGAGCTTTTGCATCCTATATAATTTTACACAATCTCAAAAGAATGCTCGTGTCAATTGGTGCACACAAATGCCCAAGAAATACAATACTGGGACTTCAAGAACCGTGTATAAGATTTTAATAAGTAACAAATCATGGATCTATGCATATGAGCTGGAACGCAAATAGTAGTTGCCTATATGCATGTTTCAAGATGAACCAAATCCAACAAAAGCTGTTTGCAGTCAAAGCACTTCGAACGAAACGAACTGGTTACGTAGCAACAGCATCTTTAGAGGAACATAAAACGGTCAATTCTGAATGGTACACAACTATTTGTTTGCCAGTAGTCTTTGGTACAATAAGGGAAACAAACAAGTACCATCGAATCCTTCAAGACATCTTGTCTAACAATTGACTATTTGAATACTCAAAAAATCAATGACTCATCTGCCGTACATTTCTGATTTTGTACCCAATGACTTTTCTTTGTTCCTGAACATCAAAAATAATATGCATGGGCTACAACTTTTGCCTGCAGAAGAAGCTGTTGATTTAAACAAAAACCATGTTTTTGGAGGTATTTCAAGCAGATTGGAAAAATGATATGACAAATGGATCGAACATGTGCAAAAGTGTACTAATCATAAAGGAGAATATTTCAAGAAACCAAAAAGCAATTTCCAAAGACAAATTTACTATTTTTACTTTCTCTATACATACTATGTACATAGTGTATAGAGGAAGTATTGTATTCCACCCAAAATTTGATGTCGAGATTTCACCAGAAATACATGTTTTAGGAGCCCCTGAATAAAAAAAAAAGCATTTTCAGAAAAAGGTCCGTGTGTATGTGTGTGTGTGTCTGTGGACAGCATAGCTCAAAAACGAAAAGACCATTAAATGCTAAACTTGTATTTAGATTAGGTATCTTCCAAGGATGCGACACAAAGATTTTCAAGAAAATCTCCCCATCCCCAACTACTCTTTACATGGAAAAATTTTCGAAAATTTTTATTCTCTTAAAAATGGCTCTATAACGATTTTGATTAAAATCCTGTATATTAAAGATATTTACATACCAAATAAAATGTATATCTTGAATTTTCTAGGAATAGCCTCTGAAGAGCTCTTTATTCTGGATGGATTTTGATAAATTTTGCTTAAATGCTAAATAGTAAGAGATAGACAAAAACTTACTGCACAGAAAATGTTGATCTGATCAAAACACACAATTTATGCCCTTTACATTTTTGTTGTGGAGGTAACCGTTTCCAAGATTTTCCTTGTTTTTGGTTTCAGTTGTGAGTACTTATACTTTTCTTAGACAAGACGTGTCCGTTTTTCTTTTGTTCCACTCCCGGCCAAGCAAGGAAGTGATTTGCAATTACAATCGAATAATGGCAGCTTTTAAAATATTTGACTATCAGTTTAGCCTAGTGCATTCCCCCACTTTCTTTCTACTTATAAGGAACTAAGTAGTAAGAACATTCTGCTAATGTTTATCTTGTATATGTGTGTATGTGTCTTTCGGTGTGTGTGTGTGTATGTGTGTCTGTGGACAGCATAGCCGCAAAACAAAAAGACTGTTAAATACCAAACTTGGTAATCAGGTTTAGTATCTTCCAAGGATGTAACAAGAAGATTTTCAAAAAAATCCCTCCACCACAAACTACCCTTTACATGGAAAAAATTTCAAATGGCTCTAACGATTTTGATTAAAATCCTGTATATTAAAGCTATTTATGTCCGAAATAAAATGTATATCTCAAATTTTTTGGTAATAGCCTCTGAAGACCTCTTTATTCTGGATGAATTTTGCTGAATTTTGCTTAACTGCTAAACCTTAAGAGATAGAAAAAAAAAAAGTACTGCACAAAAGATGTACCTCATGACAAAACACACAATTTTTGTCCTTTACGTTTTTGTTGTGGAAGTAACCGTTTTCGAGATATTCCTTGTTATTGGTTTCAATTGTGAAGTACTTAAACTTTTCTCACACAGGAAGTGTCTGTTTTTCTTTTGTTCTACTCCTGGCCAAGCAAAGAAGTGATTTGCAATGACAATCTCATAACGATAGCTTTTAAAACATTTGACTATCTTGATTAGCATTGTGTACAAAGAAGAACAATCTTTTGCAGGAGTTTTGTAGAGCAGCTAGAGAAAGTCATGTAAGTGTAACACATCAGATTTTTTTATTATTAGGCTCAAAATATAAATAGTGCCCCTTAAATATTCATGCACGATGCAAATCAATACAAGATTAATAACTATGTGAACTTAAAGTTAATAACTGTTGCTTTTTATAGCAATAAGAGACAACTCGCATTTAGTTTGCTATTAAAATTATCTCTTATAAGCTAGTTTGGAGCTTCATTTACCAATGCTACATATAGAACATTGCTTACCTAACTGTAATCCATAACATTTATGAACATGCTCCAAACATGAAAACATTTTTAACAGTTAAAATGTTAATTTTTTATCAAGCTATTCCTCATATTGCAGCATTAAACTGATATTTGTTCTGTAATAAATGCCCAAGTGTTTGTTGCATTCAAGAAAGAAATAGTTATTCTTAATAAAACTTTGTTTTCTTAGGAAGTTACAGAATGCCAAATAGTGTGTAACAATTCTAAGTGGCTTCAACAATTTGTTAAAACATTACAGAATAACCCTGAATATTTATTTCTTGATATTATAACCGAATGTATACAAAACTTCATTAGCTCCATTCATCTAATTTAACTAGAACATATTTTGCAGGCTGTTGTCCATATAGTTAGCTAGCAACCATTGTGGGATCCAAAGAGCTATACAAATGAATTAGATCTAGTGTTGGTTTTGGGAACTTGAAATATCTTAAATTCAGGAGTTATTTCTTGTGCTTCTTTATTATGAAAATTTGGGATGAAACGACATGAAACATGAGGAACAAAATTGAATTTTGATAGTCACATCCTAGCTGTGTGCATAGGATATGGTAATACTGGGAATATATAATGTTTTATATGTTGGTGACATTGCCAACTTTGTTATTTATAAAAACTACCAGTAGAGTAGCATCTTCCTCTTTTGCAATGTGTAGGTAATGGGGGATGGACATGTTTAGAAGGATGCCAAGGTTAGCCTCACGCCAAGATGGTAAAACATGGAATCATGTAAAATGGTAACAATATAACTGTTTTAATTCAGAAGGGTTTGTCTTTAAATTAGTAGATTAGTTAACCTATCCACGTCCCTTTACTGGATTACGTAGGCTATTTTCCTGGTATTAAAGATGGTCTAGAGCTGCGTTCCCATATGCACGCCTAACTGTAGTGAAAAGTACATTTTCCCTAATCCATCCTCTCATAGCCAAGCGAGTTTCTTGAATTTATAACAGTAGGCATCACAATATTCCATATGATAATCCAATACTTAGGTATTTAAAACACATCAGAGATACTCTATGATAGCTCCTTGCACTAGCTAATGATTCAGCAACAACCTGTAAAATATATTCCATATAAAACTAAATAAGCAAAGCAAATGAAGTATTGTTGAAACTCAATTGTACCATCAAGAATCTTAAATTATTAGCTGACATTGTGTGAAAGTTCTTACATAATTTAATTTTTAAATTGATTTGTTGATTTTCTTATGTGGTGTACAAAATATTTCTGAAATAAAATGTTAGTTTTAGCTTAAGTGTTTGTATGAATTATACATCACTGAACCAAAAATGTTTAAAAATATGAGGCAAGCATAAAATTTCTGAACCATTAAGCAAGCAATTAAGAATAATATTCAAGTTTGATGCTTACCGTAGGGAATGAGGAAGAGGACGCATGAAGTGAAGAAACCATGTAGGGCACTACGTAGAAACTCCCGTTTATTGAACAATAAATTAGAGTGTCCAGGTGTATATAATTTGGGGTACATAAGGCTGTAGCGGTCGTTCACATCCTGGTCAAAGATGCCAAGTGCCAACACAGGTAACGATGTATAGAATAAGTTGTAAACGGAGATGAACATAGGGTCAAATACTGTCTGCAAACATTCAACACACTATAATTACTGCAAGTTATTGCATGTAATGGTAGTTCTAGAGCAGTAGAAACTTATAACCTAAAACATATATTTAGTGTTTAATTGTGACAATAATTTATGTTTTGTAGACAGCTTTTCATTGTGGCATCTCCCTATGTCTTCCAAAAGAAAACAGGTTTTAAAGATAGAAAAATAAGCAGCTATCTGTAACCTAAGTTAGCAGTAACTTCAAACTGTCCACTATGTGGCATCTCACATCTATGGATATAATCTATAAGTAATTTCTAACTTATATTGCTGAGTTTTAACAATTTCAGAAACAATTAATACCACAAGTTTTCCCCATATTTATGAACATTAAGTGTTATGTTTTTTTTCCATCAGTTCAAGGCTAGCATTTCTATTTGCTTTATAAACAACTGAATGTTGTCTCAATTGCATAATGTTGAGTTGCATTATATAAATTAAACCCTTTCTCTGCAAGTATTCATTTACAGTTACATAAGCTTTTATACAGGGCATTTACACTTCACAATATACATAATCAACTACCAATTTAAAATAATTTAATTTCAACAAAAACATTTAATTCAAACTAATAAAGAGTATGTCAGTTTGTAGAAGAATGAAATTTCTGTACGTGATTAAATTTACTGAATTGCATATTCACACTGTGCTTCATTATTGTCTGGAGAAGAAAAAGAAAAAAGGAAGAAAAAGAAACCATTTATTTCCAAATATCTCAAACTTTTTTTGGTTGTTCTCATACTAATACATTTACATTCATGGGAGAAATTTGGGATATCCCTGTTGCTCGCTTCTCCCTATTGGAATCTTCTATTCCATCTCCGACTATTTGCTTAGTATAGGAATTTATTACAATCCATCTCACTTTCCACACCAATATTCCTCAGAATCCATTGAAAAAGTGTCTTCTGTTAACTGTTATGTTCATATTTAATTAAATTAATTTAATAGATATTTAAACAGTAAAGTTGAGATGAAAGTTTTCTATGAAAGGTCTATAGAATCCCTATAAATGGTAATGATAGGTGTTACATTTTTGGACTGAGGTTCAATTACCATATATTTCTTATACAGGCTATAAATTTTTAAAATACTTTCTACCCCAGAAAAGCTGGTTCACAATAATTTAAGACAAGAGATCAGAATGGAAACTAGAGCAGAAAGCAAAACAGCATACAACAGTTTTGTTTACAAAAATAAATAATGAGAATGGAACACTGCATATCAATGATCACCAGAAACAAAGTGTGGTCGATTTTGCCCATTGATGTCATTTATTTGTAACTGAGTAACAATATATTTTCACCTGGTTCCAATTCAGCTCAGCAACAGCCTAAGTCAAAATTCAATACAGTAAATGTTTTCTAATGCACATTGATTTACTATTTCCAATACCTCTACTTCCTTTATTAGCAGTGTATTATGAAGTTGTTTGTTGTTCTATGTTAAATTTTCTTCTTTGAAGTTTTTGTTATTGTTGTTTGACCTTCAAACATCCTTTAAATACAATAGCTTAAAATTTTGTAATCATTTACCTGAACATTTAAAGAGCATTCCTTCGGCAAATAAACATACAGGAGAAATACTCACACTTTTAAAACAAATCATTTCCATTCTGTAAATGAATATCTAGAATATTGTATGAGCAAAACATAAATTAATATTTATTTTCCTATGTTTCACATGAACATGAGCTGAAACTAAAGATAGACAATAACATCCAAGGTACGTGAACATAATGATGGTGACTTAACCTAGATGATATTAACTAAACCTATAAAATATTCTTATTTATATTCCTTGACAATATCTATATCTCTTGTTAAGATCGAAGGTAAATAAATAGCCAGTTTTGAGTATTATATAAACAAACTACAGATGAAACTACTAATTTGAGGAAGTCAGGATACATATTTGTTGGAGTTTCTTCCAGTTTCATTTGCCCAGCTTATGACTAAAGAGAGCTCTAACGGCTGTTTCATGTCATGACTGACTTGAACAATTTCTATAGTGAGAGTCTAATATGTTCAATAAGGATCTGTATGCTGTGCTCAGAAACGAGATAAAAAGTTAAAAGTAGACTAAGTTTTCTTTCCCATTGCTGGACCCAGGAAAATTTCCTATTGATTGTGAATACTCACATTTTAACACATGTATTTTAACTTTGTCATCCTTGTTTTGGTTACTGTCATTGGTTATTGTGAACCAGCCTTTACTCAGCACCTCTAGAAATGAAAAGATAGCAGACTAACCTGAGCACTGAAGCCGCAGAAAAATGCAAACCAAAAATGACAAAGTGTAAAGGCAAAATTCTTGTAGAAGAAGTAGCGCAGGAACTTGCACATGCGATAGTAGGACCATCGTCCATGGACAAGCAGCAAGCGTTCCAGAAAGCGGAACTGTGCAATGGAGTAATCTGATGCCAGAACAGCTTGCATGCCTTCTTGCCCACTGATCCCCACCCCAATATGTGCAGCTTTGATCATGGATACATCATTTGCTCCATCACCTATCGCAAGAGTAACTGCCTTCTTGTTCTTCTTTATCAGTTCCACTACCATGGCTTTCTGTAGTGGTGTCACCCGGCAGCAGATCACAGACTTACCTATAACAGAAAATTGTTTCTGAGAAAGCTTCAAAAGAGGATCTTTTTAATTTTTTCTGAACACAAACCATATCACCAGCATATAGTAAAATGTTTAACCTTAGTTCTGGTTAATTTATTTGCACTTTTTCATATTCCATTCATAAACATTAAAAAGCATTGCTGACAAAGTGAAGCCCTGTCTGGCACTACTATCAGTTATATTTCTTTTGTCTTTTTTTTTTCTATGGCTTATTATTTCAATTATAATTTGCATATTTGTTTCTTTTGTACTTCTATCAGATGTTTTAGATGTTTCATTACTGAATGCAACTTTTCCATATTTTCTGTATCAAGAGCCATCTCAAAGCATATGAGAGTAACATGAGTGCAAATATACTAGTACTGTACTAGGTATTCGCTTTATTTTGTTCAGTTAATCAGCATACTAGATACAATTGTGCAGTAAAACTTTGTTTATATGTTTTTAGGAGCCTCCTTTGAGATATGATATCTAAATTTTTCAGATCATCTTGAAGATTTAATGGGATAAGAGTAGGATAAGAACTTTTAATGTACTTATGGGCATCTTGCAATGAGCTCAGCATTGGAAAGAATAGACAAAGATCTGTACTAAGAATTCTGGCTCTGGAGCTTGTTTTTATGTTGTCTGATTCAACTTTCTAGCTTACTGCCTTTACACAACTAGGACGAAAGAATAACTACTATGCATAAACAGCAAGCAAAATTTAATTCCACACTAACTCCTCAATACTTACATTGGCTGGACACTTCAAGGAACAGTTTTTCCATTTGTGGATGTAAAGCATGCACCAAGGAATGGCCATTTATAACAATGGCAAACCCTCCATTGCTTTCTGTTTCTTCTATACTAAGCCCTCGTTGGTATTCAGAGTCACTGTAAGCAAAGAAATGCTGTTGCTAGTAACAAAAGTATAACTAGATATACATGTTACTCAAGTTGTGTTATTTTATTTTGCATCAGAATGTGTTTCAAGCTATAATTCAGCAATATGGATGCTGCATACACTTAACTACTAATTTGCTTGCTCACAGATACGAAACCAGTTTCATAAATGAAATGCATGAAGTACTATATGGAATGTAGCAACGTAGTTGTAGATTTTTATCATTCTATAAAATATATTGAATTAATTACATTTTTACATACATAGTAAGTAAAGAAGGTATTGTATTCCATCCAAAAATTAGATACTGAGATTTCACTGAAATGTGTGTTTTTAGGACCCCTGAATCAGAGAGAGTGAATGCATGAGTGTATGCAGCATAACTCAAAAATGAAATATTAGTTAAATACCAAACTTGGTATTTAAGCTTAGTATCATCCAAGGATGCAACATGAAGATTTCCAGAAAAATCATTCCCTCAAACTACCCTTTACATGGAAGATTTTTCAAAACATTTGATTTTCTCAAAAAGGCTTTTAACAATTTTGATTAAAACACTGTCTATTTAATCCTTTATTGCACGAATTATTTTGCTACATATGCCATTCTTCCTTTAATTTGCAAACCAGTATTAATATCCATTTCACTGGCACCACAGTTGAAGCGGCTTGAATAGCTGTGATTGTGCGATACAAAATGGATTGACCATCCATTCAAAGTCATACATTGCGAGTTTGAGTCCCAGTGACTGCATTAAAATTGGCTACTTTATATGCCTACAGTTTTATTGCAAAAATATTAATGATGTTACAATATAAAACATCTATAACTAGCCTAATTTTATTGTTTAAGGTTACTGTAATACGAAATAGAAAAAAATCCATTAAAAATACTAAAAGCTTTTATTAATCATTTTTGTTGTATAGGTGTAACACCATGCAAAAAAGAGTTAAGAGATTTACATGATAAATAAAATGTAAACCTTGATTTTCTGGGAATATACATGATAAATAAAATGTAAACCTTGAATTTTCTGGGAATAGTATTTGAAGTCCTGCTAATTCTGATAACAATAATTTAAGAGATAGACAAAACTGGCCATGCAAAGTGAACCACTGTTCAATGACATAGCGACTAGCTTTTAAAAGATTTGACTGTTTTAGCCTTGTGTATTCCCTTATTTTCTTTCTACTTATAAAGAACAAATAAGAACATTTCTGCTAACATTTAACTTGGTTAGCATGCTATTAGAACAATTAGCTTTGTAATAATCTGCTATCGAATAGGTACAGAAAGTTATGCGAATGGAACACATCAGATTTTCTTTTAAGATGTCCATCATCTGGAACAATTTTCAGCTTATTTACTTAATAATTTACTCAGCTGAAATCATCCCAACTGAGATAAGATTGTGAGAACAACAACATTTAGCTGCTTGTGAACCACACATTCCTAAATAACGATTATACAGTACTAACTCAGTTTATATACTATACCATATTATGCAAATTTCTTAGAATATCAACTCCCATAGGTATAAGATTTCTTAAAGGATTTCTCTGAAGTGTAGAAACTAACACATTTAGCTAAAAAGCAGATAATAGAATTGGAAAACAACACATTTCTGCTCTATACACTTCCACATTCAATAAATTTAAATGTAACAAAACTCTACTACTAGCAAATATATGTATATTGATTGGCAAAGCTTACATGCTTGTCTTGGAAATCCTGCATGCAACTTCACGGTGCTTGCAAACATTACTGAACTTTCAAAATTTATATCATGGCAAAAAGTTACTGAATCCTAGGATTTCAATATCCTTGCATCTTTGAAATAAACTGAATTTCACAACAAGGATTTTAGAGAGGTAGAGTCACACTCCTGGTTTCCATCCAATTGCTCTGACCACTGAGCTACCATGACAACGTGCTAGCACCAACATGAGTCAGTTGGAGAATTTAGTGCAGTGCTGTTATGTTGCCATGGTAGCTCAGTGGTCAGAGTAACTGGATGGAAACCAGGAGATCAGCAATTCAAATCCCAGTTATGGCATTGAATTTTTCATTCTAACTATCTCTCCAACTTCTGTCCTCACATGACTGGCATGGAAAGAAACAATTAATAAGGACTTTGTTTGTTAGAAATGTAAAGTGTATTAAATATCTAAATAACAGGCAGAATGGTAAAAATAAAAGCTTGAAAAGAGTACTTGACCTTTGCCTTCACCAACATAATCCAATTTATTCTCAACTTATCCCTCTAGGATTAAGTAGCAGGTTAGCACTATCCCCAAAAATATTGTAACCAGCAGGCCATTTAATAAACACAATATTTTTCATCATAAAGATTCTCCTAGAGTTGTCGACTCTAAGGGACTTGTATGTCCAACTATGAAAGCCATGTTAGCAAAGCCTCTAATACTACGATTTGGAACCTCATGAGGTAGGTGCAGAGGGAAAGATTTGGAGGTATGGCTTTGTTAACATAGAGCTATATGAGGTGTATACACTCAGTGGAAATAACGTGTAACAATGGCTTTCCCCATGAGACTATTAGCTATTCCTTCAATTGTCTTCACTCCGTCGATATTGTCTTTTATTAACTAAGGACCAGTTTCACAGCTTAAGCCAAAGCTTTAGTAAGGTACAGGCACACTTAAGTCATATTATGCTTTGAATTAAGTTTTGCAAGTTTCACAATTAGGCTCCACTTTACTGAGTTGAACAACTCCATGGAACGATAAAAGTTAGTAATGCTTAAGCAAATGCATAAATTTCCAATGCTTGTTTTTGGAGGAACTATTCTTCCTAAAATAAGCTTTTGTAAATTAAGCAGCAATATATAGTTAATTAACAAAATCAGGTCAAAACCAACTATGAACTTTACTTCCCAAGAACTCAGCATTCTCCTACAAATTGTGAAGTCCATAAGCATGTAATGAAGTGCAAGCAATCATACAAATTACAGTGGAGTAAGAAAAACCACATGCAAGGAAAAATGTAAAGCAATGAGTGGATCAGAATAGTGTGAAACAGTTTTGATAACTTTGCATGCTGTAGATTTTGAGATAAAGAAAAATGTTCCAACTGTGATTAGCATGCTCATTTGCATATTATAACCTCAGTGTTTAGAGAAGCATTGCTTCTGACAAAACGCTTTGTTACTAAATTATAAGATACTAGATGTGATGACAGTGAGTGTAACAAAATATACTGACAGTATGAAGTAAAAAATTAAGTTTTGCTTACCAGTCAGTTTTATGTTTATTTTATTGTGCTTTTATTTGTATCATGGATAATAATTTATGGTAATCACTGTCAACTGTTTACTTAATGAACATATCTCATAAAATTATCAGTCATTTCATACATATGAATTGTTCGTATTCTAAATATTTTAGATAGCCATCTATTATGGGTTAAAATGATGCATTTGTTTATCACAAATATTGTCTTTTTAAGTTTTGCTTACCAGTCAGTTTTTATGTTTATTTTATTGTGCGTTTATTTGAATCATGAATCATAATTTATAGTAATCACTGTCACTGTTTATTTAATGAATATCTCTCATAAAATTATCAGTCATTTCATACATAAGAATTGTTCGTATTCTAAATATTTTAGATAGCCATCTATTATGGGTTAAAATGATGCATTTGTTTATCACAAATATTGTCTTTTTAAGTTTTGCTTACCAGTCAGTTTTTATGTTTATTTTATTGTGCGTTTATTTGAATCATGAATCATAATTTATAGTAATCACTGTCACTGTTTATTTAATGAATATCTCTCATAAAATTATCAGTCATTTCATACATAAGAATTGTTCGTATTCTACATATTTTAGATGGCCATCAATTATGGGTTAAAATAATGCATTTGTTCATCACAAAAATTGTCTTTTTCAGATAACACATGGCAATTACTTAGCTTACAGGGCAGATAGCATGGCTTAAGTCATGCCACAGATAAGCTTATTGTTTAAACTGCATACTTAAAAACTCCACTCTTATGCTTTCCATTAAACTGATTTGAAGCTTAAGCTTAAACTGTGAAACTGGTTCTAAATGTCTTTAATCCCTGTATTTTTGGAACAACATATATTCAAAGACTTTCAATAATTGAAATAAAACTATTATAATCTTAATCTCATTTTACGGCTTATAGTTCTTTGTAAACAGTTTTTTTCCTTTCTTTCTTTATCTTATTTCTAAATGACCTGGGGAGGTGGTCAATATTATAAATGTCCATGACCTTTGTAAGCAAATTTTGATAATGTTTGCTGGTGTTTGTTAAAGCATTTTATTTACCATCTTGAACTTTTTATTAACATTTTACTTACACTTTAATACAATTTCAGTTAGGTATTGAAAACTGCCAATTTCATGCAACTCGTTGAGTATAGATGGCATTATTAATAAATTTGCTACAATAGGCAAATGATTTTCTTTTTGTGTAAATGAGTTTATTTAATTGTTTTTCCCACACAATCTGCATGTAGGACAGAAGTTGAATAGTCAGACTGAAAAATTCAATGCCATAGTGGATTTGAAACATAGATCTTCCAGTCAATAGCCATATGCTCTAACTACCGAGCTATCATGGTAACATGCTGACATATTAAATTTCTCAGCTGACTTGCATGTTTTCTGGTAAATGAAAAGGTGATCTCAAATCATTTTGAGATGACATACCACAATGTGACTTACAACACCATAAATACTTTAAAGTTCTGGGCTTTATAGTTTAACCAACTATAAAGCCAATTAGTATTAATTAATTGTTTTTCCATACAAGCCATATGTAGGACAGGAGTTGGATAGGTAGAGTCAGACTGAGAAATTCAATACCATAGCTGGGATTTGAACCACAGATCTCCCAGTCTCTAGTTGCAGATGATAAAACTATGTTTGGTGACTGCATTTTGAAATGTTTACAGCTCTACTTGTGTGAAATTCCACCGAAAAAACACAGCAGCACCACTTTTAAATACACAAATAAGCTTTTCTATTCAGTTAAAAAATTCATGCCCATTATTATTTTAATGACACTGAGGCCAAGAAGGATGTGGAGGAGAAGAGCATTATTAAAAATAGGAAAAAAGAAGGTACACTTATATAAGGAGTCAGTGTTAAATATTTGCAAGTAGGAAAACAGTATTTTCAACTTTAATAATTTGGCAATATGCTTTTGGCAATCAGAGATGATATCTACAAAACACATGCTTCATTGCTAGAAAGTTTGATTTATTTTTGTCATTTGTTACTTGGTCAGGCATTCCAACACAAAAAGGTTTAACTACACATTGCTATATTAATTAAAGTCCACACTTCCAAATTTGTAATCAAACTTAACCATGTTTTTCGCATGCTTATTGAAATTCCTACTGGAATGTGTTCCCCAAATCAGACGTTGTGACTGGACTGTACAAGTATGAAAAAGCAGGCTATTAAAAAACGAAGGCAATTTACACAGAACCAAGAGATAGTCCAAACCTATAAATGGATATGCCTGCTGTAGGACATTCACTTACACCCATAACTTATTTAATAAGTATCCAAATTACGAATAATCTTTAATTATATTTTTGATAGAACAATGACCAATCAAGATTCTTCATGAGTGATTAATATTTAAGATTAACAGTCACAGGATTGAAATAAGAAGTCAGGATATTTTATTTGTTAAGGATATGAACAATCAATCAAGGAAAAGATAAAAATAATAACATTATAAGTGTGTGTAAGCCAAACAAGTGGCAGATGACATAGCTTTGGAGTATTCTTATAAAAAAGACAGAGGATCCTAAAAGACAAGTTATTTACCATACATAATTTTACAAGGCAAAAATGCTATTCTCTTCAGTAATTATTGAGAATTTCAAGAACAATTCTGAGAATACACTGAGTTTAAATGAATATTGCTATAAAGGTTTATAAAGGTTTTGCTCTCGGCCAAAATACATTAATTCTTTCTACAACAAATTGCACTTCAACTTCTGAAAGTTGAAACTAACATCGCAATAATTTGAGAAAGGTTCACATGACTATGAATAACAATGATGAACATCAGAGAGACAATAGTGTTAATGTTACACATCAAAAGCTTTTAATGCTTATAAGACTGCATACTTTCTACCAGCGTACAAACATTTGATCCCTCAATTAAAACATCTCCGTTGAAAATGGTGGCAAAAGCCACCGAAACATGTACAAAGTAAGTTACCTTATTTCAAGAGTGAAGTTTGAGTGTAATCTATGTTTTTACTCCTATTTAATTTGATCCCTCCTTGTACATTATCATAGACATGAGGATATACTATGCAAATAATGTATTGAGAGATAACAGGTAAAGACAGATGTTAATGTGTTAATTCACAATACAATCCGTGCATTAAATGGAAAATGTTCTATTGACAAAGATAGAGGTTATGTGCAACTACCTGTGCGGAATCCACCATACATTCAACTGTATTGAATGCATAGTGTTCTAAAGACTCTGCTTAATATGGTGGGCCCTGTGCTGTTTTCACAACAAAATTAACTCAACTGAATGGACAGTATTCTATCAATGTATACATTGGCTAGCAAGCTAGCCACTGTGCTGTTTCCACCATACCTTCAACTCAGCTGAATAGAAAATATTCTACCAATAAAGACAGTAGTTAATGTACTATTCCACAACTTCCTTCCCGTATCTTAGGGTTTACATTCAAGTCACAAGAACTTAAATCTGGAGAAGATGGCTTGTTGGTCTCTATGGCTGCACTCGCTAAAGTGCCTCGCTTTGGTGCTTCGTCGCGCAAGGGATTGTGGGTTCGAGTTCCGCCTTAGGCATGAGTGTTTGTGTATTTGTAAAATATGTTTATGTATACGTGTGTGTGTGTGCGGGTGTGCGTGTGTGTGTGTGTGTTAGAAGCAAAAAGGAAACAGTAACTAAATAGAAAACAAACGAAATGTTGGGAAAAGGGGCAAAAAGAAGGAAAAAGAAAAGGGAATACAGCGCTGGAGTTACAACAAGACTCCAGAGCTGTATTCAAATCAAAACAAAAATGTACTAAGAACCTCTGCTGATCCCACCAAATAGTCAACTGCAATGAATGGAAGGTGTTTTACTGACAAAGGCAACGGTTAATGTGCTGGAATGAGTGTCGATTCTCCCAGTAAGCTACATTGAGTGGCAAAAAAAGTGAAACATTTAATTTTAAAATCAACCTATGTGTTTAATTAAACCAAAACTTATATAACATAATCTCTTTAACAATTATTTTACAACATTTATCATCTGAGGTATAAGGAGTATTCTTAGGTGCAAATTCTACCCTATTATTGATTTTATTGCAAAAAATTATAAATATGTATGGTGACACATCTCTATAAACACAAATTTAAAAAAGAATGTTGGAAACTGACAATTTTAATGGGTCTATGGTCCTCTAGCTGTTTGTGTAAGATAGCCATTTCAGTAATAACTACAGCTCTAATTCGGTCAGGCATGCTCCAGAGATGTGCAATCTCCTCTTGTGGTACCAATTCCCATTCCACTTGAAGTGCATGCCAAATATCTGCCTAAGAGTTGGAGAATCAATCCTGGGCACTTCTCCCAAGCTTGTCCCAAGCATTTTCTACCAGGTTCAGGCCTGGGCTGCATGATGACTAGCATTGTTTAATTCCAATCACATTTAAGAACTCAGAAACATATCAAGCAATGTGTGGATGATAGTCATCTTGTATATCTTGAATATCATCTATAAAATTGGTTATCAGCATGAATCTTTTTAATGTACTGTTGAAGTGTCAGTGACCCATTCTCGTGTAATGGTTACCATGCTAACTTCATATACCCAAGGCCGGGTTCAAACCCGGCAGAGGACGATGGATTTTTTCGGGTGTAAAAATCCTTAGCATGGCTTCCTTCAGAAGGGAAGTAAAGCCGTTGGTCCTGTGTCATAGATTTACGGCACATAAAAGAACCTCAAGCCTGAAAGAGAGGCCTCTGAGCAAAATTTAGTGGTCTTTCACACCCAATTTAGAATGGGACGCTGAGAACCACAGTAGTTAAAGAGCGTCCATAAATAACACGTTATTTTTTTTTGACCCATTCTCGAAAAACATCAGTTCAGATCATGCTTATACTGAACCTCCATTAAAAGTTGTCCTTGCAGAAAACTGCAGAGAGCATAATGTTCATCTAACTAACTCTCTCCCTTGCATTTGATGTGGTCAAGCAGAACTTAATTTCATACACAAAGAGTATTGTGCCCTATTGCTTCATAGTCCAGTTTTGATAAATGCAAGCAAACTGCATCCAAGAGATACCTTTTACTGAATTTAACATGCCTTACTTGCTGCAAATTATTCTGACCTCCAGCAATGATATATGTTGGTCATGAAGAACTTGCAGTAAAAGAAAATTATTGTTGCAAGCAGAGGTACAACTACCGGACCTTCTGACCTACATAGGTTGATTGCTTAGTTCTGGCAACTATTTTTGATTTCAAATCATAGCAAACTTGCATAATTCCAAGTTTTATAGGTATTCAATGTAGTCACCAGCATTGCACACTTATTCCCAGCAATATGAAAGTCATAGGATTCCATTGGCACAACTTAATCTGTGAATGTTACAGTCAGAGCAGTCGTCTCTTGGACGACTTTCGTTTGTTTAGAAGTGAATCCCATGAATTCATTCCTGTATCTTAGGGTTTAGATTCAAGTCACAGGAACTTATCTGGAAAACAAGGCAGGTGGAAGAGCACTTTCCAGCCCTGGCATTGAACAATTCAGATACTGCTTCTGCTCATGCAAAATCACTGGTGGGTTATGCAAAAAGTGTTGCTATTTTTTTCTCTTGTAGATTGCTTCATAGAAACAAAAAGCAGTATGCAGGATTAATCTTCTGTCTTGGGGGAATGATATGCTTTAAAATCACACAACCCCAATGAGGGATCTCATTAGTGGGGGTCTGCAGAACTATTGTTTTTTGTGGTTACTTAAGATGACACCATTCATCTGATTGGCATTTCTCTGTGGCTCAAGTCTATCAATTGTAATGCTATGCCATAAGTACTCCTCTCCCTCGTGTTCACAACACTCCAAATGAGTATGAGAAGCTTCATTTCTGCATGTTCATTAAATTATGCAGAATTCATTTTGAGGCAATTTTTACCATTTTTACATGCTCCTTTAACATGTGAAGCACAGTCAAAGGTGCTAGTCCTATATCTGAGCTAACTCACGAATTGTAAAGCTCTGATCCATCTCCACTAAAGCAGACACAGTTTTTATATCTTTGTCACTCATTAATGCATGACCAACCGAGGCATGTGTGAGAGACATTTTTGTGTATTGCACTTTGATACCTTACAGTAAGGTAAATCAACTGCACCTTGAGCAAACCTCTTGGCATTCTTGATGGCACTGTAGTGCTGTGCAATCTCTATTAAGTATCCATCACCAACTCGCTTAATTTTGTGCTCAGCAAACAAGCTTGCTACAGGCATGCAGTGGGTAAACACATAACAGCAGTGGATAGTCTCTCTTTCCTTGTGTTGTGTGTCAGTTTATAATATCAGAAACAGAAATCAATTCAACATAGAGGATGTTGAGTCTTTCTTATATATAGAAAGTGGTGGAATAAGTGTTAAATTTGTGGCAAGGTTATGCAATCAGAAAATTCAATTTGCAGCATCATTACAAACCCATGAAGTAAGTATGACAATTACCAAGGGGGAGGACGTTATTTTCAAATTGTGTTTGATCTCAATTAATGACCAAGATCTTATTCATATTCACTTATATAAATGTGAAAGCTTTTCATTGCAAATTAATTCTCATACTTGGCATTACATTGTAATGTTATTGACCCAGTTTTACTATGTTAATTACTATGTCATTATTGTTTGCAATTATTTAAGTTTTGATTATCAATTATAATCAACAAATCCATGAAAATATGTATTTGCTCAAATTAGAAATATAAATACTAATATAAGAGACATAAAAAAACATTTGTTTACCAATTATGAACATACAATAAGTATTTTGAGCCATGATAGGTAGGCTACAAATTTCAAATGCAAAATGTCGCCTACCACCACTTAACTGAAGACTTTTTTTTTTATAGTGTTTAACACCTGCTTTTACTACATAGGCACCATAGACGATGACATTGATAATACATGGAATGAAGATGTAGCACCGGTGGAATGTGATGGTGGAGGAAACTGGAGAACCTGGAGAAAACCTGTCTCTGTGCCACTTTGTCCACCACAAATCCCACGTGCGGTCGCTTGGGAATGAACCCAGGCTGCCTGGCTGAGAGGCTAATGGTCTAACTACTCTACGAAGGGGAGGCCCTGAAGAAATTATGTTTTTGCTTTCTGCGCAATTCAAGGTCACCAGTGCACAGTAGACGATTCACAGGAGTAACCAGCTCTCTGTCCTTTACTCAGAGTAACCAGCTATATATGTACATATATATCATATAGATCCTGAAAAGATAATTATATCATAATATTTAAATTAAAATAGTATTTAATCTATATTTAAATAAAATTATTTCGAATCCTAATCCTAATAATCTTACTAAAATTTATATTAAAATTGGCATTTGGTGACGGCTGCCCTAGCACATTAAATTTTTAACCAGCTTCTCTGTATTTGCTTTGAAAACATTGCCGACTGTACTCCATTACCGCTTGTTCACAACTGATTTCCTAATTTTTATCACTGTGAGCGGAGATGGAGAAAGAAGGGCAAGTTCATTTACTTGAAGGAGGGGAAGTGACGTCTATTTCCTTAGCACAACATTATTATAGCACAATTGCCACTACTAAAAAAAAAAAAAAACAAACAAAAAAAAAAAACAAAAAAAAAACAAAAAAACAAAAAACCCAAATCAACACATGTAGAGACCATTCTTCCTGAACCTCTGAACAGTCCTGCACATTTTGGAATGAGTTATATTGCTGAAGCTGGACTTCGTCTAACCCCCACTAATGTCACAACCCTTACATTTTCAGCTCTAAGAACCATATCAAAATGTTAAAACTGACTTAAGACTGGTTGCTAGGCAAGTCTGAATACTTTAAATTTTCATCCAGCACAACAATACCAGCAACAATTTTAATACTTAACATAATTTTGAGGTGATTGTTGCAAAAAGTCTCCTTAGATATAAAGTTAATGAATGGTTCAGTAGAATCCAAAGAAAGGTTTCAAGGAATGGAGTAGAGCATTTTAAATCCATTGATTAAGCATTAGACTTGTACATAGTAATGGCATTAGTTCTGTCAGTACTTTCATTGCATATACTCTAAATAAAACTATGCAAACCCATTAATGTTCATATATTCTGATAGAACACAAAAAATGCTACAATATGAACATACTCTCATTCAAAATTATCACCATATGCAGCTCACAGCCACGAAGACATTGAGGCCATTCATCAATAGCTGCATGAATGGTGTCCAGTGGAATTTTTGATAGCTGATGTGATTGATTTTTTTAGCATCTCAATATTACAGTGCCTCTTTTGTTATGCCATCGTTATGCTTCTGCTACAGAGAATAATCCAATGGATTGAGGTCTGAACTTCTGCTAAGCCAGTCAGCAGCAGTGATGAACCATTGAACATTAGTTGCCAACCACTGTTACGTGGTTTTTGCTTTGTGTTTTTGCACTCCCCATATGTCGTTAACAAAGCCTGGAGTCGAACCTAGCATATCTTCTTTAATTTTTCAGTTAGAAAATGCCTTATGTAACATTTATCTGTTATGTGCACTAACATGTAAATCATCCTTCAAACCACATGATATTCTTCATGAAGAGATGTTCATTTCACAAGAAAAAATTGTTTGTTTATGTGAAGGATTGCATTGAACATTGTCCTTGCACGAACAGCATTCATAACTTCCTTTGTGCGTACACATTTAAGACAGCCAGATCTGGCTGTCAACAATTGCACCTATTTCTTTAAACCATACTATTGTCCGAAACACAAATCATTCATTGATGCCAAGAGGTTTCAGTGTCAAAAAAATTTCCTTAGCTCACTTTCCACAATCAAATAACATCAATACAGCAAAACAATTTTCATACACTCCCCACTTCATCTTTATCTCTTGTCGGTTACTGGCACATTGCAAGACGGTTCCTTGCGGAGAAGTAAAGGTGAACTTGTGGATGACAATATGCAGCACTGCCATGTTTCTTCATTCACAATTTCCATACTACAGCATATTTAATTTTACTGACAGAACATATGGCAGTACTTTTATTTTCTGCAATGTTGCAAAGTTAGCCTTATGTAAGTCTTAAAACTCAAAACTTAATTGTGGAAAAAAAAAAATCCAGGGAATAGTATGCTGCTTTACATTTAATTTCTCTTTTTCTGCCACTGAATGTATATTGAATCACAAGGGTTCTGCTGACAAAGACATCTGCTAAACCTTATGCTGACTGCATGGAAAGCTTTCTAATGATGCAGTTATCTATGCAATTCTACTGCACAATCAATTGTATGAAATAAGAAGTGCTCTTTACACAAAAAGAGCTAATGTGGTAAAACACTAGTTATTCGTGCTGATTACACCATACAATCCAATTGTTGAATACAATAAACACAGTGCTTTAATACATTAGGATCTGTGCTGATTTCACCATATAATGGACTGTGCTAAATACAATAAACAAGTAATTCATACTTAGGATATGTGCTGATTTCACTATATAATCAACTATAGTGAATGGAAAGTGCTCTACTAATAAAAGCAGTGGTTACTATGCTGAAATTTGTGCTAATTACATCTTATAATCAATTGTATTGAACGGGAAGTGTTCTAACAATAAAGACAGTGGTTATTGTGCCAAAGTAGTAGCTACCTGTGCTGATCCACCATACAATCACGTATACCGAATGGGAAATGCTATATTGATAGACAGGGGTTAACGTGCTAGAACAGTAGCTACCTGTGCTGATCCCACCTGAAAGTAACAATGCTGACCGATGTGGGTGCCGGAGTAGGCGCAGCTGTGTGTGGTCCCCCATGGTTCATAGTGGCACTCCGCACTGAATCACGAAATTTGGACAGCTGGGATTCAACCTCATCATATGTGTGTCCATCCGCAATGAATGTGTCAGCCATTTCATCTGTCAAGAGCTGGCAAGAGTACCCAATATTGATGGCCGTCTCTGAAATTATATTTGCAAATTGAATTATTCTGGTTGGTTTAGATTAAAACATTAATATTTCATTTAAAAGTGGCACTATTTACTTGTAGAATTTTGGAATGTCCAAGTTCTATTCAGCATCATTTACAGTAAACAAGGAATTTAAAACCCTGAAGTACCTATTAAAATATATGATTCCTTAAAAAAGTAAAAGCTCATTCACAATGAAAAGTAAAGCACCCATGCAGCATATAAGCAGGACTTTGCATTCATGTTATTCAATAGAAGGATTCACATATAGCCTTACAACACATTATGCAACACAAGAAATTGCAAAATCCAAAATTTATCCTTGCATTACCACATATAGAGGAAGTATTCTGCACTTCTTTCTCTGTGCATTGAAGTTTATGAAAAGGACATAATCACAATGCAAGATTTTATGCTATCTACTGCTCAATCATGGTGCTCTTCAGTTAGGCTATGCCATGCTGTTTTTAAATGATGACACCAGATGCAGAGTTTGCTACTTACAAAATATGTACTGTTTGCTTGGTTCAGCAGCTTTTTACGTTCTAAATATTTAATTATAAAGACTGGATGAATTTTTCTGCTTGGTTCAGCAACTTTTTACGTTCTAAATATTTAATTATAAAGACTGGATGAATTTTTCATACTGGATATTATTGGTTATGTTATTCAATTTGAAACTTGTGTGCAGTTGAAAGATATTCCGATGCAATTTATGGATCTAAAACATGTACCAACTTCTTGCTTATGCTAGCAGCTGAATAGTGAATATTCTTGGCCTTATGTTAACATTACCTCTTAACTGTGAATGGGATCTAGACTTACCAAATTTTAACCAGACACTGTAAATATTGAATTACAAAAAATACCTATATTTGCATAAATTAAAATGGGTATTTGTATTCTAGTTACAATATCTAAGGAAGACCTAGGGTGAGTTTTACACTAAATTACATGCATTAAAACAATACTTTTATACTATATTTATTTCCATATATATAAAATGGCCTCTAATATTGAATAAAATTATTCTGTATGTTTTGATGGGTTATCAAACTTCATTTCAGTCATGAGGTGAGACATGAGCAAATCTTGAGTAATGGGGAAATTTCTTTCCTTCCCTCCCTCTCTACAATGGCTGAGAGGGGAAATAGAGGTGCCAGCTTGGCGCAAATGACTAAACACAACCACAACAGCATGCAGTGTGAAACAATTGCAATTCACTTGAAAGTAATTGTTGGCACATATCCATAGTTATAGCGAAATTATTTTGTTCATTATAAAGCTAATTTTTATATATCTATAACATGTCATTAGCAATATGTAGAGCATGAGATGGAGAATTTTGCTTGAAGGAATATCAAAATGCTTATTTTTGTTGTAATCCAGCTTATCACACAGTGATTTGGCAACCTGAACATAGCCAAACAATATGCAATATTACTGTACTCGCCACATGCTTCTACAGCTCCTCAATTCCACTCGTTGCACCATCTTCATCCTCATAACCAGCATCACTATGGATATTGTCGGCATCATGGTCTTCTTCCAAGTTAACAATAATCTGCTAGTTTTTATTTGCATAAACATCTTGTATGAGCTATGAAGACTTGATAACAATGACATTAACCGATTCATGTTGAGGATATCCAATTAAAAGCTATCACCATAAATGAAAATTTCTTTTCAAATTTTGGACCATTCAATGTCTTTAAACTAACTCAAAATATACTAAATTATTCCTAAAAGAAACTTCCATATACTTTTTGAACCTATCACACTCTCTACTAAAGCCTCTACTTTGTTCTGCTAAAGGTATTTTACTTATGCTGCTGGAATCATCATCAAACACATACTGAATGAATTACACATTACATTAAAAACTAACCAAGGTTATGTTTTACATTGTGGTATTACACTGTAAATCACTCTTGAATAATTGTTTATCATTACCTACTGTTCTTCCTCACAAAGAAAGACTCCAGTGCACTTTTATGATAGACTGTAGAGGCATTTTCCACAGTGCAACAGAAACTCACAATGGCAACTGTTATGCCACACCTTAATAGTTATTTTTAATGGTAAATAACTACACATATTTCTCTTCATTCATCAATTTTAAACAAACACACAGTCACCTTTTCATATCAGAGGAATCATTCATTTTCTTTAAATAAACAGCAAATAACCAAAAGTGCAACCACCACAACCTCTGTAAACATCTGCCCTCTTCACAGTCTTTCGTCAACAGGGCTTGACCATGTAACCCTGTGACTTGACCATGCACACAAGAGGCTACTATACACCATGTGACCAGAAGTTACCAATACCAATGTACTAAAAAATATGCGCACATTTCAAAATACAATCTTTAAACATGGAATGAAATACAGAATTTTTCACATTCTGTATGGCAGTAATACGTGACATATGATTCTTCCTTTTTGAATATGGGACATCTGGCAAGTGGGATCATAGGCAAATAGTTACCAGAAACCCTTGGAATAAATGTGTTACACTAAAGTTATTTTTAACATTCAGTATGTACATTTATGTATTTTGTTCTTGTATTTTCTTACATTCTGTACCATAAGTTAAGGTGTTTAAGATCCAATGCAGCAGAATTGCTGAATAATCACTTGTGTTTCTTGTGCAGTTTAAAATATACATTTTTTATCAGTGTTTCTACATTTTAAAACATTCAGTTTGTATACTATTGGCACTTCAATCAATTTCACCTAAGAAGTATGCTATATATATATTTTTTTTTTTTTTTTTTTTTTTTTTTTTTTGCATATATCTGTCAAAAATTAGGTTATTTAAATAGCTAACCCATGGTATATATATATTTGTATAAATACCTAGCAGATTGTATTAAAGGAAGGCTTTTTAATTAGATCCCATGTGCTAACTGATAAAGCTGCCATTTTGTTAATCAAGTATTTATTATTTCATTCTTTAGTTAAGCATTTAGTAATAATTTAATTTAACAGCAAATTCAAACGTTGAAATTATCCAGTTCAGTAAGAGAGAAAACAATTACTAAATTTTATGGAACATTAGCTTATAAGAATCTAGTTTAAGGGACTACACTGAATTATTTTACTGCTGTTCCTATAGTATAAATTGCTTCAAACATATTATTCAGTTACTTTATGTAGGTGGATTAGAGTTTAAATGGCTTAAAAATTAGCAAATTATAGATCCAAATTATAGATTTAAATCTTATAAAATTGATAAAAATGCCCTGAAACTTCATAGAAAGTATTAAACTTCACAATGAAATACACTATGCAATTAGATAGCATAATAAGCAGTGTTTAATAAATATCAAATTACTGTACATTGACTATATCTTATTAAAAGTCTGCAGAGACCTTAAAAAAATTGTGATTATATTGCAGAATAGTCCTGCAACATAGAGTGCAGTAAGAGTGTGGAACTGTCATTCCCAATGTATTTGGTTCAATACCAGGGACGGCTCCTCAAGGGAGTTGTAGGTCTGCAATCCCCCAACAATTTTCCCAAACCTCCAATTGTATTTTCAACACATTATTACAATTTTATTTCCTGGTTATCTGCAGGTAACACTTAATTTCGAACAATTGTAGGGGTATCAGTTTGCAGGCTTGTTGCAACTCTCATTAAGGTGCGCAATAGGCATGTTAAGGGAAGGAGAGGAGAAAGGGCAGTAGGTAGGCCTGACAAAACTCTCTTTGCGATAAAGCTTGCCGCCGTTTGTCAAACTAACCGTTGTTAGACCCATGGTTTTTACATACTACTGTCAAACAACTGGTATGTCTCCCTTCAGACACACCTTAATTGGCAACTTACATTCTGGTTGGCTGACTGGGTAAAATATGTGAATCAGTTGGAGGACTGAAAGTCATACCAGCATGTTGCCATAGTAGCTTAATGGTTAAAGCAACTGCACAGAGAGCAGGAGAACCATGTTGAAATCCTGCGTGTTGCAATGAATTTTTCTGCTGGTTCTAACAGTAAAACATTGAAGTTTGTGTTTTTGTATAACCTATGATGTGTCACAATAAAGTTTCCTTTCAGTGCATATTTCATATTACAGATTTTACAAATGCTTTCTTTGAGCAAATATTTTGTTTAAAACTATACTTGCTCCAAACTGTATAGTAATAAAATGTCTATTATGCATACATTTGTGAACCATAAATTTATTCAACACATCTTAAAATCTTTAAAAAAGATTAATGATTTCTTCTTCGGATGTCAGCCAGGTAAGTAATGGATTAATTTCCAAGCTTTCAATGACATATTCTGTCTCCATCATCAGGAAACTCTTGAAAAAGATGTCTCAGGAAATCAATTTTCCATGAAATACGTTCTTAAGTACAATAAATGCCTATAATTAAGGTGAACACATTAGCTGGGTTTCTTCATTGTGTTGTCATTAATATTTTAATGTAAGAAATTACCAGTGTTGTCCACGAGAGATAAATGAATTTTAAGACAAGAGTAAGTGTATTTCATCCTATATTACTTACATCAGGTGTAAGACATGTCAATTTATACATTACAATTAAAAACAGTGTTACAAATATAAATTATATAACATAAGCAAAGTGAAAATGAATATGCATACAATAATTATAATTAAATAATATATTTAATTAAAATATTCCATAAATGCATTAATGAAGTAAAAACAATTTTCTAATATTACTGATTTTATTTGGTGCTTAAATTTGGCTTCTGAGGTGGTGTGTTTAAGCTTATTGCATAACTTATTACATAGTTTAATGCCTCAATAGATTAAATTCTTATTAATCAGTGATATTTTGTTAGTGTTAATGGACAAATGTTCCCCTATTTCTTGTGCTATAGATGTGTTTTTTATCATTACTTCAAAACTTGTTGCATGTTTTCTGATAGACATCCCATTTCAGAATCCAAATACTGAGATATTTTATTGAGGATTTGCATTGGATGAGCTCATTGTAAAGCTCTATCTGTGACTTCTGCAGATTTGGCTGTTGCCAGTGACAAAAAGAAACAACAGTATTTGTTAATATTAATAATTTATTTTGTATGTGAAGCCTAGTATAAATATGTGACTTTCCACATATATATACTAATTTCAATTACCTTGCTTGTCCCCTGTCAAGACCCAGATCTTGATTCCAGCCAGAGACAGATTTGCTATTGTCTGAGGTACCCCATCCTGCAACTTATCCTCAATGGCAGTAACACCTAAACAAATAAAATCAGTAGAAAATGAGCATAATAAGCAAATCTACAGATGCAGAATCAGACAAAATACGAGGGGCATACTGAAAGTCACGAGCAACCCATTGTAAAAATTTAAATTTCAACAATGTAACGAAACGAATTGCAGGATCGTAATCTACAGACTTTAAGCCACATGTTGACATATTGTGACGTCATTAGCTTCTATCACGTGACCACAGACGGTGTTTGAAAAATGGCTGACATTGATGTTTCTTTTCGACAGCATGCTGTCATTGAATTCCTTGTGAAAGAAGGAATTCAATGAAATGCTCCTGAAATTCATCTCAGACTTCAACGTGCATATGGAGGTGTCTGCATGGGTGCCAGCAGTGTTAGAAGATGGGTGAAACATTTCAAAGATGGAAACACGAGTCTGCAAAATGCGTCTCGTAGCGGGCATCCTCGAACTGCCTCTACAGAACGCAACAAGGAAAGAGTTGATGAGCTCTTTTACAGGAGATAGCCGTTTCACTATGAATGAAATTGCTGCGAAACTTGGAATAGGACATAGTGCAGTGCAAGAAATGATCCACAGCTTGGGTTATCGAAAGGTCTGTGCCCGTTGGGTCCCCCGTTTATTGACTGAAGACCACAAACTTCAGAGAAGAACCATTGCACAAAACCTTCTTCAGAGATTTCATAATGAAGGTGATGCATTTTTGACGTGTATTGTGACTGGAGATGAGAGCTGGTTCCATCACTATGAGCCAGAAACGAAACGTCAGAGTATGGAATGGCACCACTTGAACTCACCATCGAAGAAGAAAGCGAAGACAGTGCAGTCTATAGGAAAAGTTATGGGAAGCGTCTTTTGGGATGCACAAGGTTGCATTCTGGTTGACTTTCTTGAACCTGGACAAACCATAAATTCTGCCCGCTACATCAAGACACTTCTGAAGCTCCGTCGGGCTTTGCGTGATAAACGCCCTGGAAAGAGGATCATCCTTCAACAGGATAATGCGCGTCCGCATACTGCCCGTGCCACAATGGAGAAGATCAGGGCATTAGGGTGGGAAACACTTCCACATCCTCCCTACAGTCCCGACTTGGCACCCTCCGACTACAATCTTTTCGGTTCTGTGAAGGAGCAGATGCGTGGCCAACGCTACGAGATGCTGGAGGATATTCGGAAAGCAGTGCGTCAAGCTCTGCGGGCAGCGGAACGGAGTTCTATCACAAGGGCATTTTCAAACTTGTAGAACGATGGGAAAAATGTGTGCAAAACAATGGAGACTATGTCGAAAAGTGAAAGAAAGTCTGTAGATTATGATGATGTATTTGGTTTGGCTTAAAAATGTATATTAAGATTGTAAAACAGTGTTGCTCATGACTTTCAGTATGCCCCTCGTATTATCATTTTGAGTATTGTTTATCTAAATGGATTGACTGATAAGACAATGGACATTTAAAAAACTGACTCATATGACATGACATACTGGACATGAAATAATTGTGAGTTAAATATTTTTTATACATTTGTTGCATGTTTGCAACACTTAATTTGCATGAACCACATATGTTTTTAGGTTTCCACTAAGTTATGTCATCTACTCAAGCCAAGTGCTATATAATCATATTTATGGTGGGAATAGCCTTAGGCTATCAATGAGACGAGAACACAGGTGGATACATCTAGGTATGTTCACATGCAGCGTAAGCTTATAGAAAACAAAGATTAGATATAAGGGGAATACATAAGCTGAATGAATAGCCATATTTTTAAAAATTTCTTTGAAATTACATCTTCCTGGCAAAATATCAGAAAATAATTTAATTGTTACATCTACATAACTTTCTCAATTACTTTGTAGTTTATTAATGGATATTTCTTTTTAATAAAGTTTATTTTTTGCTTCTCTTTGTAAATATAGCTATATTTCACACTTTGTTAGGATAAAGGGGGAACAGTGGTGGTCAAATGTTCAAGAAGTAGACACTACATACTAGTCTTAAAACTCCATACTCTTTCCATAAATCATGAGAAACATAGAAAATCGAGAGGACTTAAAAGAATGACAAAGTATTAAATAAATTGAACCATTATAACAGATATCTTTAAAACGCTTGTGCCACAAAATGGTTAGATACTTAGTCAATAACTTCATTCCACAAATATATGTATTTGCAAAATAAAACTCTCCTTTTACACTGGTAACATAAATAGCAATAGAACCATCTTAATATTCAATATTTTAAGCATGTGAATTATTTCATATTTTTAGAAAGTGCATACAAGAACAAGTAACTGTTTGTATTGATTTATAGATGTAATAAAAAGATATTTACCAAGTAATGTCATATCTCTCTCAATTTCCTCATAAATGGCATCTAATTTGTCATCACGACTGTCTAATGAAAGAGCTGCTTCCTGATGTCTATGTTTCCAGTCACTAAAGAAAACTTCATCGAGGTCGCGTACAGCTAGGCACAATGTCCGCAAGCCTTCGCCTGCAAATTTCTTTATAAAAATATAAGAACATTAATATGCGAAGGTGCACAGCAGCCAATAAAACAATTATGAATTTAATTCAGGATTCTTCATAATGGATTTTAATGTACAAACCTAATTGCAGAAATTTCATTAAATACCTTTTAACAACTTTTAAATGAATCACATACAATGTATAGAATTTACAAAATGGTATATCACAACTCCGGCAAATTGTTCATGCAGAAAACAAAAATGAAGTATGTGAACATGAGTCCCAAAATGTTTCATACCCCTGAAGTTCTGCTTACAATGTATGATGAGGAAACTACTCTGATTGGTTGTAGAACAGCAACACAGTTTTTGTGCAACAACCACCTCACACCAGAAAAAATGAATTTTACCAGTACACAACTTTGTTGGCCTCAAAACTGATCAAATAATCTGATGTATTCCATTCACATGACTTTCTTTTCATCTTTGTAACAAATTATTGTTAATAAGCTTATTTTTCTACACACTTCATGCTAAGCAAGAAAAACATTAGCAGAAATGGTTGTACTGCTTAGTTCCTTGTAAGTAGAAGGGAAATAGGGAATACACTACATAAAACCGACAGTCAAATGTTTTAAAATGTGGTTGCTATGAGATTGAAATCCATTTCTTGCGTGGCCAGAAGCTAACAAGTTCCCATGTGAGAAATATTGAAGTATTTTAAAACTGAAACTAATAAGAAGAAATATCTCAAAAATGGTCAACTCCATGAAAAAAAATATATATGACATAGATTGTGTGTTTTAACAAGATCTACATTTTTCGTGTAGTAAGTTTTTGTCTATCTCTTACGGTTTGCCAGCTATGCAAAATTCAGTAAAATTTATTCAGAATAAACAGGTCTTTACAAGCTATTCCCAGAAAATTCAAGATATACATTTTTTATGGAAATGGCTTTTATATGTGGTATTTTAATCAAAATCGTTACAGCCATTTTTGAGGAAAACAAAATTTTCAAACATTTTTCCATGTAAAGAATAGTTAGGGTTGGGGGGAGTTTCTTGAAAATCTTTGTGTCACATTCTTGGAATACACCAAACTTAAATACGAAAATTGGTATTTAACAGTCTTTTCGTTTTGAGCTATGCTGTCCACAGACACAGATGCACATAAATGGACCTTTTTCTAAAAAAATGTGTGTGTGTTTTTTTGTTTTTTTTTAAATCTTCTCTATACATAGTGTGTGTAGAGAAAGTAACAACCCTCGCTTCTTAGGATCATCTCCCATTCCCTTCCCTCTCCAGCATTGCTATTGCTCTGCTTTGTAGTATTTTTCTCATAAGCCAGTTGGTGTATGTATTGGTGCATTTTCAAGACCATGCCACATAATACACTATTTTAATTTAATCAAGACTCATATTACATAATATATTTTCATTCTCTACTTGTGATTATCACAAAGTTTTGATTTACATTTTTGTTACATTATGTACATTCCTTTTATGAATTGTGAATGTTTATAAAGAAGTTATATGAACATAAATATTTTACTGCTTGTTCAAATTAATTATAAAACCAATTATAAAAAGACAAAGTAGATTTTTATCAAAACATGGTTTCGGTTCTCTGGGTCACAAATTTAACATTTAAGGCAAAGAAGAAAAATGAAATGACATAGGTAAACAAGAAGATATATTAAATCAAAGAGACATGTTACAACTTCTGTAGAAACACATAACAAAGCAATTAAAAGGCAACAAAATAATGACATTATTAAAGGAAGCAGTGTAATACTATTGCTTACATTTAAATGCTCCTGAGTTTTGATTTTTATTTCATCGCTGCCTTCTTTAAGGCGCTCATAAATAACATTATCAGCACCTTTGCAATATAGTCGCAACTGCCCATTTCTTCTAAGTATTACAGACATGCGCTTGCGTACATTGTTAAAGTCTAAGATACACAGTAGCTCATATACCTCTCTCTTTCCCATTACCTGTAATCAAGTATAAAATATAATTATTACAAAGATATACAGAGAAAACATAAAAAATGTTGCAGGTTCAAGGGGAATGATCATGGTTATCCTTTCATGCACTCCAAATGGTCCTATCTCTATGTATAATTTCTTTTAAAGCTGGAGTTTTTGTATAATTGTCTCCTTTAATACTTTCCTAGTCAAATTGATTTTATAACTTGAGTGTTCATTTCTTGAATAATGCTAGAATAGCAAACTATACATGCACTGTTGTAATATCTAACTGATATAGAAAATTACAAAAGTAGAGCTTGTCCTATCAATAATTACTCTAGAGAAGCATTTCAAAGTTATCAGAGGCAGCATATATTGGTGGAAGCTTTATACATCATTTTCCTAGTCAGATGTTTAGTCTATTTTAAGAGTATTTTTAATTGAATCAAATTTCCACTAGAAAAAAATAAAGAAACAAGTAAGCGCATAATGTATAAAGTTGTCATAGAAACTGAAAAATAAAAATTAGTTAAAGGAAATGGAAAAATCACACTCTACTTTTGCAAATTAATTATTTTGTATCTGTTGAGCAAGATAAGAGAAGGGGAACTACACATGCAACAGAAATTGAACATGTGTAATCAGTCTCAAAAAATTAACTGAAAAGTTAATCTGTATAAACAGATTTTAAATTATCAATCATGAGCTGCATGAATGGTTTAAAAGTAATAAATTATTACAAACATAATAACTTTGTATAATCTAACTTTCTCTCTATTACATATTCACCAATGCTCCACATTGTTATAAAATTAATTTTATATTAGCTACAGAATATATAAAATCTTATATATTTAATTAAAAAAAAACATTAAATCATTCAAACTAACTTTCCTGAGAAAATAAATATAAGCAAAACTTTTTCAATATAAGGTTATTCTGGGTGAGAGTATTTGTTTGAAAAGTTTTTGCCTTCAGACTTTTTTAAGAAGTCTAAATATGAATATAAAAATAATAGTTGCAACAAATCTTCACTTATCTTTTTTTTTAAAAGATAAGTGAAGATTTGTTGCAACTATTATTTTTATATTAATATTTGTGTTATTCTTCACTGTTACTAGCTTCTTTTTACATTTATAAGTCTAAATATGAACTTTAATAATTCTGTTTAGCATTTTCAGATGCACTGTCCAAGGATAAGCATGCACCATTCTTCAACTTGAAATTTTTTTTTTTTTTTTTGAGAGGGCGGGGGCAAATCTCAAAATTACATTTTCAGTTAAATCTCAATTCTGAAATTTTGAGTTGAATGTAGTGTTTCCAATCTGTTTTGTTTTTTTCCAGTTAGTAAAGATAATAAATTTCTATCCTTTGGTATCTTAGGATCCAAAACATTCATTACCTTAGACAATTATCCCATAATATAAATAATCTGGTGTTATATATAATGGGGGAACAGAGGTAATGTAAATCCCAAAATTAAAGACATTTAAACTTAAAAGATATTTGGAACTGAAGTAATAAGTTATGGTAATTCAGTATTAAAATTTTGTAGAAACTACTTACATACATACATAACCTTGCAATCTTTAGATCCTATTATGAGATTACACTCAAAGCCCAAACTCTAGGATGTAGATCGTGTCAAGAATTACATTTATTCATACTTATTAATACATTTATTTACAAATAATATTTCTGACAATGATTTTCAGAGATGTCAGTTTTGCATAATTTTCAATCACATGTCTGATTCCAAAAGCCTACTTGTACACTTGCATTCTTAGAATATTCATGTTTATTATATTTACAATGTTACACTATTACTAGTGTTTTATGGTTGAATGAAATCCTCCTCTGTATAGAATGTGTGAATAATAAGGTATCTTTTTAATTCCGACCTAAACTTTTTTTTTTTTTGTTTGTTTTTTTTTTTTGTTTATTTGCAATTCTTTTATAAAAGAGAGAAGTGAATTAATTAAAACTATTCCTTTGTAGTAACCCCTTTTTGGAATAACTGCAAATTATTTGTTGGTCTATGTAAGTCCTGCCTATGTCTGGTCTCTTTGTTATGAATATCTGTATTTTTTGTAAACTTTTCTGGGTTATTTATTACAAATGACAATGTGGCTAGAATATATTCACAAGCTAATGGTAAAATTCCAAACATTCCCCTGCCATTATTCTTATTACCTTTTTGTTTTTGCATAATGAATACTTTTTTAGCATTTATTGAATTTCCCCAAAATATTATTCCAAAGGCCATCAATGAATGAAAATATGCATAATAAGCTGTTTTTAGTATGCTCTTATTTATAAGATGAATTAAAGATCGGATTGCAAAGCACGCAGAGCTCAGTTTGTGTAATATATAATCAATATGGTGTTTCCAATTCATGTTACGGTCAGTCATAAGACCTAGAAATTTTGTATTACAGGCTTCTGCGATCTGGTTATTTTCATATTCTATCCTTAGGTCTGTTATGTTTTTATGCTTTGTGCAAAACTTAATGTAGTTATTTTTTCAAAGTTTATGTGAATTTTGTTACTTTCAAACCAATTATTTAGTGTGTTGAAGATTTTATTACAAGAATCTGGGAGCTGACTGATATTGTGTTCTTTAATTATAATATGTGTGTCATCCACAAAAAGAACTGGATACGCATTGTTGTTTATTACTGCAGGTAGATCATTTATATACACTAAAAATAGTAAGGGACCCAGAATAGAACCTTGTGGGACACCATACTTTATTTCATACCATTCAGAATATGCATTGCTATTATTTGAAGTATTTATTATAACCTTTTGCTTTCCTTTCGATAAGTAAGAAGTAATCCATTGATACCCTTTGCCCCTAATACCATAGTGTAATAATTTTGATAGAAGTATTTTATAATTAATGCAGTCAAAAGCCTTTGATAGATCACAGAATATTCCAAGTGTGTTAAGTTTACCATCCAATGACTTGAGAACTTCATTAGTTAACTTGAAAATGGTATCAGTAGTTGATATGCTCTTCCTGAATCCAAACTGCTCTTTTGCTAAAATATTATACTTATCTAGATGATGATAAATTCTTTTAAACATAATTTTTTCAAAGATTTTCGAAAAGCTGTAAGTAAAGATACTGGTCTATAGTTGGACATTTCTGAGATTTGCTCTTTCTTGTATAATGGCTTAACGACTGAATATTTTAATCTGTCTGGGAATGTCCCTGTTAAGATGGATATGTTACACATATGATAAAGATTTGCAAATAATGTCAGCACATATCTTTAATGTTTTTGTGCTTATTTCATCGTATCCTAATGAATTCTTGCTTTTGAGGGATTGTATTACTTTTTTTATTTTGGTTGCACTTGTGGGTACTATCTCTAAAATTTTCCATACAGGATTCCTGAAGGTATGAAATTGGATCCCTCTTAGGCTGTTTCTGTGTCAGTAAATTTTCTGCCACCTGAATGAAATATTCATTTGCTATCTGCTGGGGATCATTTGTGGTCATTTGGTTTGCTTTAATTTCTTTTATATCATTTTTTGAGTGACATTTACCAGTCTCTTTTTTAATAATGTTCCATTTAGTGCTAGACTTATTGTGAGAGGACTGTATTTGCTTTTCATAACAACATTTTTAGCTGCATTTATAACCTTTTTTCAGAATTCTGCAGTACATTTTATAGTGTTGTTTATGTCTACCACACTTACTTTTGCTAGTTGCTAAATAAAGTTCTCTTTTATGTCTATATGAAATTTTTTACCTTGTGTTAGCCAGTCATTTTAAGACTTGTTATTAATATTCTTTACATGAAGTGGAAAACTGGAGCTATGGATTCTTACGACCTTATCATTTACATTATTTAGTTTATACATTTCTTCCCACCATTCCATGGAGAGCTTAGCTTTAAAACACTATGTTTTCTTTATTTATAATTCTAAAGCTGGTTACGAGGTTTGTTTTTTTGGAATTGGGAGTATAATCAATTTTGATGAATTGACCATCATGATCTGAAAGTCCATTTACAAAGGATTGTATTTCATGGTACTCCTTTTTAGACATATCTATAAAATTATTGCCGATAGCAGTTTTGGAATTATTTTGCATTCTAGTTGCAAAATTGACTGTATGCATAAAATTGTATGATCTTAATAATGAACAAATGTGCATCTTTTGATTGGTGTCTTTCAAGAAATCTGTGTTCAAGTCACCACATAAAATAAACAATCTTTGGCTTGAAGAGCAGTTTTATAATAATATCTAGGTTATGTAGAAATTTGTAGAAATTTCCTTGGGTGCTCATATACCATTAATATAATTAGTTGGTTTACTATGTTAATATGAACAGCGCAACACTCAAAGGTTTGTTCCAGATAGTACTTCTCGAGATCAATTATGTTGATGCTTTTATTATTCTTCACAAAAATACTCACACCTCCTTTAGAGTTTTTATCTACTATATTTAAATGCCATAATCATGAAGAAATGTTCTACATATTACATAATCCAATTATGTAATTTTTGTGTTGAGAAATAAATATCCATTCATTATACAGAAACACTTCTATGAGCTATTCTTACATCATCTTATTAAGATAACATTTATTACACAAATGCCTTTTGTAAGATGCATAGGACATTAGACAAAGCGAGTCAGATTTTTAAAATCAAATTTTAAAATTATAATTTTTCATGTAAATATCTTAAACATATATTTTTAATCAAAATCATTACAGATTTTTGAGAAAACCAAAAATAATGAAAAATTGGATAGTATACCTTCTTGGAAGATGTGAAAGCATGCTGAAAACTTCTTGTATAACTGGCAATTGTTGAAATTAATATTTTAATTATAATAACCTTACTGAGCAACTAATTTGATTTTTTCATTTAAATCAGATTGCTGTTTCAGATATGCAAATACTTATCATGCATCAGCATAAATCTTGCTTTCATACCATAATACTTGTACAGAATACAACTATTTTGCAAATAAGAAAATTATTTCCAAAAATCAATATATCTTTAAACAGCAAATTGTGGCTTTTAATTTTGTTAGTACTTTAATACTCAAGATTCTTCAAATATTCACCTACAAAACGTACAAATGATAGTAATTTTGAGAATTTTGTGAGCTGTTAAACATTGCATCACCATTTTCCTCGATATTAAGAAAAATGCAGATATTCGCTTTTGGAAACAGACACCTCAAATAGATTAAGAGAAACTCTAAATCACAAATGAATAGAAAATAACACCACAGATATGTGAAACGATAAAATGAAACACTAAGTTCTATCTGATAGAAGTTCTATTCCTTAGAAGCATATTAAAGAGCAAATATAAATGCACTCTAAAATATTGTATTTTTGCACTCCTAATCTTAATTATAAGATATTTCCCACAATATTTTTCTGTATCTATGTTTCATTTTTTACATCTGTATTTATTTATTAATTTTTGTGTAATAAAACAATTCTTGTAAAATGTAGTTACAATGGAATATTACAATACAATTCAGTTTATTTAAACAGAAAAAGCCTTTAAGGCTAATAGTTACCTCAATTGTGATACTGTTTGGACTGCGCTCTTTGAATACAAAACCAAAATTTCTAGCTGCTGATACTAATGCAGCTTCATCAGGAGATTGAGCTTGATACTCCAGTTTACCTGTAAATAACAGTAACCCAATTTTAACACCTACTAATTAAATATCTTATTCTACCTATCATTTGCAAGGCCTTAGGTGATAAACTTGATGTATTCCATTCAGATGAATTAAACTACCTATTTTGTAACAAACTATTCTCACAAACGTTTATTCTCCTATGTAGTTTATGTTAATTGAGACAAATAGTAATAGAAATAGTCTTATTACTTACTTCCTTATAGGTAAAAGGGAATGGAGGAAATATCTAAGCTAAAGGAATAGTCAATCTTTTAAGAGCTGGTCGCCATTGGAATTTGGTTGTTTGCAAGGTTAGGAGTACAAAAAAGATGATGGCTTTCCATTTGATTTACCCTTAATGCTGCAGTGCAATTAAACTAGAATACAAAAATTAGTATTCACTGCACATACTATAATTAAAAAGTGACATAATCATCTTCTGAATGATTGAAAGTTATTTTATCTGAACCATTAACTGTCAATTAGAGTAATAAAATATAAATAAAAAAGAATAAATCTCAGTTTTTGCCACATATTAATACTACAATAGTTATCAAAAGATAAACAAAGAACACACTTGCAAATTTCAAATCATGAGGATGTACTCAAAATGGTTTCCCTGTTATAAAAAGTATGTAAAATTCAATCCAAATGAATCATCATTATAGACTAATAATACATCAGGCTACTCACCAAAAATTTCAAACAACACATTTTATTTCAGATGTTACTATCTTATACATGCAATATTTTAATCCAACCTGGCTTGAGTGATACTTATTTCTTTCTTCATCGTAACAATCACTAGAATTTAATTATTTACACAGTAGCATTTAGAGCTACAAATCATTTGACCCACAGCAGCAACTTGCTGTCATTAGCAAGCCAGCTCAGTCTACTTGTGGTATTTGTACAGGGAGTTTAATTTACATACTGTTGCAGTCATCAGATTTTTATTCTGAGTGCTATTTTTGGTGTTCCGCATTTCTGCTTCTGATACAAACTCATTGGTGTGGAGATGCTTTGTCTCTAGTGAAAATAGGTACATCTAATTTGGATAGCCACCGATCTAAAGGTTTGAAGACAGCCTCTTTACGACCTAGCTACAGATGTACTATGGTACAGCAATTGGAAGGATTTTCTGAAACGTATCATTTATCTCTTTATTGGATTAATATCATGAAGCTCTTCTAAAATAGATCAATAAAGAATTGATGCCTCATTCAGTAATGTACTGCATGAAAAAAAGCAATAATGCCATTGTCAAAGATGAAAAATAGGTCCAGATGGTAAGGATTAATGGGCTTTTAAAATGTGAAGTATGGATAGGTAATCCATGAACTAGATTAGACAAGATTAAATTGCATTCTGAGGTTCATGATGGCCAAGCAGGCCTTGAACACAGTACATATCAAGGCATACAAAATTAATAATGCCAAATATACAACATTTAAAGTTCTTGCATTCCAAGTAACAATAAATATCTTAAATTTTCAATATCCCTTGGCTTTTGCAGCCTATATGACTATATGGTGCTTAATCCTTTTATACAAAGGTGTCCAAATTTAATGTTAAGATCTACATTCTGAAAATATTAAATATGTACATAGAAATTTTGTCAAAATCTTTTTAAATTGTTAGTAATTACTCTCAAAACTGTGTATATAAAGCATATATTTCAAATTACATATTAAAATAAATATTAATTTTCTAGTCCATTTAATTTAGCACTTATTAAACTAACTTATTAAACTACAGGAGAGAGCATAAAATATTTTAATTATTTCATAGTATACATGTTTCTGGAAGCAAAAGAGCTTTGCATTAGGAGATGGATATTTCCCTTTTGCCTGGTGTTAAAATGATGTATTTCCAGTTTGTTATAAAGCTGTTGGCTTAAATTTTAAAATGGATAATATGTATACATAAGGTAATGTTAGAATTTACTCAGTTTACAAAAGAATTTTTTTGCACGACTGTTTACTGTAAGAGTTGCACTTTATTTGTTTAACTTTCTTTTGTATTAGAAATATGTGTTTACTATTTACTGAATTACCCCAATAAATTATTCCATACCACATAGTAGCATTAAATGCAAAATAAACTAATGCAACTAGTAATGTTGTTTATGGATAAAGGAAGGTCGTTTTTGTAGATTAAAAATAACTGAAGACCTAAAATTGACCCTTGGAGAACACCAGGTTTTTTTAATTTCCAATGTGAGTTGTATTGATTGTGGTTCTAATTTTGGCCCTTTATTTTTTCTTTCTTCTAGGTATGATATAAACCAATTTAAATGTTTGTTTTTTATTCCAAAAAACTGTAATTATGCTATCAGAATCTCATGATTTACACAGTCAAAAGCTTTTTTTATAATACAGAAAATTCCACCCAGATGTAAATTGTCATTTAAAGCTGTTAACACTTCATGTGTAAGTTTGAAAATCCTATTGTTTCTTCATATTCCTTTTCTAAACCCAAATTGTTTTTAGATAAATTCTTAATTTCCATGTAATTATACAAAATGTTAAACATTACTTTCTCAAATACTTATGAGAATATTGGTAAGAGATAATAGAGCACAGAGCAAAAGAAAAAACATCTAGATCTGCTCAATAGTGTTGCAATTCAGACCAAAAGACAGCTTTACAATTTGGCTTACTACTAAGAAGTCTTTACTAACCAAAGCTAAGAAGAAGAAGAAGAAGAAGAAGAAGAAGAAGAAGAAGAAGAAGAAGAAGAAAGGTAAGATTAAGTTTCTGCAACATATTTAAACACTAGAAATCATAGAATTGGTATAAGGTAACGTTTTCTGATGAAGAATTGTCCTTAGAACATTCCAAATTGGCAAGATCAACAAATGTGTTATAGTACAATCCAAAGTTTACAGTCAAAACCATTAAACATTTAAATTAAGTGGTAATTATGGTACAGAGGACTTAATATTTTCTCCTAAAGAATGTCACAGTGAAAAGGAAATAATTACTTAGAAGGTGCTGCAACAGCACTAATTGACATTTTGGCCAATCCATCAATCTTTGTGCTTTATACATATTAGTGGCCCTGCCCAATAGAAGAAAGTTCTGTACTTGAATGGCCAGATAACTTGCCTAACTATAGAAAAACTTGCAATATAATGAAAAATAAGTTTGAAGAAGTGCAACCATCAATTATTAAAAGCTGCAAGATGTGTTGAGGTTAAGGGTGGAAAGGACAAAAAGTATTTTGAAAAACTGATGGATTCGATGCCTAGAGGACTGCTGAAAACTACACAAATTCAATGAAATAAAACCAAACAACAAAGTTCACAACTTTGCACAAAATTGCAGCTCTATCTCATTTTTTCAATTATTCTGATTATTATTCAGCTGTTTTCAACTATACAGTGGAAAGATAAATATGGAAGGCTATAAGAAAAATATTTTATTATCAACACATCTTAATGTAGCATCACTATATATGTATAAGCTATATTTTTAATTAAGAAAAGCAAAAATTAAACAAAAAGCATTATACATGTAATACTAGAGGTATTAAAAATTATAATTCCGTAGTCATTACTGCAAGAGTTGCAACAGATAAAGATCCCTACATTAGAGGCACATTGTTAATTAATAAGCCATCAAAATGTATTAAAACCACGTAAGGCGAGCCATTTATAATGATATTGTACAAATATGGATACCATATACAATTAACAAACTATACCAAATATCTGCAGGTTTTTTTAAAACTATTAAGCAAATTCACTGTAAATAGAACTTTAACCATGAAAGAATTTCAATTGTCACATCAATATTGAAGATGTATTAAATTGTAATTGTAAACTTTGTAGCTTCATTGTGACACAGCCTGAAACATGTATATAATGTTTATGGGTGAATAAAACAGTATTACCACTACTATCAGTTATTGTTACTGTTGGTTACTGTTGATGATATTATTATTGTTGTTATTGTTTAAAATCTAGTAGATATGCTAAATATTTACATACCATTTCTTTCCTCAGGCATTACAGTATGGCAAAGTGCTAGGAGACGGAAGAAGCTATGTACATCATGATTGTTTCCTCGCACTGCATCAAGCAATGATGAGTCATAAAACTTGAACTCTGGTTCATAGTTAACATTCCATGAGAAGTCCAATGGCGGTGTGCTCTGAGAGAAAATTGGTTAAGAAGTTAATTAAAATATTACTGTTCATAATAATGAGCAAAAACTACTCTATGGAGAAAGGGAGGGGAGGGGAAGGAGAGCTGGAGAAAGAGTACATTACATAAAGGAGAGGGAGAAATGTATACAGCATGTAAGATACATAACCATGTTTGGAATATGTCACCAATTCATTAATCTATCCTGTTTACCTCTTAAACTTGACTTCCTTTTAAATTTCTAGGCACTTTTGTCATCATCTTCCTTGAGAAAGTCTGCGCAAACCGAGTTTCTTAAGCCTGGCATAATATCATGATTCTACGATTGGGTTCTAGTTTAAATTGACTGTTTGTTCAACATTTAATATACAACAGAAACCACTTTAATTAGGGCTTGGAAGTTGATGAGCTATAAATTACTAAAACACCTGGTAGCTCAATAAGCCCTAACCTGAAGTGCATCCAAAACAATGACAGAAATCTGAACTGAATAAGACAAACAAAAAGACCAAAAAATACCTGTAAAAAGGACCAAAATATCCTAAAAAGGACCTCATCACTAGATATATAAAATCATAAACAAGTATAAAACTCATACACCAGTTCAGTTTCAATATTACAACAATCACAGCATAACTCAAATATATTTGATCACACAACAATGGCAAACATTTTGTTGTTTGTTTAATTCCAAGATACTTTTATGATAAAAAGCTGAGGATTTACATTATTGCTGTTGAATGCAATGTTTTATTTTTCAAATGTCAAGATTAAAGCATAGTTTGTGCCAGATTTAGAATAAACAAACTAGAAAATGGATAAGTGGTTAATTAAAGGGCTCTGCTTGAAAAGCTCAAAGAGTGAAATAGATGTAAGTGGAGATAAATAATCCCACTCTTCCAGAAGACCATACTTGATTGTTATAACATAGTACTTGCTTTTTTGGAACATTTGTAAAAAGCTCACTTATAAAATTCAGTTACTGGTACATCTAATAACCTGCATTGAATGATATGGGATACCTATATAAATTGCCGTAGCAGATGTCCTTTAACTAGGTCATATTGGACAATGAATGAAAAAAGTGAAATGATGCTCAAATGAACTCGTGGTACATAGAGTTTAAAGCAATATGACATTCATCTTCTCAGGATAACGGATAACTGAAAAAAACCTTATCTGGGTAACCCATTCTAACCAAGATCGACTTGGGACAAGGCAGACAAGCTACCCACACACTACAGAGGCAGGCTATCATGATCATTAAATGTGGAGTCCCATCTTTTAATGGGATGAAGGACAGTATTACATTCAAAACATAGTATTCTTGTTCTCATCAGACCCTCGTCAAATAATAGTTGAAGAGAGGGCTCATTAGGTAAACCTACACACCTGTCTTATTAATCAGACGACCATTTCTAAAGCTGTTTGAGAATATCACCAAGGACATACAACCTACATTTCTCATACTACCATCAATTTTGCTCAATTGCATACACATGTCTTTAAAGCAATTTAACCCAAGTGAAAGCTTGGTCAGGACTTTTCAAAAACAAATCTCTTCCATATTATTTGCTGTGTAGATGGTTGGGGATTATTTGCAAGATGACAAATGAAGTGCATATTGGCTGCTATGCAAGAAACAAGAGGGCTCGTCATCATTTGTTGTTTCTGTCTGCTTGCACATACACATTGGTGAACTTTTAAACTTAGCAAAATTGCTTGCCTCCTCACGTCACATTTAAACAATCCCCGGTTATTTAACAATCATGCACAGGACATCATATCATATCCATATTACTGAAGGATTTGATCTTTCCCCCCTACCCCCTTTTAATCTCCAAGTTCCGAAAATGCTGTGTAGCCAATAAGTACCCCTTGGCAGTGGAACAACCATCAGATGGAATAAGCTAGTAATTTTTTTAGATATTTATTTTTTTTTTGTAGTGTTTAACACCCGCTTTAACTACTTATGGCACCGCAGGCAGTGACACTGATGATACATGAATGAAGATGGAGCACCGGTGGAATGCAATGGTGGGGGAAACTGGGGAACCCAGAGAAAACCCACCCCAGTGCCGCTTTGTCCACCACAAATCTCACATGCGGTCGCTTGGGATCGAGCCTGGGCCGTCTAGGTGAGAGTCAAGTGGTCTAACCACTTGGCCATGGCGCAGCCCTTTAGATAATTACAATAGTAAAAGTTTTAACATTGTACCTTCCCTCCCACAGTTATTTAATGATATGAAAGCAACACAGTTTTCACAAGATATAAAATAAACTGTTAAAATATACAGCAAAATAAAAGTGCATTTGGTGAATATGAAGATTTGCTCTCCTGGGCAATCAAGTTAAGTAATTATACTGGAAACGACACACAGTCTGCGACTATTGAGAAAAATAACCTTTTGGTTGATAGTTATGAAACATTTGTAACTTCTAGTATTAGCTGGACAGAATTTGCTCTCCTTATACTATTATTTAGCATACTCTGCTAATGAACTTGATAAATAAAGCAAAACTTTCTTACATGAGATATACCATATTTATCCAAATACAAGACGACCTCAAATGCAAGACAATCACCATTTTTCAGAATTTAATTTTTGAATTTAGTATATCATTTATATATATAAAAAGAAGACATGTTTAAAAGACATAAAAAAGAAGAATTTTTAAATTAAACTTAAAGGTTTGTCATATATTTTGAACAACTAATGGATACTTAAGCTGATTAACCCTTATTTTTTATTTTATTTTATTTACTCCTTTTATCTATTTTACAAAATTTGAAATTGCGTGGAAATTCACATTTTGAGCAGTTGACAGAGAGGAGAGCACGGAAATGTATGGTATGGTGGTGAGTGTACAACGTGATGGTGGGTGGCGACAGTGTAACTGTAACAATGTTGGTGGATATGATTTTGTAATTAGACAATATTTAAGTTTTTATATATTTGAATTTGCACAGAAATGGGAATGACGGAGAACAGAAATGTATGGTATGAGTGTGATGATAGAATGTGTCGGCAGGGGTAGCAGCATAACTGTAATGATGATGATAGATATGATTTTCTATTTAGAAACATATTGTACATATTGTACTTTTTTATTTTTTTTGCTGAATTTGCACAGAAATTCACACTGCAAGCCAGAGAGTTAGAAAAGAGAACAGAAATGTACTGGTATATCTGTGTTTGGTGGTGACGGCTGCAGCTTAGCTGTAACGGAAATTATGGATACATTTTCAATTAAGACAACATACTTAATATATCGTAAAATGTTTTACCTAATTCAAATTTGCATGTAAATTCACATTTTGGGTGGAAGAGACTGAGAGGGGAGTATGAAAATGTACGGAATGTGTGCAAGTCTACAATGTGACAATGGCGCTGGTGGCAGGAGCATAGCTCTAATAATGATTATGGATGCTATTTTTTATTAAGACATCATACTTAGAAGCCTTCTAATTTTATTTTAGTCTCAGAGAGTAATTTTTTTATCCAATGAGAATGTTCATGTTAACAGCTGATTTTGGTGCAAAATGAAATCTTAAAATCTGCCGCATACTTCGCGACCTTGGCAGTAATCTATACAATAGGCATTGCCACTGCCACAGCTGCAAAGTTTGAAACTTACTTTTTTCCCGATGTGGTATTTGGAAAACATATCACGAATGCAAGATGTCCCCACAGTTCTGAACATTAATATTTTGGAAAAAGATATTTGGATTTGGATAAATACGACACATTAAAATAATTTGGTACTGAATATCAAATGCTTCTTATACTGTTTTAAGTGAATTTAATTCTCTTTTGTTTTTGTGATTTCTGTATATATGCTTGGATGAAATATCCACAGCATCTGTTGTATTTTACAGGCATTTTCTGCATATAACAATTACTACTTTCTACCCTCTGCACTCTCAATAAAAAGTAAAAATCTTACTCATTAGGTATATTCTTTTATAATTACAATGTTTTCCCATTCTACACTGCCGTCATTTTATGGTGAATCCACAAGCTGTATATATGCGCAGCGAGCTTACAGTGTTCAAGGTTAAGTTTATCAGCTATGTTTTAATTGCTGCTTTGAGTTCATGTTCTTTAGACAGATTGTGTGTGCATCTCAAAGGTGAAATTTTATTCAAAACATATGTGTTGTGTGTGATACTAAGAGTGCGATTGTCTTCTTATTAATCCAATGAAATACTTTCTGACAAATTCATAATATCGAATCAAGTAGATAGATGTGAAAACAATTCCAATGGAAATTTCTTGGTTATCTGTTCTGGGTAGACACTGTGAGATATTTGATTACTAAGTATAAGGCAATGGAAACACTAAGCCTAAGAAGCAAAAACAGCAGTTCTAATGGAGGAAAAATAGAGAATCAGTTCATAATTTGAACACTCTCCTAAAAAGTCTCCAAGACATGTCACACAGCAAGTGGATGTTTCAAAAATCTTGGTTCTTACAGCTACTAAACTTTTGAAATTAAAACCCAACATAATGACTATAGTTCATGAATTACAACCTCATGATGATGAAAAATGAGTAAAGCTAAATAACTGGATTTTACAAAATATCTTTTGATGGTACTGTTGAAAAATATTTAATTTTTTTTTTCAGTTAAATGGTTATTTTGCCTCACACATCAATAGGTATTAGAGCACAGAGAAACAGAAATTATAATAGGAGAACTTAAGCGTGTTAATAGAAATTTCATTCGAGGATGTCAGGAATGTCATTGCAGATAGACACCACTTTCCACACCACTTATATAAGGCTCATGGGCAGGTTATCATCATATGTGAGTAAGTTATAGAGTGAACCCCACCACCCAGTGTAATTAAGTATATGCAGAGCATGGATATGCATCGCAGTCAAGTGGTTAGACCACTTATCTCACCAAGGCGGTCTGGGTTTGATTCCAGGTGACCGTATGTGGGATTTGTGGTGGACAAAGTGGCGCATGGGCATGTTTTCTCTGGTTTCTCCTCCCACCATCACATTCCATCTTCGTTCCATGTATCATCAGTGTCATCACCTCTGGTGCCATGTCTAGTAAAAGTGGGCATTAAAACACTATTTTAAAAAAAAAGTCAAGCTCACTATAAAATGCCTAGTTTCATCTAGTACCTATGTTTCGTAAATCCTTTTTAGTCTTAATAATTTATGAATTTAAATTAGAAGTGTATTAATATCCATGTCCATACATAAGAATAATGCTTTTTAGTGGTGAAAGAGTTATCAAAATCAGTTAAGTAATTTTTGAGAGTAACACATACAAGAATACACTCATAAATTCTCTCTCTTTATAATGTTAGTAGAGACTAGTAAAATTAAAGTATAAAAAGTTCAATTTGAGCTACTTAATAACTGTTACTTCACTTTCTAGCCATCTCTTGCTACATCAATGATTCAACTTAAATATTGGCCCTAATTCTGGCAACCTATTGTCCCTACTCCATGGAATGCCAAATCCTACTTGAGGTGTGCAAATGACAGAACTGATCTTGATAAATTTGGAATTTTAATAACATGCATTTTCTATAACTATATCTAAATCAGCTGTTTCATCAATACATACTTCTGTGATTTCCAGGACTTCACTGGTAGCTTCATCTAAGAGGTCACCATAGCACTTTCCAGCGATGGAACATTTATTAAATGTCATTATGTTCTGAAACATTATAAGTATACATGCTAATCCATTATATTAAGAACATTTTTTACTCCTACTTGGAGTTTTTATCCTCCTGAAGAATTTTACATTTTATTGTTTTAAATCTAGTTTGCTTCTGTGCATGATTCACGCCACAATGAGCAACAACTTATGTGTATATACAATGTAACTGTTTTTGTTCTTTTTCTTTTCTATGTTCCTATGCAAACCTTAAGACATACAAAATGAATTACAGCTAGAACGCCACTCATATTAAAAAAAATACATCAGAAGCACTTGCTGATTCTGTGTTAGCACTAAAAGATATAACACATTTTATGTCAGTATATGCAATAAACAGCAAAATACACTTTAATGTGGCAATGTTGGCTGAGCATTCAAACACATGTCTGGTAATTACACTACCCAGGTTTAGATCTTCCATATATTCCAATCTTTCCTCTCCCAAGTAAGACTTGTGTTTAATATAAGCAATATCATATACATTTTTAACAAACAGGATGTATATGAATTATGAATTATAAAGCATTCTTGCTAAAATACATACTGTATACTATTAACATTATTTTCAAAATAAATGCTGAGAAGAATGAAAGCAATAATGGAAGTGGAAGTTTTACTCACCTAATATTAAGTTAGTGTTTTGCATTGTTTCTTATTTTAAAATACCCAGTAATTTTAAATTTACTCTCAAGACAAAAAAGGGTACTGCAGTTTCTGTCTGAGCATCAACATATATGAGGGGAAAGAAACTCATCAGTACAGGATGTTCCAACTAGATTCTTAAGTACTCATTCGTACTCAACCCAAACCTTGGGACCCGCCTGGAGAAGAAAAACAGCACGATACCAACATGTCTTTGGAAAAGATCATAGCACAATGCTTGCCTCCTATCACTTCATTTCCAACATTTGATTCAGCCAGACAATAGTTTATCCTAAATGCTGCATTGTATTGCTTATTGCAGGCCTGTGAGTCGTTGAGTATCTTACTGCTCTTTCAGTGTGCACCCAAGCTGAAAGCATTAGTGGACGAGATTCAAATCTTGATAATTGTCATGCTAGATAACCACTGCTTGGCTGTCTATGCACTTTTGATATAAATGATCATTACAGAAACCAATACAGGTAAAGCTATCAGTAGACCGAACTGTCTAGCTTAGAGAACTTACTCACATTTATGCATCAAGAGTGCTCATTTTTTAGTCTAAGGGTGGACAAATGAAACATAAAACAAAGACACTACATGCATATATAACTTTTGTCCATATTCCTATAACTTACAAAGATTGTGTTTTCCATATTTTCTGATACCATCTAATTTTCCTTTAACAACAGAATCAGTGCTTAGTATGAGATTAAAAAGACACTAACATATAACAGTCACAACATTACCAAACCCCATCTCTATGGTGTAGAATTAGCGTGTGTGCCTCACATTCAAAGATCCAAAATTTGAATCTTGGTTATGGTAAATTACCTAGACAAATCATTTCTAGGATTTTCCCTTATCATGAAAAGGTGAAGGCTGGATAACTTTAAGCTCTATGGATCCTGGACTCACTTTCATTTATTTCATTCATTCACTGTCTGATTATGATCTACCCGGTTAAAGTGTGTTAAAAATAAAAATTCATTACAATTACATGAAGTCATCATGGATTATTAGAAAATAATAATAATCAAGCCATTCAAGGATTATTATTTACTGTTCTATTAGGTATTTATTTTACTTTTTTACAGCTCTTTGAATATATTGAAGCACCATTCACCATTGCAGATTCAGTATTCGGCTCCTCTTTCTTTGTAGCAACAGGATTTCATGGTCTTCTAGATGCAAAAATGTTTAACCAACAGGTTAACTTACTCATTAAATGAATGAAATGCTGCTCAATGTGAAGCCTTAGACCAGATCTACATTCAACTTTCTGGATTAATATTTCCTAGGTCACTTACTTGTGTAAGAGTTCCAGTTTTGTCAGAGAAGATGTACTCAATCTGCCCAAGCTCCTCATTGAGCGTAGTAGTACGAGCCTTGGCTGACGTGTTTGTCTTCTCATAGTGCATTTTCTCATCCCAGTTAATGAGGAAGCTCTGTGCAAACCGTATCACTTCCACACTGACAAAAAAGTATTAAAACAAGAGTCAAAATATTTCAAAGATTAGATTATTACAGATTAATTTCAACAGTTGTAATCTTTTACGGAAAACTCAAGTCTCTCTTGGGTTTGCTGGAAATATTTATGGTGAATTAGGATTACTGTAAAAACTGAAAAAGCTTGAAATTTAGCTTCAAGATAACCCACATATGGTTAGTGGAAGGCAATTTTTTTAATAAAAGGGAATAATGTCCTGTGCTGTGACACAATGGGCTGGAACATGATGCTCTGGTTCTGGCCACAGCATGCACCCGGGTATGATCCCACCCCTGGGAGTGTGGATTTTTAGCCCTGGAAATAAGACCGTTGCTTACTCAGCATCATGAGGAAAATGAGGGCTACAATAGGTAGCAACTCTGGCCTGTGAGAGCAAGGGGATGCGTGATCCCAGCCACACCACCTCCCCAAAAGGGTTAGAAGATCACCCAACTCTGTTGTGTGTAAATGGGTGTGAGGTAATCAATCAGGTTGGTAGCCTCAGGCTTATAAAGGTTGTAGTAACATAAGTTTTTCCGTTGTTTTTTAGGGAATAGTGAAATTTGTATCCTTTACAATTTTCATCCAATTTTCTCTTTTGTCTACCAAGAGGGAATACTGTCCTGCACTGTGGCTCAGTGAACTGGAGCACAGTGCTCCTGGTTCTCAGCCATGGAGTGCATCCAGGTTCAATGTCACCCATGAGGGTATGGGTATTTAACTCCAGGCATAGGAGCAGTACCCACTCAGCATTATTAGGAAAGCGAAGAGTTGTGATAGACAGTGATTCTGACTGAGACAGTCAAAATTCCAGCTGGAGAATACATGATGTTGGCCACATCAGTTAGATAATTGTCCACCTCATGTATTAAGTGGGCATGAAGCATGAGGCCGACAGTCGGATTGGCAGCCCCAGGCTCATAATGGCTGTAGTGATATGGAATTTTTTTTTAAAGATGGAATATTTAAATATATTATCTTTACAACTTTCATCCAATTTTCTCCAAAGTTTATCACATTACAATTAATTTGCTTCTTACTTAATTTCAACTAAATAAGGATAATTATCTACCTTACTATCAGGTCGAAACTGATTACAATTAATTTGCTTCCACATCCTTCATATATATAATTAATTAGCTTCTATAAATAATGAATCTTCTGTTTGGAACAGATGTTTAATTATGGTAATTTTTTCCATAGTGAGCAACGCTTTCAAAAAGAACATAAATTAATTAAAATGCAACCTGTTCCTTAAAGATGCACATAATAAGCTTTTCATTTCCTTTTACTCATTTCAGAGAAGAAAATTATAATAATTGTATTATACATATCACAGCTTTTGCCAAAACCTGTCATTTTACAAAGTTCCTTGGTAGTTCATGAAAAGCTGATGTATGCTGAAAACATGCATGTGAAGGTGTGGTTCTTAATGGAATAACATAAGCTTGTTCAGCATGTATTGCAACTCTGCCTAACCATAACTCTTAACTGAACTAAACTAAGAGAGTAAAGGGTCAATAACAATGGCGGACACCCCATGCTCTGCAATCTATGTAGATCTATTGTGCACTAACGCCTGAGGAGGAAGGGATGAAGTAAGGGCCACAGAGATGTGAGGAAGTCCCTAACTCAGTGACTGAAAGTTGTTCATCACGGTGCCAGGATCTGCCGTGCAGCTGTCAATACCATGGGACTTGTCAACCTTCTCCACCCCATGAGAACAGAGACCATAACGCCTTGAAGCACTAACAGTGCTTATGCATGCATGCCACAACTACCAGCCCAGGAGTACACCAGAAAGATAAGGAAGTGTCATAATAGGGAATGATGGAAAGGGAGTTGTGGAGAAATAAGGACCTCAGCATACACTTAAGTGACAAGAGAAAACCATGAAATACCCCAAATCAATACCTAAGACCTCCCAAGTGTGAGTTGCATATGTTACTGTGGAGCCACCTTGCTCAGTTAAACTAAACCTAGCCTTTCACTATTTTTAAGTTCCATTGATGACATCATGCTATTGACAAGAAAAGTAGATGGCAGCACAACACTGAGCTGGACACAAAACACCTGTAATAGCGGCAGTCAAATAAGGAATTAAAACCAGTATTCCAAAACGAATGGGAAGTGGAGCAAAAAATGTAAAAAAGCTGATTACATTTTATCAAAGCTAAATACAATGGCACTCCACTGTCTAAAATACTAGTTTGATATTTGTCATTATAGTTTTTTAAGAGTGAAGTGCTGAAAAATATAAGCAGTTAAAAATTATCAATTGCATTAAAATTTCATCCCATACTCTTAATACACTACTGACTTCGATATGTAACTGAATACTTGAATTACTTTGTTAACAGGAGACAATGAGATTGCCTCTCTGGTTGAGTGGTCAGCATTCTGGCTTCCCAGGCAGGGAATTTCCTAGCTGTGGCAAGAAAGTTTTCTTCAACCAGAATCATTCCCTATCCTCACCATCTCGAAGAATGCTATAGGAATAAATGTGAGTGTAATTAATAAACTAATGATCAACATCAATAAATCTTACATTTCAGTTAGCAATGACAGCATCGGTTGCTTTCCATGTCAAAGTCAATGATAAGACCAAAGAAATTAAATGGGCTATGAAAGAAACTGAGAGAGAACCATAATGACATATTCTGACACATGATAACTGCAGTATTATCTGATCTTATAATGCTGCATAATGATGAGTATGTATTTAAAAAAATGTATAATGCATGTATCTGTATTCAATTGAAACTTGTCAGGATCCAACCATGCTATCACACCAATTGCTTTAGTTGAGCCTCTCCATCCTTTTCCACAATTTTTCTTGAATGCAGAACCTTCATTTTGATTGGATTCGATCCCGTGGTCCTTGGTTTGAGAGATTAGCAACTCCTATCATGCCTTAGACTGCATGCCTAAATCCAGATGTCCAGGTTTGTATTATTTTATAGAGTTATCCGATGTTATATGTCGGTAAGATGGGTTATTTAACAATCATGCACAGGACATGATATCACTTCCATAATGCTGAGAGGTTTCAATAATCAGAAATAAGAGATGGGATATCAAAGGATCAGTGGCAAAATACCCAGAAGTGAAGAAAAAACTTCAGAACATTAGGCAAGGTATGATTTTGTCATGCACATGAAACATATTTGAAACAAATATTGCATAATATAAGTTTTAAGCAAGCAGAATCTGGATTCAAATATTCTCTGTAACCCTTATGAACGCATACAGAAAGATTTTCACTCAACTTCAAACTTTATTTTTTAAAGCATGTGTTACATAGGTGCAAAAAAAGTGCCATTAAACATGTTAATGATTCTGGAATGTTTCCTAAAATCTCTGATCTGAACTACAGAAAATTAAACTGAGTAATCACATTATACAAGCAGACAAATTCTGTACATGCATTAGCAAGAATTGCTTCAGCAGCATTTACACAACCACTCATGCTCTTGTCACATATTCACAATATCTACTGTATTTATCCAAATATAAAGTGACCTCAAATGCAAGATGAACCCCATTTTTCAGAACTTAATTTTGAAATTTAACATATTATCCACAAAAAAGAACACATGTTTAAAATACATATATAAAAAGAAGAATTTTAAATGAAATTTAAAGTTTTGCCATATATTTTGAACAAACTAATGGCCACTTAAGCTGATTAAGTCCCTTATTTTTTTTATTTATCTTCTTTACAGAAATTGAGTTTGCGTGGAAATTCTCATTCTGAGTAGTTGACAGAGAGGGGAGTATGGCAATGTACGATATGGGTGTAATAATACAAGTTGATGGTGATGGTGGCAGCAGCATAACTGTAACAACGATGATGGATATGATTTTGTAATTACACAGCATTTAATGTTTTTACCTGATTTGAATTTGCACGAAATTTACACTGTGAGCAGGAGAGAGAGAGAATGGAAATGTACAGTACATGTGCAACAATAGAATGTGATGGCAGCAGCGTAGCTGTAATGACAACGATGGATATTATTTTCTATTTAGATAACTATTTACTATAACATTCTGTGCATTTTTTTACTTCATTTGAATTTGCACAGAAATTCACATTACGAGCGTGAGAGAGTAGGAGAAAAGAGAACAGAAATGTACCTGTATGTCTGTGTTTGATGATGATGGCAGCAGTTTAGCTGTAACAATGATTATGGATACAATTTTCAATTAAGATGACACACTTAATATAATATATTGTAAAACATTTTACCCAATTCAAATTTGTGTGTAAATTCACATTTTGGGCGGTAGACACAGAGACAAGAGTCCAGAGATGTACGGATTGTGTGCAATTGTACAATGTGATGATGGTAGTGATGGGAGCTTAACTGTAACAATGATTATGGATGCTATTTTCTAATAAGACAACATACTTAGAAGCCCTCTAATTTTGTTTTAGTCTCAGAGAGTAATCATTTTTCCAATGAGAATGCTCATAATGTTAACAGCTAATTTTTGGCACAAAATGGAATGCACAAAATCTGACGCATACATCGCAACCTTGGTAATTTTAATCATTTCCCCAATTTTAATCATTTCCCCCAGGTATTGCCTCGCAAAATTTGAAACTTACTTTTTTCCATATGGTATTCAGAAAACTTATTGCAAATACAAGATGACCCCCCCAGTTCTAAACATAATATTTTGGAAAAAAACATTTTCTTGCATTCAAATAAATACGGTAATAGATTTATATAATATCTATGGACAATAAATTGTAATTGAATTTAAACACTATGACACTGCTATTTTTGACATACTTACCTATAATGTATCCTATTTTGACATTGCAGTTAATAGCAGCTGTATCACTGAGTTACAACTTTAATGTCTGCAGTGAAAGAATGAATTCTCACCTGACATAGAGAGATATAGGCACCACGGTGTTGAGCACAATGGCGTAGGAGAAGAAGACAAGGAGGGCAATAACAGTTGCACCACTAAGAGGTTCACTGGGTACAAGCGAATCCCAAGGTAGATATTTCTGGAAGTATTGCCCTGTTATCGTCTCCCAAATCCCACATGCAATCATGCAGAAGAGGCACATAGACAGCAGGAAGAACACAATCTGAAAACAAATGTTTTCCGTTTTAATATGCACAGTTTGTGGTACATATTTATTATAGTATACTGACAGAAAATACCCAGTAGTTCCATATTGTTCATTCTCTGTTAAAGGTTAGCAGATACAGTAAATGAACTAGGCCAGCTGAGTTACACTGCTTTTGCTAGAGTGCTAATATTACCAAAATACATTTATTATTTTTATTGTATAACAAGGGATTGTTGGATAATTGATGGCAATTTGTAGACAGAGCTCAAAAAGTGATAATCAATTACTCTTGTAACATAATTTTTGTACAATAGTTAGAAACTGTAATATGCCATAATTAGATCTGGTTTTTGAGTTGGAATTTATAACATTAAAAACCTTAAATTAAATAACTCAGAAGTTTGAGACAAGTGAAGTTTTAATCAATGTGATGTTGAAAATGAGTCGGAATAGTAACACTCACCTCACTTATATGTAATTGTTCAAAACATATGTTTCAAGGGCAATTGCCCTCTTCTTCAGTTGAAGTCCGACTGAACTTCAACTGAAGAAGAGGGCAATTGCCCTTGAAACATATGTTTTGAACAATTACATATAAGTGAGGTGAGTGTTACTATTCCGACTCATTTTCAACATCACATTAAAAACCTTACTAAAAGGTAAATTTTAACTACACCTACATATTTTGAGGCTTTTCCACCCCATTGTCAACATTTTCTAACGCATGTACCATTTTCCTGATGGTTTTGGCCTTCCATTGGAAGCCAAATGTTGAGAGTTTAAATCCCAGCAACTACAGTCAAATATGCCCATTGTAAAGGATGGGGAGAGCCCAAGTAAAATAACCAGTGTAATACCATACTTGAAAGCTGACAGGATTACATTTGACTACAGTTGCTGGATTTTTACATTTATCTTTGAAAAGAAAAAAACTCATACAATTTATTGCAAAAATTTAATATTTTTAACAAAATAATACAGCCAAATTTTGTATTTATGGTTAATTTAATATGGAATTAACCATGAAATGCAAACCCTATTTCTATAGCAGCACTTACAAGTGGAACAGACAGATAATAAGGATTAAATCAAATTTGGACTAAATTTGGTTATTTTGTGAGGCAGGTCTTTGTTTCTTTTTTACTTAAACATCCCCCTCACAAACTGATGTTTTAGTATCAGAAATTCCAACTCAAAAACAAAATCTAAATACTTTATTATTATTATTATTATTATTTTATTTTCTTATTTTTTTAATATTGAGTTTTGTTCTGGAAAGAAAGAAAAAGGTACCATTAAGATGACCATTTCCTTAGTAGAGAATGTAGGTTTGACAAATACAAGAAACTTTCCCGTTTTTATGACAAATGGTACAAGTCATTATTCATCATCACATTGCCTTTCTTCTCTTATAACCAAAGTTTCTTTTAGAACTCAGATTCAAATGTACAGTTCTTAAACAGAAGTTACTAAGAGAGCACTCTGTAACAACATACATAACAAATTCATATCCAACTCCTGAGTTTTAAATAGAACAGGAAGCAGAAATGGGAAAAACGACAGAAGTAGCTATTCAAATCAAGCAATGTGTCAATACTAATTTTTGAGACAAATCCTGTGGGTAAAATGATGATAAACCTAGCTTAATGTCTTAAATATGCTACTCTTTGCAGAAGACATAATGTTAATACAAAAACAGAGAGGATAAGCTGCAAATAAGTACGTACAAGTTTCAAAAATTGATCCAGGATTATGGTTTTAGTATATCAGTAGAAAAATCAAAGGTTATGGCATTTATAGGAAAACATAAAAAGATTGAAGATAGTGTTAAATAATAAAGTGCTAAAACAGGTGGAAAAATTTAATTACTTGGGCTGTAATGTAACCTTTAAAACAAATGAAGAAATAATTAATAAAGTGAGTAAGTTCCAATATATTTGTGGAGTAATAGCTCATACCTTGAAAAGAAAAACTCAAAAGGATACAAGTCTAAAATTCTATACGACAATGGTTATTCCAGTTTTACTATATGGTTTGGAGACATGGAAACTTAAAAAGAAAGATTGGAGCCAAATACAAGCGGTAGAAATGAAATATCTCCGAGAAGTAAAAGGATGCACCAGACAAGATTCGTATTAGAAACAAAGGCAGAGAGAGTTAGACATACTTTCCTTAAAAGAAAAGGTACAAATAAATAAAGAAAAATGGAAAAGTTGTTTACAAAGAATGGATAACTCTCGCATTCCAGTTCAGCCATACAAATATAAACATTTAGACTGCAGAATATTAGGAAGACCAGTTAAACGATGGGAAGAAGTATGAGGCCAGAACAGGAGAATTCTCCTAAACCATGAAAAGTTGATGATGACTGTCTAAAATCATTCTTCTAATAAAAATGAACTATGTGATGCATTTTTAAAAAATATTCACATTCAAAAATCCAGGTTTACAGAAAATTATTTTAAAAATAGATCTGTCATATTACATTTTTATATATTAATTGGAGTTTGTTTCAAAAAAGTAAAATGATCATTTTATTTAAGGTACTTTTGAGAAGAGGTGTAAAATTGCATCATTGGGAACATTTTGAGTATGGAAAATTTTGCAAAATAGTTGTTAGAAAATAAGATTTAAAGTTGGCAGTGCCCATTTATAAGCATCCATCTACTGATCTATAGCTTCAATTAATTGATAGTTAAAAAAAGCCAACCAAGAAATTCAATAAGTTTTCTTAAATTTTAGAATCCAATCATTTTATTGTGAAACAAAATATTTTTCTAATTTTTCTCAATGTTTAAGCAGAAACAGCACTTAATGCCTCCATTAGTACCAATTATCTTTGTGGGGGTTGAAGCTGGTTCTTTGATTGAGTGTGCTGTAATAGGGCTTTATTACACTGCGAGAACTAAGCCACTTCTTCAAAAGAAACCTATTCCACTTTTGCAATCACTGAGTTAAAACCGCATCAAAACATGCACATACATGGAGCGAGAGTGAACTGCGGCAGGACCAATTGAACACCCAATGCATGAATAGTTATATCAATGTTAAATGTACTGTATCACACATGCATTAAAGAAACAAACTTCATCTGTAATGTAACAGTAATTGCCAGGATTGAGCTAATTGCAGTGAACACATGGGGAGGAAATTTGTGGTACCCGACAACATTAACTCCCAGCACTGCAAATTGTGTTGATTTTCTTTTCTTTTCTGTTACTTATGCATGAAGCAAAGCTCTCACCAACAACAATAACTAAGTGAATAGGTAGAGTCAGACTGAAAAATGTAATGTCATAGCTGGGATTTAAACCATGGCTCTCTTGGTCTCTAGCTGGTTGCTTTATTCACTGAACTACCATGGCAACATGCCAGCACAGCAATTCCTCAACTGACTAATATGTTTCCCAGTAAACCACAAGGTGATCTCAAATTATTTTGAAATGTCATACTCCAATGGTGATTTACAATGTCATCAGTAGTTTAAGTCCCAGGCTTTATAGTTTAGCTAACTATTATGGTCAATTAGTGTTAATTTGATTATTTTTTCACACAAGCTGGTGTAGGACAGGAGTTGTTGAGGTACTTAATGCTGTATCGGCATGTTGTGATGGTAGTTCAGTGGTTAGAGCAACCAGCTAAAGACTGGGAGATCCATGGTTCAAATCTTAGCTATGGCATTGAATTTTTCAGTCTGACTCTATCTAACTCCTGTCCTACACATGGCTTGTGTGAAAAAACAATTAAATTAATAGTAACTAAATTTATTAAAAGCATTACAAGAAATAAAATCAGAGTGCTGATTTAGCAGCTGAATCAAATCAGAATAACCTTCATTACTGTGGAAATTAACAGCATTATTACTTTAGGTAAGCATATGAATAAATATGTATCTCTAGCTTTATTCAACGTTAGGGTCAGAAATAAAGAAGCAGTACAATAAAAATACAATGGAGCAAAGAGATACATATGCATATATAGCAGGGGCGGCTCGTCCTTACGTGCTGAAGAGCTGCAGCACGCTACTTTTTTTTCTTCTAAATTACATAACAGACATGCTGAAGGACCATGTAACAAACATAACACATTATGGTAGTAATAAGAAAGGCAGCACTGCCAATGACGAACTCTCGAAGCAAGGTAAACACGCAAGTTTAGCTAATGGAATGCATCCACGTGCTCAAAGCGATCAAGCACGGTAGGTGAATATTGCGCTTGCGTAGAACCTTCCCCTCTTACCCCCCCTGACGGTCGCTGTCCCATCGTTTTCGCACTGCTACGTGCTGCGTTTGGCTAAAGCACGGAATCAATGAAATCGCTACGAGTGTTAGTTCTTTTCCTTATAATCGTTTTGGCAGCAGACGAAACAGCCCTGCCACACTCACCTAAGTGCCACACTCACCTAAGTGCCACACTAAACATCAGAATTTAGTGAAATTAATTAAAGAGTATTACAACGTTTTATTTTAGTTATAATAACTAATTATATCTTTGTGATACAAACTGAGCCATAAAAGGACTATTATCTCCATACCTTATTCACATTGGAACGTACAGAACATTGTTTGTTATATTGTTTGTTAACATTGGTAACCATAAGTTCATATTGGCGCAATGTGTTACTTCCGCAAATGTGAAATCTAACAGGCCCACGTGTATCACATTGAAACAAAGTGTTCTGTTGTGTAAATGTTATTCAGTGTCAGTTTTCAGTTTATTTCCAACTGTGATCGCACTTTATTATATTTCAGTATCATTCAGTGTAGGTTTGTGTTACTTTCATAGGTAAGAAAACTTTAGTCATACATAATGAATATAGTTGATGAGCTGTTAAAAACTCCCTTTTCAAGGCGATCGTTAGATGAAAAGATCAGGATAAAAAATTTAGGGCGACCTACTCCTGATCTAAAAATTGAACAGAAAGCAAAAGGAAGTAAAAATTCTATTTACACAAGAAAGTTTAACACAAATATATATGACAACAGTGACTGGATCTGTGGTTGTGAAATCAGAAACGCGCTCTTTTGCTTTCCTTGCCTCTTGTTTGGAAGTACAGATTCGTGGTCTACGACTGGTGTTAAAGATCTAGGTCATGTTAATGAATATATAAAAAAACATTCAAATAGCAAGAAGCATATGAAAAACTCGCTTGACTTCTCAATGCTTGGAGGTGTAAATATTGCAACGCAGCTAAGCAGGGCATATCAAGATGCTACACAAAAACATAATGAACAGGTTGAGAAAAATAGATACATATTATCCAGGATAATAGACGGCATCAAATTTTGTGGGGCCTTTGAGCTTGCTTTGCGTGGACATGATGAGACGGAAACGTCAGATAATCCCGGCGTGTTTTTAGGCCTTATAAATCTATTGGGCAGTATAGACAGTGCGATGAAAGAGCATACCGAAAGCAATAAGGTGTTCAAAGGATTATCTAAGACCATCCAGAATGAACTACTTGATTGCATGTTGGAAGTGTGCCACGAAGAAATTGAAAGAGAAATGAAGGAGGCAGCCTATGTTGCTATCATGGCAGACGAAACCACTGATATCACTGAAAAAATTCAGTTGGCATTAATTTTTAGATATGAAAGGAACGGCTTTATTTATGAACGGTTTTGGGGATTTTTTAATCCATCTGATCAGACCGCTAATTCTATTGCCGGTTGTATTTTGAAAGAAGTGGACACCCTTTTTAAGGATGATCGCCATAAAATCATCGCCCAGACTTATGACGGTGCGTCTGTAATGAGCGGCAACACAGGAGGCATGCAGATCAAGGTGAAAGAACACTATCCTCTCGCACAGTATGTACATTGTTACGCCCATCAATTAAATCTGGTTATGGAGAAAGCAGCTTCTCAAAATCAGTCCGCCAGAATATTCTTCTGCAGTCTCTCAGCTTTTCCAGCATTTTTTTCAAGATCTCCACAGCGTTTAGCAGCATTGGAAGCAACTGTTGCTCGAAGAGTTCCTCGAGGATCTGCAACAAGATGGAATTTCAAGTCTAGGACTGTTAACACCGTATATGAACACAGAGAATCTCTGATCGATTGTTTTGACGAATTAGAACAATCTTTATCAGATAGGACAGTGCAAGAAGCTCATGGCCTGCGGCATAATTTGGAGGATGGAGAATTTAATTTCTGGCTTGCTTTTTTTCAGAAAATAATGCCACATGTAGACATTTTGTATAATCAGCTACAAGCAAGACAGATGGATGCAGTGAAGGCAAAAAATGCAGTCCAATCTTTTGCCAAAGCAATTGATGCCGTGCGAAGTAGAACGGATGATATAGCACACCAGATTCAGACATCTAATGTCCACGTTACAAAAAGACGTCGTAGGGAAACTAACTTAGGAGTAGATGCCAAGGAAGTATGTGACCGAATAATATCGGAGGTACACAGAACATCTTGATGCTGCAAAACTATTGGATGCAAAAAACTTTGAATTATTTTCTCAAGTTTTTCCTGAAACAGAACTCGGCATTGTCTGTGATCGATACAAAGATCTCGACAAAAACAAGCTCCGAACCGAACTTAGCATTTTATATAAGCATCCGGAATTCAGGAAAGTAGAAGGTGCTCTTCCACTCTTGCAGTTGACACTAAAAAATAATCTGCAAAACACTTTTAGTGAAGTGACAAAGGTTTTAAGAATTGTTGTGACTATTCCCATGTCAACTGCAGAACCAGAACGATGTTTCTCCTCTTTGAAGAGGATAAAAACCTTTCTGAGGAACACCATGTGTCAGGATCGCCTTACCTCTCTGGCCATGCTATCCATAGAGAAGAAATTCGTTACAAATATCAGGGATTTCAACGTCAGAGTGATGGACAAATTCTGCATGAAGAAACATCGGCGTATGGACTTCATTTTTCGAAACTAGGTGAGTTGCATGCATTTTTTTTCCCCCGTGCAGCACGCTACTTGTTTTAGGCACGAGCCGCCACTGATATATAGTGAAAGACCAAGATTTCCTTGCAAAAACATGAAAGTTCTAGGAGAGCATGTTTGTTCACTGTAAAAATTAAGAGGCAATGTTGTATCATAAAATGAAAAGTTAAAGAAGTTTAGCAGAGGAAATGAGGTTTTAAAAATTAAATAATTTGAAGACTGTCAAAAAACATTCACTGTGAATGAAAAAAAAGAGTTAGAAAAACTTTCACCAATGATACACGAGAGATAATCTAAAACTCAGAGAAAATGAGAGAAATGGAAATGAGGAGGGAAGGGAATCTGAGTAATTAACTGTCATAAATTAGATTAAGATTACGCACCCACAAAATGGTGTATGGGATTTGAGGGTAATAAGTACGTCAGTCACATTGAAGTTAAGGTTAATAGTGTGAAAGTATATCACCATAATTAATCATTTACATAGATAACTGCTTGAAATACTAATGTACATATCACAAAAATTAAGTTAATTTATTCTTACCCCTATAATTATGAAATTCAACAACCTATCAATGCTTGTGCGCTTGAACTTGGTCTTGCCAGAGTTCTGCATGAGTTTTGTGTCCTTGCCAGCAAAGATGACAACACCGTAGCACCAATTAGTGTTGCGCAAGATGCACCCACGCAGCACAACCTTGTCATTATCTAGGGGATACCTGAAACATTTTTACATATTAAACCTTAAATAATGTAAAACATATCTTTTTCTATTTTATTTTTTCTTAGCACTGTCCTTTTAAAGATACTTTAATGTGAGTATTGTAATATAAAAGAAATATTTATAAGAGAAAATGTTTATAGAGAATTCTTGTTACAAAATTTTATGAAAAGAGAGTATTTACTGTGACATCATTACATATTTTTAAAATCACTTTAGGTCCACTAGTCAAACATTAAATCAAATAACAAAGTACATATATGAATACTAGCAACTTCAATATAGAAAAGAAAAAGAAGAGACTTTTTATAAAAATCCATATATTTTCAAAGTACTTACAGCAAACTTGGATCCTAAATTTATAAAACTACTAAAAGTATTATTATTTGATTTGTAATTTAATGTGATAGTGGATTGCTTCAAAATCTCGCTATATATCAGCTTAACATACTGATATGTGTACTTTATTACAAATAATCATTGTCATTTCCAGTGGGATGATATTGTTGCCCACCCTATTAGAGGAAGTCCAGATTTCACAGATGCTTATAAAACATGTGAACTGTGGTCCCAAGCCTGGAAACTGCACCATTTTACAGAGCTATTTCTCTATTAACATTTCATACACAGTTAACATATGGCAAGCTGAATTTTACAAATATTTATACTTCCTTACTATAGGAAGAAACCTACCATCATTAGATTAGATTAGATTGTGTTCTGCAGGTTTATGATGGCCAAGCAGGCCTTGAATATAGAACATGCCAAGGCATACAAAATTAAATATACCAAGTATACAACATTTAAACTCGCATTACAATTAATAGTAAACATCTTAAACTTTCAAATGCATTAAAATTTAAGACAGATACTAAACATTAAAAATTATATCACTTTGCTTTTACAGCCTATGTCACTTCACAATGCTTACGTTCTTATATACAAAGGTATCAATGTTAAGAAAGTTAAGAACTACATTCTGTAAATGCTAAATATGCACATAACAAATTTGTCAATGTCATTTCTAAATTGCTAGTAATTACTCTCAAAACTACATATACAAAGTATCTATTTAAAATTACAATACTAAAATACATATGCAATACATATTAATTTTAGTTCCATTTAATGTAAAAATTACCAAACATAAAAAACTTATATTGACTTTTAGTCTGAGTCATATCACTTGTTTACATGCTTACTTATGTGTACGGAACGTCAAAACTTAGTATTAAAATAACTTTTAGATTGAAATATGGTTTCATTGACATATTAAAGTCGCTTAATGTTTACATCCTTACTTGTATGTAAAGAGTCTCAAAATTTGATATTGTATGTTTTAAAAATATTAATTATGTACATTTAACATAAAATCACTTCACTTGGCTTTAATAGCTTATGTCTTTTCACTTAACACTGGCATTACAAGAAAAGAATTAGGCTGATTGTTGAATTTAAATATTTCCCTACAGAATAAAATGACTTATCACAAAGGTAGTGTTTATGTGAAGCTTTAAAAATGTTGTAGTTGCTAACTTTTTCCTTAAAATTACTGGGAAGAGCATTACATATTTTAATTGTTTCATAGCATACACCTTTCTGGAAGCAAGAGAGTTTTGCATTACAACGATGGATGTTTCACTTTTGCCTGGTGTGATAATAATATATGTTTGATATACAGCTAAGTTGGTTATTGGTGTAACATTTTAAAATGGATAATGTGTGTGCACAGGTATTGTCAGAACACCCAGTTTATGAAAGAGTTCTTTGCATGACTGTTTACTATGGGTGTTGCACATTATTTGTACAACTTTCTTTTGCATTAGAAATATGTGTTTACTATCAACTGAATTACTCCAGTAAATTATTCCATACTCATAGTGGAATTAAAATACACAAAATAAACTAACTTGAGTATATTGATTGAATGAAGGTTAAAGGAAGCATGAAAAGTTTGGCACTGCATCCTTCTCCCTGCAAATGGCAGAAAGTATTCTGGTTGGATCATTTCTTTACTCTTCAACTGTTTTACTCTTTACAATAAGAACCATTATTGTAAAAAGGCATCCTGTTTAAAACATATATATGTTTCTTCATTTGCATCTGTAAAGAACCCCTTTAATTGATTACTCTCTTATTTGTAGGACTTAATCCCCCAATTACTTATAAGCCAATGTTTGATGTGAGTAGTCTGCTGTGCAGCAGCAAATATTCAGGATGGGTGATCAGCCCAATACCAGGTATAGACGTGAAAATAGAAATGGAATGTAGTGATGAAAAGGATGAGAAAATACCTGCAAATCAAATTATCTAAGCTGGAATTTGACTAGGAACTGAGGAAAACCATAAGAAAACGTTGGTCAGATTGATCATCCCACTTTGCAATCTCTTGCTTGTGTAGCATTTGTAAACATTATTACTGTTTCACGTTATTACTATTATTATGTTTGCAAATAGACATGAACACTCTAGTTGTGCAGTACAAAGAGTGGGGGGGGTGGAGTCTTCAACTGATAGCCAGCAGCATTGCTGGCCGACCTCAGCATCAGTTCATGCTATTGCACATCATGTTGACAGTGTTCACGTCTATTTGCAAGCATAATACTTTTGGGGAAGCATAATACCAACAAGTGATGAACATGGCTGAAATAAATTTGGCAATGGAACAACTGGACCTATAGTTTTCACTTTGGAATCTGAATCACATTGCATCATGGAGATATTTCACACGAGCTAGTCAGAGATAAAGACCTATCCCACAGTTGGGAATGAAACCATGGATACTGAGTGTGACAGCTATTAACAAACCACTTCTTATATATAACACTAAAAAATTAAAAATGCACATAAGTTTTTTTAAATTACCTTTTTCCTTTCCAGTCTAACGTTCCTTCAAATTTGTTCAATAGGTTATTTGGCGTTTCACAGATAATTTCTCCATCGAAGGCCCCTATTAGTGAGTCATCTTGACTCATTTCTGCTGTCTCTGTGAGGCACTGACGGCATTTTAAGTTGGTTTCCCTAAAAAAATAAAACCATAAATTTGTCACATTAATTTACATTTTTAACATATACTTCAATTTTGTAGATGTAAAAATAATCTGTAGAAACATAAACATAAACAATGCGAGATGAGAAAGTCAAACAAGTGTGGCATCAATTACATTTGTCTAACATGCCAAAGCTTGTAATCTTTATGAGCAACAGTTACTTAGAGAGTTACAAATAGAGCCCAACAAAGTTGTTCATCAATGTGGTTTATGCCTTGGATAACCAGACATACCCTGAAACAATAGATTTAAAACAGCTAGTTTCAATGGGTAACAACATTATTATACTATAGACAAAAATGGCATACTACAGGTAAGTGTTCTGGTCTTGAATGTTTTAGTAAAATTTTCCTAAACCATTTACAATGAATGGCATTGTTCTATTTATTGAACATTAAGCTACAATCCCTTGCTACAATCCCTTGAAGTGATTATTAATAGAACACAGCATGTTAAAAACATGGTTATGTTCACCTTTTATCGAAGCCAATTGGAAATCAATTTCAATTCGGCTTCCAGCATACATGGGATAACTAATAAAAGATAAAGACCAAATATTTTGGACTACTCACTTCAAAAATAAATTTGAAATGGATTAATTGGAATGACTCATTTCATCTATTTCCCCAGTTTCTGTTTGCATTAAGTACACTACAGATGACACTACAATTCTAATCACTAAATAATAGTAATAGTAGTAGTAATCATAATAATAATAATAATAATAATAATAATAATAATAATAATAATAATAATAATAATAATAATAATAATAATAATAATAACAACAGTTTAATAATGCATAAATGCTGCAATACTTACCCATCTAGTTCTGCTGTTTCAATGAAACATAGACCATTAGGTTCACTGGTGGAGAGTAGCAGTACGTCTGCAGCAACAAACTGGTCGTTCTCCATACGTATGACATCCCCCACCTGGACCTCTGCCCACTTCTCTTCCATGAGTTTTCCATCACGCAAAGCTTTCGACCGCCTGTTGTTCACCTGGGAGTCACTCATGTGCCTTTGCTAAAACAGAATAAATCCATAAATAAATCCACAAGAACAATTATAACAATTAATAACAAATTCTGCACAGAGATTTATTTTTGTATGTATTTATTCCTTCATTTATACTTCCCTTTAGTTCGTATGGTCAAATTAAGGCCTTAAACCTTTACAACAACTTGAACTATAATTTACCTTAATAGGTATAATATTTTTTTTATTAAACACACACATTCATTCCCATATTAATACAGTGCATTCCCTGAGTGACCCAACTGCCCCGCGGCTGTACTGAGGGCCAGCCGCCGCAAAACGATCCAGTCGCTCACGGAATGCACTATACTTCTGGACATTGGTTAAATAAAAATTCCCAGCACCAGCATGCTGTCAGTCAGCCACAGAGGCCTCAGAAAGCTTATTTTTATTTGCACTTTAACAGGAATAATTTTAACTTAAATTTGCAATTTATGCAACCAAAGCACAAGTACAAAACAAACACATTAATTTTCCGCATACTTCTTTTTCCTACAAAAGCAAATTTTTACCTCCAGAATAAATATATAAATGTATACACATACCACAATGCCTGATATATTAAGAGGAAAGTTTAGATACTATTTCTAATGGATGGCTGAGGAAAAACAGGGAAGAGGTAATTAAAAATGGGTTAGGAGATATTTGAGTCAAAATAGGATGCTTTGGAAGAGGTTTTTGGAGGAAAGTGAGATTGAGAATGGAAGATATAGATAGGCAGATCTTATTTGCCGAGTCAAATATGTCATTGTACAAGGAAATCAGAGATGACCCAGGGAAGGGCAAGTACATTTTATTTGTAAAAAAGCATGAAAGAGAAGGGTTAGCCTAGTTTAGATTGGGTGTTTAAAAACTAAGGGGAATAAGGGGTGAGGTTATCCCGAAATGTGCCCCATCTGTGGGGACAAGATGAAAGTCACATTTTACTCCAATGTAAGGCCACAAAGGATTGGAGAGAAAATCTAATAAATAAGAAATTGTTATTGAGAAACAAAGAACTTGCATTTAGAAAGATTTTTGAAGATCAGAGGTAGACACCAACCTAAATTAGGAAGGTAAAGAACAAATGGAACTGGTCAGTTGAAAAATATGGTGGCTAGATCAGCTTTTAGATGAGAGGATAGTTATGTAACATAAAATTTTGTATAGCAAAATAGTTATGGCTAACTAGGGTTAAGATCAGTCTTAACCATGTATGTACTTAGCATATTAATATAATAATAATAATAATAATAATAATAATAATAATAATAATAATAATAATAATAATAATAATAATAAAACACATATATATATACAGGAACCTCTTGAAAAAAAGTTTGCCTATTATGACATTAACCTCATCATCCTGATCTCCCAATCCTTATTTTATTGGACCAAACACATGATTTGTCACATAGCACTGCATTGAAACAGAAATGCTTATAATGTCAAATTTCCTTGAATTTTTTATTCATCAGTGATAATGACATTGCTGAAGTTCTCTCAAGAGAATGATGCATTAATTGATAATTTGCTTACTTTGAGAATATAATTTTTTATTTTATTGTTATCAAAATGTTGACAGGCTAATAAAGTAGAATGAGGGGCTGCATTGCATTCTGTTCATTTAATTATTCACATTACCTTATGAAATACTTTATTTAAGCTCTCTGAGCATGCAGAGTGTTCTACCCAAATTTTATGACATTGCTTTATAGAAAAATATGTGTACAATTTATATTTATTTGATTTTCTCCATCCATGTTGTTTTTCTCTTTTTCTAAAAATCTGTAAAATGTGACTCAATGTCTTCATTTCTAAGTGATTCAAGTATAAAATGATGTAAATGTATGGGGTCAACTCTCACACTTTCAATTATTTTCTTCACTTAAAACATTTCATTTATCTATCAATATTGAATGACAGCTATTTCAATGTAAAAAACATTTCTCGCAATTTTAAGTAAACTATAATTAGTTCACAATAAGCTTCCTGTAATTATAAAGTGATGAACATATAAATCCTTACAAAGTCATCATAAGCGTCCTTGATGGCTGTCAATGCCAGCACACCAATGAGCGGTACAGCTGTGGTGATAGGAGTCAGCGAGCTGATTGCTGGTATCACCTGTAGCACCAGCAGGCACAGGAAGTAGAAATTGGCAAGGCGTTGGAACTGCTCAAACAGGTTCAATGGCAGGAATGTCAGAACACTGTACTTGGATGTTTTGATGTAGTTACTCTGAAACAGACAAACCAAACTTGTTGAAACAAACAGGTTAACATATAATGCAACATCATAAGAAATAAAAGCAACCAGATGACTATATTTTTGGTTATTTGGTAACCTATGCATTATAAAGAGAACTAAAAATTCTGATGTGAAATACAATATTTTCTCTACCCATTACTGATTTTAAGAGTGTTCCATAAATTATTCATACTAAAGCTTATTTTCCTTCTTATTAATCACTACAAGTATTTGGAAGAAATGGCTTCAGTGTGGTTTCGAAGAAATTATGTAGCAAATACACTCTACATTATCCATGATGTAACAAGTTCTTTGTAAGCTTTGTTTTAGCTTAATGTTTTACATATACCTGAAATGTGGGAAAATTAAACAGCTAATATTTTACAATATTTTAATGTAATGAAAGTAATTCTTTGAAATGATTTGTATGCTTTAATGACATAAAAGGCTAGTCTAAGAGCTCACCAAAGAGACTTTCTTCATGAAAGACCTATGACTGAAGCTAGTGGTACAGTTCACAGACAGTTGGAATATGCTGCTTCATGAAAGAAAGAGGAAATTTGGCCGAATTTCTATACAATGAAGGCAATGATGAGCAGATCCAGGACTGACACAATCAAGGACTCAGACATCTTGAAAGCTCATTAACAGTGCATATCAGCATAAAATATGTAAACTCAAGAACTTTTATGAACCCAATGGAAATTGCATGTGTGAAGTTTGAAACCAAGTGACCATTACACCACAACAAGTAAAAAATTGCTAAAAGCCTTAGTGGAAATCTATGCATAGGACACAATTTTTTTTTTAAATTAATGTCCTTTAACCTGGTAGATCATGTCAGAGGATGAATGAAATGGTTGAAATTATGCTCAAATGAAACTGGGGTCCATAGAGCTTTCAGTTACCTGACATTTGTCTTTCAGGATAACAGAAAATCCTGAAGGGGGGGGGGGAAACCTTTTCCGGTAATTTACTCTAACCAGATTTGAACTCAGGATCTCTTGATTGGAAGGCAGACATGCCACCCCAAAACTACACAGGACACAGCTTGATATGACTGATATGTGAAAGTGTTATTATTTTGATTTTATGTACAATGATGAGCAATTATAGAAAATTCAAAATATACATCTTACTCCACATCCTAATATCCTAAATGTATGATATTTTGGTAATCGATTGTTCAATGTGAAGGGCAAGGTTGGAAAAATTCTAAGCCATAACCAGGATTTGATCCACGGATCTCCCAGTTTTCCTCTGGTTGCTCTAACCAACTGAGGTACAATGGTAATATGCTGGTGTACCATTAAATTCCCAACTGATTCATTTTTTCCCGATAAGTCACAAAGATAAGCCAAAAATTCATTTTGAGGTGAAGTACAGTATTGCAAGTATTTTAAGTCCCAGGCTTCATAGTTTAACCAGATATTAGATCATTCATTGTCAAATGGTATGGCATTGAATTTTTTATCTTTAGCCATTGTAATCAAAGCTGTAAAAGCGACTTTCAAGAATGTATTTCCATAAATATGACTATATATAGTGGAGGAATTCACTCGCTCACATAGCAACATTGTAGTTATGAGAAGCATGGTAATGTGTATGCAAGCAAGCAAACAAATTTATCTACATAAAAATAAGCAGTAGGTACATTCATATTAATGTCTTGGCCTGCACAGCCTAAGCTGGTATGAGACAGTGGAGTCTCTCTTGTTTGAAGCACAAGTTTAAAATGTTCTAACATTTGGAGTATCCTATGTGAGTTTGAACCCTTCTTCTATATCATAAGGCTCTATTAGTACGACTTTATCTTTGATGGGTTAATCATAACAGTCTGAGGGATTAATTCATCAAATTCTATTATTTCATGAACTACTTATAAAATTGGACTTCACTAACACTAAACTGTTGGAGCATCACCTTTATTCTTTGGAAAGAACACTTGTAATTTTTGTATACCCTGATAATAAGTTACAAAAACAAAACAAAAAATTAAAATTTTAGGTTACATAATGAGTAAGCTGCAAGAATTAGAGCTCTACATTTGTCATCCTCGCAAAAAATGGTAAGCTATATCATCATCCGACAGCTCCCACATGATGAAAGGATTTAGTACATGGGAATTTAGTAAAAATTACCTATTTTCAGACAGACTTCCATGTAATCATGAAAACAACTGAATATTGAAAATACAAAGAACTGAACCATTCAAACATACCTCAGAAATGGTGTGTGCCATAAAAAAGGTATTTCCAATAAATTATGGGTTTTAAAGAGATCTGCATTTTTTGTGTTAAGTTTTGTCTATTGCTTAACATCTAGCAACATTTAGTATAAACAAAACTGCTTCTGAATAAACAGGACTTCACAGGCTATTCCCAGAAAATTCAATATATTGATTTTATTTGTCAAATAAATATATTTAATAAACTGCATTTTAATCAAATTGTTACAACCATTTTTGAGAAAATCAACATCTCTAAAAATGCTTGACATAAAGGGCAATTTAGAGTGTGTAATTTCTTCAGAGTCTTCATACTACATCTTTGGAAAATACTGAACTCAATTGCTGCGAAGTTTGGCACTTAGCCTGCTTTTCGTTTTTGAGTCATTCTGTTCACAAACACATACATATGAGCTATTTTATAAAAAGTGGATCTGTTAAACATAGCTTTCATACCCATTCTCAAATAAATTATGATAAAAAGTTATTCTTCTATCTATTTCACATTAATCGAGACAAACATTTGCAGAAACCTATTACTACATATTTTCTTGCACAAACAATGTGAATTGGGGAAAACATTAAGAATCAAGCAATAATCACATCTTTTAAGAGCTGGTAGCTTTGTGATGGCTTTGAATTTGTATTCTCTTTGCTTGACCACGAGAAAGAAAAATGAATAACGACTTCCAATTTGAGGGAAGTATACATATTGGAAAATTGAAACTAATAAAAAGAAATATTTTGAAAAATGTTAAGTAAAAAAAAAAAATAAATAAAGGATTTGTTATAAGTAAACTGGGTGTTTTAACAAGATATACTATTTTGTGAAGTAAATTTTGCCTCTTTTATGGTTTACCAGTTATGCAAAAGTTGTACATGATGAAGATGATTTCAGAAGTTAATCTCAGAAAATTCAAGATATACATGTTATTTATTATGAAAATCTCTTAAAAGTTTTTTTAATCAAAATGTCATTTTCATTTTTGAGGAAATCAAAAGTTTCTGAATTATTTCTATGTAGAGGGTAGTTGAGTGGGGATTTTCTTAAAAATCGTTGTGTTGCTTCCTTGGAAGATGCTGAACTTAATATCAAGTTTCGTATTTACCGATTTTTCGTTTTTTTTAACACACACGGACTTTGTTTCTAAAAATACTTTTAATTAAGGCGACCCTAAAACATTTATTTCCAGTAAAAACTCGGTATCGATTTTTAGTGGAATGCAATATCTTCTCTACTTATTCGTAGAGTGATAGAGAAAGTAAAAATTTTTTTTTTTCTGTATTTAGGGAGCCTCATACCATGTATTACGGTGAAATCTAGGCATCGAATTGCAATACTTCATTTACTACAGTTAAGCAGTAGAGAAAGTAAAAATATGTCTCCTTGCACAAGAAAGCAAGGCTTGTCTAATCCTTTACATGACCTCTAGGCCCCAAGTGACTCGTTCATTTTTCCCTTAAGAAGCCTTAAGAAGTCGTGATGTTCCAGAAAATTTAATTTGGGGACTGATCGGAAATTTGTTCGATTACCAATAATATGATCGCCGTGCCGCAAATCGGCTTTGCTGGGAAAAGTGGTTTGCGTCGACGAAGCAACGGGTTAATTGAACGGGAATGAGAGTTTCCTAAAACCGCCTGGGTATCGTCCACACATTCTTCATTCTTGTCGCTGGTAGCCCATTGGCCATTCCACTCGTAGTTCCATCACCATTCCTGCGTCGACCGGAAATTTTCGAACAAAGAATTATAATAAGAGACCGGCAATATGATAAACGTGGACCAGTGTATTAAACTGCATGAAAATTGTAATATTTCGGTTACGTATAGGTAAATGAAAGAGCGAATAAAGAAACGTTCAAAAGACACCTCAAATTTTAAGGTTACAAATGTTGTTATTTCTATGGCGGGAAAGAAAAAAACTGTAGACCCAACAGCGGTATCTAGGTGAATGTTCAATTATCATTTAGATATTTTAAAAATCTGATGCTCTAAGTTCACGTATTCTCTACCTATACTGCAACAAACTATTATAATAAAAACGTATTCTTCTATCTGCTACACATTTATCAAGACAAAAATTGCAGAATGGTTATATTGGATATTTCCTTGTACTAGGGGAATATGGTTGTTATTGTTATTATTTAGTATGTTAACGACGCTGTCAATTGCCAGGGTCATATCAGCCTAACCGGCGCGCCGGAATATCGTCCCGCCGGAGTTCTTTAACATGCCAGTAAATCTATTGACATGAGGCTGTCGCTTTTAAGCACTCTTAATGGACATTGTCTGGGCCGGGTTTGAACCCGCGACCTGAGTTCAGAAGGCCAGCGCCTAACCAACTGAGTACCCAGGCCGACAGGGGACTATGGAAGTACATTAAGCTACCGCGATAGTCAAATATTTGAATGCCGATCGCTATGTGAAGGTACTGAAACTCCGTTCTCTTTGATTGACCAGGTTTGCTCTTACGGTTTATCAGTTATATAAAATTCCACAAAATTCATCCACAATAAACATGTCTTCAGCGGCTATTCCCAGAAAATTGAAAATATTCATTTTATTTGTCATGTAAATATGATTTTCTTGAAAAATTTCCGTGTTGCATCCTTGGAAGATACCAAAAATATACCAAACTTAAATATCAAGTTAGGTCTTTAACGGTCTCTTATTTTTGAGCTCTGCTGCTAACCCCCCCCCCCCCACACACACACCGGAAATTTTTCTAAAAATGTCTTTTTCTGGATTCAGGGGTCTTAAAACGTGTATTTCTGGTGAAATCTCGGTATCATTTTTGGGTGCAGTACAATATCTTCTCTATACACGTAACGTGTAGAGAAAGTAATATACTTCTCATCAAAACACACAATTTATGTCATATATTTTTTGTGAGGTTAATTATTTCCGAGATATTGCTAAATATTGGTTTAAATTTTCCAGTACTTATTATTTTCTTAAATATGGAATGTTTATTCTTTTTTCCCCTGGTCATGCAAAGAGAACGGAATCTCTAAGCCAAATTTTAAGCCTCTGAAGACCTGTTCATTCTGTATATCTGGCAAACCGTTAGAAATAGACAAACTATCACTACATAAATATGTAGATATCGTTAAAACAGAAGATTTATGTCACATACTTGTTCCCGGGATTAGCTTAAGGCCAGCCTGAGGCTCTTGATCCCAGTTTTTGTAATAGTCTCTTACGATTTACCAGTCATGCAAACTTCAGCAAAATCCATCTACAATAAGGAGGTCTTCACAGACTATTCCCAGAAATTTCAAGATATAAAATTTATTTGTCATGTAAATAACTTTAATATGCAGTATTTTAATCAAAATTAAGGTATTTTTGAGAAAATAAAAATTTACGAAACTTTTTCCATGTGAAGGGTAGTTTGAGCTGGGGAGATTTTCTTGAAAATTTGTGAGGCATTCTTGGGATATACTAAACTTAAATACCAATTTTGGTATTCAACGACTTCTCGTTTTTGACCTATGTTGTTCATAGACATACAAATGCACACACTGACCTTTTTCTAAAAATGCTCTTTTAGATTCAGGGGGTATAGATTTTTGGGTGGAATAAAATACCTTCTTTATATGTTATGTGCCCAGTATGTGTAGGAGGAAGTAAAAACATATTTACTTTTTCTACGTAGCACATGGTGCGTAGGTAGAGAAGGCATTGTACTCCACCCAAAAATGCGATACCGAGATTTCACTAGACGACTTAGAGCCCCCTGTATAAAAAAAAAGTCTGAAGTGTTCCATTCACGTAACTTTCTCTAGCTGTTCCACATACGAACTATTCTTACAAAAGATTATCCTTTATCTACAACATGGTAATCGAGATAGACATTAATAGAAATGGTATTATTACTTGCTTTGTTGAAAGAAGAGGAGAAATAAGGGAATATATTATGCTAAAGCAATAGTCAAATCTTTAAAAAGCTAGTCGCTATATGAAACAATTGAGGTTCGGTTCGCGTTGCAAGGTCCCATTTGAAACGTTAGGTAGTTCAAAGCTGAAACCAATAACAAGGAATATCTCAAAAATGGTAAATTGTACAATAAAAAACGTATATGACATAAATTACATGTTTTAACGAGATCTACATTTTCTGTACAGGGTGTTTTTCTCTGTCTAGGACAGTTTAACCGTTTTGCAAAATTCTGCTAAACTCATGCACAATAAAGGGGTCTCCAGAGGCTATTCCCCAAAAATATAAAATATCCATTTATTATGATGTAATTATCTGTAGTATACGGTATTTTAATCAAAATAGGGCTATTTTTTAGAAAAACAAAATTTAAAAAAAAAAAAAAAACTCCATGTAAAGAGTACCTAGTTTGTGGTGTGGAGATTTTCATGAAAATCTTCGTAAAGCATCCTTGAAAGGTACTAAACATAAATACAAAGTTTGGTATCTGAAAGTCTTTGTTTTTGAACTATGCTGTTCACACACACACACACGCGCGCGCGCGCATATACCCACCACGGATATTTTTCTAATTTTTTTTTTTGAAATCAGGGGACTCATGAAATCTCGACATGAAACTTGTGGGTGGAATACAATACTTTCTCTCTAGCTACTATGTTCTATGTACATACATGCTAGAGAAAGTAAAAAGGTCCATGTGTATGTGCGCCTGTGTACACGATAACTCAAAAACGAAAAGTCGGTAGCATACAAAACTAATACCAAACTTGTCAATTAATTTGAGTATCTTCCAAGGATGCGATATAAAGAGTTTGAGAAATATTCCACCACAAAATAACTTTTACAAGGAAAAGGTTCGGAATTTTTTATTTTGTCACGAATGGCTGAATCAATTTTGATTAGCATAACGTATATTAAAGATATTTACATGGCAAATAACATGTACATCTTTAATTTTCTCAGAAACTTCTGAAGACCATTTTATTCTTGACGAACTTTGAGTAACTGGTAAACCGTAACAGATAGAGAAAAACATACTGCACCAAAAATGTAGATATCATTAAAGCACACAATTTATGTCATACTCCTTCCTTAGAGTTGACTATTTCCAAGATATTTCTTAGTATTGATTCCAGTTTTAAAATACTTGAACTTTCCTCAGACGGGAATCTATAAGCTACTGACCATGTAAAGAAACTAATTTCAACCACATGGTAATCGGGTTTTAAAAGATTTGACTATCACCTTACCCTTATTTCCCTCATACTTACAAGGAAGCAAGTTAGGGCCGCGCCGTGGCCGAGTGGTTAGACCACCTGCCTCTCACCTAGACGGCCGGGGTTCGATCCCAAGCGGCCGCATGTGAGATTTGTGGTGGACAAAGCGGCACTGGGGCGGGTTTTCTCCGGGTACTCCGGTTTCCCCCGCCATCGCATTCCACCGGTGCTCCATCATCATTCATGTATAATCAGTATCACCGCCTGCGGTGCCATAAGTAGTTAAAGTGGGCGATAAACACTACCAAAATAAAAAAAAAAATAGAAGCAACTTATAAGACCATACCTGCTAGTGTTATCTCGATTAGAATGAAGTAGATAGAAGAATAAGCTTTTTAACAATTATTTTTAGAGCTGTAAAGATAATCAGATGAATGGAACACAGATTTTTTTGTTTAAAACTAATCTATGACCAACATCAATTTTATTACACATTCTGCAGTACTTAAGGAACATTTTCAGAACATTTGTGGGAGAAGATAGATTTTGAATATGGGAAAATAATAACAAACTTGAACCTGAAAGAAGTGGCTTTAAAAGTTTACATAAGAGTCATTTAACGAGTACAAAACTTTAAAACAGCTTCCAAAATGTATTATATCCGCCCTAGGAGAATCAAAATTGCAAATATGCACTTTAAAGTATAGAGCATATTTTGCATAAAAATCTAAAAATCGACAATAAAAAATATGATGTGTTCCATGTACACGACTTTATCTAGCTGTTCCACAAACAACTTTTATTAAAAAAGATTATTTCTTTATCCACCGCATGCTAATTAACATAAACATTACCAGGAATTGGTCTTATTACTTGCTTCTTTATAAGTTGAAGGGAAATAAGGGAATGTAGTAGGGTAAAGCTGGCCGCTATGTGAAACAATTGAAATTCAGCTCTCTTTGATTGTTAAGGGTAAACAAAAGAGAGGAAAATAAAGATAGCTTCCCGTTTGAGAAAAGTTCAAGTAGCTTAAAACTGAAGCCAATAACACGGTATCTCGAAAACTGTAAACTCCATACATAAAAGAGGTATATGACATAAATTGTGTGTTTTAACGATATTTATAATTTTTTGTGGTAAGTTTTGTCTATCAGTCATGAAAATATCTTAAACAGATGGCAAATTCGTTAATCTAATTCGTTGTCATTTTTTTTAAAAAAAAATAAAAAATTTCGAAATCTGGTAAAGGGTAGTTCGGGGCGGGGGGGATTTTCTTGAGGATTTTCGTGTCACGTCGTTGGAAGATACTGAATTTAAATACCAAGTTTGGTATTTAACAGACTTTTCGCTTTTGAGCTATGCTGCCCACATACACGTACACGGACATGTTTCTAAAAATGCTTTTTTGTATTCAGGGGGTCTTAAAACATATATTTCTGGCGAAATCTCTGTATCGAATTTTTGGGATACGCTATGTACATTTTGCATACGTGCTAGAGAAAATAGAAAGCACTTGTGTCCCTTTAATACTCATTTAACTCCCAATAAGCTAATTTCACTCGCTAGTACCCCTTTGACGCAAGACATTCACCAAGCGCACAGCTTGTTTTCCTCCTAAACACAAATTGTAACAACCTCTAAGAGTTCAGTTCGCAACCAAGCCGTCGGCTGGGCGCCCTCGGGCTTCCGTATGAGGGGAAAGGGGAACGAGCTTGCCGCAGTGAGACTCGCGACATTTCTGCAAGTATTGAAAATTTGCCAATGTGTACTCCGTTCCAAACTGCAATCGAACTTCCTGCTCTATTTTCCCCACTTAATTGTTATGCTGGAAGCATGCCACCTTTCAACGTCATCGAACTGATAATGAACTCATAAACTGAGTATTCCCCGCCCCCAAGGTATTTGATTCCATTGAGGAATACGAAATTACACCATTGCATTTCTAGAACGCACTAATTTGAGAGGAGTAGTTCATTGCATTATACTACTTTACTGGATTCAAATAGATTTTACGAGTAATAAAACACAATCGTTTCTCTTCCATTATCAATTTCCAGGCATCCTTAACATTTAATTCAATTTATAGGTATAAAAATGTGTGTTACATTCACATAATTCCCCACTCTAAACACTTTGTTTATTTTATATAACTTCTACACACTAATTCGACAAAATCTAAATTTTCTATCTACTTCATATTTATGTAGATAAACTTTGCAGAAACAGTTACATTCCATTATTCGTTGCAGGTAGAATGGGATACAGGAACCGAATCGAGTGAAATATTTAAAAGCGAGTTATTAAAAGCTGGAGTTAAAATTTTATAATCGTTCCATGAGCGAGAAACAACTGAATTGCGACAACACAAAAAGAACAAGAACTAAACCTTTAAAAGCTATAATCACGGATATCGTGAAAAATCTGAAAATGTTATTTGATAGAAATAGTGTTATTTTAAGACTTCTATATTTGTTATGTAGTATCCTTATATTTATCTCAAAGATTTATCACCTAAAACAAAATTATACAAAATTTTCACTTGCTATTCCCAGAATATTCAAGCCACACATTTTATTTGTTATGTAAATATCTTAAATATAAGGTATTTTAATAAATACCGTCATAGGCACTTTTGAGAAAATACAACTTTTCGGAAAATGTTCCATTAAAACGGTCTTTGGGGAGATGGGTCCTTGAATATCTTCTAGTCGCATCTTTGGAAGAAGTTTAACTTGAATAACAAGTCTGGTTTTAACCGATTTATCGAGTTTATGCACGCGCTCACACACACGAACCATTTTATAAAAAAAAATTGTTTTGTTTTAGGGGACCTCAAAACCTATATTACCGATAAAGTCTCGACATAGGATTTTTGGGTGAAATACTTCCACTTCTTACTAAAGTTAGAGAAAAAGATATACAATTAAATGTAATTAAACTAGTTCTTTCCATTTGGCTTTCCCGCACCACGTTTGAATTGCTAACCCTAGAGATTTTATAGCATTATTGTTGCCATTGAAGTATATTGATAGCTGTGCGTGCGTTAATTTTTATAACTTATTTACTTATAAAAAATCGAGTGAATTCATTTATATGCTGGATAAGTCGAATCAGATTGAAACATTCAATGCCGTAGAGCTCATAACACTGCGTTAGGGCCACAGAACCGGAAACAGGTTAGCCCTGAGACTTCATTGTAAATATACCTTCACTGTAAGTGCTGTTTAAAGCAGTTTGAAAAGTTTATTATTATTATTTCTAGACTTAAAAGTTTAGATTGGATGTTATATTGTTGAATCAAACACTATAATTATCTTTATTGTATGTTATCGTTTGTTGTTTATTCTATTATATGTTATCGTATGTACAAAAATATATGAACTTAACAGACTTTTGTAAAATAGGGTGTAATAAATGCAGATTCAGTAATAATTGGTTAAAGGTGGTAAAATTGATGGCTAAAACAAAATAAATGGGAGCACATATCCTACTAATTATAGCGCTTTTTCGGTCTCTTTTGAGAAACTCGAACCCAGTTTCACAGAAAATGCTATTAAATGAGATTCTTCTGAAATTAGGCAAATTTTAATCAGCATTACTTTGCAGCACTTTTATAAACTGTTGGCGACTCATTTAAATAACAAAAAAGTTACGCGAATTGCAATTCCTTTCAAAATGGTTACATTCTTGCATCACGTATTTCACATGTTTTCTTTTTTACTTTTTCTACACATACTATGTAGACGGTGAAAAAATTTTGAGGTCCCCTAGTCCAAAAAAAGCATTTTTAGAAAAACGTCACAGTGTGTGTGTGTGCGTGTGTGTAGACAGCATAGCTCAAAAACGACAAGATCTTAACTATCAACTACCCTTTATATGGAAATTTGTTTGAAAATTTTGTTTTTCTCAAAAATAGCTCTAAAGATTTTGATTAAAATACAGTATGGGAATAAAGTTATTTGCATCACAAAATGTATACGTGAATTTTTTGAGAATAGTTTTAAAAACCTGTTCATTCTGAATTTTTATGAATTTTGGATAACTGGAAAACCGTAAGAAGTAGACAAAAACTTGCACAAAAATTATAGATTTCGTTAATATATTTTATGTCAAACACATTTTTGTGTAGAGTTTCCCAGATATTCCATGCTTTTGGTCTGACTTTAAAGTACAACCATTTCTCAAACGGGGTCATCTTTCGTTTCATTCGCTTTTGTTTGACTGGCAATGCAAGCGAACTGAACTCCAATTATACATATAGTAACCGGCTTTTAAAAGATTTTACTGTCGCTTTAACCTAGCGTATCCCCTTCTACTTACAAGGAAGAATATAATAAGATAGTTTCTATTAACGTTTATCTTATTAGCATGCTGTAGATAAAAGAACAATTTATTTGCCGAACATGTGGATGACTTTCTCATCAGTAACCACTTTTCCCATTTTAGATTTTTATTTACAAACTATGTTTTATAGGCCGCCACACTGGTGAGCTGGTCGTCTCCTTAGCGCGGTGGTAGCGCAGCTGCCTACCAAGCGGGAGACCTGGGTTCGATCCCCAGTACTGGTGTGGGGATTTTCCCCCCGCTGGGAGACCTGGACCGGGGTGCACTCAGCCTCGTGAGGTCCCTGGGGGGCCAATTGAGGAGCTACTTGATGGAGAAGTAGCGGCTCCAGGTCGTGAGGACCGCATTAACCGGCCGGGAGGGGCTCGAGGCGCTGACCACGTCTCACCCTCCAATACTGCACCCCATCCATGACGTCTGTAGTGGACCGAGATGGGGGACGCAGCGGCCGGGCGGTAGGCCAAGGCTCCCCGTGAGCTGTCGTGCCATGGAGTTATGTTACACTGGTGAGCTCAGAAGTTAACACTATGTTCCCTCCCCCCCCCCCACTACTGCCAATCTGGTTTACCAAACTTGTCTAGTCGACGAAGACGCAAGAATAATTTAAGACAACCGTCTTCCATGTTACTAGCTACCAACAACTGCTATAAAGAATATTGTGGATATCAGGTGGAGCTGGTATTTATTTATTTTATACTTTATTTGCTTCTTTATCAATTTTATTAGGTATTAAGTATTTATATAATATTTTAATTTTTTTGTTTGTTTTCTTTTACGATTTGCATGTTGGGACTTGTAGTTCTGTATAACGGCATAAATCTGCATTTGTTAAACTCTTAGTTATTTACATAAAATATGATACCATTTTAGAATAAATTCATTCTTAAATTTAGCATGTGATTACTTTCTTGTGCGTATTGCTACTGTGTTGTACTATCGTGTACTGGCCGCTTAGGTTCGTTGTAACTCTAAGAGTTGCCGGTCCCCGAGTCCCGCCTACGGCATGGGTGTTTCTGTGTTTGTAAATGTGTATGTGTTTGTGTATGTATATGTAAAAAGGAAAAACGAATATATCAACTAAGGAAATTTAGAAACTAGAAAAAAGAGATAAAAAGGAATACAGCGCCGGAGTCCTGACAAGCCTCCGGGGCTGTATTTTTTTTACTTGATAGTGGATAGATAATAGAACTCGCACAAGGCTGCAATTTTACTTCCAACCCATGATGCATTAGGTAAGCTGGCTACTCATGTTTACTATGGATTTGTATAAACCCATTCCAGTAAGTGCGTCCGTACTCTACAAGGCTAAGAAAACACACGACCATGGAAAAGAAACACTATTAAAGAATCCCTCCCACATTTATGGATAATTCTGTCCAGAACAAACCGAACGAGGAGGCAACACAGTAACGTGTGCAACTCGCATTCTGGAAGTCGTGGGCTCGATTCCCGCGGCCGACCTACCTGACCCATGGGTTTCCCCTGGTCACCAAGCGAATGCTGGGCATGTCCATAACATCCCTCGAGTTTTCCCGCCCACCACTCCCTTTCCATTTCTGTTTCAGGGTTGAAGGACCACGCGATGGTGTTTGGCAGGTTCACACCGGATGGTTACTTGCGCACTGTAAACGGTTTAACCTGGTTGTCGGTAACGCTCCATAAATCCTTAGTATGGCTTCCCTTCGGAAGGGAAGTAAAACCGTTGGTCCCGTGTCATGGATTTATGGCACGTAAAAACCTCAACCCTGATAAAGAGGCATCTGAGCAAAATTATGCGGTCTTTCACGCCCAATTTAGAATGGGACGCTGAGAAGCACAGTAGTTAAAGAGCGATCATAAATAAAACGCCATTTATTTATTTATTTATTTGCTACAGTACAGTACGTAGTCTGCTAGTTAGACGCCGGTACCCAGTTCATTGCTTATCGTAACGCCGAGCACAGCAGTGTCTGTTCTGCGAGTTTTAGGTGCAGTAATATAATTTACATTTGAATTTTGCAGATTTTCACTTAATGTACGGATTAGGCCGTAATTAAAGAGCGTCCATAAATAAAATTCAATTTTATTTCGATCGGGGTCCGCCTTCGGTGTCGACTTCCATAGAGCGGACCACGGAGGCTTGAGGATCGTAAGCAAAGGCTTTCCCCTCATCCTTCCCTCCCTAGGTCACAGGAACTCCCAGTGCCTGGGGGGTCCACACCCACGGTAATCCATTATCCTCTCACAAGAAAAGCCAACTGTATATGTTCAAAATACCTGTGTAGTGTCTATTATGCATTTCTAAGCTAGAGAGAACATCGCAATGAAGTAGCAGAACATCACGATGAACAGAGGTGATCGACAGTAGAGTGAGTGACGTCATGTTGTGATATACGGGAAGGGTGAAAGTTGGAGCATGAAATTTGGACCTGCGGCAGCTGGGGGAAATTAACTAGAAAATTTCAAGAGATAGAATGTTCACGCTGGTGTCAAACGATTCATAATAACCCACACTAATCTAGCTAAAAAAACAATCAATTGTAAAGAACGGAGGACTACCTATATCTCTGACACTTCAACACTCTTATGTTTCTAACAGGTTTTTTTTCTCGCTTCTCTTATTATTTACTAAACTGAAATGTTATGTACTCAACGTTTAAAGCAATGCACCTATGAAATTTTAAAATCAACTGCAAGCAAGACATTTTGTTGGAATTTATACCAGCTATTATTTCAATATGCCTGACATTTTTCACATATCTCAAAATTCAAGTTTACATGGTTATTTAAATAATACTTTTTTTGGTCTAAATTCCCTGTTCTAATAAGAATCACCAAGTATTTTCAAAAACATTCACATATAACAAGTTTTACAATAAATATTTAATAGATCTTATCGCATTCTTATTTAACCCCTAATTATTATAAAACGAATACCTATTTCTTGTACTCTCCAAAACCATTGATTTTCCAAAGTTAATAATGTATTTCTCAATATTGGGCAAGTATTTCGTAAACCTATATGGTTTATTTACTTCGGTGTAATTTTGAGAGGTACAAAAGTTTTGAAACAAGCACATCATGTGAAGCATATATATACCTAAAGTTTAAAATACATATTATTTTATTATGAATTAAAATTAGTTTTTAATTTTCGCAGTTTTTGGTCAAATTTTACAGATGCTTTACCTTAAGAGCTTCTGTTTAGGTGACACGAGGTTTTCCTCTAATTGAAAACCTTGCAATTTATTAATGATTAAAACGTATATTGTTAGATTTGTATCAAAAGGGAATTTACAAGATTCACAGAGCGTTTAGCTTTTCTATTATTATTATTATTATTATTATTCATTAATGCTATTATTTTAATTATTATATGATTATTATCATTATTGTTGTAAACATTCTACGACTGTAGGCCAAAAATGTTTAATGTTTTATTTATTTATTTTTGTTGTTTAAAGCTAAACGGGGTTTCGCCCCTACCAATTTTAAACTTTTTACGTCTTAATATTACGCAGAGGAAGGCTTATGCCAAATAAAATACATGTTTTAAGGTTCCCCCCACCAAATGCTAAAGGTCCGCGTGTTAGTAGGGGAGAGAGAGAATTAAAAAGAAAGAGGGATTGGCAGAGAGGAATAGCTTAACTCAACAACGAAAAATTGAATGAACAACCAAACTTCGAATTTATGTCCAGCAAAAATTTTCACGAAATGTACCCTAACCAAAATTATATTTCAGTAGGTGGAGCACCAGCCTGCTATGCGAGAGGTCCGGGGTTCGATTTCCGGTTAGTGGGTGGAATTGTTTTCCTAGTCAAGATTATGCCCTATTCTTCACAGTCTGGAAGTATGAATGAGAGCGTGAATGTGTGCGATATAAGGTATTAAAAACAGACAACTGCACACGAGTTAACACCACTGGCTACAGGCAATAAGTTAAGGCTGCCAATGTGACCATTACAGTCCATGGAACAATAAAAAATAAAATAAATTAAAATAAAGATGTCCTTTACATGGTAAAACAAAATGTTCATCTTTTATCTTTTCAAAAGTTGCAGGTGTTTAGATAAAAATGTATCGTATGTTTGGGTACTGACACAATGATGGCTTTAATATGTAATTGTTCGGAACCCCCTTTTTGCAACGAGCTCGAACACAGACACAAAGACAAGTTATACCAACTTCAATGTAAATGAATGCGCTTGAGGTCATCATTTCGTCTACTTTGCGATGTGTCCTCTCAAATACTTCAATATACTCCCAGAAATCTGATGTGTTCCATTCACATGACTTTCTCTCTTTGTTCTACTAAACAAACTATTCTTACAAAAAATTAGATTTCTATATAAATAATCTTATCCGGAACAACATTACTAAAAACTACCAAGCCGTTATAAATAGGTGAGAAATAAGGGAATACTCTCGGCTAAAGCGACAACCAAATCTTTTAATAGCTGTCATTATGCGATTTTCATTGAAATGCGGTTCCCTTTGCATGGCTGGAGAAAAAAAGGAAGCCATGAAACGGATGAGGACTTCCCGTTTGAATAAAGTCTAAATATTTTAAAACTGAAGCCAATAACAGGAATATCACCGAAATGATTAGATCTAATGAAAATGTAATATGAGACAAATTGTGTATTTTAACGATATCTATATTTTTGTGTAGTAAGTTTTTTTGTCAAATTCTTAAAGGTTTACCAATTGTGCATGTCATTCATAATGAAGGGGACTTCAGGGAATTTTCCCAAGAAATTCAGGAGTATGTCATGTAAAATCTTTAATAGACGACATTTTAACCAATATCGTTAGAGCAATTTTTTATAAAGTCGAAAACTTCGAAAAATGTTCCATGTAAAGGATAGTGTGGGATTTTTTTTTTTTTTTTAATCTGTGTCGCATCCTTGTAAAATACTGAGATTAACTATCAAGTTTGGATTTAACCGACTTTTCGATTATGAGTTATGCTGTTCATACACACACACACACACACACACACACATACACACCAATCTTTTTTCTAAAAACGATTTTTATTCGGGAGTCCTCAAAACATGTATTTATGGGAAATCTCGGTATTGAGTTTGTGGGTGGAATGAAATACCTTCTCTATCTATTATGTACACTGTACATACGGCTAGAGAAAGTAAAAGGAAGCCTACTGGTGTAAGATCGAGGAAACGAAACGGTTAATTGATGCTGTAGGAAAGTGTTGTCGACGCAATTCCTTGCCAGCACAAAATATGAGCTAGTGCCCTATCTTGTTGGAAGAACAATTCAGGGTATTCAGCTCTTGACTCGAGTTTTGGCAGCATGTTTAGATAACTCTTACCACCGCAGTTGCATCGAAGAAAACTGATCAAGTAAAATCCTGGGCATCGACGCCAAGATGGTTCAATTGAGACGTAATAGTGACATGAGGATTTTTATCTACCAAGTGCATACAATTATGCCTATTCATATGACCTGGCAACTTGAGACAGGCTTCTCGAGACCAAAATAGCGCTATCAAGTATGTCTGGTTGGTAATTAACTTGATTACGCGTAATTTCACTGAATTGCAACCGACGGTCAGTTTATTCCTCCAGGTCACTGTAATAGAGTTGAGCGGTAAGGCTTCGATTTCATTTACGCATTAAGCTTTGCAAGAATGTTCTAGGTATAGATAATTACCGAGACGCATGTCTAACGACCTTTCTTCAACTCATCAAGAATGTGATGCGACTCTCATTATCCTCTTTGAAAGACGCCTTAGAACCTCCAATTTGGGTGCATTAATTACTGAACCGTTGCTTCAAAATTATCTCGGGTAAGATAATCTGTCAAACGTGTTGGTGAGGGAATATCGACTTTATCAGTGTTTTCTATAACTCTTTAGAATTAACTTTATTTGTTTATTTTCGAACTCCTGTCTGTTCACTTCGCAGGTTTACACATAGACTGTGTTTGCAATGCTTACTTTCTCTACAGCGTACCTTTAGTAAGAAAGTGCATTGCGCTTCATTAAAAAATTCTATGCGAGTTTTCACCGGAAATAGATCTTTAGAGACCCCCTGAATAAAAATCTCATGTGTTCATTCACATAACTTTCTCTAGTTGTTCCACAAACAGATTTTTCTTTCAAAAGATTATTCTTCTATCTACGTCATGCTAATCTAGATACACATTAGCAGAAACGGTCTAATTACTTGCTTCTCTGTAAGTAGAAGGGAAATAAGGGAATACACTAGGTTAAAGCGATAGTAAATGTTTTGGCGCTAAGTGAAAAAACTGCAAGTTTAGTTCCCTTTGCATGGCCTACAGTAAAATAAGAGTGATGAAAAGAAAGGTGACTTCCCGTTTCAGAAAAATTATGTAGTTTAAAATTGAAACCAATGACAAACAATGTCTCAGAAATGGTCAACTCTAAATAAAAAATGTAGGTATACGACAAATAATGTGTTTCAATGAAATCCAAAATTTTTGTACAGTAAGTTTTTGCCGGTCTCTTACGGTTTACCAGTAATGCAAAATTTAGTAAAATTAATCCAGATTAAAGAGGTCTTCAGAATCTATTCCCAGAAAATTCAAGATATACATTTTATGTGTGGTGTAAATACATTAATATATGGTATTTTAATCAAAATCGTTAGAGCCATTTTTTAGAAAAGCAACATTTTCAAAAACTTTTCCGTAGTACCAAGTTTGGTATTTAACGTTTTTGAGCTATGCTGTCCACATACGTACAATACCTTCTCTAACTACTATGTACATTGCATTACATACGTGCTAGAGAAAGTTAAAATATGTAGTGATAGAAGAATCACCATTTATGTGAATACTAACAATAATATAAAGAGAGAACATTTTTATGTTTCTACAGTAAGGTAATCTCAAAACCCACTGAACCAAATGCTCACAATTCTTTCACCAATGAAATATCCAATTCGTTCTGACGAACATGGGATATTAATTTTCTTTCATAAAATGGTCCTTATACTTGAATGTGAATACATTGGCGTTTTAAAAACGGTTATGCTAACGAAGAAGGCCCTGATGTTTAGTTGAGAATGCATCGAGTAGAAATACTGGTTTTGTTACTCCATAGATTATACTCACTGCATTCTGCAGAGTATAAAAACAAAATCGTTTGCATTTCCATGCAAGAATTATACTGGATGACCGCGATGTATCACTTGAAACAACATAAACATAATTTAAAAAATCTGATGTGTTCCATTCACATGACTTTCTCTATATCTCTGCAAAAATTGTCGTTAAAAAGCGTACGATTCTCTTTACTTCATGCTAATTGAGAAACATTAGCGATAATAGTCTTATTACTTGCTTCCTTGTAGTTGGAAACGAAATTAGGGAGTACCATAGGTTAAAGTTACAGTCAAGAGATTGTTGCTATGTGACTGAAGTTCCTTTGTATAGACAGGAGTTGACAAATTCCTGTAAGAGAAAGCTGAAACCAATAAAAAGGAACATCTCAAAAACGAGCAACCCCATGAAAAAAATATGACATAAATTGTGTGTTTTATCGTGATCTAATTTTTGAGTAGTAAGTTTTTGTCTATCTCTTATGGTTTACTAGTTATGCAAAATGCAATAAAAATCATCCAGAATAAAGAGGCTCTTCCCAGAAAAGTCAAGATATACGTACATTATACTTGGCATGTAAATACCTTAAATATCACAAATTTTAATCAAAATCATTAGAGCAATTTTTGAGGAAATCAACATTTTCAAAAACGTAAAGAATAGTTTGGAGTGGGGGATTTTCTTGGAAATCTTCGTGTCGCATCTTTGGAAGCTACCAAACTTAAACGCCCAGTTTGGTATTGAAAGGTATTTTCGTTTTTGAGCTATGCGCACACACACACACGGATCTTTTTCCAAAAATGTTTTTGGGGGTACCCAAAACATTTCCGGTGAAATCTCGGTATCGAATTTTTGGGTGGAATACAATACCTTCTCTATACGCTGTGTATATTGTATGTGTAGAGAAAGTAAAAAAGGACAGTTGATCCTTTTTATGCTTGTTTAATTGTTATTGATCAAATACTGCAAATGAATAGGCAGTACCCCAGTGTCTAAATATCTGTATAAACTTTATTATAATTATATGGATATATGCACTCAATTTTCTCGGTAGCATAACTTTCAGAGTATAATATTTACGGCCTAAGAGAAGCCGAATCTGGAATAAAGAACGAGTACTGGAGAAGAAGAAGAAGAAGAAGAAGAAGAAGAAGAAGAAAACGTTTTCCAGCGCAGCTACGTACAATATTTTGCTTCATAATATGTCGAAATATTTTAATGATATTGCATATTATTGTCAAGTATGCAGTCTTATGTTTCATACACTCATTGTACATTAATTCATTCATTAAAAAAATCCGATGTGTTGCATTCACACCCCTTTCTCTACAAATTATTGTTACAAAAGAGTATTATTTTATCCACTTCGTGCTAATCGAGATAAAGCTTAGCAGAAATGGTCTCATTACTTGCTTCCTTGTTAGTAGAAGGGAAATATTGGAATACACTAGGCTAAAGTGATAGTCAAATATTTTAAAAGCTCGTCGCTATGTGAAACACTTGAAATTCTGTTCTCTTTTGTATTGTAACAAATAACAAACAGATAATTTTATATAATTATATAATAAAACAAACAAGCAAAAAAGTATGACAAATTGTGTGATTTAATGAGATCCATATTTTTTGTGTAGGAAGGTTTTCTCTATCTCTTAAGACTCACGAGTTATTCAAGAGTAATCCAGAATGATGAGGTCTTTAGAGGCTATTCCCAGATAATTCAATACATATATTTTGCTTTCTATGAAAATGTCTTAAACATATGGTATTTTAATCAAAATTAGCCATTTTATTGAGAAAATCAAAATTTTTAAGCATATTTCATGTAAAGGATAGTAGGGTTGGGGAGATTTTCCTGAAAATCTTCGTGTCCCATCCTTGGAAGACACTGAACTTAAATAACAAGTATTTTCGTTGTTTGATTTATGTTATACCACCACCTCCTCCCCCCCACACGGGCATTTTTCTAAAATTAATATTTTATTCAGGGGACCCCCCAAAACATGAGTTTCCGGAGAAATCTCGGTATCTATTTTTGGATGAAATTCAAGACCTTCTCTATCTACTACGTATATTGTAAAAATTGAAGGGATTCTTAAGTATCATGGAGATGTTTCATAGATCGTATCAAGAAATATGACGAAGTATTGGGAAAATTAATCCCCGCTAAGCCGAAATTAAGATATGAGAAACAGTACTGTTTGTTCGTAGAAAACAGAAAAACATTGTTGTGAAAGTTATCAACACATATTCATGTGTTGGTATTGGATTACTACTTAATGGAAAAGTTTAATTTGACTGGTTTGGAGACGGAAAAACATGGTAATACAAATACAATTGAAAAAAATCATAAACAAAACTGGGAAGTAACATGAAATTGATTCGTCATTGAAGTTTAAAACGCTAACCGGGCAACGTCCGGTAAGCTAGCTAGTAATAGATAATAGGTGAAGGTAAGTCATTACATTATTTAAACTCGTTACAGAACTCATTATTTGGAACATGTTTTGTATCTTGCATTTTCTTCCATGACTACTTTCTGCGGAAATATTTTAGGTTTCTTTGAGAACATAAAACGCACCCGCTGTAACGTTGCAGCTGCAGCCAACCTATGGCTGGTAGTGGGAGAGGGAGGGATACTCTCCCTTTCAAAATCAAGAGTAAGTCAGCGCGTAAACAGGTTTCACTAATACCTGTCTTTTGGGTGGGGGGGGGGCATTAACAATCATGTGAAAAACAAAACCACTAGTCCTCCCATCTCCCAGTTCAGGCATACCATCTCACACTGACCATGACCTAGTAACCTATATCTCCAACCGCATTACAGCTCCAAAACGGTGTTTGGAAATTATAAATTATTTTAGAACCCTGTATGTCATATAGTTACTACCAAAACTACCAGAAATAGGTTAGTCTATCCATCTTACAAGTAACAAGTTACTGTCTTAATGCATTCTCTTGGAATAAGTTTTTTTTTTTTTTTCGAAATGCTGGTAACAGATCGAAATGCTATTTTATCATAATATATTTGTTATCTGTAATACGTATTTGCAGCACATATTAGAAGAAATGTAATAAGTTCCTATCCATGCTGTATATAAGAGAGCTTGTGCATCTTTAATGAGTAGAGAAGTTAGGTCAGATGTATATCCTATGCTTGAATAGCTTCATGAAAGTTATTTTGGAAACGTCTTTGCATTCGTTGTGAATATGGCTTGCAGATTCAGAAGCTGTTATTAGCGCACCTCTATAGTTTGCTGAACAAAGAAAGAGAGAGAGAAAGAAGAAACAATTCTGTGGATTACGTCATATTCCCAGCATGCGAGCTTCCCAGGGACAGCATTAGCTGGTTAAATTGATTTAATGACTTATGATGTTCATTATGTATGCACATCTATGTTTCTATTATGTTATCAATGGTCTGTGTAGCGCTATGTGCGCTGAACGATTAATAAAATTAATTTAAAAAATAACATGATTTGAATAAATTATGAACTCAGAGGCTACAAAACGGCAAAATAGATGAACTGGAATCGCGTTGCACATCAATAACTGCGTACATTCAAACAATGATTGCTGAAAATGTTAACTATCAATGAGATGACATTCTACAAATTTCAAGTATCTGCAGTAGTAACGTATCCTATGGCATTGCGAACTCCAACTGTATAATCGTGGAATAGAAACATATGGCTTTTAAACAGCTACAAAAGCGGTTCAAAATATAGTAAGCGGTTAACTTTTTACTTTCTCTATCCGTACTATGTACATAGTGTACAGAGAAGTATTGTATTGCACCCAAAAATTACATACCGAGATTTCACCGAAAATACATGTTTTGGGACCCCCTAAATAAAAAAAAGCATTTTTAGAAAAATGTTCGTGTGTCCTTTGGCTGTTTAGCTTAAAAAGGAAATTTTCCTTTAAATTCCAAACTTGATTTTTAAGTTCAGTATCTTCCAAGGATGCGACACGAAGATTTAAGAAAATCCCCCCACCCCAAAGGAAAATCCCCCCACCCAATGAAAAAGATTTAATTTTGGTTTTTTAAAAAATGGCTCTAACGATTTTGACTATATTTAAGATATTTATATTACAAATGTATATATTGAGTTTTTCTGGGGATTGCATCTGAAGACCTGTTTATTCTGAATGCTTTTTTTTTTTCTGAATTTTGCATAACAGTTAAACCGTAAGAGATAGGTAAAAACTTACTACATATATCTCATTAAAACACGCAATTTATGTTATATACATTTTTTTCGTGAAGTTGACCTTTTTCGAGATATTCCTTGTTATTGGTTTCAGTTTTAAAATACTTAAAAACTTTTCTCAATTCCTGGCCACGCAAAGAAACGGATTTCGATCCCATAGCAACTACGTTTTAAAACATTTGACTGTCGGTTTAGCCTAGTGCATTTCCTTATTTCCCTTCAACTTAAAAGGAACTAAGTAATAACGACCGTTTCTGCTGATGTTTATGTCGACTAGCATGAAGTAGATTTTGTAAGTTAAGGGTTGAAAATAGGCCTTGAATATAACAATAGTTTGTTAGTTTTTGTCAGCTTCTCGCTTCTGATTTTATTAAAATTGGAACAAAATTATTAGTTGATAAATTTTCAGAAAATATATGAGAAATGTAGTGATACAAACAATAATAAAATAACTAATTTTTAAAATAAGTCTCTCCCTTTTACTCTTTTGAGGTCGAAGTCATTGAAAGTTTGCATAGTTGCAAAAGTAACTTCTGATATCCATATTCAACGAAATGGGATTAAATATGTGACTTGAACATGAAGAAAATACCTAACCTACAGTTTTCAATTTTTACTTTCTCTACGTGTACATAGTGTATAGAGAGGGGTATTGTAATGCACCCAAAAATTCGATACCGAGAAATACATGCTTTAGGACCCCCTGAATCCAAACAAGCATTTTTAGAAAAAATGTCCATGTGTGTGTGTGTGTGTGTCTGCGGGCAGCATAGTTAAATACTAAAACTCCGTTAAATACCAAACTTGGTATTTAAGTTCAGTATCTTCCAAGGATGCGACACTAAGATTTTCAAGAAAATCCCCCCACCCCCAACTACCCTTTTCATGGAAAAGTTTTTGATGTTAATGATATTGATTAAAATGTCGTATATTAAAGATATGTACATGACAAATAAAATGCATGTATTCAATTTTCTGGGAATAGCCTCTGAAGACATGTTTATTCTGGACGAATTTTGCGAAATTTTGCATAACTGGTAAATGTAAGAGATAGACAAAAACTTACTTCACAAAAAATGTAGAACTCGTTAAAACACACAATTTATGTTATATACATTTTTGTTCGTGGAGTTGACCGTTTTTGAGATATTCTTTGTTATTAGTTTCAGCTTTACCTTTTACTTATACTTTTCTCGCACGGGAATTTTTCAACTCGTGTCCATACAAATAAAGGAACTTCAATCACATAGCAACCAGATTTTAAAAGATTTTCCTATCACTTTAGCCTACTCCTTTATTTCCCTTCTACTTACAAGGAAGCAAGTAATAAGACCTTTTCTGCTAATTTTTTTTTCTCGATCAGCATTAAGTAAATAGAAGAATAAGCTTTTTGACAATTTATTGCAGAGATGTAGAGAAAGTCAAGTGAATGAAACACATCAGTTTTTTTTTTTTTTTTAATATAGGGATTTTCTATTATGAAAGGGTTCAAGTTTACTGGTTTTAATCGTAAAAACACATACTCTTGGAATAACATTACCAACATAATAACATTTAGTGGTGTTTGAGATTAACGTACACACACGCACAAAACACATACCTACGCAGGCGCATACATTTCTCTCTTTACATTACCATTCATATTCAATTACCATTTTCTGTTTCGCAATCATGAGCATATCTGTGTTTTTTCCCATATAAAATGAGGTAGAAACTGGAAGAAAAAAAAAAAAAAAAAAAAAAGCATTTTCACATGGCTTTCTCTATCCGCTATCGTTTACTAGTGGCCATGCAAGCGATTCTTATGAAAGCTTAATAATCTATTCACTTTAATCGACATAAACGTTTGCAGAAACAGCTATGTCACGCATTTCGTAATAGATAAAAAGGGAACACCGATAGTGAAATGTTTAAGAACTGGACGCTATATGCTGTCTATAAAAATATGCAATCGCGAGAAACAACTGAGACACAATATTACCACATATCTCGGAAATGGCTTATGCGGTAAATTTAATTGAAATAAATTGCTACTTTTATTGAGTAGACTTTCCGCACCGCATAACCCTAATCAGTAATACAAGATTATAAGAAATTTCTTCCGGATGTGCGACAGGCTATTCCTAGAAAACTTAAAATATAAAAGTTATCTGTCATGTAAATATCTTTAATTTTAATCAAACCCGTTAAGGGATATTTTTGAGAAAAACAAATTATCGAAAACAATTCTCCCTTTAAAGAGTAGCTCGAAGGTACTGAGTTTAAATACCAAGTTTGGTATATTATTCTGATTTTTTTTTTTAGTTAGGTATGTTGCACATACATACACCAACACTCAAGGACCTTTTCATATATATATTATTTAGAAGAACTCAAAACATATATTTATGGCGCAAACTCGACAGAGAGTTTAAAATATCTGATGTGTTTCATTCATATGTGTTGCGCAAACTTTTCTTGTCAAAGATAAATCTTTTTATTTACGTAACAGTGATCGAGATAAACATTAGCAAAAATGGTCATATTTGTACGGAAATAAGGACATGCCTAAAGCGATAGTTAAATCCTTTGATGCCAGTCGCTATGTGTAACGACTGGATTTCGGTTCTCTTTGCTTGTTAGAGTAAACAAAAGAGACGAAAAAGATATACAATTTCACGTTTGAGAAAAGTTTAAGTAGCTTAAAACTGAAACCAATAACACAGAATATCTCAGAAACGTTAACTTTACAAAATAAAATGTATATGACTTAAATTATATGCTTTAACGAGATCTACATTTGTTGAGCAATATGTTGCGATTTATCAGCTATACAAAAGTTATTAAACAAAAGATATCTAGAATAAAGAGGTCTTCAGAGGCTTTCCCTGAAAATTAATCCAAGATATACATTTAGTTTGTCATAAAATAATTAAGCATATAGCATTCTAATCAAAATCGTTAAGAGCCATTTTTGAGAAAATAATTTTCGAAAAATGTTCCATGAAAAGGTAGTTAGAGGAGGGGGATTTTCCTAAAAATTGCCTTGTATCCTTGGAAGTTACTAAACTTAAATACCAAGTTTGGTTTTTTTTTCGTTTTTGAGTTATGCTGTACAGACACACAAATGGACCTTTTTCTAAATTTTTTTTTATTCAGAGGACCATAAAACATGTATTTCCGAAGAAATCTTGGTATCGAATTTTAGGGCGGAATACAATAAAGAAAAAAATTATAATGTGAGCTAGTTCCCCATATTGAATTTTTCATCCGCAATTACAGAGTCTAACTAAACAAAAGAAAAATGCTTTCTAGGCAATATTTAAATACTATGTTTTCCACACTGTTGAAATTCACTCTCGTTTATATTTCTATACTATTATTAATTAAAATAAACCAAATTTCACCGAAATAATTAAGACACTTTCTCTAGGCACCGACGCCACGCATACGAACGGAGTTCTGTCCAGAAACGTTTATTAATACTCTCGTACTGCATGTGTTCGGCCGTTATTTTTATGACGCTTGGTTAAGCACGTGCTGCACCTGGTCATATGCTGCAGTTGAAAGGTTTTCCTGACGTCGGAAAGTATGCACATTGCACAACGAAAGAAAAACAAAATGTTGTGAACATAGAAATGGAAACGGTTTGTAAGGAAAAAAGAAGCGCAATGTTAATTAATGCTTCATTTTTTTCTGTTTTTGCTTTCTTGTTCTCTGCATAGTAGAGAGCCAGTGAGGGGAAAAGGGCATAGCGAGTACGGCAAACAACGTTTCACCTCCTCCCTTGTCAGGAAATGAATGGAAAAATGTTACTAAATCGGAATCCCGAAGTACAAAAGTTGGCAAATCTGTTTCCATTGAAAATTATTTTCAGAATCCTAAAAATACCATTAAAACTGACACACTGCTTCCTTTCTCATAAGGATTATTTTCAGGTGGGAAATAACATTCATTTAAAGGAGCTGCTTCTAAACTCAAGTTCAAAATCAAATATTCTGCATAGTTTTGCAGAAAGTTCTTTCATACTGAATGAGGAAAAGGTATGTAAAGAATGTATACAAATGTTGCTTCGTTTTATACGACTTTCACATGACCATACCTACTAACTTCCGTAAATTGATACCGAAAAAACTTTCCAACGTCCAGGAAAGCGTATCAATTTTATGATAACATATTTATAATAGTTTTAAATTAGATGCACAACAAATGGGAATTCTACGTTTTATAAGAATTCATGAAGACTTAGTAGCAGTTTCAAAAGCCAAAATTGTGCCTAATATCATTTCTGCTAATGTTTATCTTCATTAGCATGAAGTAGATAGAAAAATAAGCCTTTATAAGAACAGTTTGTCACAGAATAGGAATAGTAAGTCATGTAAATGTACAGCTTTTTAATTTTTATCCTGTTTTGCTGTGCAGAGAGAACGACTTTTAAGCCATCATATAGCGAACCGCTCTTAAAAGATTGGAATAGGGCTTAAGCCTAGCATTCCACAAAATTACTTTTCTACATAATTTTAAAAGAAAACAACTATTATAATTGTTAACAGGACAATGAAACCAAATCAAAGAAATATTAATAGATACCAGTATTCCACGATTATACTTAAAAGCGTGATTACTAGACGCTGCCATTCTTGCTCGTTACGCGTAAGCCAAATCACTTCTCCAGTGTATCTAGAACTAGTACTCACGAGCGAGTATTCTCGTAACTACAGATGAAGTAGGTTGACGGATGATCCATAGTATAAACTGGTTACGTAATAACTAGGGCCCGGAATTTTAGGTTTTGACCTATTGTTTCCCTATAAGTAAGTTAGAGAGTTTCAAAGTACTTTTATGTTTCAAGCCGTTTGGATGCTAATGTGTGAATCTTAACCAACCAGAAAAAAAAAAAAAAAGACAAAACCTAAATGGGACATTAAGACTTAAAATTCGCTAAACTTAAGTTTTATTTATTTATTTATTTATTTTTTGTTTAACCTCGGTAGAAAAAGCATCAATTTTTTCCACAATTAATTTAAATTACAATTTTTCTTTAACAATTCGTTAAAGGATTAACATTATCCCTCCAACAATTTTATTGAAATGGTCTGCCGCCCTGCCCCGCCAATTTAAAAACACTCTTATTACTTGCTTCCTTGTTAGTAAAAGCGAAATAAGGGAGTACCATAGGTTAAAGTGATATTCAAAAGATGGTTACTATGTGACTGAAGTTCCTTTGTTTGTTTGTATGCACAGGTGTTGAAAAATTCCTGTATGAAAAAAGTGTGTTTTTCAAAGCTGTAACCAAAAACAAGGAATATCTGACAAACGATCAACTCCAAGAAAAAGATTTATATAACATAAACTGTGTGTTTTAACGTGCTCTACATTTTTTTGTGTTTCGTCCATTTCTTACGGTTTACCAGTTACGCAAAATTCCGTAAAATTCATCTAGAATAAAGTAGTCGATAGAGGCTATTCCCAGAAAATTCAAGATATACATTTTATTTGTCAGGTAAATATCTTTAATATACGATATTTTAATCAAAATCGTTAGACATTTTTAAGAAAATCAAAATTTTCGAATTTTTTCCATGTAAAGGGTTAGTTTGGGGGGGGGATTTTTTTTTTTGTAAATCTTCGTGTCGCATCCTTGGACAATACCAAACTTAAATACCAAGTTTGGTATTTAACGATCTTTTCGGTTTTGAGCTATGCTGCCCACAGACACAGACACAGACACACACACACACACACACACACACACACACACACACACACACAGGGACATGTTTCTAAACTTTTTTGTATTCAGGGTGTCTTAAAACATGTATTTCCGGCGAAATCTCGGTATCGAATTTTTGGGTGCATTACAATACCTTCTCTATACACTATATACATAGTACGTGTAGAGAAAGTAAAAATTGGCTGAACGGAGTTGCGAAGGATTACCTTTACTTCAAATGCAGAGCTCACTGTTATACAAAAGCAATGACGACCAACTTAGGTTTCAGTTAACATGATGCCTCTGTGAAAGTTGACCAAAAACTGAGAAAAAAGAAAAAGCAAGAAAAAAGTACATAATACAATCATATGAATTCTAAACTTTAAGAAAATATATCGCTTTTCCATTTGGCAGTTAGTTGATGCTATAGGTAGGTAGGCGCAAGTATATTAACACGCACGAAAATTTACATCTTATTTTCTCGCAATTTTGTTTACTTTCTCTAGTACTATCTCTCACAAAAATAAATACCCACTTTTAGTATGAGTGTGCGTGGGTTATCTAATTCTCAGGCTTTCCTACATAGGTGGTATGAGAGAATAAATTTGCTATACGCCTCCGTTCCCTTTGGGTTCAAGAAAGCATGGCTACCATTCGCTCACCTCGCAGTTTTTGAACCCAATATTTCAGCAATTACTGCTAACGGAAACATATTACGAATTCAACTTCAATACACTTGCAGAAAATGTGTTTTTATTACTCTATTTCGTTTAAGTGGTGGATCTGAAGTAAAACGCCCCTAGTGTTAGGCACTTTGCTTACAGGTGCAAGTTTAATCATCAGCAGCCGTGCCGAATAGTTGTGGCAAATGTCATTCTCATACAACCTATGTAAGCACGCCTGAGAATTAGGTGACTCATCGCACGCTCAAACAGAAAGTGGGTGTTTACTTTTGTGAAAGATAGTGCATACAATGTACTCAGTAGCTAGAGACGGTAGTGTATTCCACTCAAAAATTTTATATCGATATTTCATTGGAAATGTATGTTTTGAGGTCCCCTGTGTCCGAAAAACGTGTTTTAGAAAAAGGTCCGTGTGTGTATCTGTGGACACCATAGTTCAAAAGTGAAAAGACCGATAAATACCAAACTTGGTATTTATGATTAGCATTTTCCAAAGATGTGACGCGAAGCTTTTAAAAAAATCCCTCCACCACAAACTACGCTTTATGTGGAAATTATTTTGAAATTTTTGTTTTTCTCAAAAACAGCTTAAACGATTTTGATTAAAATACCGTATATTAAATATATTTACATCACAAATAACATTTATATTTTGAATTTTCTGGGATAACCTTTGAAGACCTCTTTATTCAGGGTGAGTTTTGCATAGCGGTTAAACCGCAAGGATAGACAAAAACTTTCTACACAAAACTGTAGATCTCGTTAAGACACATAATTTATATCATATAGTTTTTCTTCTACAGTTGATAGTTTTCGAAATATTCCGTCTTAGTGGTTTCAATTTTAAACTACCTAACTTTTCTCAAACGGGACTATGCAAAGCGAACCGAACCTCAATGGTTTCACTTAAAAACTCGCTTTTAAAATACTAGACTATCGTTTTAGCCTTGTGTATTCGCTTATTTCCCTTCTACTCTTCTACTTACAAAGAAGAGAGTAATAAGACCAATTCTGCTAATGTTTATCCCGATTAGCATGGTGTAGGTAAAAGGATAATACTTTTTTAGAATAGTTTGCATACGGTATAGCTAGAAAAAGTTATGGGAATGCATCACATCAGATTTTTTTTTCTTGAGCATTCGGCCCCGTCTTTATTCGGTTGGTTTCGTGAAATTTCGGAAGCAGAACAGAGCAACAACATGAGCCATCAAGCACATCGGCGACACACGCTGCAGTCGAGGTTGCACATATAATATGACGTTTTTCTGTCATGCTCTGCAGGGTTTGCCTCATGAGTGTGCCCGTTGCATAACTCTGAATGATGCTTATACACCCTGATATAAGATGCTAAACTTTCATTTTGTGTGCAGATTCCTGAATCACGCACGTGCACGTGTGCTTTGTTTCATTTAATAATTCAGCTAGTTCCCGCAAATTAGGTAAAATATGCATTTCAATGGCCGAGGGCCTCAAAGAAACAAACTTTCTTTGGTTGATAACACAGTGGAAAGAGAGGCGGGAACCTGTTTCTTCTTCCCCCATCGCCAAAGAAAAGGTGCGCTCATACTCGTATATGAAATGATAATTGTGAGGAAACATTCCAAGCCTAAGTTTGTTTCCCCGGCACTTTCTAGTTATGTGGAGTGGAAAATTTAGGGAGGATGGTCCTGGCTGGGTTTTAACCGCAGACCTCACGTCCATGTCTTAACGACCTTGAGTCACCCTTTTCGGTAGGAATGGACTGAGATGCGACACACTTCAACCGGAAACAGTAATATAAGACTCGACAGACTTAGTATTACTACTTTGTACGTAGTACATAGGTAGAGATGACATTCCATTCCACTCTAAAATTGGATACGGAGATTTGCTGAAAATACTCGTTTTGCAGGCCTCTGTGTCCAAAACAAAAGTCTATTAAATAACAAACCAGATATTTAAGTTTAGCATCTTCCAAGGATGTGCACGAAGATTCTCAAGAAAATTTCCCACCCCCAAGAACATTTGTTTTCCCAAAAATTACTGTTACGATTTTTACTTAACTTTATGTGTATTAAAGATAATTACATTAAATATAAAATGCAAATCTGGAATTTTCTGGAAATCTCTGAAGTCCTCTTCATTCTATATGACTTTTGCAAATTATTAAACCACAAGCAATAGACAAAAACTTACTACACAACAAATGTAGATCTCTTAAAATACACAATTTATGCCATATACATTTAAACGCTACTTCCAAAATATTCCTTATTATTGGTTTCAATTTTAAAATATTTATACTTTTCTCAGGCGAGAAATTGTCAAGTCATGGTAATGCAATTAAAACACATTTAAATTACATAGCAACCAGCTTGACTATCCCTTTGGCTTATAGTATTCCCTTATTTACCTCCTACTTATAAAGAGGCAAGTAATAAGACAACTTCTGCTAATGTTTATGTCGATTAGCTAGGAAGTTAGTACCGATTTCCTTATGCAGAGTAAGAGCGGCCAGATTTGGCAATAACATGCGGCGCTATATGCGCGAGCAAAGGTCAACGTAGAGTGCAACCCTTGACTGCAAAACAGCATAACACAGAACCACGTCGGTAGGTAGGAAGGCATTCGAATAACATCTTTGTTCTGCTCAAATGTGAGCAAAATCAATTTATTTTATAACCATAGTAAGTATTCTAGCAGTGTGCTTATTCATGCACTTATTTAGAAACAGATGGCAATTCTAGTGTATAAACTGTCAAATATCTAGTAACAGAACAGCTTCACAGAAATATATTATTGATTGCAAATTTGTTCAGAAAAACTATCCACAACTATCACAGTCTTACAGTTCAGAGGTATGGATCTGACTGAATCTGTGCGGCATGAATAAGAACTGTCAAGACGGATTTACCAATCCACGAGCATCCTACCTGAAATAAAGTAGAAAATGAAAAGTGTAACTGGAAAGAATGCAGAGTTCAGAGTGATGTATCGCATACAAGCTGCACTTTTAGATCCCAACAAACGCTATTTGCTTGGTGGTACTGATACGGAACTGATAAAATATTTCAAATATGTCCCGATCACATCATGCGTATTACAAATCTTGTTGTCGGAACGTAGAATGAGGTTTTTATTTGAAAGTCTTCAGAATAATATATAGTTTTCAGTAATACAGCTGCAAATGAGTAAAAATTTAGTTTAATATCTACTTGCATTTTTACTTAGAGTATGAAGATATTTAAGAAATTAGTTTCTTTTTTGGATATTATTTTACATTCGATCGGTAAATATTGCATACAATGCGTGTTATAATTGCTTGAGTGTTCTCATAATGTACATGTGTAAAGAAGGATATCAGTCAGAGTCAGCCATATATACAACAATTTGTATGTTGTAAATAATTAATCTAAATAGGTGTGCTTTTACGAATGTCAGTTTTGTTCTCTCAAAACAGTACTTTAGGTTGATAATAGCTTTGTTTATCTCTTCACCGTGCATTCTCTTATGACTTACTTTGATGCGACGAGACGGTCGGTCGCAACCTGTATACGGAACGGTGAACGGTACGAACTGCCTAGCTCTGATAATATTTTATAAGAATAGTTAGTTTGAAGAACATGTAGAGAAAGCCATGTGAATGGAATACATCAGATTTTTTCTACAAACTACAGATTAATCAAACATTTCTTTAATTTTAACGCAATTGAAAATGTCTGTGTTGTCTATAATTACTTTTAAAAGTAATAATAGACAACACAGACATTATTGCACAATCCTGCCATCAATGTAGAACAAGCCGAAGACTTATAGCGTCTAACAAAAGCTTCGAGAAAGAAAACAGTGGGACTCGAAACCGTGACACGTTGTCGAAATGGTAAAACAACAGAGTTGCTAGAGGCACTGTTTACATTGCTAGGTACAGTAGCACTTGACTGTCTGTTGCCAGATCGATACGACCGTCGCCGCCGTCGAAGCACCTGTTCTTAATCTTCGGCAGGTTTCCTCCTCGGCTTATGAATAAAGCACACCCACCTGTGTGTGAATTCGGATATAGTAAGGGAATTACAGTGAACGAGCCACCCAGCTTCAAATGCTGCTGCTACTTCATCCTTCATCTCTTTCGCCTCTTCACTTTCTCTTTTGTACTCTGAACCCCTCTTCTCTTCCTCGTTAAGTTTACAGAAAAATAACAACACGGAAACGTGGGCTTCAATTGTTTCGCTTTGATTGTTTGCTTTACTTGCAGAGGACCAGACAGCGCCACTGTCACAGCATCCCACGTCTATTTGGAAGTCTTTAAGAGAAACACTCAAGTTCAGAACAGGTTTGGAGAAGAACTTTTCTGACTACTCCAAACAAAAGCTTATCAAGACCGGCCTGATTGTTTAAATTTATTGAATTAGACTGTAAATAAAATAACTCTGATGTGTTTCATTCACATGATTTTATCTGTAAACAGTCTATCCTTACATGTTGATCGAGATAAACATTAGTAGCAATTATCTTATTACTTGCTTCTTTGTAAGTAAAAGGAAAAGAAGGTTAAAGCGTAAAGGCAAATCATTTAAAACCAGGTTGTTATGTGACACAATTGAAAATCGGTTCTCTTACATGGCCAGAAGTAAAACAAAATAGATGTGAAACGAATGACGACCACGTTTAAGTACTTTAAAATTAAAACCAATAACAAGGAATATTTTGGTGGTTAATTATACAAAAAAAGCAAATGACATAAATGTGTGAGTTAACCAGACCACATTTTTGTGCATTAAGATTTTCTCTCTTACGGTTTACCAGTTATACAAAAGTCATCCTGAGTGAAGAGGTCTTCAGTGGTATTCCCAGAAAATTTAAGATATACATTTCATTTTTCAATAAATATATCTTAAAACACGTGGTATTTTAATCAAAGTCGTTAGAGCCATTTTTGAGAAAAAGAAAATTTTCGAAAAATGCTCCATCTAAACGGTACTTGGGGAGTGGGATTTTCCTGAAAATCTTCGTGTTGCATCCTTGTAAGATGCTGAAACTAAATACCAAATTTGGTTTTAACGATTTTCATTTTTAGTTATGCTGCACACAGATACATACATGGATATTTTCTTAAAATGTTTTTTTTTTTTTTTTTTTTTTTTTTTATTTTTTGGACTCCGAAGGGCTCAAACCCATATTTTCTGATATATCTCGGTATTGGATTTTTGGTAGAAATGCATTACCTTCTCAACCTAATACGAACATTGTACATACGTGGCCGAGAAAGTAAAAATCGTACTTTCCTCACTCCTCTACGAACAATTGTATTTCCTAATTTATATAAACGTTCAATTAAAATTTACACATTTCGCTGTACACAGTGGTAAAGCGATAGTCTGTTACTTATGAGCGCATCGATCCGGCGCGACTTATTAGTTCAGAAAAGTATAGGTATTTGTATATTCAGACTAATAAAAAGGAATGTCTTGTAAACTGTTGACTAAACAAAATTACTTCACATAAATTGTGTGTTTTAAGAACTAAAATGTTTATACTAGACTTTGCCTATAACTTATACCAATTACACAAGACATTTTGAATGATTTGATTGGTTATTTCCAGGAAATTCAATATTTTTATTACATTTGACATCAAACGTTTTAAACATGTGGTATTTTAGACAAATTCATTGAGCTATTTTGAGAAAATAAAAAAAAAGCAACCAAAAATATAAATGGAAAGTAAGAGTCAGACTAAAAAACTCTGATTTCTCTACATTGCTGTGAGAAATTATTATTAAAAAGCACATTCTTCTCTCTAATTTATGATAATCGAGGTAAACATTAGTAGAAATTTTCTTAGTTACTTGCTTCCTTGTAGGTAGAAGGAAAATAAGGGAATACTCTAGGCTAAAACGATAGTCAAATCTTTTAAAAGCGGTTGCCATGTGGATGGAAACCGTTTCTACGCAGGCCAGGAGTTTACAGCTTCCCGTGTGAAAAATGTTCAAGTATTTTAAATCTGAAACAAATAACAAGGAATATCTCAGAAATGGTCAATTCCTCGAAAAAAAAAAAAACGTATATGACATAAATTGTGTGTTTTAACATGATCTACATTTTTTGTGCAGTAAGTTTTGGTCTATCTATTACGGTTTACTAATTATTCAGAATTATTAATTCAGAAAATTCATTCAGGATAAAGAGGTATTTAGAGGTTATTCCCAGAAAATTCAAGATATACATTTTATTTGCCATATGCATATCTTTAATATACGGTTTTTTAATCAAAATCGTTAGCCATTTTTGAGAAAATCAAAATTTTCGATTTTTTTCCCATATAAAGCGTAGTTTGAGGTGGGGGATTTTTCTCAAAATCTTCGTGTCGCATCCCTGGAAAATACTTAACTTAAATACCAAGTTTTCTTTTTTGAGTTATCGTGTTCGCAGACACACCGACACACACACACATATACAAGCGCGCGTGGACCTTTTTCTGAAAATACTTTTTTTTTTATACGGGGGACCCTAAAACGTTTATTTCAGGTGAAATCTGTGTCGAATTTTTGGGTGGAATGTAATACCTTTTCTGTACACTATGTACAGATAACGTGTACAGAAAATACATATGCAATGACATAGCCATGATTTGAACCACGGATCTCTTAGTATCTGTCCGGTTGCGCTAACCACTGAGCTACCATGACAATATACCGAAACATTAGTTTCCCCAAATGACTTGTGCGTTTTCCGGTAAACTACAACGAGATCTCAAAGGGCGACTTACAATGTCTATTAAGTCAACCAGTGCTGCCCCCCCCCAAAACTTGACTTGGTTAGGACGAGTTTCCACACCGCTAGTGTGGAAAAAACAATTCATTAAAAATTCAATGTGGAGACATTTCACCGGAAATATCCTCTGAGGTCCCCTGAATAATAAATAAAAGAGAAGCATTTGGAAAAAGATCCACCTGTGTGTGTGTGTGTGTGTGTGTGTGTGTGTGTGTGTGTGTGTGTGTGTGTGTGTGTATCCATGAATAGTATAATTGAAAAATGAAAAAGTCGTTAAATACCGAACAAAAAGTTTCAGCTCTTTCAGGGATATGACACGACGATTTCAAAGAATATCCCCATCCCAAACTATACTTTAGACTGAGCATCTTTAGATTTATTTTTATTTTCTCAAAAATGGCTCTAAAAGCTATTAAAATATATGTTTAAATTACTTTTATGATATATGAAATGTATATGTTGAATTTTCTGCGAATAGCGTATGAAATCCACTTTTTTCTGGATGACTTCTGCATTACTGGTAAACCATAAGAGATAAGACAAACTTCTACAAATTAAGGATCTTGAAAAACTTACAATTTGTCGGATGCATTTTTTAGGATGGCTGTTAACATTTCCCACATGCTATGTAATTGGGATGATTTTGAAGTACTTGTACTTTATTCAAATAAAAAGTCGTCATTCGTTTTGTTTTCTTTTGTTTACTCCTTGCCATTCAGAGAGAGACAGCTTTCAATGCCTTCACAACACGGCCAGTTCTTACTAGACTTGTCTATAGCTTCATTCTACTGTATTTCTTTATTCCTCCCGAGTCTAGAAAGAAATAACTAACACGAAACAGTTTGTTAATGAGGTCTATTTATTAATTCGATAAGTAATGCTTTTCCTAACTGGTTATTAAATCGATCATTAGTGATTTCTGTTTTAACATTTATATTCATGGAATCTTGAAGTTGCAAAAAAGCTTGAACCGAATGAATAGTGTGCAACCGAAAGTGGTGCTCAGAGTATAGTATATCTCGATTAACCCGAAGTAGATAGAAGAGTAAGTTTTTATAAGAAAAGTAGGTTGCGAAACAGGTAGAGAAAGTCTGTCAATGTAACATATTATCTACATTTTTCTACTGATTGGCAATTGCTAATGCGCGCACTTTTTCTTGGACGGCTTATTCGGTAGATTTAGCGCAATTTGAGAAGCAGAGCGACAACATTGAGACATGAAATACGTTATACAGCCAATCATCTAGTGGCTTCAATGTTAAGGTTTCATTCTGATTGTAGATCACAAGTGTTCATGCACGTACACTCATTCTCTCCACTCCGACCCTCGCTTCCCCGTAAAATTAGCGGCCAAGAAATGGTGCGTGCATGCATAGTGTGCATATTTAAATACATGTTTAAGTTTTTGTACACTAACGTTAACAAATGACTCTCCGCTTTAGGTTATTTTCATAAATATAACTTTTTTAAAAACTTACTGTAATTTATTAGTCATTTTTCAAACTTTCTAGGTCGCCCAAATGCAGCTTATGTATAAAATTCAACAAAAAGAGGTTATCATCACCTATGGACTTCAATATATCGAAGATTTCCTAATAAATACTGGCATTTGATGGTTCTCTAAAACAACCAAATGCTGTAATTCGATAGTTTCATTGAGTTTGACATTGCGTGTAAACAAACTGTTTCATTCAACAGTTTCATTCGGTTTGACACTGCATGTTGTATCAAGCGATTTTGATACGCAGATGAAGTCTGTTTGAACTTTAGCAAACCATGCAATTTATTTAGCAGTGAATGCGGTTTCACAAATGTGTCTGTTAAATTTTTATTCTGGATGAACCGATATTAATGTCGGCAACCTGAAGCACCCAAAAACATTATGTATGTATATATGGGGGGAGAGAGAGAGTGCATCATTCAATGATATTTTTTCCACATCGAAAAATAACGATCGAACTCTAAAAGAAACCGGCCATCAATTTAACAGCCGAGCTATCTGAATTGAGAAAAGTTTGTTCTCAAGACCATTTCTGCTTCCTCAATTACATCACACTTGGCTAATCAGTCAACATCAACCCCTAAAACAGTAAGATCTAAACGTATCTCTCTTTGCATATCCCAATAATCCTATGGCTGTTAAAGAACTGATACTGTTTTACCGTCCGATCGTCTTTAAGATAAGAGGTACTGCAGTTTATATTATCTTTACGTTTACGAAGAATGTATGGAGCATAAAAAGACAAAGGTATATATATCCAGAGTACAAAAAAGATTATTTGGAACTGATTTTAATCTGTTTAATATATTAATTAAAGCTGTTTATAGCGCGACTGAGTACGGAAGTAATGCCTTTGCTACCCACTAGATTGGTAAAGGTGTGGGTCATGTGCGCGGAGTAGTTGTCTTTACGTAGCCACCAGTGCTGCTGGAGGTATAAACATGTGCACAGGCGCCGCTGGAGGAAAGCATCCCGACCCCTTTACATAACCCCCTGGACAGCTGTAGGTGTCTGGCTACTTAGATCAAATAAACACGAGCAATAATATCCCAAGGAAAAAGCTTTGTTTTCTGTGTACGTTCCCACACCTCTAGAAACTTTCTTGGCAGCAGGTTGAGAGAAGGCACCTCTTTGAAAAAAGATTCCGGCTTTGTTCCGAGGGAGGGGGGAGCTATATAGGAGAGCTATTGGAATTGAAAACACTCCCTTGTGTGCCTACATCCATGATCTGCATGCCAGGCAACTTCAACCGAAGTATGTGCACTGATTCAGCCGCACAATGAGCTAAGGGAACAGCGGTTCTGCCGCTTCATCAACGGACTAATCCCGCACGGGCTGAGAGGGCACACGCAGGTCGAATGTACTCGACATAATCACCAAAAACATTCCATTCCATCTGGACCTCTCGGTAGTCAACGATATGGATTCCGACTATGACCCTGTCTTGGTGGAATCCAACGTTTACCTTCCAACCCTGGAAATCCCACACTAATCAATGAGTCGATTGATAAACGGTCATCCTTACCCAATCCGTCGACCTGCGACCACACATCGACTTAGCAAGGAGGTGCTGTAGGCAGCGGCGGCGGATTTCTCCCAGCAGAACCTGAATGCGGTACGAATTCACACCCACCGCGTTCTGTTTGAAACTCATAACCCACGAACTATATACCCTATGAATTCCGGGTTGCTAAAAACAAAGGCAACTGTGCGGAAGCTACGGCAGTGTGGGTTGCTAAAAGCCAAAAGCCAGTTTGGTTTTCGTCACAGCGCTCCAAGACCTTACGGCTGCTGTGATTAGCCGAGACTGGACTCCCAGAAAAACGCAAAACGATCGCAGTACTGTTGAGAACGTCTATATCGCATCAAGGCCGTTTGTACAAACTACGGGAGGCTGCCCCCCCCTCTCACAGTGATAGGTAGCTCCCTCCAGGATCGCACTTTCAGGGTAAGAGTGGAGGGGAAGGTCTCCAAAGTCAGGCCCATAGCAGCAAGAGTGCTGGAAGACAAGTGTGCTGTCCCCGTTCCTCCAATGCTCACTTCCCAACAGAATCCAAGACTGATATGTGCCAATTTTCCGACGATGTCCTCATAATGATATGGAACAAGAGTATTCGCCAGTGGAGAATAAATGGAGGATGGCCATCAGCCCTGGAAGGAGTTCAGTTCTTCTGGTGAAGGTCCGTTGCTGGCAGCCGTAGCAAAAAAATGTAAATGGCGTGTTATTTATGGACGTGGCCGCGCCGTGGCCGAGTGGTTAGACCACTCGACTCTCACCTAGACGGCCGGGGTTCGATCCCAAGCGACCGCATGTGAGATTTGTGGTGGACAAAGCGGCGCTGGGGCGGGTTTTCTCCGGGTACTCCGGTTTCCCCCGCCATCGCATTCCACCGGTGCTCCATCATCATTCATGTATCATCAGTGTCACCGCCTGCGGTGCCATTGGTAGTTAAAGCGGGCGTTAAACACTAACAAAAAAAAAATTATGGACGCTCTTTAACTACTGTGGTTCTCAGCGTCCCATTCTAAACTGGGCGTGAAAGACCATTTAATTTTGCTCAGAGGCTTCTCTATCAGGCTAGAGGTTCTTTCACGTGCCGTATTCCATGAATATAAATGTTAAAACAGAAATCACTAATGATCGAATTAATAAATAGTAAATCTACGACTCGGGACCAACGGCTTTACTTCCCTTCCGAAGGAAACTATGCTAAGACAGTCATAGCGGTCTCTGAGATTGCGGCGAGGGCGTATCCCTAGAGTTGCCTCCACCAAATACCTCGGAGTCCTTGACCGCGGGCTCAATTTCACACATGTATGGGCCAAGGCCAAGCTGCTCTCACGCAGTTGTACCAAGTGTTTTAAGTCCAGAATGCCTACATATCTAAAGATGCGCATATAAGGTGATCATTCCGTCTGTGACCCTGAATGGTTGTGACGTGTGGGTATCGGCGGCTCCAATCACCATCCGCAGACTGCAGACCGTACAGAACAGGGCGTTAGGATAATCTATGATACTGGCATAGATTCATGTCCTATTAACTACGTACCTACTCCGGAGACACATCATCGACATGGTATAAGAGAGAACCTACACTCTGTATACAAAGTTACCCTTCCATTTAACCAATTTGTGCACATTTTGGGCCACTATGGCCATAGGAAAAAGGAGGAAAAGCTACCACCTACCGAAAAATGCCACTTCCATCAACCCTACATCAAATTAAGTAGCATCGGTATTGGTCACAGCTGGATGGGAGACCAGTTAGCAGTGCTCCGCCCGCTTGCTTAACATGACAACCTTCCCTGCATTCCTATCCTGCCTTCGTATCTTTCGTCCTGTCTTAACTAGGCAATGGAAAACCAAGTTAAGCAGCATTGGGAGTGGTCATCACTTGGATGTGAGGCCGACCGCGCTCGTGCCTTAAGCAGTGCAGGAAGCTACCACGGAAAAAGACACAAAAGTTGCCAAAAAATCTTATCGCACAGGTAAAACCGCTTTAAGCAGTCAAGTACTGTGGCGACAAAACATCCGCTCAGGTAAACCTGGGTGACCTGTTCTCGATTGCTGGATTGCTGAAGAGACAGCCCGATAGTTGGGAACAGCTAAATGTAGAAGCGACGAAGAGAAGAACAGCTGTTTTGAAGCACCACGAAGTATTTTTATTAACTGGAGTTACGGATGAAATTGAACGCCAAAATGGAAAAGGTGTGTGAAAACATTGCTGGCTAAAGTAAAGACCTGAAATCAGGATTGGAGAAGATTGAGACAAACTCGGATGACTTTGTCACCTGTTCTGAAACAAATTATTCTTAGAAAAGCTCATTTTATTATCCGCTTCATACTAATTGAGATAAAGTGAGAAAAAATGGTCTTACAACGTATGTCCTTGTAGATACAAGAGAAATAAGGAAATTTATTAGCAGAGGATAGTTAAAATATTTTAAAAAGTGGTTGCTACATGGTGTAAGTGAAATGCACGACCAGGATGAAAAAAACAAATATCGACTACACATCTGAGAAAAATCTTCAGTATTGCAAATTTTAAAACCAATAAACAGCAAGGAATATTTCGGTTATTGTTAGCTCTACAAAAAATGTATATGACATGAATTGTGTGTTTTAACGAGATCTACATGTTTTGAATAAGTCAGTTTTCACTTCTCTCCGGTTAACCTGTTATGCAAAAGTCATTCAGAATAAAGAAGACTTCAGAGGCTATCCCCAACAAATTCAGGATATACATTTTATATGCCATGTAAATACTTTAATGTGCCGTATTTTATTCAAAAGGGTTTGAGCCATTTTGAATCGATAGAACATTTCGAAAAATCTTCCACGTAAAGAGTAGTTTGGGTTGCGGGGATTTCCTGAAAATCTTCGGGCCGCATTCTTGGAAGTTACTTAAATTAAATACCAACTTTGGTATGACAGAACTGTTCGATTTTTAATTATGGTGCGCACACATGCAGAAAGAGAGAGACACTCACTCTAGGACCCTTTTCTAAAAATGTCTTTTTGGATTCAGTAATCTTAAAAACTTATATTTCCGGAGAAATCTGGTATCGATCTTTTGGTTGGAGTACAATACCTTCTCTCTCTACTATGTATATAGAGGTATTTATAGAGAAACCAAAAAGCTAAAAGTTGCTTAATGTTAACTATTTGAAATGAAACGTTTACAAACAAACACTTTGTCACAGATTTCTTAGAGGAGACTGCAAAATAAATATTTTGTGCATATTTAATTGCATTTTAAATTAAAACAATTCGCAATATAAGCTTTCGAATTTTTTCCCCAGTTGAATCTGGTCTTCATTGTTATGCACCATTCACAATGAGATCTAAGTACAGATGCAGCGTAAACGCAAGACTTTGCATTTATGCTACTCAGTGCAAGCATTCACATACACACGCATCGTGCTGCGCAATGCAACGCAAAAGTTTGCATACTCCTAATTTTATCCTTGTGCTGCGTACACAGAGAGAGAATTCTGCATTCCTTCCTCTATGCATTCCTGCTGTTCAACAATAAACGATCCCAAATGCGATATCTTACAGTGCATACTGTACTTACATGCTCTTCTACGCCATCTCTCATTTCCTTCGAGAGGTTATTTCAGTCTCTCTGTAAATTCTCATTTGATTTAACGGATGTACCAACCATCTAGATTTCTTAACTCTCATAAATCGTAAGGCGCAAAGAGATAATTCACAGTTGATTAAATGTGCAGCTTTACCACTTCTGCAGTCTCTATGATTGCATCATTTTCAATATTTATATAAACAATTATTGTGACTTCACTGCGGTCAGCATTAATTGTTAGTATGCAGGTTTTATAACATATTTGTAAAAGATTAAGTAAATTTTCTTATGTGCTGTTTTTGGTTATGTTATTCAATTTGAAACTTGCGGAGTGCTTGGAAGATATCCGTATGTTCGCAATTTACAGATCTAAACACCCGTGCCAACTTTTTGCGTTACGCATATAGATAGATGCATTTGAATGCCTTCACGCTATGCTGCGTTACGTCTGCGCTCGGATCTAATTGTGAATGTCGTTTTAGTCACAGACTACACATGACAACACTGTAGGATTGAAAACACCGCACTTATGCTGTGTGTTTATTGCTTATTTTCTCTAAACATTAAAGACATTTACATTTATTGTCTTTTCTTGTCTTGCTTTAATGATTCACATAATTTTATAATTCACAAAGGAAGGAAGCATACTCTCGTAACTTAGTATTTTTCTTTATTTGCCATTTATAAATGATCCTATTACTAATTTACGTAATATAAAATGCTTCCATATTCCGTATGTTATTCTTCAAAAGATAACACGGAAGAAGTAAATATTTTAACCGATTTTCTAAATTACCTTATTAAATATTTATCTGTTTTTTCTTCTTGTATAGTAATTACATGCAGGTATAAATTAATTTATAACTTTCTCTGCATAATTTAAGAAATACAATTTATCTCCGTTTTATATCTTTGTGTGTTTATTAAATCATATTTAAAACTTTTAGATTAATGTCAAACGACATTTTTCAAACATTTATAGGTCATAAGACCCTGTTTATATACTACAACATGGGTTGACAGAGGCGCAAAATATCGTATCAAAAATTCACATTGAATTGTTTTCACTTCTGGCCAAGTTTGGGCTCATACTTATTGGAAGTACGTGTACTAAGAGATAAGATATTAGTGTAAAGATTGTATAAACATATGTGGTGTACGAGTTATCTATATAGGGTGTAACAAAATGGTATGTCCAAACATTTGGGAAAACATTTCTTGAGGATAGAGATTAAAAATGTTATAAGGACATAGGTCCAGATATTGTTTATTTCCTTTTTAGAGCACCTTTTCCACAGCTGAATTCCATACAAGAATACTCAATGACAGAACCGTGGGAAAACACGAAATCACAAACACATGTTCAAATAGGCTTCCATTACCTCCAATGCATCCGTCAACTCGCCGTCGCATGGACACCCTAGTGCGCTGAGTTAGCCTTGCAGAATTTCATATTGTCTGGCAGCCTTCCACAATACGAGCAAGAAGAGTCTTTACATTTGGAACTGGAGTTTCATAAATAAGAGATTTCGAATGTCCCCACAAATAAAAATCTAATGGGCTTAAGTCAGGCGAGCGTGGAGGCAACGGAATTGGTCCATCTCTTCCTATCCATCTACTGGGAAACCTGCTATTCAGAAATCGGCGGACAGAACGATTGATATGCGGAGAAGCTCCATCGTGCATGAAGTACAAGTCTCGTCGTATTGCTAATGAAGTATCTTGCAACAAGATAGGTAAATCATTCTGTGAAATCGTATTGAATTTTTGGGTGCATTGCAATACCTTCTCTATACACTATGCACATAGTACGTGTAAAGAAAGTTATAAATTACGTTTCATTTATTAGCATTTTGTTAGAAATGTGTGGCCGGCGAAAGGAAACAAATGAGAGAACAGAAGTTTATCAGAAATGTATGAATGAACAGCGATGTGATGTTGAAGAAAATAAAAACAAGCGTTTGGCAGCAGTAATGACTGGTCGAGGGAACAAGGTAGGTACTTCATTTCAGTTTTGCGACACATTGTGTACATAAAAGGCGTCTCCTAGAAGAGAGCTCTGCAGACGGAGTGCTTTGTTTCAAGCATCTACAGAGGAGGGAGAAGGGGAAAGGGCGAAGTCTTGCCAACATCCTCTTCTTACTACACGTTTATTCCATAGTTCACTGCAAATATCGTCATAGCAGTTTTGTTTGGTTTTACACATTCTTCTTATTCTTCTCCCCTCAAGTATTAGGTGCTATATCCACCTCTTAGGAAATCTATCTATCATTCTCTTTTTCTGGTATCTTTCTGTTAACATCATCCTTCGATTCCATCCTTCTATCCTATTATTAACCGTAAATATTTTAAAAGCATTCCTTATTTTATCAATTTAGTGCACCTCCTTACGCATCTAATGAACCTGAACTATGCTGCCTATGTGCGTAATTTCTGCTTTCTCTACTTAATACATAGGTAGAGAAGGTATTGAACTCCACCCAAAGATGTTTCAGGGTCTTCTGTACTAAAAAAAAAAAGGATTTTTAGAAAGTGTTGTGAGCGAGGCGTGCGATAACTCAAAAACAAAAAGATAGTAAAGTTCCAAACTTGGTATTTAAATTTAGTATTTTCCAAGGATGAGACACGAAGATTTTGAGGGTAACCCCCTTCCCGCCCCAAACTACTCTCTACATAAAAAAAATGTCGATAATGTTTATTTTCTCAAAAATACTCTTAACGATTTTGATTAAAATACCATATAGTAAAGATATTTACATTACAAATAAAATACAAATCTTGAATTCTCTGGGAATAGCCTCTAAAGACCTCTTCAGTTATGATTTTTGCATAATTGGAGTTGTCAATTTCCGAGATATTCCTTGTTATTGGTTTCCGTTTTAAAATATTTAAACTTTTCTTATACGGGAATTTGTCAGCTCCTGGCCATGCAAAGAAACAAGTTTCAACCACATAGCAAACTGCTTTTAAAACATTTGACTAGTCGGTTTAGCCTAGTATATTCCCTCATTTGTCTTATAAGGAACTTAGTGATAAAAGCATTTCTGCTATCGTTTATCTCAGCCATGTGAAGGGAAAACATTTTTTTTAACTGTGCATGATCGAAACATGTACAACCGTAGGCACAGCCATAACGTTAGAAAATTTACTTTGTGTTTTCCTAAATAATTGAAGTGGAATACTTGTTCAAATATTTCTTCGTTTATTACTATTATTATCATCATCATCGATCTGACTAGATTTTTCTCTTTTAAATCATTATGTTTGTCTTATTTGTAGGTATTGTTAAATTGTAGTGTATCGCGCTCTGCTTAATCTATCTTGTGACAGTGGCAGTGATTCTCACATTCGCCTTGGTATGCGAGTCTTCGCATCGAATGCATAAACTAAATCAGGAAGAGCGGCACGATGTGATAGGAACCTTCAGAAGACGAGACGTCATGATTATTTGATTTTCGAAATGTTTCTCAATGCTTCGGATTCCAGAAGCTTTCAGGAAGTTCTGTGAAGTTATTTTCTAGCTCTAAATGGAAGAAGGATAATTGTTGTGTTGTACTGAGTCGTGAGTGACTGGAGTACTAACGCACAGTAGAGCACGAGCCATGGATGGCGTGCAGTCGTCAAGTGTCTAAACGTCGATTGCATTATTTGCAGCAGGAAAACAAGACCTTATTTGTAAACAATTTCGAGTAAATAAAGGCATTTATTACAATATTGCTATTTGTAAGTTATCTTGTTTCCTGTATAACAGCTCATAATACAATACTTATAGGTGTGGTAGAGCCTATTTTAATTCCACTATATATTATGTGCTTTTACAGATTAATTTACTAATTTGCAGACAATAGCTATTGGGAAAATTATTACTGGCATTCTATCGAGGAGATTACAAAAATGGGTAGATGAATTCAAGACACTATTAGAACATTAAATGGATTTTGTAAAGGAATAACAACGGTTGGCTATTATTTTAAAAGCTCTTAATAAATACCTAAAGACTAAGAGCATAAACTTTACAGCCCAATGTCGTTTAAAAACGTCAATCCAATTAATGGTATGTGAAAGAACTCCAGCGGGCCAAAATTCCGGCACACCGGTGGAGTTGATATGATCCAGGCAATTGACAGGTCTTAACAAACAAATAATTGAATGTTTTATGCGCACGCACGATATTTTCCTTGAAATGGTTTTCTGGGTTCAGGAGGATTAAAAAAAAGCACACAGATATATATGATAAATCTCGACTTCGAATTTTCGATGGAATACAATACTTCCCTACTTATTATGGTAGAGAAAGCAACATTACTTCCTATTGATGCTTGTGCGATGTAAGGAGTTAATTTCTGACTGGCAAATTAAAATTAAATTCAGCTTTTATTTATGGATGCTCTTTTAACTGCTGCGGTTCTCAGCGTTACATATTGGGCGGGAAAAACCGTTCAACTTTACTCAGAGGCCTCTTTATTAGGTTTGAGATTCTTTTATGTGCCGTTAATCTACACGGCTTTACTTCACTTCCGAAGGAAGCCACACTAAGCCTTCAGTCGGATCTGAACCTGCGACCTTAGGAACCAGAGGTACCATGTTATGTTAACCCTAGACATGGAGGACAACTCTGGCTGACATACAAATAATTTCTCTACATTAGGTGAACGGAAGAAAACTTATAATGCATGTGTGTCTTTTCTTCCTTTTCAAGGTGTTTAACCTCTTATTACGTTGACGTTACCGCTTTCGAAACAGGTAATGAACAATAGTCTTATCGTATATACCTGTCGTAGTTCAGGATTATCTGACTTCTAAACACCAGATAAGGATAAAGCAAATGACGTTGTGTAACAAGAGCCAGTTAGTTATATGCTCTTTGTGAATTTTATATGTCTATTGCATAAAACAAGGCTATCCAACGTTTTCCTACAGACTTTCTATTTCGGATAAATGGTGACGTATGTAATGTGAAGCGATATATCAGGCCGACCAAAAATAAATAGTTAACTAATAATAATTTAGCAATAATTAATAAAAACCAACATCCAAATTAAAATCGGTAATTTTTCGGAATACACTATTTCAAAGACCGTGCAATACTAAGCATTTGTTTTAATTTTGAGCTATATTGAAGCGTAAATAGTGATGTAATTTAAGATGTTTCTCCGCAAAGCTGAATATATAGGCTAAATTTAATGTTCACAAAGTGCGTAGCTTTCTCACATCTGCGCTACCGACATATAGGCGCCAACCCATTTCACCACGCTTAAGATCCGTTGGAGTAGGCGTCCTAAAGCTACCCTTGAGCCAATGGGAAACTTAAATTTAAACAAAAATGTCCGTCAATCCTAGTCGAGCATCAGTTTTTCTAATTGGCAAAATTAGTGTGGGTTGTAGTTAATATAAATAGTTTCTTGACGTAGTCCGGCATTAGTTCGTCACAAGACGTGCAGACTCCCAGTCAACTTTGCACCGCGAAGAATCTAAGTTACTCTATTATACTAAAGTCAAGCGCGAGGAGTGATAGGTCAGAAATTAGTCAATTTTGTATTATTTAATTTTTCACCTGTCAACATAAGTTTATAACCACATAGTTTCAAACTTGGAGAATCTCCAAAAAAAGCTTATATTAATGGGAACAATTACTCCGAGTATGTGTTTAATTATTCTGAACTTAACAATAAATGTAGTGGGAATTGGAGCTTCTCACCTAAAAGCTATTTAGCACAGTTGTCAGGCAACCTTGCGCGCTAAATCTGAAGTGTTAATTAATCATTATGTTTCCACTTACCGCGTAATTAAACTGTGAGTTATAAGCTCGATCGTTCGCCCGGATTCGCCTCTCCGTATCTGGAACAAGAGAAAATCACAAGTTTACAAATCAAGCATGAAACATTATGCACTTCTATTACCCAGGATTGTGATTTAAAAGTAGACTAATTGAATATATATATATATATATATATATATATATATTAAAAAAGTCACTGCAGCTGTCATTTTACACCTTCACATAAAAAAAATCTGATGCGTTCCATTCACATGACTTTCTCTATTTGCTCAGTACACAAACTATTCTCACAAAAGGTTATTATTTTATCTACATAATGTTAATCAAGATGAACATTACCATTAGTTCCTTATAAGCAGAATACACTGGGCAAAAGCGATGTTAGTCAAATCTTTTAAAAGTTGTCGCTTTGCGATTGTCATTGAAATTAGGTTCTTTCTCCATGACCAGGAATAAAACAAGAGAGATATGGATAATAAGAGAGTATAAGTATTTTAAAACTTAAACTAACAACAGTAAATACCTCGGAAATGGTTAGTTGTAAAAAAATATTTTAACGAAATCTACACTTTTTGTGAATAAGTTTTTGTTATCTCTTACGGTTTAACAGTTACACAAAACTCATTCAGAATGAAGAGGTCCTTAGGGGCTATTCCTAAGCTGCTCAAGATATAATTTTATTTAGCATGTAAATATATTTAATAAGCGGCATTTTAAAATCAAACTCGTTAGGACCATGTTTTAGAAAATCAAATACATCGAAAAATGTTCCCTGTAAAGAGTAACTTGTGGTGGGAATTTTCCTGAGCATCTTGGAAGATACTGAACTTAAATATCTAGTTTGGTATACAACCGACTTTTCGTTTTTGAGTTATGCTGTCCATAGGCGTGCGCGGACCTTTTTCTAAAAATGATATTAGGATTCAGCGCGGGTCCTCAAAACATGTATTTCCGATGGAATCCGGATAGAAATTTTGGATGCAATACAATACCTTCTCTACCTACTATGTACATTGGCCATACGTATTTGAGAAAGTAAATGTTCCTCACACTCTGGAATAAAAGAGTTAAATTTTACCATATTTTACGGAAAGCTTTGCTCAGAAAAGTGCACTACTGTTAAATATGGAAGCTTCTGTGTTTTCAAGCAATGTAGTTTCATTGTTTGCTAATATGCGAGTTTGTTTTTGTCCATTTTTTGCGGTTAACAGTCATTTCTGTGAACGAAAGTTTCTGGTATAAATAATCCGTTTTCTCGCAAACTTTTGAATATATACATTTAAAGGTTATAAAGCAACCTCTGTGTACTGTTGTGGAGGTATCTACATAGGTGCCAGTAATATGTTGATTTTGTTTAAAAATAATTCTTGATACTTTTTTATCATTAAAGGACGGTATAATTGAGAAAACAGTCCGTGTAATAAATAGGTCATTAATGAAAGTAGAACAGTGGCTTGGAAAGCATTTATGTACACACTGATGAGATAATGGGTAATAGATAATGAATTTAGCAAATTTTAAATTAGCTGGAATAGAGTTTTTTTTTAATTTATACTTAGGGGAGGGATAACTTTTTTAAAACAAAAATAACAGGGAAAATCACAGTCTCTTATTGCACCACCAGGTTTAAAATAATCTTGGTGGTAATAGAATTGCATCATACGATGATAATTATTAAAGTTCCATCACGCCATAGAAGCCTATATTGGGCCATCATTACAGTGGTTTGTTGATCAGTGAATTTCTAGTTTGGGAGTTCGCCCTATATGCTACATGGTTCCCATCGCCTACAGATGGCACTATAGGACGAAATCACTACTTGCGGACGTGAAACATGGTGAATTTAGCCCAGAGACATTTGAGCAGCGGCTTTACTTTTATTCCGAAGGAAGCCATGCCAAGGATTTTTATGTCCGAAAAAGTCTATCACACTTCGCCGGATTTGAACCCGCCACCTTGGGTATTAGAGGCCAGTATGTTAACTACACCACGGAAGATATCTACAGTTAAATAATAATAATAATAATAATAATAATTGGACGCTCATACCGTCATCTAATTCGAAGTAAGTAATACTTCGAAATAAATATTTGACACCTTTTTTGTGCTTTCAAATTTTAATTTTCGTACATTTGATCCAGACCAACAATGGCATAGTTATTTTGCATTTGTTTGTGATACACATGCTCAAAATAAATCATATATAAAAACTCGCAAATTCAATAGAGAAAGGTTCTCAACTAACATTCAGCTATAAGAGAGATGAAGCTGGTTTAGGGAATGCATCACACTGAAATAGTCTGTCTGGCTTAGCCTATGACTGAAGTTGGTGAACGCTCGAAAAATGAATCAGAACTACACAGGCAAGAGAATTCAACATTTTTCTTTCGGTCGGTTTACAGCTTTGCAGTTTTTATTTATTTATTTATTATTATTATTATTATTATTTTTTTTTTTTTTAACTTTTTCAATGCAATAGTAATTTTGTTAGTGTAACCCTCTATGGTGCAGCAGTTACCATGCTACCTCTAATACCCAAGGTTCCGGATTTAAACTTGGCAGAGGATGATGGATTTTTCTCGGCCATAAAATACTTAGCATGGCTTCCCGTTGGTCCGTGCGATGCTTATTTGCACGTAAAAGAACCCTAAACTTGAAAGAAAAGGTCCGTGGGCTAATTTTAGCAAATTTCACGTCTGCAAATCATGATTTCGTCCTATAGTGCCATCTATGGGCGACGAGTTGGCATAAAGGCGAACTCGCCAACTAAAAATTCCCTGATCAAAAAACCACTGTAATGTTGTAATGGGAACTGAATTTTGAGTAATTTTGTTTGTTAACGATATTGTCAATTGCCAGGAACTTATCAGCGCCACTTTGTGCCGGAATTTCATCCCCCATCATGGGGCCGTCGCTTTCAAGCACGCTTAAAAACCGTCGGTCTGAGCATGGTTTACACAATCTTATTCAGCGTATGCGGTTTATGTACTTTGCGCCACGGTTAACCCCGACTTTTAAATCGAATACAGTAGCTTATATGGAGTAAACTCCAAAGAAACCTGTAGACTGCGCCAGGAGTAAGGGTACCACAAACAAAATCAAGGGAGTACCGGCATTGAATATTCCTATTGGTTGGTACGAGTTGGCCACAGTTGATACTTTTTCTGGAGGGAAACAGATCAGAACCGAAGTCCATTAAACAGTCATTCACTTGTGCTGACAGCTTCATTATGGTCGTATGCATAGACATGATGGCTTCTGAAATGGTGAGTCAAAAGAGAAACTACTTATCGCCGACGTCTAAAAATTCTGACTGAAACGTCAAAGTCAAGATGGTTGGTGGAGGTGATAAAAAAGAAAAGATGGAGTAAAATGTATACGTGCAGCTAGTCAAATTACAACGCAGACTTACAGAAATCAAGTTTAGAACAAAATCACGAACGCGATAAAAAAATTAAACCACCAAATAGTGAGTTATAATCTTAAAGGAAAATTAAGAGACTGTGCATTGCTTCCAGCGAAAAAAAAAAAAAAAAAAAAAAAACTGCTAAAGTGATACTCGGAGGAATTTCCAAGTACGAGGAAAGTAATTTTAGTACAATAGACACCATACACATTCATCGGAACTTGTAAAACTTAAAGAGAAGTGCTTTAACACCGTTGCCAAAAAAAGCAGAGCTGATGTACAGCCATGGACAAAAAGAGTCATGTCTGGAACACCAAATTCGTCTGACCTACACGGCACAGCGCCTTGTGTACGCCATCTGCGATAGTGTATAGCGGCAGCAAAAAGTTGTCACAAATTCCAAATCTTAATATTACTAGCCTATATGATCAATAATCATAATCAAATACATAACTCAAACATCTTTAACAACAAATTATCAACAGATACAGTTTGTATTCTACGGCATTATACCTTCCATATGTGTGGCGAAACGCCGCAGTTAAAAGCGAGGTATAAATGGAACAACACAAGTCTACGCAAGTGGAGCCACTAATACAAACAGTGAAATAATATCCCGTTACGATTTTATTACATCCTGCGAAATCAAAGAGTTCATAAAAAATAAATTAAGATACGTTTAATCATTTGGTGATTTAAAAAGTTACTAAGCCTAACATTATTGACCACACCTACGTATTTTGTAGCCAGTCTTGGTGGCAAAGCGAAAAGGAAAATGTACTATGCCGTATTTTACATACTATGTAGGTAATGTTATTTGCACTATATACATGACGCATTCTATATACTATATCGGTAGCGCAATGTACACCGCGTGGGCTGGGGAAAAGCTAAAAGTAACGCTATTACCTACATCACCCTGTGTAAGCGTAGCTCTGCATCGTACTCCCCGTTTCGTTAGAAATGTTTACTTTTTCCACCACGTACAATGTGCAAGGTAGATAAAAAATATACTGCATCCCCCCCCCAGATCTGCACTCACATTACTTTCTCTATCTGTCCTACAAACTTCTTACAAAAGATTCGTCTTCTTTCTACACCATGATAATCGAGATAAGCATTAGCAGAATGTTCTTAGTACTTAGTTCTTTATAAGTAGAAGGGAATTAAAAGAAATGCACTATGCTAGAGCGATAGTTAAATGTTTTTAAACCTTCGATATGCGATTGTCATTGCAATTCGCTTCTTTGCTTGGCTAGGAGTAAAACAAAAGAAAAACGGACACTTCCTGCCTGAGAATAGTATAGGTATTTCAAATTTAAAACCAATAAAAAGGAATATCTCAGTAATGGTTACCTCCACCACAAAAACGAAAAATATATAATTTGTGAGGTATGACGAGATATACATTTTTTGAGTTGTACGTTTTTGTCTTTCTCTTACGACTTGCCAGATAAACAAAATTTATATCTTGAATTTCTTGTAGATAGCTTCTAAAGTTCTTTTCATTCTCATTGAGTTTTGCATAACTGGTAAACTATAAGAGATAGATAAAAACTTAACTACGCAATGTAGATCTTGTCAAAACAGAAAGTTGTCATACACATTTTTTGTGTGGAGCTGTTTCCGAGATATTCCTTGTTATTGATCTCAATTTTAAACTACTTAAACCTTCCTCAAACGGAAAGGTCTTTTGTGCCATCATCCCTTTTGTTCTACTCCTAGCCATGCCAGGAACCGAATTTCAATTGTTCACATAGCGACCAATTATTTCAAGATTTGAACCACTTTGGTGTGGTGTATTCCGTATTACCCTTCTATTTATACGGAAGTAAATACTAAGACAACTACTGCTAATGTTTATCTCGATTAGCATGTGTAAATAAAATAATATTTGATAAGAATAATTTGCTTGCAGAACAGGTAGAGAAAAGCATATGAATGGAACATGTCAGATATTTTTAAACCTGGTCATGCAAAGAGAAGAGTTATCACTTAAGCTAAGTTTTGGGTTCTGAAGCGCACACAGTACGGAGTGGTCAGCTGTATAAAGGGACCCTGGAGAAGAGGGGTTTGTAGCATAAAAATGCACACATTGAGGTACAATTGTTCCAAAAGTGGTTCATTACATGCATTAACATTATGTGAATTGTTCTAATTCATAAAGTAAACAATAAAACAAGTATTTCTTATATGATCAGTAAACACAAACGCCTTGTATTTTTACAAATAAAAGCATAAAACTTTAAACAAAAATTGAGGATAATATATGCAGAGCCTTGGAAAAAAAAAAAAAAACCTAAATCAACCAAACTCACTCAGAATTCATTGCAGTGAATTACAAGATACATTTTTACTGTATCGAAAGAAAATGCTGTTCTCCTGTCATTCAAAATATGTTTGAATTATTCACAAGTTTGTTCAGTGACGAAAGCCTGTCCTTTCGAATTTTCGAATTTTTTCAATCTAGCAGGAACTGAACGAGGCCACACAGGAAGCAATGCTAGATGGTGCAACACATTTCGTGACTCAGTGTTCTTGTGCCATTTTTTGCCATGTCAAACATACGTAGATAATCGAAACGTTTAACATAGTTATATAATTTTTTTTCCCCATATGTCCACTTTTCCTGCTAACCGTACACGTAACCATTTTTAAATGCGAGTGATTTAAGAATATTCACTTCCATGCACCATTGTCTAAAAAATCGTTGCAATATATTAGGAAAAAATTACTGCCGGGAGTATTTTTAGCTTCAAACAGACGAAGGACAGCATTCTGGGATTTGATTCTAAACAGCCAAAACTGGCCAAGCCTCGGCACATACTTAATGGAAGTTCCTGCACTACGAAATAAAATATTTGTGTAAATATTGTATTGACTTATTTGGTGTTTGAGTAATCTATATGTGTGAATACGTGGTATAGTTGTGAGTGCAAGTGTGTGTGTGTGTGTGTGTGTGTGTGTGTGTGTGTGTGTGTGATATCAGAGTGTTCTTTCTTTTATTGTTCTATGGTTCTGTTGTCCTAGCATATGTATGTGTGTGTATTTCTAACGTTAAGATGTAGATATAAAATAGATATGTAGCTACTATTCTAAATTCAAATATTTTTCGACAGCATGTACGGTCATCCGAAACATGCGATCGTGTGACACAAATGTTGTATTATTGTAAACTTAATAATAAAATACTACTATTACTACATTTCGTAACGGGTTTTAGAGACCACGCCTACCCCAACACGTCATAGTGTGCTCGGAACATCAATCCGGCAATTTCGTGACCCCGGACCGAGCTTTATTTGTCACATTGCGCCCGGCTTTTAAAAAGTTGAGTATCGCTTAGTGTATTCCCTTATTTCCCTTCTACTTACAAGGAACTAAGTAATAAAACACTTTCTGCTAATGTTTATCTCGATTAGCATGAGGTAGAGGGAAGAATAAGATTTTGTGAGAAAAAATTGTTGCAGAACAGCAAGAAAAGTTACATGAATGGATACATCAGAGTTTTATAGTACCAGCTTTCTAAAACAGCTGCTGTCAGACAATTACACGCCGAAAAATAGTACTTTAACGGTAGGAATTTGGGGTAAATTTGTTTTGTACTCAATTTAAGACGAGAACACTTTCCAAAGCAGGAAACGTAATGTTATAGCCGCGACTGGCTGGTGAACAAAGATGGGGACAATGCAAATTTCCACACGCTGTCGGATTTATTATAGAGACGTTAATAACATGGATGTCGCTGATGTTATCTCGCGCGGCTTAATAGGGCTGAAATCACTTGCTGTCAGGTTACGAGCTAGCGGTGGAGCTTCGCTGAGCGACAGCTGGGGCACACAACCCCCTTGCCCAATACACAACGTGCCTTGCCGTAACCCTGTTACTGGGTCTGATTGAGTCGTGCGCATGTGATGATCCAGTGTAAATTGTCAGGGAGCGATGCTAGCGGTACACGGTGACGAGTAAGCGGAACTACAAATGCAGCAATAATAATTTACCCATCTCGTACAGAATGACACAAAGGCTAAATCTGGCAACAGAGTACGGTTTATTAAAAAGGTGATTCTATCATACAGTGATGATATTGGAAGTCAGTTGTTTCGCTTCCAACAAGTGAATGTTTACAATGAAGTCGACACAGATGAATTCGTTTCACCGAGAACACAAAATACAGAAGCACAAATTTTATACCCGCTATTAATACATTGTTTTCTATTGTAAGTAATGATGTCTACAGTGCTCAGCACTTATTTATTTTGTTGATTTGTTTATAATCGTACGCTTTGTACTTCCTGTCTGATGAAAGAATGCAGTTTTTAGAGGAGATCGCTGGTATAGCATGGCAAGGTTTAGAATGGTCGGAGAAGGCTGGAAAATAGTGTAGTACAGTCTAGTACCTACAACAGGTTAAACTTGCTGTTTTCTTTATCGCTAATGAATATTAATTTTCTACATATTCAGCGTATGACTCGCGCGGCGGTGTTTGCATTTTCACTTGATTCGAACCCATCCACTGTAAGAGACTGAATGCTGCATTCCAGTATTGTCGTACTGTACAGGGCATGCACCGGGAGCGATTACGTAACACCGCTTATCTGTTTGTGTTTACGCAAGCTTCAACTCGTGGCCATCTGCATTCATTTTTCAGACAGGTTGGAGTAAAATGTAGTAATTTTAACTATTTCATAGCTTGTGCCTTTTTGTAGTTTAAGGGTCTTGTATAACTATTTTGAAATGATAGCTTTTATCAAGGTTTTAGCCTATCATAATTCTACTATTATCGTTATTGGAAATCACATATTAATAATATATATATATATATATATATATATATATATATATATATATATATCATTAGAAATGCAATTAATATTTCGGGCCTGAGTCTAAGAGCCATTGTTCACAATATACCTGAGACTTGTAATACCGAAATTCCTTTGAGAAGCATAGATGTGCCAATTGGGTTTGGAACCTCGCTCACTTAGTTGGAATGAACTTCACCCGCACCAAGGCTACAAGAATCTGAACGCAAGACTGCAATCTAGATTTCATGTCGCGAAGAAAAAATCGGTGATAGTTACGTTTCAGTTTTACTTTCATACTACTTAGGTAGAGAAGGTATTGCACTCCGCCCAAAATTCGATACCAAGTTTTCACCGGAAATACACGTTTTATGGTCCCCTAAAGCATTTTACTTTCTCTACACGCACTATGTACATATTGTATAGAGAATGTATTACATTACACCCAAAAATTCGATACTGAGATTTCAGAGTCTCCTGTATCCAAAAAAATAGAAAAAGTTTCGAGTGTGCGTATGTGTGTGTCCGTGAACACGATAACTCAAAAATGAAAAGTCGGTAAAATATCAAACTTGGTATTTCAGTTTAGTATCTTCCAGGCATGTGACACGAAGATTTTGAGAAAAATCCTGCCACCCCAAACTACCATTTACATGAAAAAAATTTCGAAAATGTTTATTTTCTCAAAAATAAATAACGATTTTTATTAAAATACTGTGTATTAAATATATTTACATTACAAGTAAAATGTATATTTTGAATTTTCTGGGAATAGGCTCTGAAGACTACTTTATTCTGGAAGAATGTTACTAAATTTTGAATAACTGCTAAATCGTAAGAGATGGAAAAAAACTTACTATACAAAAAATGTAGAGCACGTTATAACTCCATGGCACGACAGCTCACGGGGAACCTTGGCCTACCGCCCGGCCGCTGCGTCCCCCATCTCGGTCCACTACAGACGTCATGGATGGGGTACAGTATTGGAGGGTGAGACGTGGTCAGCGCCTCGAGTCCCCCCGGCCGGTATCTTGAATTTTCTGGGAAATAGCCTCTGAAGATCTCTTAATTCTGATGAATTTTGCATAATTTGTAAACCGTAACAAATAGACAAAAACTTACTACGCAAAACACCCAATGTATGTCATGTACATTTTTTGCACGGAATTGGCCATTTCCGAGATATTTATTATTGATTTCAGTTTTAAATACTTAAAACCTTTCTCATATGGAATTTATCAACTCCTGATCATGCAAAGAAATAACCTTCAATCCTATGGCAACCATGCTTTAAAAGATTTGACTGTCGCTTTAGCGTGGTGCATTTCCTTATTTCCCTTCTATTTCCAAGGAAGCAAGTAAGAAGAGAATTCTGCTAATATTTATCTCGATTAGCTTGAAGTAGATAGAAGAATCAGTTTTTCAACAGTAACTTGTAACAGAAATGTAGAGAAAGTCATGTAAATACACATGAGATTTTTTTTTCGCAAGTGATGATGGGTGCTTCCAAGAAAACACTGAAGAAAGAAAAAATTGTACCTTTATGCAAGTTATTTAATTTAATAATAACGTTATAATGTATACAAGGAATTAAATATTATTAGTGGATCATTTTAATTAGTATTTTTTTCGATTTAATTTCACTAAATAGCCCATCTCGATCTGTAATATCAATGTGCCAATGGTCCCTTGTGAGTAGCATCTTTTTCTTGGCAACATTATCTGTCTTGTTCTCCGAGGCCTAGCTATTATAAATTTATCAACAGTTCCTAACACTTTACATTTGAAATTCACAGCACCCCCTCCCCAATATTTTTAGCTGGGCACGCCCATGCTCAGCAGCTGCGCTGTTTCGCGTATTAATAAAATAACGGCCACTTAGCACAAAAAAAAAAAAGTTAGATAAATGGTCAACTGCACGAAAGAAAAAAATGTCTGACTGCGAAATCGATCACTTTAATATTAATTCATCGCACGTTAAAACACATAATTTATGTTATATACATTGTTTTCGTGGAGTTGATCGTTTTCGAGATATTCCTTGTTTTTGGTTTCAGCCATTCAGCTTTGAAATACTTTTCTCATAAAGGAATTTGCCAACTCGTGTCCATACAAACAAACGAACTTCAGTCTCATAGCAACCAGCTTTTGGCTTCCACTTTATCCTATGCTACTGCCTTATTTCGCTTCTACTTACAATAAAGCAAGAAATAAGACTATTTCTGCTAATTTTTCTCGATTAGCATGAAATAAATAAAAGAATAAGTTTATTAACAATAATTTGTTACAGAGATATAGAGAAAGTCATGTAAATGGAATACATAAGATTTTTTGAACTCGAAAACACACCGCTTAGCATGGTCTGGTCTGCAACCCACATGAGCTATCCACATTTCTTTGGCCATACTGTGAATCATGTACTGTATAGTATCTCACCATGTTAGTGGTTGGTTATTTGCACATTTGCAAATGAAATGGCGTGTTATTTATGGACGCTCTTTAACTGCTATGGTTCTCAGCGTCCCATTCTATATTGGACGTGAAAGACCGCTTAATTTTGCTCAGAGGCCTCTCTATCAGGCTTGAGGTTCTTTTACGTGCCGTAAATCTACGACACGGGACCCACGGTTTTACTTCCCTTCCGAAGGAAGCCATGCTAAGGATTTTTACGCCCGAAAAAATCCATCGTCCTCCGCCGGGTTTGAACCCGCGACCTTAGGTATACGAAGCTAGCATGGTAACCATTACACCACGGAGGGCGACACACATTTGCATGCTCTGCGACTGTTCGGTTGGGTATGGTTCCAGCAGCACGGAGCGTCAGCCCACTATGATATGGCCGCAAGACACCTACACTCTGGAGTGGATATCTCGAAGTCCTAATCAGTCAATGTATATGAAGTACATTAAACACACGATTGCTAGTAGACGTTACAAGAACTTCCTGCCCGCCTGGGTAGTGTGGTGGTAGCGTGTCTGCCTCACATTCAACAGGTCGTGAGTTCGAATCTCGCTTAGGGTGAGTTACTCGGATAAGGTGGGTTTTTTCCCGTTGTTTTTCCTTATCCTGAGAAGACGAATGTCGAGTAGCTTTAAGCTCATGGACCCCGATATCATTGGAGTATCATTTCACCAATGTCATTCAACGTCCGATATGACCAACCAGGTTAAAGGACGTTAAGCTAGTAATAATAATAATAATAATAATAATAATAATAATAATAATAAAGACTTCCTCTTTGACATGCATTTTCTAACATTACTCAAACAATGCAAATAAGCCACAGAAGTTTAAAAAAAAAAAAATCAAGAGATTGAAGTAGATGAGAAAATAAGATGAAGCAATAGTAGCTCGAGAAAGCGTGACAGTTCGAGCTTCATTCTTCAAAATTGCGTTTATTTGTTTAATTCTATTCGAAGGACTAACTAAAACAGTTTTGCCCATATAAAAAAGTTATCATGAAGTAGTTATTTATGTATCATTTCAATACTGTTGAAACAATGCACAGCTTATGCAGATAACACTCTTATTATAGCCAGGGCAAAAAATGTAACATTAGGAACATTACAACAGCTAAAAAGGAGCACGATGCGGATTACTGATATGTGGAAAAGACAAAGTTTTTAAAAAAGTTACAGGATTAAACTACCTCGAAAGACCGAACTATAAATAATAATGTTAAATCTCTAAATCCTTTCAAGGGTATTCTATCAATAGTAATAGAAATAACAGTGTGTGTGTGTGTGTGTGTATGAAAGGGAGACATACTCGGCGAAATAAGTATATAACGTATGTACTGATGGTATATTTAACACCAAGTTAATATCAATAAGTGCAAACTTAAGAATTAAAAGCACTATAAAAAAACTAATAACAACATATGAATCTTAAATGTAAAAGAAAGACCCTGAGGAACAAAATTGGGTGAATTAAAGACAAATTCAGAGAAATGGAAAGAAGGGGAAAACAACATTGTTTGGTGCCTCAAATGTTTGACCGGATTTGCACTATAAGTGTTGTGCTAAATTCAAATAATATGTAAACAGTTTTTCCCCACTAATTCTGACACAGGGTGCAACTATCTTAATCTCTTTTAGGCTATTGTTCAAATTTCTTTGTGCAACTCCTGTAGCCTGATAATTATTTTTAGACAATTCATTGTGTAATTTTGTACTTCTGATACAAGCCTAGTTGCATCAGCTGATTAATGTAACTTTCTTTGCAGTTTGAATTGAATAGAAACATTGGCTTCCAGTCGAAGGTGTACCCATGACCTTGATGTAATTTCAAATGTAACGCGTACACACCAAGACAAAGTAGAAAAGCTAGTTCTGACTTTGTACAAGGATCCTATTTTGGATACTTTGGTGTTACCCTTATTGAACAAGATATAAGGCATAGGCTGCGCGTTGACGTTGTTTTGAAGATCTTCGTACTTACGACGTTTGCGGAGAGCCATTCAAAACAAACGAAGAGGAATGCCGACTTAGGAATTGTGTTGATCCATGACAACGCTCGTCCACACACTGCGTGCACAAACCATCGGCTCCTTGAACAATTTCAATGGGACATTTTCGATCATCCGCCGTACAGTCCTGTCCTGTCCTGTCCTGGCACCCAGTGACTTTCACCTTTTCCCTGAACTGAAGACGTGGCTAGGAGGGCAATACTTTCAAACCAACGAAGATCTTCAAAACAACGCCAATGCTCATTTGAAATCATTGGCGGCAACATTTTTTGAAGAGGGCATTGCAAAGCTTGTGCTCAGGCACGATAAATGTCTCAAGCTTTTCGTGGTTATGCTGAAAAGTAACCATAAGTGTACAACACTTTTAGTTATAAAATAATTGTTTTCTATGAACTTGTCTTTTATTTATAGCCTATCGGAGGTTGAAAAAAAAACTACTCGTAAATAAAAATGATGTGCTACTTTTTCATATAGCATTACCGACAATGACCAAAGCTACTTTGATTCAAGAGCCGAAATTATTGTAGCTTGCTGTGTTATTAATCAGTTATTAATAGTCATGCATACACCCCCTCTAATGCACAGTATGTGTAAAACGAAACAAGAGAAAACAATCTGAATGTGTTCCATTCACATGACTTTCTCTACATATCTCTAACAAATTATTGTTAAAAAGGTTATTCTTTTATCTACTTCATGCTAATCGAGATAAAGTTAACACAAATGGTCTTATTACTTGCTTCCTTGTAAGTAGAAAGTACCATACGCTAAAGGGATAGTCAAATCCTTTAAAAGATGGTTGCTATGTGATTGAAGTTCCATTGTTTATATGACCAAGATTTGACAAATTCCCGTATGAGAAAAGTTTAAGTTTATAAAGCTGAAACCAATAACAAGGCATATCTCCGAAATGACCAGCTCTTACAAAAAAGCATACTCTATGTGTTTTAACGGGATTTACATTTTTTGTGAATTAAGTTTTTGTCTCACTCCCTCACCCTTCTCTCTCTCTCTCTCTCTCTCTCTCTCTCTCTCTCTCTCTCTCTCTCTCTCTCTTACGGTTTATCAGCAAAATTCATCCAGAATAAACAGGTCTTCACAGGCTATTCTCAGAAAATTCAAGATATATATGTTATTTGTTACGCAAATATCTTTGATATACAATACTTTTATCAAAATCGTTAGAGCCTTTAAGAGAAAATAAAATTTTTCGAGAAATTTTCCATCTTCAGGGTAATTTGGAGTGGAGGTATTTTCTTGAAAATCTTCGTGTCGCATCCTTGGGAGAAACTAAACCTAAAATACCAAGTTTGGTATTTAACGGTATTTTCGTTTTTGAGCTAGCTGCCCAGACACAGACACACACATACACGGACATGTTTCTAAAAATGCATATTTTGGATTCAGGGGTTCTCAAAATATGTATTTCCGGTTAAATCTCAGTCTCGAATTTTGGGTGCTATCCAATACCTTCTTTATACACTGTGTACGTAGTACGTGTAGAGAAAGTAAAAAGGAAGTGGAGTTTTTTTATTTATGGACGCTCTTTAACTGCTGTGGTTCTCAGCGTCCCTTTCTATACTGGGTGTGAAAGACCGCTTAATTTTGCCCAGAGGCCTCTCGTGCCGTAAATCTACGACACGGGACCAACGGCTTTACTTTCCTTCCGAAGGAAGCCAAGCTAAGAATTTTTACGTCCGAAAAAAGCCATTGTCCTCCGCCGGGCTTGAACCCGTGACCTTGGGTATATGAAGTTAACATGGCAACCATTACACCACATAGGGAGACTAAGTAAAAAGGGGGAAATTAGAGTACTTACTGCGGAAAAACGATGACAGTAAAGCGATTTGTTCAGATTAGGGTGAATCATATTTACAGGAGGAGCGGCATCCACCACGGTCTTGATATCCTGAAACGACATGCTATCGATGCTAATATTGCGGACTAGTCACGTGGGTGACACGTGTCAAACAGCGGTTTTTGCTTTTTGTTTATTCATTTGAACGTTCTCGCGCCCATAGCCTTCCTAGAAGTATCGTTAACTAAGGTGCCACCTGCACTATAATTTCACGTGAATAATACATGTGCAAGCGACTGGTTGACGTATTCCCCACGTACGTACTATCGATCGAGGTAAGTTCAGCAAGTTTTATTTTCTTATCCTTCCTAAGGTTCTTCAATTTAAAAAAAAATCTTATGTATTACACTCACATGGCTTTCTCTAGCTGCTCTACAAATAAACTTCTTACAAAAGATTATTCTTTATACACAATGCTAATCGAGATAAACTTAAGCAGAATGTTCTTATTACTTAGTCCCTTATAAATAGAAGGAAACTAAGGTAATGCACAAGGCTAAAGTGATAGTCAAATGTTTTAAAAACAGCAGTTATGCCACTGTCATTGCAAATCGCTTCTTTGCTTGGCCAGGAATAGAACAAAAGAAAAACGGACGATTCCTATCTCAGAAAAGTGTTTATAATTTAATCCAATAACAAGAAATATCTCTGAAACGGTTACCTCCACAACAAAAACGTAAAGGACATAAACTGTGTGTTTTGACGAGATCTACATTATTTGTGCAGTAAGTTTTTGTGTATCTCTTATGGTTTAGCAGTAATCGGCAAATTTCATGCAGAATAATGAGGTCTTCAGAGGCTATTCCCAGAAAAAGATATACGTCTTATTTGGGATGTAAATATCATTAGTATACGGGATTTTAATCAAAATCGTTGGCTATTTTTGAGAAAATTCAAATTTTCTAAAAATGTTCCTTGGAAGATACTAATCCTAAATTCCAAGTTTGGTATTTAACGGTCTTTTCGTTTTTGAGCTATGCTGTCCACAGGCGCGCGCGCGCACACACAGCCACGAACCTTTTTTTTAAAAATACTTTTTTCGGACTCAAGGGACCCCAAAAACATATATTTCCTGTGAAATCTAGACATCGAATTTTTGGGTGGGATATAATACCCTCTCTATCCACTATGTACATTGTGCATACGGGCTAGAGAAAGTAAAATGTCCGTGTACAGGAATGCTTTCCTTAGTAAACACATTTTAACTGCTTTGATGGCTCCAACATTTTTACTTTCTCTCCTACGCACAACAAGTAGGAGAAGTATTGTATTCCGCCCAAAAATTCGATACCTTTTTTCACCAGAAAGATATATTGTTTGATCATCTGAAACTCCCAAAAAGGGCATTTTTAGAAAAATGCCTGCCCTGCGCATATGTATGAGTGTGAACAGCGTGAAACAAAAACAAAAGTCTGTTAAATACCAAACTTAGAAATTACCTAAAAAATGGCAGAAAAATTTTGAGTACAACACCACACTTTTACATGACAAATGAAATGTATATCTTTAATTTTCTGGGAATAGCCTCTGAAGAGTTCTTCATTCTGGACAACGTGCCTAACTAGCAAACCGTAAGAGATAGACCTCTTACTACACAAAAAATACAATTATCGTTAAAGAACAAATTAATTAAAAGTCATAATAAAACAACCATTTCAGAGATATTCTTTGTTATTGGTTTACATTTGCCAATACTTAATAACTTTTGCCAAATGAGAAATTTCACGCTTTTCTCATCCAGGTCATGCAAAGAGAACGAATATCAAACCATCACATAGTGACCAGCTCTTAAAAGATTTGATTATCGGTTTAGCCTGGAGTGTTTCCTTATTCCTGATAATAAAACAATTTCTGTTAATCTTAATCTTTATCTTTAGATCAGAATGAAGATAGAATAAGCTTTTGTAAGAATGGTTTGTTGCAGAATAGATAAAGTCCAGATCTTTAACATTATGTTTTCAGATTTACGTACGCACACAAAATATGTGTAATATGTACAAGATGGTTAACATCAAAATTCAAATCATAAGAATATCTAGTATATCTACATCAAGAGATAGGTAAATGCTATGAAATAAATGCTATGAAATCAGAAAATCTTACTACATATTACTTTCTCCAGCATTTATGTGCAAAGTACATAGTAGCCAGATAAGATATTTCATTCCACCCGAAAATTTCATGCCGAGATTTTACCGGAAATATATCTTTTGGAAAAGGTTCATGTGTGTGTGTGGACAACATAACTCAAAAACGAAAAAAGTGCCAAAGATAGTATTTATGTATAGCATCTTCCAAGAACGTCACACGAAGATTTTCAAGATTAGCATAGAATTTTTTTTGATTAAAAGGGCATTTGCATCACAAATAAAATATATATTTTGATTTTTCTGGGAGTAGCCTCTTAAGACCTCTTTATTCTGGATGTTACAGATTATGATTAACAGTTAAACTGTAAGATACACACAGAAAAAATGTAAATCTAGTTAAACACATAATTTATGTCATATAGCTTTTCTCAAACGGGTTTCGTTTCAGCTCTTGTTGTACTGCTGGCCATGCAAGGCGAATCGAACCTCAATGGTTTCAAATAGCAACTAACTTTTAAAAGATATGACTATCACTTTAGCCTATTGTATTGCTTTATTTCCGTTCTACTTGCAAGAAGCAAGCAATAAGACAAATTCTGCTAATGTTTATCTCGATTAGCATTATATAGACAAAAGAATAATCTTTTGTGTGAATAGCTTGTACATATATATATATATTTTTTTTTTTGATGAACGGGTGGCCACTGCTTGTTTTTTCTATAAGTACTGAATACAGAACAAATCCCCAATGGATACGTTTTGCATATAGAGACATACGAATCGAAAAAATGCTAATTCTGTAAATCTCTTAAAAGTACAGGACTTCCGCCAAAAATTGCTTAGATAATGATAAAACTTCAGTTACAGAATCAATCAACATTGTCATAATTATCCATCGAAATAAAGCGATATGAATTCGTTTGACAGTAATACCAACAGAGAAACCTTCAAGGAAAGCGAACAGGATTGTTCGTTGCCCTAAATATGGAAGGTAGAAACCACATTCAGGAAAATGTAGCTAAATTTCGGTTACCTCATGATCCAGGTTGTGACAGTTGTGCCGAGAAACACATGTAAGGAAGTGGAATTAGTTGACGTTTGCTCGGAATCCAGACAGTAAAGCCGATTTGATTTTCACAAAAACAGCTCTAACGATTTTGTTACAAATGAAGTGCAAATCTTCCAATTTTCTGGGAATAGCCTTTGAAGTTCTCAACTAAATGGCGTTTGCACAACTGGTAAACCGATATAAATATAATGTATAAGAAGATCTAAAATGTGTTTTTTTTTTGGGGGGGGGAGATACTTTTACGACCTTTAACCACTTGGTCATATCGGGCGATGGATTAGATCGGTGAAATTGTGCTCAAATAATCTCGGGGTCTCTGGAGCTTAAAGTTACTCGACATTCGCCTTCTCGGAATATGGGAAAACCACCTTACTTTGTACCTACAAAGAAACAAGTTACAGTTTCTGGTAACGTTTATCTCATTAGAGCATTGAAATATATCTAAGAATAAACCTTTTAGGCATAGCTTGTTACAGAATAATAAAACAAACTATGTGCATAGAACATGTTTTCAATAATTTCTCTACCACGTATGTACAATATATTGCATTCCACCGAAAAATTTTATGAGATTTTACCGGAAATACACGTTTTAGAGTCCCCTATATCTAAAAAAAATTTAGAAAATAGTCCGCGTGCGAGTGTGTGCCTGTGAATATGATAACTAAAAATAAAAGTCGGTAAAATACTGAACTTAGTATTTAAGTTTAGTATCTTCCAAGGATGAGGCCAATACCCCATCCGAAACTATCTTTTACATGGAAAACCTTTCGAAATTGTTGCATCTCTCCAAACTGGCTCTAATAATTTTGATTAAAATACCGTATCTAAAGATATTTAAATGACAATCAAAATTTATAGTTATTTTGTATTTTCTGGGAATAGCCTCTGAAAATCTCTTCATTTTGGATAACTTCTGCGTAACTGGTAAACCGTGACAAAAACGTATTGCATAAAACATTTAGATCTCGTTAAAACACACAATTTATGTCATATACACTTTTTTGTGGAGTTGACCATTTTAGAGAGTTGCCTATTACTGGTTTCAGCTTTAAAATAGTTAAAAGTTTTTCTTATAAAGGAATTTGCAACTCCTGGTCATGCAAATAAAAAAAAAATAAAAAATATTCAAAAACATAGCAACAGCTTTTAAAAGATTTGACTATCGTTTTAGCCTGGTGTATTCCCTTTCTACTACTTATATGGAAGTAATATAACCATTTCTGCTATCTTCTGTTTATCTCGATTAGCATGAATCAGAGAAAGCATCAGCTTTTGCAAGAATAATCTGTGGAACAATAACTAGAGGAAGTCATGTGGATGGAACACAATTTTTTTTTAAGTGGGGACGAAATCTATGCGGCGCAGAAAATAATTACTGACATGCAAAGCTCCATATCCGCCCAGTTTTTAGTTTGAAAATAAGCACTTCGCCGTAGTGTAAAACACTCATTTCAGCTTTTAAATGAAGCTGTTTGCAGTGTCTGCGGCTAGTTCCCAAGTTATGTATTACTTTCTCTACACGCACTATGTGCATAGTGTATAGACAAGGTATTGTATTGCACCCAAAAATTCGATACCAAGATTTCTCTGGAAATGCATGTTATGGGACCCCCTGAATCCAAAAACAAGCATTGGAAAATGTCTGTGCGTGCGCGCGCGCCTTTGAGCAGCATAGCTCAAAAACGAAAAGTCCTTTAATTACCAAACTTGGTATTTAAGTTCAGAATCTTTCAAGGAAGCGACACGAAGACTTGCATGAAAATCCCCCACCCCAACTACCCTTAACATGATAAAACATTTCGAAAAGTTTGCTTCTCTCAAAAATGGCTTTTCTCTAATGATTTTGATTAAAAACTTTAATGATTAAGATATTTGCATGACAAATAAAGTGTACATCTTGCATTTTTCTATTAAGAGCCTCTGAAGACCTCTTTATTCTGGATGAATGACAATTTTGCAAAGCTGGTAAACCGTAAAACTTACTACACAAAATATGTGTATCTGTTAAAGCACATAACTTGTCATATACTTTTTCTTGTAGAGTTGACCGTTTTTGAGATATTCATTGTTATTGGTTTCAATTTTAAACCAACTTTTCTCAAACGGGACCATGGAAAGCGAACCGAGCCTTAATTGCTTCACATAGCGATCAGCTTTTAAAATATTTGACTATCGCTTTAGTTTGTATTCCCTTATTTCCTTTCTACTTACAAGGAAGAAGTAACAAGACAAATTCTGCATTAGTGTGACGTAGATAAAAGAATAATCTCATGTAAGAAAATTTTGTTTGTGGAACAGCTAGAGAAAGTTAGTCGTCAGATTTTTACTTCCCCTACACGTATTATGTACATAGTGTATTGAGAAGGTATTGATTCCACCCCAAAATTCGATACCCAGATTTCACTGAAAATATACGTTTTACGTTCGATACCCAGATTTCTACGGAAAATATACGTGTCCAAAAAAGCATTTTTAGAAAAAGTATGTGTGTCTGTGAACATAACTCAAAAATGAAAAGTTGATAAAACACCAAAATTGGTATATAAGTTTAGTACCTTACAAAACTGCGACACAAAGATTTTGAGGAAAATCCCCCCACCCCAAACTAACCTTTACATGGAAAAATGTTCGTAAAGTTTGATTTTCTCAAAAATGAGTAACGATTTTGATTAAAATACGTATAGATATTTACAAGACAAATAAAATGTATATCTTGAATATTCTGGGAATTGCCTCTGAAGACCTTTTTATTGTGGATGAATTTTGCTGGATTTTGCAAAATTACTAAACCGTAAGAAATAGACAAAAGCTTACTACACAAAATATGTAGATACCGTTGAAATACATAGTTTATGTCCTACTTTTTATCGTAGAGTTGAGATATTCCTTTTTATTGGTTTCAGTTTTACAAAACGTACAACTTATAATAAAGAAAATAGCGCACAAGTCACAGTTAAACCAATTAATTCACGTCCAAGTTACTGATAATCAAAATGGAACAGATTGCATATACTTAAAACTTATCACATATGGGAATTTATCAACTCCTTGCAATGCAAAAAGACGCATCCATCAACATGGCAACCAGCTTTTAAAAGATTTGACTATCGTTTTAGCTTAGTGTATTCCATTATTTACTTTCTACTTAAAAAAAAAAACATTTCTTATAATTTTTATCTCGATTAGCAAGAATTATATAGAAGAATACGCTTTTTAACAATAATTTTTAAAGCCCGCCTGGGTAATGTGGTGGTAGAGTGTTTGCCTCACATTCTAAAGGTCATGTGTTCGAATCTCGCTTAGGGTGAGTTAGTCGGATAAGGTTTTTTCGGGGTTTCCCTTTATCCTGAGAAGAATGTCGTGTAACTTTAAGCTCCAAGGACCCCGAGATCATTTGAGCATCATATCACCATATCTTTAACAACCAGGTTAAAGAACGTTAAGCTTAAAAAAAATTGTTACAGAACACATCAGATTTTTTTAGTTTGAAAATTGACACACTTCGCCCTAGTGGGAAACAAATGCTCATTTCAGCTTTTATTGAAGTTGTTTGCAATATCTGTGGTTAGTTTCAAAGCTATTTCCATTTTCTTTCTATTCGATAATCTCCATAACTATGAAATTGTAGCTAAAATGAAACAGAGAGGTTGTGAGTGCAAACTTCTGTTGTATGAAAGAGCATGAACCTTTGGCATTCATTCTTGTAAAACATGGGTGGTAATGCAAGCATTTACAAAGCTTAGGAGGAGCCTTTATTCTGCGAGGTTTTTGTTTGGGCGCCTGTCTGGATAAACAGGTCAGTGAGCGCGCCAACTTTCTGCGAAATCGGAGCCGCAGCTTCTCCATGGGGATTTCATAAATCAGATCCTTCCCCTTCCGACCCACCACCCACTCTCACTACGAAAACTGTTGCAATACCAGAAAGCTCGTAAGCAGATGTTACACTTAATCGATTTATTTCTCACTTTCTCTCTTCACATATGCGCTAGAGAAAGTGTACCATGTACGTCCTCCTCTCCCATTAGTCGGCCCGGGTTCGATCCAAAGCTCCCGTGTGGGATTCGTGGTGGATGAAACGGCGTCTGGGCGGGTTTTCTCCGGGTCCTCCGGTTTTCCCCGCCAATTGCTCCATCATTACCTTTCCATTCATCAATTCTCCATTCGTAGTTTCGTGCCGTTGGTTCCCCGACAAACTTCTGACCCCAAGGCTATGGCTTATAAGTACTAGTCAGTTCTACAAATACGGGGAGGGTAAGCCATTACGAAACGAAACATAGACCGAGAACGTATTGTATTCTATCCAAAAATTCAACACCGAAATTTTAGGGAAGCATATGCTGAGACACCCCTGAATAAAAAAAAAAAAAAACTATTTTAGAAAAAAAAAAAACCATCCCAAGTATCAAACTTAAGTTTAGTATCTCCCAAGGATGCGACACGAAGATTTTCAAGAAAATAATTGCATAGCAAACGTGTATCTTGAATTTTCTGTGAGTAGCCTCTGAACTCCTCTTAATTCAGGATGACTTTTGCATAACTGGTACACCGTAAGAGGTAGACAAAACTTGCTACATAAAAAATGTAGATCTTGTCAAAACACACAATTTACGCCCTATAATTTTTTGTTGTGAAGCTGTTTCCGAGATAGCCTTTGTTACTGGTTTCAATTTTAAAATACTTATACTTTTCTCACAGAGAAGTCATTCGTGTTTATTTTGTTTTATTCCTGCCAAGCAAAGAGAATGAAATTTTAATGTCAATCACTTAATGACAGATATTAAAACATTTTATTAGTTTAAACCTAGTATACTATCTTAGTTCCCTTCTACTTATAAGGAGCTAATATTTAATAAGACCATTTTGCTAATGTTTTGAGTCCATTAACATAAAACAGAAGAATCTTTTGTAAGAAGTTTGTTTGCTGTATATGTAGAGAAAGACACATTAATGGAAAACATGTCTTTTTCACTCAACTCATTCTTTATTTAAGGCATTATTATATATGCGTGCAAGAATGATAATTCATAATTTAACAATTTTTTAAGATATTCCTTTTATAGGAAATCTACCAATTTTTATAGCGTTAACTTCTGTATGTTTTATAGTATAAAATTTTGCTTTATACTAATGCTATATGAAGTGCAACAACCACACGACTTTCTCTACCCACATTCGTTCTTCATATATTGTTCTATTCAAATAAAAAAAAATTCTTTCCCCTTCAGGATAATAGTGCTATACGTACATCAGGTTAGACAACACACACTGAAGTAGTGTGCAATATGCAATCATAATTCTTAAGAAGCTTGTTTTCTATGTTGCTCACATTAATCGAGATAAACAAATGTCAAAAGTTTTATTGCATATGCAATGAGATTGGGAATACAATAGACTTAACGAGTTAAATCTTTCAAGATCGCTATGCAATGACTTTGAAATTCGTTATCCTTATTTGATTAGAATAGAAAGACAAATCTGATGTGTTATATTCATATGAGTTTCTCTATCCTTTATAGTTTATTAGAAGGTATGCTAACTATTCTTACAAACGTTTATTTTTCAACTACTTCATTTTAACAGAGTCAAGGTTTTATGTAAGCTACAATACACATTTCGTAATAGCTAAATGGGAACTAATTATTTTCTGTAGTTCCTAAGTGAAGCATAGGGCATCGTTACGATGTTTCCGTTTTCGGATTTGAATTTTTGACTCTTTGAGTTCGCCGCTATGCGCCATGGTGATGAGGAATCAGCTCGTCACCCACAGATGTGTCACATCCTTGGAAGATACTAAACCTAAATACCCGGCCTTTTCGTTTTTGAGCTATGCTGTCCAGAGACCACACACGCACTCACGCGAACTTTTTCGAAAAATGCATTTCTTGGACTCAGGAGATCTATATATTTTCGGTGAAATCTCGAATCGAATATTTGGGTGGAATAGAATACAATACAATACCTTCTCTAGATATTCCTAAATGGAAAGGGCGTTTTATTTATGGACGCTCTTTAACTGCTGTGGCGTCCCATTGTATGTTAAGTGTGAAAGACCGATTAATTTAGCTCAGAGGCCTCTGTATCAGGCCTGGGTATATGAAGTTAGCATGGTAACCATTACACCACGGAGTACGACTAGCTAACTCCTACAGGTGCATTGTAAATACATATACAAAATACGTGTTATCATTTTCCAGCCAATCAAAGCCAACATTACATTGATTTCTAAGACAAGTCTTGAACATTTTAAACCTAGACAGAGTAATATTTTTTTTGATTTTTAGGTATTTAGGACATGAACATTGGGCCCAAGGAATACTTCTTGTAATCGTGGCGTACCTCGAGAAAGCAAAATAATAGCTCTATCAACACCCTCTCAATTCCTACCGTTAGATGGCATTACTTGCAAACAAATGCGTTTTGAGTGAATTTCCGCTAATTACGTCCGTAATCTATTTACTTAGATGCGCAATTCATCCGTAGTACGGTTTCGTAGAGTTTTCTAGTTTTCATACGTGCCAGTTAATATAATTATCCCAGTGGAGAGAGCCACGCGTTAAACTTGGCCATTAGGTTTTGGGACTGGAGTTTTAATGACTTTAGGGTGCGCATATTGCGTTTTTATTTTGCTGCTAGTGCATTAAGCGAGCTGTACAATTAACGCTAAGGGTTGCAGGCTGGCGGGCGCCTGGTACAGAGAGAGAGAAGACGCGACGCCGGCTAGGCGCGGTCGATATGGCTCAGCATCCCGCTCTTTCCATTAACATCCATCGCCGTCTCTCTTAACCTCCCACTATACAATTATTTTTTACTTGCTGCTTTTGTGTTTTAACCAAGTACGGATGTTATTGTTCGAGTTGCTTACAACTGTTTTCACGTTTAGCTCGTGACTCGTGTTCTACTAAATAAGTGCAAACTATACATAAAATTAAACACTGTAATAGACTTTTTTCTGCAAATTTTGAGCTCCAAATAAAAAAAAATATCTGATGTGTTCCTTTTACTTTACTTTCTCTACGTCTTTATGACAAATTATATTTAAAAAGCATTAATCTTCTATCTATTTCATGCTAATTAAGATAAACATTAGTAGAAACGGCAGTTCCTTGTAAGTAGAAGGGAAATTGGGGGAATACACTAGGCTAAACCGACAGTCATATGTTTTAAAATGTAGTTGCTATGGGACTGAAATCCGTTTCTTTGCGTGGGCAAGTGTTGAGAAGTTCCCGCATGAGAAATATTAAAGTGTTTTAAAACTGAAATATAACAAGAAATACTCCAAAAAGGTCCACTCCACGAAAAAAATGTATATGACATAATTTGTGTGTTTTAGCAATATCTACGTCTTTTTTTTTTTTTTTTTTTTTTTTTGTACTAGTAGCTTTTGTCTTCCGGTTTAACAGTTATGCAAAATTCATTCAGAATGAACAGGTCTTCAGAAGTTATTTCCAGAAAATTTAAGATATGCATTTTATTTGTGATGAAAATGGCTTTAATACGTGGTACTTTAATCAGAATTGTTAAGGGTAGTTTGAAGTGGGAGGATTTTCTTGAAAATCTGCATGTCGAATCCTAAGGAAGATACCAAACTTAAATACCAAGTTTTGTATTAAACGGTATTCTCGTTTTTGAGCTATGATGTTCACAAACATACGGACTTTTTTCTAAAAATGCTTTATTTCAATTTAGGGGGTGCCAAAACATGTATTTCCAGTGAATTCTCGGTGTCGAATTTTTGGGTGGAATGCAATTACCTTCTCTATACACTATGGACATAGTACGTGTATAGAAATTAAATATAACCGATCCAAACTGCTCTACACCTGAGCTATACTCGTACCGAAAACTTTCAGTTCGTTTATTTTTGTAATTCCTCTGCCACGTATCTGTATTGAGTCATCACATTCATTGGAGAATTAAGATTTTGGCAACCTTTTAGTTTAAGCACCTTGGTAAATGTGTCCGTATGATCGTCTAAATAGTTTTCCATCATATGTATACATCAATATTTAAATAAAATAATTCAACTTCGGCAAGGAATGCAATAAAATACGAGGTCAATTCAGAAAGTAACGAATGATTTGGTATAACTAAATAATAACGAAAGATATCAACACAAAACTTTGTAAAGTTACAGTACCTTACTGCATTTCTCAACGTAATCGCCATTGCTATCACGTGGTGCCAGGTTTTCAATGCAGAAATGTCGTGTTATTTATGGACGCTCTTTAACTGCTGTGGTTCTCAGCGTCCCATTCTAAATTGGGCGTGAAAGACCACTTAATTTTGCTCAGAGGCCTCTCAATCAGGCTTGAGGTTCTTTTACGTGCCGTAAATCTACAACACGGGATTAACGGCTTTACTTCCCTTCCGAAGGAAGCCATACTAAGAATTTTTACACCCGAAAAAATCCATCGTCCTCCGCCGGGTTTGAACCCGCGACCTTGGGTATATGAAGTCATATATATTTTTGTCCATGGAGTGGCAGATGTTATACTCTTATGCCGCTAAAGACATGGGCCAAAATGTCACTGCCACTTTGAGATCTTCATCGGTTGGGAAACCTTTTCCACCCAAAAAGTCATGTACGATGTCCAAAGTGAAACACCGGTTTTCTGAACATATGCTATCAACATATTCTTTCAATTCCTCTAAAACTATTGATGAACTTCCACTTCGGCCTTTATCGTGCACATTGGTTCTTCCTTGATTACTCGTAAATTATGCGTCATTTCCTCACTGGAGATCGTTCATTATATTATCACCATACACTTGCGTTATATGACTGTAAAATTAGATGGACTGAACAATGTTGCGTATAATTTTTGTTTTTTAAAAATAATTTCTTTGGCAGTAGAGAATTAACAGGTGTCTCAAAAGAATCTCCGCAGTACACTCGGATGCTTATAGCTGTGTTTATGTTGGGAATACATTATTTATGTTTGATAATACTGTGAGAACTGTTTGCTTTAAGTAAATACTGTCTGGTTGGGCTTGTGAAGTGAAGTCAAAATGTTAACCATTGAAAATAGAGCGTTTTAACTGAGGACATATTCCTTAATGGTGATAAGGTTTCAGAAAATGGAAAAAGTAAATTTCTTGAACGTTTAGCATATCTTCATCGTGATTCTGTGCGAGATTTAAACTAAGTTTACTAAAATTCCAAATTCCTTGAAACAGAATGATGCTCCGAAACGCAGGTCTTAAATTTAACGCGCTAAACTGAACGAAATTTTGGATGTAATGTTAAAGAGTCCCATTCAATTAATGCAGAAATTAGCATAGGAGACTACTGTTACAGTGCCGGCAGAACATAGAGCCGTTAGTAAGGAAATGAAACTGCATCCCTTTAAGTTTACAGTTGTCCCGAAATAAAACTAATGAACAGAATCACAAGTTTACGGGGAACACAAAGTGTCCGAAATAAGGGGGGAAACAGTCGAACTCTGCCTACCGCATTACCAGCATCTGTGATAATGGTAAGTAATCTCAGTTTCAGTTTACTTCATTTCCAATATAACTAGCGCGATCCGTTACCAACCGAATTGTGATGAGTGAAAGTGCTAGCGCATTCACCTCACTGTGGAGACACATTTGAGACAAGCGATATAATATCGGCATTGAAAAACTGATACCACGTGACAATAAGTGACTTACAGAATGGAGATTACGCTGAAAAATAGAGTAAGGTACCGCAACCTTGTCAATAAAGCTTTGTGTTGATACCTTTCGTTACTATTTAATTATGCCAGATCGTCCATTCTTTCTGGATGAGCCTCGTATACGCCGATTATTAGGATAAACACAACCTTAAACTCTATTCGAAGAACCATTGCTGAGAGGCTTAATCATAACGGTTAACTAAGATGGGTTACACAAGCGATGCAAACACATTAAGATGCATCTGCAAAATTTGACCAAAATGTATTATTTATAATAATAAAATTATATGAATTTAAAAAATCTGATGTGTACCATTCACATGACTTTCTCCATATCCCTGCAACAAATAATTCTTAAAAAGCTTATAATTATATTTACTTTATGCCAATCAGATAAAAAAATTAACAGAAAAAGTCTTATTTCTCGCATCCTTGTAAGTAGAAGCGAAATAAGGGACAACCGTAGGTTAAAGTGATAGTCAAAAGCTGGTTGCTATGTCAATGAAATTCCTTTGTTTATATGGATAGGAGTTGACAAGTTCCTGTATGAGAAAAGTATACGTTTTTCATAGCAGAAACCAAAAATAAGGAATGTCACAAAAACGACGAACTCCACGAAAAAATGTATATAACATAAATTGTGTGTTTTAATGTGCTCTACGTTTTTTGTGTAGTAAGTTTTTGTCCATCTCTTACGGTTTAGCAGTTATTCAAAATTTAGTAAAATTCATCCAGAATAAACTACTCTTCAGAGGCTATTCCCAGAACATTCAAGATATACATTTCATTTGTCAGGTAAATATGTTTAATATCCGAAATTTTAATCAAAATCGTTAGAGCCATTTTTGAGAAAATCAAAATTTTCGAAAAAAGTTCCATGTAAAGGGTAGTTGGGGGTGGGTGAGTTTTCTCAAAATCTTCGTGTCGCATCCCTGGAAGATACTAAACTTAAATACCAAGTTTGGTATTTTACCGACTTTTCGTTTTTGAGTTATCGTGTTCACAGACACACGGACACACACACACACGGATCTTTTTGTAAAAATGCTTGTTTTGGATATTGGGGACCCTAAAACATATATTTCCGGTGAAACCTCGGTATCGAATTTTTGGTGGAATGCAATACTTTCTCTATACACTATGTACATAGTGCGTATGGAGAAAGTAAAAATGTAAGAAAATATATCGTTTCTCACACGTGGCGAACTTTTAACTATACATTTGCTGATAATGGGTAAACGCACTCTTATTAATAAGCACTCCCAACTTTAAACCTCATTTTCTTGGAAACTTCTAATACTTAACTCGAAACAACACGACACAATTTTTCACTAATTTGTTTTAAATGTTTATACTGCCTCTCAAAAGTACATTAAAGAAAACTTTTATATATATTTTCGAAATTATGCTCCAATTTTGAGAAGTACATATTAAATTTTGAAAAATGAGGAGTTTTGGAGAATACGGAAAGTAAAAATTCTTCTACATTAATTAGGGCTGATATAAAAAATATACATCTATGTACGACGACAGATTTATATGTAAACTCATTTACTGTAAAACTGGATTTTTAATGTGAATATTTTTTAAAAATTCATCAAGTGGCTCATTTTAATTAGACAAAGAATTTAGACAGTAAACATCTGAGGTGTTCCATTCACCACATGACTATACATCTCTGTAGCATATTTTTGTTAAAAAGCTTATTATTTTATCTACTTCGTGCATATTCAGATAAACGTTAGTAGAAATGCTCTTATTGCTTGTTCTTGTAAGTAGAAGGAAAATAAGGGAATATACTAAGCTAAAGCGCTAGTCAAACATTTTAAAAGCTGGTTGCCATGTGATTGAATCCGTTTATTTGTATGGCCAAGATTTTACAAATTCCCATATGGGAAACGTTTTAAGAATTTTAAAACTTAAACAAGCAACAAGAAATATCTCGGATATAGTCAACTTCATGAAAAAAATGTATATTACATAAGTTGTGAACTTTTACGAGATCTACATATTTTGTTTGGTAAGTATTTGTCTACCTGTTAAAATTTGCCCGTTATGCAAAATTTATCACGAGAAAAGAGGTCTTCAGAGGCTATTCCCAGAAAATTCAAGATATACATTTTATTTGTCATGTAAACACAGTATTGAGTTATGGTGTTCAGAAACACATGGACCTTTTTTCTAAAAATGCTTTTGTTGGATACAGGGGATCCTAAAACATGTATTTCCGATAAAACATCGGTAATGAGTTTTTTGGGAGGAGTGCATCTCTATCTATATACCATGTATTATGTAGAGAAAAATAAACATTATTTAAATAGCCATGCAAGTTAGAATTTTTATGACAAAAATTTCATGACAAAATCATCACTATTATTCTATAATAACTGGTATAAATGTCAATAAAATATCTTATATACCGTGGATTTTCCAAATTTCGCTGATGCATAACCTTAAGAGAATGATGAGCAATATATTCTCCCCACTCACTGAAAATATGCTTAACCTCAATAGATCTTAAATAAATCTGACAACAGAGCTCTTGACGGAACATAGTAAATTATAGAAACAGCTACATACAATAGGAATCTTTATAGGGGAACCTGTATGCAGGCATGTAACAAAATAGTTGACATTGCCTCTGATATGATCTTCATGTTTAGTAAATTCTGAACTATGTTTGTTTCATACGTAATGGTACTCCACTTACCTATTGTATAAGAGATCTTCCTGAGATTTCGATATGATAACATTTTAATATCATAAACCGCTTTTCTTAGTACAAATGGCATTTTGAAACAGCTGTAACCTTTTAAGTGTTTGCTTACTGCTGTTATTTTATTTTCTGTACTGGCTAAACGTTTTAATTTAAATCAGAGAGTAGGCCATGGAAGAAATATATTGGGCCTGTTTCAACAGTCGGTTCTGAACGCATTCTTATGCATATGCAGTCGAATACACTCTCAGAACCAGATCTGAATTTTGCGTGGTTAGAACCCTATTGGAACCATTTTTGAATCGTTCGTTTACGGCCTACTTAATTCCGCCATTGTCAGTTTTAAAGAAGACAGAAGGTGATCAACACAGCTGTGCTCTGAGGTACATCATGGAACACCTGTATGTTGTTATACTTTCTCTATACGGAGAAAATGCAAGATATACATTTTATTTGTCACGTGAATACATTTAATATATATTTTAATCAAAATGGTTAAAGTCATTTTTGAGAAAATCAAAATTTTATAATATTTTTCCATGTAAAAGGTAGTTTGGGGTGAAGGGTTTTTCTCAAAATCTTCGTGTTGCATCCTTGGAAAATAACATAAATCCAAGTTTTGTATTTTTCACTTTTGAGTTATGTTATTCCGCCCCACCCCACCACACATACAAACATTTTTCTTATTTTTTTAAGGTCTCAAACATATTATATCTCGGTATCGATTTTTTGGTTGGAATACAATGCCTTCTCTACCTATGTACTTACTACATACGAGCTAGAAAAAATAAAAATGTGTTGTTTTCTTGGGAGATGTTTCAGAACATACATTTTCGATGAAATTTCGACACCGGATTTTTGGGTGAATACAATACGCCCACTGCGTACTACCTGCAATAGAAAAAGTAAAGGGGTGCGAGAAAATTGTATTACTCTTTAGCAGTTCTGGAACAGATAATTCGTAAATTCATAATGGAACACAGGAGACAAAAAGCTCAAACTTAACCTTATGCACTATGAAATCTAGTCTTCAAGTTGCAAAATCAGTATGCGGAGAAATAAACAAATGGCGGGCGTTCTAAATGCCTGCACTGGTCGCTGGAAGAACGGAATATTGATTGGAAGACTTCGGCCTATAACCTGTTGCGGCACCAGATGTGCAACAATGTTCCCGATTTAACCCTCAAATGCCCGGTATTCACAACACAGTTTCTTAAAATGAGTTGGGCATTATGCGGCATAATATACAATATTAAGCGCTCAATCAAAATATTAGTCATATTCTCAAAGAGTTTCTCTCCCACTACAATTTCACAGTATATTGTAATATTCATATAAAAAGCTGATGTTTCATTCATATGATTTTCTCTTAGTTTTCTACAAAAATATTCTTACAGAATATTATTTTATCTATATTACGCTAATCTATGTGAAAGCTAGCAGAAATGGTCTTTTTACTTGCTTCCTTCTAAGCAGAAGAGAAATAAGGGAGTACACTAGGCTAAAGCGATAGTCAACTTTTAAAAGCTGGCCGCTATGTGAACAATTCAACTTCGGTTCTCTTTGCACAGGAGTAAAACAAAAGAGAGACAGAACGATGAGAAAATTTAAGTAGTTTAAAGCTGAAACCATTATTTCCAAAACGGTTAATTCTACACACACACACACACACACACACACACACACACACACACACACACACACACACACACAAGTACATGACAAATTGTATGTTTTAAGGAAATCTACATTTTTGTCTATCTCTTAAGGTTTACAAGAAAAACAAAAGTAATCCAAAATGAAGAGTTCTTCAGAGTCTAATTCCAGAAAATTCAACACAATTTGTGTTTCATAAACATATCTTACATGTAGCATGTAAAGGGAGTTGGGGGATGGGGGAATTTTTTTCAAAATTTTCGTGTCGCATTCTTAGAAGACACTGAACTTACATACCAAATTTGGTATTTAACCGACTTTTAGCTTTTGAGCTATGCTGCCCCCCGCCCCCAACACACATTTCTAAAAATGCATTTTTTTATTCATATATTTCCGGTGAATCGCGGTATCGAATTTTTGTGTGGAATACAATATCTTCTCTTCTATGCACAGTAAAAGAGCAAGTAAAAAGTGGTTCTTCTTTTCACTTGGGGTCTCTATGTCTTTCTAACTAGAAATAATGCCAAACTAAGCAAATGGTTGCATGTCTTCTCGCGTATCGCAAGTAAACTTTTTTACTTACGAGACCCCATTATAGGAGAATTCTAATGTGGTGAATTCACATGGTTTTCTCTATGCATTAAACTATAAACTATTCTTACAATTTTTTTCCATACGTATTTTCACACTTAATTATAAGTATAAGAAGATTAACGTGATTGACTTCTAAAAGTGTGTCACTAAGCGATGTCTTTGAAGCTCCGACCTTTGCACGAACACTACGAAAAACGAAAAGCGACTTTCAACCTAAGAAACATGTAGTATTTGAAAGTTCAAACCAATAGGTATCCTTATTCTTATGTGGCAATACAATCCTCTTAGTTTGACCTCCTGAACGATATACCACCATTCCAATCAATCCTCTGCTTCCAATCCTAATATTCTACTTCTTCCATTATCCTTAAATCTTCTAACACAGTGTCCATCCATCTTGACTTTGGTCTTCCTTTTTTACTTTCTCTATACGCACTATGTACATAGTGTATAGAGAAGGTATTGCACTCCACCCAAAAATTCGATACCGAGATTTCACCAGAAATATGTGTTTTAGGGTCCCCAATATCGAAAAAAAGCATTTTCACAAAAAGGTCCGTGTGTGTGTAAGTGTGTGTGTATGTGTGTGTGTATGTGTGTGTGTGTATGTGTGTGTGTATGTGTGTGTGTGTGTGAACACGATAACTCAAAAACGAAAAGTCGCTTTAACTACCAAACTTGGTACCTAACTTTAGTATCTTCCAGGGATGCGACACGAGGATTGTGAGAAAAATCCCCCCACCCCAAACTACCCTTTACATGGAACTTTTTTCGAAAATTTTCATTTTCTCTAACGATTTTGATTAAAATTTCGTATATTAAACATATTTACCCGACAAATAAAATGTATATCTTGAATTTTCTGGGAATAGCCTAGAGTAGTTTATTCTGGATGAATTTTACTGAATTTTGAATAACTGCTAAACCGTAAGAGATGGACAAAAACTTACTACATAAAAAACGTAGAGCACATTAAAACACAATTTATGTTATATACATTTTTTTCGTGGAGTTCGTCGTTTTTGTGACATTCCTTATTTTTGGTTTCTGCTATGAAAAACTTATATTTTTCTCATACAGGAACTTCTCAACCCCGATCCATATAAACAAAGGAACTTCATTGACACAGCAACCAACTTTTGACTACCATTTTAACCTATGGCAGTCCCTTATTTCGCTTCTACTTACAAGGAAGCAAGTAATAAGTCTATGTCTCTTAAATTTTTCTGATTAGCATAAAGTAAATAGAAGTATAAACTTTTTAAGAATAATTTGTTGCAGGGATATAGAGAAAGTCATGTGAATGGTACACATCAGATTTTTTCTCCTTGAGTACAGTTTTGCATTCATATAGAATTTGGGAAATTATTTTCCTCCATTCTAACTACATGTCTTATCCAGTTCAAAATTCTGATATTTTATCCGTTACTGTTTTAATATAAATTTCAAACCGATAACACAGAACATCCTGATGTAATAAATGCCAAAAATGACAAAGTGCATGCTGTAAAGAAATCTACACTTGTTTGTAGTTGTTCTCTTATAGTTTACAATTATTATAGGCATCAAAAGTAATTCGGTATAGGCTATTCCTAGAACATCCAGACACGGCTATTTTTCTATTTGCAATTCATAACGAATACTTTCAACAAAATACCCATATATAATGTTTAATGGGATGCAAAAATCTCTACTTGAGTACTATGTGTACGTAGTAGAGAGAAAAAAAAGAATTGCATGTTTTCAGGTACATAAAGCTGTAGAACCTGGAACACTGATGATGCAACGACGAGTATTTCGAAAACGGCTAATGCTACAGAAAAAGTTTTGATTTAAATTCTGCATTTCATTGAACTCTTTAATTCATCGTGTTGTAAACTTTCTCTCTCTCTTATGGTTCACTAGTTATACAAACATTCTTTCAGATTGAAGAGGACTTGGCAGGATATTCATAAAAAATCAAGATACACATTTTATTGATCGCAGGAATTTCTTAGATATATTAATCAAAATCTGTTGGAATATTTTTGAGGACACAATACATAACACACCATGTAAAGAGTAGTTTGGGGTGGTGTTCTTGAAAATCTTCATCTATCCTTGGAAGATGCAGAACCTTAAATGCCAAATTTGGTGTATACCCGACTCTTAGTTTTAGGGTTATGTTGCCCTCCCCCCCCCAACCCGACGTATGCATGGACTTGTTTTTCTAAAAGAGTTCCGTTTAGTTTCAAGGGATTTCAGAAGATATATTGTCGGTAAAAATTTGATATCGAATTATTGGGTGAAATAAACCTCCTGTACCTAACATAAATAATGAATAGTAGTGTCACATTTAAGGGCAACGAACTGAGTGTTTGACAACTTTGAGGACGAGTGCAGTTATCATCTAACGCACCAGTAATTTTCTTAGCTGCTGATAGAACATCCAATAGCGTACCTACCCTAGCAAGGTGTGTCAATGCCTGAATGAGAGTAAAGGTTGCAACTTCTGAAGCTCGAAATCTCCTTATCCATGGATGGGATTACAGGCTCGGCCATACAGATTCCACTGAAATAATCGACGATTAGTTTGTGTTGACGATTTTTTTTTTTTTTTTTGGTAGTGTTTAACGCCCGCTCTGGCACCGCAGGCAATGCCACTGATGATACATGAAGATGGAGCCCCGGTGGAATGTGATGGCGGGAGAACCCGGAGAAAACCCGCCCCTGCGCCGCTTTTTCCACCACAAATCTCACATGCGGTCGCTTGGGATTGAACCCAGGCCGTCTAGGCGAGAGGCGAGTGGTCTGACCACTAGGCCACAGCGCAGCCGGTGTTGACGATGGATTCACAGCACGATTCTCAATACCAAGCATAGATTTTCAATCCAGGATGTATTTCTTTACTCAGATATCGATTTTTTGGTTTTGGGCGTATCAGTGATATAGTTGGAAGCAAAAGATGCGTGTTTCATTTTATCTCTAAAAATGATTTTATTCTGCTACTTCTACTCGCTCAATTCTACTGTTTACGTAACATATGCGCAAGGCTCAGCGTTGGTTGAAACTAGTTGTTAAAGCATCAATTAAGTCGTAAACGAAACAAAAATTAAACGCACATCATAATTAGAGGAAACAAAGTACATTCTGAATTGGAACATTAACAATTGATTATTTATTCACCATACAACAACTAATTCAACGGAAAATAACATTTAATTTGCTAATCCTTTAACTGATTTTTATGAAGCAATTTCATAATACAATAATTTAGGCACAAAAGGAAGAAAATGGCAATCCTAGCCAATTATGAATATTTATAAATGATAATTAAATAAACGTATTATTATATTATCATTGTTAGAAACACAAGCAGACGTAATAAAATCAAAATATGCTTACTCAATGTTAACAACTCTTTTGAATGCTTATGTGAATAACCTTTTCAAAAAGAAAATACACAAATAAACAACAAAATTAGTTTTTTTTCCTCACGAGGATTTTGTAATTATTCAAGAAAACAAAATAATTTACACATACATTTACATTATTTACATAGGATATGTAAACAGTATTGACTCCAAATCTTCTAAGATAACACAAAAATAATGGTATTTTGAGTTAGATACAAAGATTAAAATAATGTTTATTAAACTTCCTCTAGAACAATTATCTTGGATGTGAAATAGGCTTCCACCAGAAAGGGATATAAATACAAAATCATCATCATTTCAAACAATATATAGGATAATTTACAAAACGTTGAAAAGTAAAACAAGACGGAATACTAGAATAAAATGTTATAAACCAATGGCTAAACTACATCAACATACGAATCTGTAACTTGGATGTAAACTAAAAAGGTAATGAGTGAAGTAGAAGCAGCAGGGTGTACTTTAATAAAACCAATATGTAATGAAATAATTGAGAGGTTAATTATAAGTAAATGAGATAAACGAAGATGTAATACAATACAGATCCAATGGTTACATTTAGACAGGATACTGTTCTTCTTAAACGGATTAGCCTCCTCTTTGTAGTGTTTACAAGCCCATAATTTGGGACGGTTGAGTTTTCGATAATACAAAAAGCATCATTGGCAACATTACAATAACAAACGAGCGGTTGTTACGGAGGAGAGGGCATTCTCGTTTTCAAAACGAGAAATAGGTCAGCGCATAAACAAGTTTCACTCTAGCTTGTCAAGCTTGTTTGGATTAAGGATCAAGTGGAATATATATATATATATATATATATATATATATATATATATATATATATACATACATACATACATACACATGTCCCCATTCTAATTGCCCACCACATTACGTCTGAAAAACGGTGTTCGGAAAATAAATAATTACTTCAAAACCCTCTATTATATCACATAGTTACTACCGAAACTAGGTCAGGAATAATTTACTCCACACATCTTACATGTAATATTCTATTATTTTCATATAGTCTCGGAGAATAAACCATCTAATTTTGAAACATAAAAAACAAAACAAAAAACAACAAAAACTGCTAACTCTAGAACAAAATGTTATATACATTTTTGTTTGTAATACCTCTATGAAGTGCATATTAGAAGGAATGGAATAAGTTTCCTTCCATCCTGCTTAATCAAATCTGGCTTAATGAAAACAGCTGAGTGACGATAAGAGGATAGCCAACGCAAATCGATACTATGATGGATTACACAGTGGTGTCATACATTGTAACGTAAACAGGATATAACTTTGTTCACAACTCGCGTTAATTAAGTTATATTATTTCAGTGCAGTTGGTAACCTTGAGATTTCTATGAAGTTCAGTCTACTTCCAATGCCAGGACTCATATGTGCACGGCATGTAAACGCACGGTCGTACTAACATAATGCTTATTACATATGAAACGTACATAAGCTAATTTTAGCAAAGTTGTAATAATTCTTGACGAGCAACTGTGATGAAGGACATGATTTTGGCACTCAACGTTTATTTCAGACAGATATTCCTGTAGTGATGAATCAGGTGTGCCAGAACCACCGACGTTGTCACGGACGAGGGAAGAAGGTACGTTCAGAATATCTGCTTTAATTAAAACCTGTACTGCCAGCCTGGTGCTCGCCTTTCGCAAAGGGAAGTAAACATTGTATTATTTTAAATGTCTACATTTACACAACATCAATTACAAAATTATTACCTACCCCAGAAGTCGAAGTCATTAGGACACGGACTCATGATAGCAGTTCAAATCCCGCCAGGACCGTGCTTCCTGACTTAAGTTTTTTTTTTTTCCCCAGGTTTTCATCGATTTATATAAGTGGCAAATGCCGGGGAGATAGTCTAATCCTAGGACCGGAACGTATCCTTCCCAATATCATTTCACTTTATATATCACCAATGTCCACTACAACAAGCATTACACACCATGAAAATATATCTGCTGTGTTCCATTAGCATTAGATTCTCTACCTGTTTTGAAAAGAAACTATTCTTGAAAAACATTATTTATCCTCAGTAGTCAAATTAATTGTGATATATTCTGCATTTCAAAATGTAACAACATTTATATACTAGTCTCTTTTTTTTTTTTTTTACTGCGCACAATTAACAATAATAGGTTCACCTGAAATACATATTTTAAGGGCCTCTATATAAAAAATAATTTTTAGAAACAACTAGTGTGTGTATCTGAACAGCACAACTCAAAAAGGAAAGTCGATTAAGTATCTAACTTTGTATTTAAGTTCAGCATCTCCCAACCATGAGACATCAAGATTTTCAAAATAATCCCTCCATCCCAAACAACACTTTATGTAGATCTTTTAAGACTTCGATTTCCTGAAAAATGGTTCTAACGATTTTGATTAAAATGCCGGATATTATATTAATATGGCAAATAAATCGAATTGCGCGATAAATAATTTCAGTGTAAATGAAAACTACTACATTTTTGTGGTACATTTTTGTCTATCTCTTACGGATTACCAGTCATGCAAACTTCATCCAGAATGAAGCGGTCTTCACAGCTTTTCAGAAAATTCAAGATATGCATGTTATTCGTGATGTAAATATCTTTACTGTATTTTAATCAAAATACAGTAAAGATCGTATTTTAATCAAAATCGTTAGTCATTTTTGAGAAAAATAAACTTTTCAAATATTTCTCCTTGTAAAGGTAGTTTGGGGTGGAGAAAGTTTGTTGAAAACCTTCGTGTGGCATCCGTTGAACACACAAAACTTAATAAAACGTTTGGTTTTAACGGTAGTTTCATTTTTAGCTATGCTGTCAATTTACATACGCGGGCGGGCACACGGGCCTTTTTCTAATTTTTTTTGTACACAGGGGACTTCAAAACATATTTTATGGTAAAATCTCGGTATCGAATACATATATATGGGTGGAATACCGTATCTTCTCTGTACACTAAGTACATAGTACGTGTAGGGTAACTAATAAAAAGTTATATTTTGCATAAAAAGTCTCACTCCTATTAACTGTACGAACAAATGCCTAAAGATATAACTGTTAGAAGTTTAGAGACCATCAGATTGATTTATTAATCTTTTTTAGAAAAAAATCAAAAGTATTTAGGATATTAAAACCAAACTATTTTTAATTTACTTGCAATATAAACTTAGAGACAGAGCAACAAATTAATTCGGTTTATCTTTAAACTTAAAATAATAGGACTAGTTATTAGCCCTATATCATACCCACAATTTAGTTACAGATATTCGTTTTCTTTCTTTTACCACAAACTTGCAAACTGATTTTCTCGACCCAATAATATTTGTGAAAATGCTTATGAAGATAAAGCAGAATACCTTTTATACCAAAATTCCAAAACGAATGCGCAAGGAAACATTTTATAACTTGAAAATATCATTCGAAAAACAATCAAATATATGATCTAAACCTTTAAATGGCTACTCACTGATGGTTTAAAACATTTTAAATACACACTTAAAAAGGAATTAAAACAATAATTCCATTTCACGTCATTGTTCTCAAGTTATGCATATGTAAAAGCTAGAAATCTACACTTTTATCGTTTTGTCCAAATTCTCCACCACTGGTCTCTTAAAGGGAAAGTAAATCAAAGCAAATAAAAATCAATGTCAAAAGATTATAATTGTGTTCGACAGTTAGTAATAGTCTTCCTTCTCTGGAATAAAGGGATTAAAAGTAACAGGTCTCTTACGTCCGAATGCGTTATCTAAACCACGTGACTAGCAACGCCGCAGGGAGCTGCACACCCTCATTACAGCTGCGTCAGAGAAGTTGCCTAATCATCTGGGGGTAATATATTGAATTGAACCTCGGTAAACGAAAGACCATCAAAGCACCAAACCAGAATTCGTTGCCTGTGCTGCTTTTCGCTCCAATAGCAAGAAGAACTAGCTAGTAGCATGTCTCCAAATCGAAACTGATGAAACACCTTTATCTAGCTTTCAGAAGAAGATAATTCACTATAATCTATGCACAGTTACAGATTCATAAAACTATTTTCTCATTCTCTACCTGTTCTTCCAAATACCAATTATTCCAAGGGAGATACCAACGTATCCTAAATGATATCGACTCCGCAACCCCAACAACACTAGACGTATCAAACAGACCTAGATCTGGAGGATCCAAATACCACAAATAAACTTAGAACTCCGCAAGAAAGAAAAGTCCATTACCAGAGGAAATGTTTATATTCAACTTTTCCGATATTTGATATCTCAATACAAGCAAAGCACGCACTTTTACACATATGGCGCGAAAATGGATTACGGGTGTGGATATGCAGCGACCATTGACACCGACTGATTGCAATGCTTCCCATCGCGTCCCTGACAACTCTCCATATTCTCCTGTGAGCTATTGGTTCTCAGGGAAGCACTATCTTCTGACATCAATTACTCACTGATTTTCAGACTCCAAAAGTTTCCTACAAATCAAGATCAATTCATGATATTCACTGCCTCTTTCAGTATATTTCCGCTAAAGGCTATCAATTACTTCTTGTCTGGATACCATCACATGTCGGTATCACCGGTAATGAAGCAGCAGATGCCATGGCTGGAAGAGTTGTTATTCCAAGCTCAGTTCCATTAAATTTCCTCACCAAACGTATATCATACCTCAGGGGCACTCTATACAAAACTAGAAATTCCACTGGCTTTCTTATCCCAACAGCAAACTTCACATAACGAGGAATAATGAAATCAAACCTTGTCCATGAAACGCCAAGATCAAATTATAGCAACAAGGATTCACATGAGCCACTTAAGACTTAGTCATATTGATCTTTATTACTAAAGAAGACACTCCTAAATGTCCATCCTGCTCAGTTACCTTGATAATAGAACACAAAAGTCAAAAATGTCAACAAATCAGCCTCAAGAGCTTAAGATATGGAATGCTCGCCGAACTCCATAAAGCAATTGAAAACCAGTCATCTTATTTCAAGTTGAAGATCTTCCTCCGAGACTTCGGAATATTAAATTAACTGTAAATCATGATTAGCATATGTTATTCCAGCCATTACTTTTCTCTCTTCAAATAGCTATTGTTTCATCTATCAACTGTATTACTGTATCTCTATCAACTGTATTACGTATTGTATATTATTGTGTAGTTACTACTCCCAATGTTATACTTAAAATAGGTATCCCAAAGAGAAATATGAATTGTATACTATTATTTATTATTATGTATTACTTTGTAAAAGTCTCTGTAAGACCCAAGATGTTTTAGCGACTACAAATAAATTCATTAAAAAAATATGAGTTGTTTCGCATTAAATTGTTTTAAGTACCTGCATCGCCTGCGTAAAAATAGAATTAAACCTATAGATAAAGGATAATTTAGAAATAAAAATATAATGGGTGTAGATGTTCATAGACTAGGTCTGTTCGACCTTTAAAATCTTACATGATCTGAGTTTAGACTCTGTGCACCCAATCAATAGTTACGTCAAAGTTATTTTTATTTAATTTGTAAATACCACTAACTTCTATGGTTAATATGGGGAATTATACTTCATAAACAACTGCAAACGATAGGGTATAAATATTCTAACTGAAGAAAAGAAACATTCCCCAACAAGGAACCACATCTAGGAACTCTGAGTTGAAAATCCAGAACACTGACTACTCACCTACCGAGATTGTCATCTGAAAAAAAAGGTGTTCAGCCAACTTGGAGAGCACACAAAATTAAAAATGAACATGTTATTTATTACAAATTCATTTTTGGAGTTTATATTGGTAATGATTAGGCAAATTTTCGACATAGTATATCAATTATTAGAGAGTCTTTAATTTCAACTTGATATAACCTAGGCGCAGATCCTAATTTAATAGTTCCTAAGAGATCAAGTATTTGTTTCAGCTAATATTAAAGTCTGTGTCTGTACGATTAATAAAAGTGAAGCCCTGAACTTCTATGCAGCATGGCGACTACCTTGCCCTCTTACTTAAGTAAAAGAACAATTTACGGGTAAAGAAAGAAAAGCCCTCTTGAGAGGCATCACAAAGAGAAAGAAAGCCTGTTTGGATGATGTTTAAGACCTGCCTATCGGTTGCCTTCAACAGGTGTCCTTCCCGGGACGCTTAGCTCTTCTCAACCATCTGACGTCACGAATACCACCACCTCCTTCTTCCTCTCTTTATGTGAAGGTATATTTATGACATTCTTCAAGGGTTCAAGGTCCTGGTCCTTGTATTTGAAAGTTATGAATTTAAAATGGAAAAATATTTTTGTATTCATTTAGATTACATATTATCTATGTTTAAAAAAGTCCTAGAGTTTGTTTTCAGAATCGAAGTTTCCCAAACAACGAACTCTATCTGTAAGATACTCGTAAATGAGTGCCTGAACAAACTTTTCTACAATTTTTCATATTTTACATGGCGCTTCTTGGAGCAACTTTATAATATAAAATAGTATAAGAAATGAAGCGGAATAAAAAATCAAATCAACAAATCAGGGAATAAATACAGCTGAATCAATTTCAGAATAACGGTAGATATCATACAAATGCATTGCGATCGGAGTATGATAAATTAATAAAACCTTCTACACATTATGCAAACATTCACGAATTTGGCACTACCTAGTAAGGCCGCGCCATCTCACCTAGATGGCCATGGTTGGATTCCAAGCGACCGCATGTGAGATTTGTAGTGGATAAAGCGGCACAGGGGCGACTTTTCTCCGGGTTCTCATGTTTCCACCGCCATCGCATTCCACCGGTGCTCCATCTTCATTCCATGCATCATCTCTGTCATCGCCCGCGGTGCCACAAGTAGTAAAAGCGGACGTTAAACATTATAAAAAAATCCCTAGTATCGTATTAAATTTTTTTCTAAGTTTAACAGTTCGTCACCGCAAAAAAGCTAAGCAGCCAGAAGGCGCGATATCCTATTATATTCTTGCGGGCTTTCAGCGAGTTATCACAGCAGTGCACAGCCTTCGGGGCGCAACTGTTTAATAGGGTTCTAGAGATTTCTAGATGCAATACCAAATTTCAATTAGAACTCTCAAGATATAACTTTTAACTATAATTACGTATATTTTCTGTTTGGTACATTATACATATTATTTACTTCTTCCGTGGATTACCTTCATCTTTGTAATGCTTACACCCCTTGGCTTACAAACCAACGCCTATCCAGGAGCAAGCAACGCTGGGTCATATTCAGAATGGGTGATGACCCAATGCCGGATATGACGGTACAGATGAGGGAAATGAAATTAAAGGAAAGGGATAGAAAGGTAAATTAGCCAATCCAGCAGTTTCTAGCGACCGAAGAAAACGCGAAAATAAACCTTCCATCAGATTGGTTGGCCCGGGGGTTTGAATCCGGGACCTCCCGAATGCGGTCATCAGACATAAGCGCCTGAACCTATATACTCCTTACAGCTAAATAAAATTCGGATTGCTGATGTAATTCTTCTGCTGCCAGCTGGCTTCTGCAGTTGGCAGTGAGATTTTTCTCTTTGGGTATGCATGGAGAGAATGGACAGTAATTAACTAAACTTTATGAAAATATTAAATAGGTGGCTGTTAACTAATCTGCTTGGAACGAGTTGACAATTGTTTTAAGATGAGTAATCAACTGTTCCTGAATCTAAGCACGAAGAATTATAGCTGGTTCTAATAATCTGCCTACTTCCAGGGCATTAAGGGCAATTTATTTCTGTAGTAAAGTAAATTTTAAATGATTGAGACTCGCTATACGGGAGATAAGCTTAGTACTATGCTACGATCAGTGTAGCACAAGATGTTTGAAGTTCAAAGACTATCACTTAAAGCGCAAAGACACCAATAGAAGATATACTAAATTTTCAAAACACACATCTTTATATTAACCAAGTCCCGCCTATATTAGACCACTAAACTATATTCCGTATGTTCTACGTTGTCAAGTTTTACACTTCACATATTAGTATCTTAGATACACTTCTTTGTCAGTTGTTAGAAATGGCTTGCATGCGCGCCTCTTAGGTTTGTAATACACTAATTTCCCAGGAACTAAGCCTTGAGCTTAATAGAATTCCTGCTTTTCCAGATTCCTACAACTTAATTGCTTTCATATGTTTCGACAAAGCTTGCCTTTACTAACAACTCTTATCTAGAAACAATTATTCTAACTTGTACTTTTTACATTCTTTGTTTGTTTTAATACATTAAATGTGTTGATTGCAGTTATTTTCTGTTTCTTTAATATGTCTTTACAAAATAATTATTACTTTGATATGACCATAATTACGGCATTAAGCTTAAATTTATAAATACACTAATATGGATGTGTGCAGACTATATGAATTAAAATAAGCATAGCATAAGTTTTGTTACATTCCATGTTTTATTTACATGATTACCATTGTCTCGTAGAGTTGTATCTCTAAGAATATATTGTTCTAATATACACAAGCATTCAAAGTGGGGAAGCTCAATAGGTCAACGAGACACTCTAAAAATCGACAAGTTCTCCTGGCATGAGTATAAATCAAGTAACAGGTTTAAAAGCACCTGTGGTAAGAGTGCAGATTTTCGTAGCTTCTGATGTTTAATTTTTGTCGTTATAATATGAAAAATATTATGCTCAGAAAATAAATGTATTTAAAATGTTTGTAATACGAAAAAGGTTCCATATATTTATTGTACGAATTTATGAATATCTTGCGCAGAAAGCCGTGCAACAGAGACGATTCATTTCCTAAATATTCGTTGTGTTTTTAAGTGTATAGATGCTCGAGTTTACTTTGAACTTCGCTCACAAATCTCAACTGTGACGTAAAAAGTTGAAGCTTTTTCTGAATCTTATAAATAATAAACCTTGTATTGCCTAATTTGAAACCTTACTAGAGCAATGTTTGTTTTGATTAATGCAACATGAATAAAATAATTCCTTCTTAAATATGTAAGTGGGATGCATGTGTCTTGTTAATTGCTTCTAAAAGTGAGGCTATACCTACTTCAGGTGTGTAATGTCGGAGGGGTTTCCGCACTGCAGCCACTGGCTTGGTGTATGTCAGACTCCAGGAAAATAGGAAGAGATGAGAGTAATTTAAAAAATCTGCCGAAACCGGACGGTGGGGGAGGAGCCGTCGTGGAGGGTGTCTAACATATTCCAAAGAGTTCATCTCGACACGGTGAGCACTAGGAAGCCGGATCTGACCAAACTTCCTGAGTCTACAGACGACTTCCAAAGCCATCCCGCCACCCAGAGCTTAATTTCCGGAGTACAGTCACCACTACGGAAGGGCGTCACCACCGTAGAACTGGCCGACACTGAAAGATACTGCATGGATAAAATGAAGGGACAGGATGCTCGGGAGATGAAAGTTCCCCAGCATTCACCTAGTGACCCGGAAAAACCCCCGAAAAACCTAGGGTCAGAGAGATCGGCCGCGGGAACCGCTCCCAGGACCTCCCGAATGCCAGTTTCAAACGAAACGCTTATATCGGTCAGATGTTTATGTAATAAATGCAGTCAATTTACCATACATGCACGTTAGGATGAGTTATTAGCAAGATTTAGTAACTCGTGCAATGTAAAGCCACGGCGAACTGCTAGTTATAGTTACAGAACGTAGAAAGGTGAAAACTTATAAACAGAATAATAACTCCTGACAAAATTCCAAGAAAAACGACTCGTCCGCAAACGAATGATGTTACAGGTGTTCGCTCTCAGTTGAGTACAGATGATATCTCAACAAAAAGTCAAAAAAGCTTCATGTCAAGTGGGAATGAGAGTAAAATGAAGAGCATGAACAATGTTCGACCGCTCGTAGCGATCAATTCTTACACTTCGGCACCAAAAGGCCCTTGCAAATGACAAGACTCTATTGTACAATTTACGGGATTCAAATGCAACCCGTTGGAGATAACGCCGAATGTCTACAGCAGGCATCATCAACTGGCCGAAAGTTCAGCATTCACGGCTATGCTGAACAGGTACGCGAGTACAGTTCCCTCATGCTGTGCACAGTGGCGGACTGACAGTACTGTGAGAAATGAATTAGGTCTAACGTGTTTGTGTAAAATAACCAGGTATATTAAAATAAATATGAAGTAATACATCATGTCATTCTCTACTATATCCTTTTAGTACGTATACCAGCTTTTCTTGTGCAACATTCTTTTCCGTCTACTTCATTTAAATTGAGAAGAATCTCGCAGAAATGTCTACAGTGCACACTTCGCTTTAATTACAAAACTGCAGTCAATGTTGGCATTAAAAATCCATCGTTTGTCCAATGAATCGCGATAAACAACTGAATACCAAGGACTTTAAAAGAATGATAAGTATTAACAATTCGAACTAATTACGGGTATGGCTTTTGGCACTTATATTTTTTTAATTAATTCTGTTTAGATGTATTTTTACTTTCTCTAGCCCCATATGTACAATATACATAGAGATAGAGAAGTATTGTATTCCACCCAAAAATCTGATAACGAGATTTTACCGGAAATACATGTTTTAGGACCCCTGTATAAAAAAAAAGCATTTTCAGAAAAAGGTCCGTGTGTGTGTCCGTGAACACGATAACTCAAAAACGAAAATTAGCTAAAATACCAAACTTGGTATTTAAGTTTAGTATCTTCCAGGGATGTGACACAAGATTTTGAGAAAAATCCCCCCACCCCAAACCTACCCTTTAGTACATGGAACTCTTTTCGAAAATTTTGATTTTCTTAAAAATGGCTCCAACGATTTTGATTAAAATATCATATTTTAAAGATTTTACCTAACAAATAAAATGTATATCTTGAATTTTCTGGGAATAGCTTCTGAAGACCTGTTCATTCTGGATGAATTTTGCTTAATTTGGCATAACTAGTAAACCGTAAGAGATAGACAAAAACTTACTATACAAAACATTTAGGTCCTGTTAAAATACACAAGTTATGTCATATACATTTTTCTCGTGGAGCTTACCATTTTCGAGGTATTCATTGTTATTAGTTTCAGTTGTGAAGTACTTTTCTCAGACGGGAGTATCCGTTTTTCTTTTGTTCTACTCCTGGCCAAGAAAAGAAGCGATTTGTAATGACAATCCCATAACGACAACTTTTAAAACATTTGACTATTGGTTTAGCCTAGTGTATTCCCTTATTTTCTTCCTACTTATACGGAACTAAATAATAAGAACATTGTGCTAATCAGTACCACGATTAGCAAGGTGCAGAAAGAAGAATAATCTTATGTATGAAGTTTGTAGAATAGCTAGAGAGTCATGTGAGTGTAACACATCAGATTTTTTATGCATAGCTACCGCTGAACGCTTACCAATTATATAAAATTATACAAAATTCCTTACGAATAAAGAGAAATTCATTGGCTACTCCCAGAAAATTCAAAACATACGTTGCATCTGTCATGTAAATATCTTTCAGTCAAAATTATTTGAGCTATTTTTTTTTATAATGCTGTTTACACACACATACACATTTTTTCTTAAAAGTGCTTTTTACTGGATTCATATATCTCCAAAACATGTATTTCCAGTGACATCACGGCACCGTATTTTTGGTCGGAATACCTTCTCTACATATTATGTACGTTGTACGTGTTAGAAAAAGTAAAAATGAACTATTGTTACAAATAATGACAAGAAAATAAAATATTAACGTAAATTATTATTGCTAATAGAAGAATATGATAATTTCCGTCAAAACTATTCAAAAAAATAAAATTCGAGTTTTTCGCGACATTGTTATGCGAAAAAAATGCGTTACAATACAGGAAAATTGTTACATTCACATTACTTTTTCTGCTTACTCTTTTACAAACTATCATAAAAACTTGTTATTCTAGCTGTACTTGATAAACTTTCCGTTCACATTTAGGCATTTCATTATATGATACAGTGAGCTGAGTCATTTTCAGATTTTACAGAGCGTTTTACTATGTACAAGCAATAGCTTTGAAATTTCATGCTTTTCACATGACCATGAGAGAAAAAGAAACGAAAAACGATTTTCCATTTAAGAGAATTGTAAGCATTTGAAAATGCAAATCAATAAAAAGGAATATCTCGGTAACGGTTAACTTTGACAAAATTGGGTAGTTTTAATAAAAAAAAAAATATTCACTATTTTAATCAAAATAATCTACAGCAATTTTTTAGAAAATCAACATTTTTAAAAACTTTCCCACGTAAATGTAGTTTAGAATGGGGGATTTTCTTGAAAAACCTTCGCATCGCATTGAAATATGTGTAACTTGGATAACAAGACTGTTGTTTAATGTCTCTTTGTTTTTGAGTTACGGACTATATTTAAAAAAAAATGTAATTCCTCAAAACGTGTATTTTCAGTTAAATCTCCATATCGAATTTGTGAGTAGAATACAATAAGTTTACTTTAGATAAGTAGTAAAGGAAGTAAAAATAAAATTTAAAAAATTAATAAAACCCTGATAATTGCAATACATTCCATAATATATTTTCTGTGTTTTAACAAACCAATCTGCTTTTGCAAGAATAATTAACCATTTTGTGATAATAAGGGAAACGCGTCCAACAATTCTCTACACGTTTTAATTTCACGTTTAACACTAATTATTAACACTTTCGGTTTAAACTTTATTAAACATGTCATATCGCAATTGCTTTATGATCAAAAGTATCCGCACAGCCCAATTTAGATGTCGCGGGAGACGGACCCACCACTATAAAAGGAGGCAGAAAGTTGTGTTTTCAGTAGATTAGCAGTAGCAACAAAATGGGTAGATCAAGAGAGCTCAGCGACTTCGAAAGGAGAAGTCATTGGTTGTTACCTGAGAAACACATCCATCAGGGACATCTCAACCCTTAAGAAGCTGCCCAAGCCGATTGTTGGCGATGTGATTGTGCAGTGGAAACGTTAAGGAACAGGCAGTGTTAAATCAAGGCCAGGTAGACTTAAATTACAGACGGGTATTGTCAAGCATTGCAGAATATGGATGTCAACAATCGCAAGAAATCAGCGGAAGGAATCACTCATGGATTAATTCCAAAATGCTACCAACAGTTCAGCCAGCACAATGACTGCATCGACAATTAAAACGAAGGGATTACCACTGTCGAGATGCATTTCTGTAGTCAATCCTAAGCGATGTTTGAGGTGATACAAAGAACACCACTGGAACTTAGTGATTTGGAGTGGTGAACCACGCCTGGTGCCAACCCTGTGCAACTCTGTGCCAATCTGTGACGGAAGAGTTTGAACGGAAGCCTTGAGAACGATACCTACCATCGTGTTTTATGTCAAGAGTGAATATGAAGGAGGTGGTGCTATGGTAAGGGAGTGTTTTCGTGGATAGGATGCGGCCCTGTTACTGTGCTTAATAAAAATATAAATGCGGAAGGATATGAGCACATTTTAAACCCTTGTTGCTAATGTGATAAGAGACCCAATTCATAGATGATAATTGTTTCCGCATGACAATGCATGAGGAAGTGGTTTGTGGACAATATTATTTCTGAAAAGGAATGGTTTGTGGACAATAACATTCCTGAAATGGACTGGCCTGCCCAGAGTTCCGACCTGAGCGCAAATGAACATCTTTGGGATGAGTTACAAGGCCGATATCGTTCCAGACACCAGTCTCCAACATCACTAATTTCTCTGATTTGGCTCTGCAGGAAGAATAGGCTATCATTTCTCCAAAGACATACAGACATTTCATTGAAACTGTCCCCAGCAGAACTAAAGATGTCAAAGGCGAAGGGTGGACTCAACCCGCATTATTAAGTGAAGATTAAGTGTCATTTCAGATCGGTGTCCGTATACCTTTGATCAGATAGTGTAAGAAGTTAAACATTCAATTCTTCTCAGCTTGATAAACTGCTTAAGCAACGTGTGACATTGTTTTCATATTCACAAACATTTTAAAAAGACAGTTATGTCCTTCGAAACTACGTTTAATATGAAAATCACACTAAGCTGAAAGAAGTACACTGACAATCGGTGCTCTTATTTTTCACGCATCACATAGCATTTCATCTCCATCCCCCCTCTTTTTGCCAGCGCTACACATATAATATTTATGATACTTTTGTTAAAAGTTATGTTGTGAGCAGGAAAGCTCCGGGAACAACGCTGGAGGCTGAGTTCGCAATCCTACGAACAAAACAACACGTATTTTTGTATTGTTAGACAACCCTGAATATTACATTCTGAAAAACTCGATCAGGGTGGCCGTAAATCCCTTGCCGAAATTAGAATGATACTGTCATAAGTTGACGCCTGACCTCCGGTCGTACCATAGTCAAGATAGTAGCCGTCCTCTTCAGCAGACCTTTCAACCGAGGTCCCAAAACTGCTGAACTTTGTATAGAACTTGGCTATACAATAAGTCATGTGCAATGGTGAGCTGTAGTCTTTGTTTGCCCTTAGTTGTTGTTTGATCTTTATAGCAACATAATTGAACAGGAATAATTGTTTTAAACGTATTTTACTTTACGTCATTAAAGAAATATGATGTGAGCAATGTCATTCCTCTACCTCCTTTGAAAACAATTCCTTTATCTGCTCTGGGGTCTGCAAAATTTATTCTGGTTCTGCCGAATCCGCTTCCGAATCATTCCGATAATCCGCCATTACATTTATCATTACAAGGCCTCCGCTTAGTATATATGAAATTTCCTTCACAAGAAACAGGTGGTAATAATATAAAGCTATAAAAATGTTATACAACTGAGCATTAAAATCAATTTCTCGTTATGGGCAGCTTGTATTAAAAGTTTTATTTTTGTTTCATATCACTAAAAATTAATACTTTGACTAATTCTTCAATTTGTAACACAAATTTTGTGCCGTCACACAAATCGATTGTTGTTTTGTTTCAACACTCACTGCAGCAGTACAACACAGAGTAACAAACTTTGACTTTTACTGTGCGCTAACTAAACATAACTTTTCTTACATCCTTTCCCATAAACTAAACGTATCTTGTTTTGCTGCGACACCGATTCAGTTGGCCGTACATCCGAAAGTTGCTGTTGTTCCGTGATTCCTTCCTCCTTTCCTCGTCTGCAAATACTTTGATTCAAGGAGAGTTACGGACTGAGCGAGCATTTTCCTTTTGTGCCATGGAGACTAGGTTGATGGCCCCTTATCTACCGTGTCTTCACGATGCGCCAATGCTATTCTGAATCCCTGATATGTGGGCGGTACACCAACACGCTCTCTACCGGGGGTGAACCTCCGGTAATTAATTCTGTATATTCTGGGTCAAGAAGATGCGGTATAACTGTATATCTCTGGTTAGATTCACCTCGCAAATTTCCTATTTTTCCTGATAACAATGTTGATTATTAGTACACTACCTACTCAGCTCTGGAAGGATGTGGATTTTATTCTGTAGTTTTATACATAAACAGATTCAGCGCCTCTGCCCACGTTAAAGTGTGATGTGCAGATATCCGTTTCTTTTTACTTTCTCTAGTACGTATGTAGAATATACATAGTAGACAGAGAGTAGAGGTATTCCACCCAAGAATTCGATACCGAGATTTCACGGGAAATACCTCTAAATCCAAAATGCATTTTAGAAACATGTCTGTACATGTGTGTGTGTTTGTGGGCAACACAACTCAAAAACGAAGAGGCCGTTAAATATTTAAGTTCAGATCTTTCAAGGATACAACACGAAGATTTTCAAAAAAAGATCCCCCCACCTCCAACTACCCTTTACATGGAACATTGCTCTAACGATTCTGATTAAATTGTCATTTAAGATATTTTCATGAAAATTGAAATGAATATTTTGAATTTTCTGGGAATACCCTCAACACGTAAACTGTAAGAAATAGACAAAAAGTTACTATTCGAAAATATAGATATCATTAAAATACACATTTTATGTTATATATATTTTACGTTAACTCATATATATATATATATATATATATATATATATATATATGTGAGTAAACCATTGCGAGATATTTCTTGATATTCGTTTCAGTTTTAAACTCTGTAAACTTTTCTCAAGTTGAAAGTCAACTTTCGTTTCATCTCTCGTTTTACTTCCGGAGATTCAAAAGAGAATCGAATTTATATTGTTTCACATAGCGACCAGCTTTTATAAGATTTGACTATCGCTTTAGCCTAGTGTACTCCTTTATATCCCTTCTATTTACAAGGAAGCATAATGAGACCAATTCTGCAAATGTTTATATCCATTAGTATGACCTGGAAAAGGATAATCTTTTGTAATGAAAATTTGTTTGTGGAACATCTAGACAAAATCAATGAATGGAACACAGCAGAAGGTCCGTGTGCGTGTGTGTGTGAACATAACTGAAAAACGAAAGTTATATTAAATACCAAATTTTGTATTAAGTTCAGTATCTTCCAAGAATGCAACTGTGAATTTATCAGAAAAATCTCCCACCTTAAACTACCCTATACATGGAAGATTTTTCGAAATATTTGTTTTTCTCAAAAAAGGCTCTATAGATTTCGATTAAAATTCCGCACATTAAAGATATTTACGTAACAAAAAAAGTGTATATGTTCTGGGAATAGCCACTGAAACCCTCTTCATTCTGGATGACTTTTACATAACTGGTAAACCGTAAGTGATAAACAAAAACTTACAGCACAAAAATTGAAGATCTCGTTAAAACAGACAACTTGTATCATATACTATTTTATAGAGTTATCCGTTTCCGAGATATTTCTTATTGATTTCATTTTTAACTCAAACTTTTCTCAAACGGGAGGTCCTCATCCGTTTCATATATTTTTTGTTTTACTCCTGGCCATGGAAAGAATCTACTTTTAATGACAATCGCATAGCCTTTATAAGATTTGAATGTTGCTTTGCCTAGTGTATTCCCATATTTCACTTATGCTTACAAGGAAACAAGTAATAATATCATTTCTGCTAATGTTTATCTCGATTACCATGATATAGATAAAAGAATAAGCTTTTGTAAGATTAGTGTGTTTGCGGAACAGATACAGAAAGTCGGTGAATGGAACAAATCAGATTTTTCTCTTTTCCTCTCTCTCACTCCCAGTTCTCTTCTTCTTGGCGTCTACAACTCAGACGCCCTCTTCCCTTTGTTTGTTTGTTTTTTTTTCCTTACTGCAGCATACAGGTTGTGAAAACCCATAAGAATAAAACAGCGTTTTTAGACTTTAATTGAATAGCTCCTTTTGGCTAAAAATTAGTTAAAGGCAAAAGGCATTTGGCTCCTTCAGTTAGTGCATAAAAACAACTAAATCACTATTTCCTGCAACGAAGTTCTTCAAGACTTTGGTTATTTTTCTCTTCAACTATTGGTACTGCAGTAATGTTTGGCGTTATGGAGCAAGAAGCTTATGTCATTAGTTACGCGAAGAAAACTGTGGAACAGTCTTCGGAATATCGAAGAAATTTACAAAGAAAAGTAAAATTCACGCTGATGAATAGAGCTCGGTCTGGAGTTAAGAAATTGCCGGCTGGCCTGAGGTTTGGTGCACACAGAATATAACTGTGACGTGATGGAGTACGCATGGTCACTTCAGCCAGTTTCGAAACGTGTTGCACTATCTGGCATTGCTCACTGCCTGGCCTCGTTCAGTTCTTTATAGTAGATAAACCAGTCAACACTTAAAACACAGATTGAAAAATATCGAAAATACGAAAAGGAAGACGTTCGACATTGAACAAGCTTGTGGGCGATTCAAATATCTCTCTTTCGATACTGTAAAAATGTACATTGTAATTCACTGCAGGGAATTCTGAGTGAGTTTAGTTGATTTGTGTTCATTGTTTTTCAAAGCTCTGCACATTATCATCCTGAATTTTTTGAATCAATCTTTATACTCGTACTTTTATTTGTAAAAGTATAAGGCGTTTTTATTTACTGATCATATTATGAAATAATAGTTTTATTGTATTTCTTTATGAATTAGAACGTTGCATACAATGTAAAAACAAGTAATGAGCTACTTTGGAACAGATTATACCTCTACGTGTGCATGTTTGCGATACACATTCCTCCCCTTCATCCACTCTTTTAACCGCAGTCTGCTATGTGTGTTCGTAATTGTGTGCGCTTCGGAATCCAATACCGAGCTCTAGTGATGAACATGTGAATTAGAAGGGCAAAAAAAAAAAAAAAAAAAGAAAAAAAATCCATAAGCGATAGGAGAAAATTGTAAGTGTTGAAGATAATGTTTTAATTATTTGGGAAGACAATACAATTTGCTAACACATTTTCTGAACATAGAAAACAAGAATGACCATTTCCTTGAACTTTTCTGCATACTTATGTAGTATTGGTGTTAATGGTATGCCATCATAGGAAAATGTCAGAATTACGTATCACGCTGATTCGTTATCAATCTAAGAAAGTTAATATGCCAACCTCATGTACCACATAGAAAACGGGCTATCTGAGAAAAAATGTACCAACCTTTTACTGGTAAAGACCCAACTAACAAGTGAAATACGAGTAGTATAATAAGGTTTTTATCGTGATATTACATATTCAGTCAAAAACCACTCAATGAAATCGCAAAGTCAGGAGCATTAATATATTACTTTATTACGCCTACAAAACATTAATTTACAAATAAAGTATTATCATCTTGCAAAAAACCCATGTATACCGCATCCTAACTAAAATATTTTATTTTATTTTGTATTTCTTGATTTGTTTATCAAAAATCCACTGATTTTACAAACAACTTAAATCCATAGTATAAAAATGCAATAAATCAGTATAAGCAGGTTGATGCCAGATATTGACAACAAACTTGTTGAGTGCTACTTTATCCTCAGTTTAAGTTTCAACTCGTTCTAACAATTCATAAAGCAATTATATTGTGTTCTCAGTTTTCACAAAATTGTGCAAACTGACTTGAGTTAATAAAAATATAGGAATTGTATTTCATTTCTAACTTGAGCCAAGCTTAATACACCTCTTGAGATTTCTTTTACATATACAGGTCATGATTTCGCCTCACTTTCAATTTCTTTGCTCACTGAATCAAGCGAGTTGCTGACGACTCCTTCCTCTGTTCCACGGCGCTATACTCTTTGACGGTGGGATTGATGAATTTAGAAATCAGCTGGATGTCCATTATTATCTGTCGAAATTAATAAATTCTTGATTAAATGTGTATATGCTTTCCCATGTTGTCAGTTCTGCTGCGGTCCTAGCTGATTTGGTTGACAACACTACGGAAAGACAAACGGGAGAGCTCTCGCTTTTCCTTCGCTTCCCTGTAAAACTAGCACCTAAAAAATGTGTATAATTTATAGAGGATTTAGTCAGTTTAAGAAAACGGCGTGTGCGCGCGCGCGCGCGGGTGTGTGTGTGTGCGTGTGTGTCTGTCCATAGCACAACACCCCACTAAAAAAACATGGACGGACGGATACTCATTCATATATTTAAAACTCGGGTTCCTTTAAGGTGAAGAAGGTTTTCAGGAGATTCCTTCAACTTAAATAGCTTTGGTTTAGATTTTCTTTTGTTTTCTCAAAAAGTGCTCTAACAATTTTTATTCTAGCATGATTTTACAGAAATGTAAGTGCGAGAAACGTAAAATTCTCCTTATTCTTTTGGAAATTTATGCATGTGAGGAGCTAGAGAAGAAAAACTTAGCAATAGTATATAACTCGTTAAAAATATATAATTTTTGTCATATAAAAAAAACTCATAGTTTTGACCATTTCCGAAAATTTTCGTGATGTGCGTTTGAATTATTCCGCATTTTACGTAGTACATTCAGAAAAAAATATAAAGCCATGTTATCGTTTCTAACGGGCTCATTTCTAGAGTTCGTAATATCATGACCTAATAACACAATAAAATCGATAAGCTTTCTAAATAATTAAATCGGCTTGTGCCGTACGTTGTGTATATCTACAAGGTGTATATTACCCTGTGCAGTATCAACATGACACAGTGATAATGCAATGTAATAGCTCCCTAGTATTGTAAAAAGGTTGTTGTAATGCTAAAAACGTGTCATAAACTAAAGGCAATTAGAAACGATTTAATAACTTACAGAAACTAAATTATTTTTCATAACCTGCAATATTCTGAACCCTTCTAAAATGATTCCTTTCTATTAAGATAAAAAATTGGAAGTTTATGTGGCAATATAAAATAAAAATGGGCATTTTTATCAGTCTTGATACGTCGATATTAACACTCATTACTTCATTCCGGCTGCTAGGCAAGTTAATTATAGTTCTTTCTTGCACTTTTTTTTTTTTTTTTTGAATCGGTGAAAAGCAACATGGAATGCAGCAAACGTGTACTATATATACCTACTAATATTGTATATCAGAGAAAAGGTGTGTGTGTTTGTGTGTGTGTGTGTGGGTGTGTGTGATGAAAAACCCTATTAATGACAGTCATAGGTGCCTAACATTTCAAAACTGGAGGGTGCCACCTAATTTTAATCCAGTTTCGTTTAATATGGATATCAAGAGGTTACTTTCGGCACTTTATCGTAAGTGTGGCAGTTCTTTAATGATGGATAAATGATGAGACTAAAATATTTTAAAATTTAGGTATTTTAAGGAGGGAGTACCTAAATCGTTCATTTCCATCATTTATCAAGAAATATTTTTGTTGTTGTTTTGACAAAACGGGTACATTGGGATAACAGAAACTGACACAAAGGTTATCCTTGCATTTAACTTCTAGTTTTAACTTCCGAAGTACACATCATGTTTGGCCTATTTAGTGAAATTGGACCAAACAAAAGTTTTAAGCCACTTTTAAACTCTCTCTCTCTCTCATACCTGTGAGCCCCTTATGTAGAAATTTGCACTGTTTAAACCATATGGCCAAAAAATTATAAAATAGGAGGTGGCAAGACTTGTATATTATTTTATAACTTCCTAAAATACAAAGTATTCCAAAACTGTAAACCCTCCCTTACTTTATTTTCAATCCCTTGTAAATAAAACTATAATGTCTGGTTAAACAGGGCACAAATTTGTGCACTTGGACTTGAGGAAAATTATAGAAAACTACCCATACTCATACTTTTCAACACCTTAAGTAAAAACATAATTTGACCAATGCAATGCGGGTAAGGCAATTAAAACTAAAAATAGTGATGTTGAACAGATTAAAAACATTTCGACTTTTATATTGACGATAACCATCAAACTACTCTCTTGAAAACTTTGACATGTCAGTTTTATAAAAAATCAAATTGCATATAACCATTATATGGTTATGGCTAAATGCAAAAACGCTGTATGCAACTCGCATATAAAAACAGTATTTCTCCTATACGTAACATATTCTTAAGAGTTTTACTCTGGATGCATAAACTAATGCTTTAATATTGTTTTTAAATTACTTGGGAAAAAGTGATATCGAGTAGAGGAAGAGCGTTTCTGTAACAATTTAGAGTATTTTCTTTCTTTTTTCCTTCTGCATTTTATTTCCTCTACTACTAGGTTAACGTAAGAGTACATAGCAGGGAGAAAATATATTGTATTCCAAAAATTCGATGCGAGTCTTCACCGGTAAGGTGTGTTTTGAGAACTCCTGAATAAATAAAAGAAAAGCATTTAAAAAAAAAAAAAAGGCCCATCTGTCTGTGTGAGTGAGTCTGTGAACAGCATAACTCAAAAACAACAATCTGTTAGATACTAAACATGGTGTTTCAAGGTTGCCATAGAATAACATAATAAATATCCACCCTAAATTAACCTTTACATGGACACTTTTACGAAAATCTTTATTTATTCAAAATTCCTCTTAACGGTTTTGACTAAATAAATTAATATGTTTTCATCATAAACAGTAAGCATAGCTTGAATTTTCTGAGAATAGCCTCTGAAGTCCTCTTCATTCTGAATGGCTTTTGCATAACTGGAAAACTGTAAGAAACAGAAAAAACGAATTAGACAAAAATGTAAATCTCGTTAAAACACACAATTTATATCAAATGCATTTTTTGTGCAGTTAATTGTTTGAGACCTTCCTTGTTATTGGTTCTAATGTTTCAATACTTATTCTTTCTTAAATCGGAAGTATTATTTCTTTTTCGGTCAAAGAAATATGGAATAAAACATGACTGCTAATGTTTATCTGGATTATCAAGAAGTAGATAGAATAATAATCCTTTTTAAGGTAAATTCTTTGCACAATAGATTGATAAGTCATGTAAATAGAAAACATCAATTTTTTACTTTTTCTGGCACGTATGTACAATGTACATAGTAAGTAGAGAAGGTGTTGTGTTCCCCTTAGAAGTAGGTTCTAAGATTTCATCAGGAATACATATTTTGAGGACCCTTAAATCCATGAAAAGGATTTTTAGGAAATGGTCAGTGTGTGAGCGTGTGTGTTGTCTGTGGACAGCACAATTCAAAAACGAAAAGCAGGTTAAATACCAAACTTGGCATTTAAGTTTAGCAACTTCTAAGATTGCGACACGAAGATTATCAGAAAAATGCCCCACCCCAAAATACCATTTACATGGAACTTTTTTTTTTTTTTTCGAAATATTCGATTTTCTAAAAAATCGCTCTAATAAATTTGATTAAAATACTGAATGTTAAAGATATTAACAAGTCAATAAAAATGCGTAACCTTAATTTCTTGGGAATAGCATCTGATGCGCTCTTCATTCCGAATGACAGTTGCATAACTGTAACCACACGAGATAATAAACATACTAGGTACATAAAAAGTTTAATCTCATTAAAACACATAATTTATGTCATATATTATTTTTGTGGATCACTTTTTTTTCAGAGATACTGTTATTGGTTTCAATTTTAAAATACTTAAAACTTTTCACACCCGAGAAATCCTCATCCGTTTCGTCTCTCTTTTGTTTTACTCCTGGCCATAGAAAGAGATCCAAATTCAATCAGAATCTTAGGAAAGCTTCTAAAAGATTTGACTGCCACATTAGCTTAGTGTGTTCCCATATTTCCTTTCTTCTTACAAGGAACTAAGTAATGAAACCATTTTTGGTAATGTTTATTTTGTTTGATTAGCATGAATTAGATAAAAGGGTAGTTTGTCTGCAGAACAGATGGAGAAAGACATATGTTTGGGACGCATACGATTTTTTCATTTCTATATCCCCCTTTAACTATTAGGGTTATATCAAGGACGTTTGACTTAAACAAGTATCACTCTTTGAAAGATTACTCTAGAGTTCTCAACAGGCGCATTCACTCTCACATACAAGCTAATAGAACCTATAAAGGGTAGAAAATAATCCTATTTAAAGAAACATTTGATGTGTTCCATTTACATAACTTTCAGCAACAGATTATTCCTAGAAAAACTTACACTTCTCTCTACTTTGTGCTAATAAGTAAAATGGTCCTCCTTATAAATAGAAGCGAAATTAGGGGATACACTATTAAGTTAAAGAGGTGATCAAATATTTTAAAAGCTGTTGCTTTGTGACTGAAATGTTTTTATTTGCATGGCCAGAAGATGAGACTTTTCCGTATGAGAAAAACTTTTTAAGAATTTTAAAACTGAAACTAATAGTAAGGCATATCGCGAAAATGGTGAAATCCAAGAAACAAATGCATGTGACATAAATTGTGTGTTTTGGCGATATATACATTTTTTTCGTAATAAGCTTCTGTCTATCTCTTACGGTTTACCGCTTATGAAAAAATCATACAGAATGAAGAGGTCTTCAGAATCTATTCCAAGAAAATTCAAGATGTACATTTTATTTGGCATGTAATTTATTTAATATACGGTATTTTAATCAAAATCGTTAGCTGTTTTTGAAAAAATTAACATTTTGAAATTTTTACCATTCAAAAAGTAGTTTGGGGTGGGGGATTTTCCTCAATATCTTCGTGTCGCATCCTTAGAAGATATTAAACTTAAATACAAAGTGGTATTTTATCAGCTTTTCGTTTTTGAGTTGTTGTGTTCACGGACAAACACATACACCATGGATACATACACACACGAACCTTTTACTACAGGGGATCCTAAAACGTGTATTTCCGGTGCAATCTCGTTATCGAATTCTTAAATGGAATGCAATACTTTCGCCATCTACTATGTATATTGTACATACGTGCTAGGGAAATGAAAAATGACCACCCCCGGCCGGGAATCGAACTCGGAACCTCCGAGTGAAAAGTCAGTTCGCTGACCTCTTTTCTTCTTTGTTTTCAGGATGTGTGATTGTATAGCTACCGGTACTATAAATGACTGGCCTTGCAACACCCTGAATATAAGTTTGTTGGGTTAATGTTATTTGTGTGAATGTTTGTGTACACACAACTACCAGGGAAGAAGGTGAGACTGATAAACATGAACAGCTGATGTATCGATCTCTGACTCACCGGTGGAGACGAACCCCCGGAGACAATCCGTGCTGTGAGATCCATTGCCCTCACTGGTGCTGGCCCTGTATCTCGCTGTGGTCCCACCAGCCGTACCACGGCGCCATACCACCAGCTTACCAAGCACCGACAGCAACGATTCGCGGAAACTGGTGGGGCGGCGTCCCTGCATGGTAGGAGCCGTGAGTCTCTCCAGCACCTGGACATCATCCATCGCCTCTGGTTCTGCCAGCGTAACCGTCACCACTGACGTTGCAGACCGACATCGCCGTCGCTTCTTCTTACGTCTCTTACGACTCCGGGCTCCGCCATTATCGCCCTCGACGGCCTCCTCGTCCTCCTCTTCAGCGACCCCCGGGTCTTCCTCACCCAAACCGTCCTTCAGCTCGAACACCTCCAGCTCCAGGGAGTCTTCCATCATCGCATTGACGGACCTCATCATCCCACCTCTACACCCCCGCGCCACGTCATGGCTGCTCTGTCACGTCTTGCCGTCCTCATTGTTACACACGACACTATAAATAACACATGTACCCGACCCCAGCAGCGTCGTCCACAATCAATACCGAAGACGGTGCCGTGGCTCTGGCCCGGTCTAGGACGCGTATACACTGCTGTTTCACATCACCACTGCCTTACTGCCCAGACTGCTGTATCTCCCCCACTAGTAGCCGCGCGCTAGCTCTTCACTCCTGCAGCCCTCCTAAATTTTCAATTCAGGGACGTCGCGGCGGCGGCGGCGGCGGCGGCCATTACGTTGCAAACCATTTCCAACTTGGACCGGTTCAGATTGATCACCTGCGCTATCTGACGCACACACGCACACTTCCGGCCGGCGCCTGCTTCGCAATTTTATCGCTAGAAGTCGCGAAAATCGATGAGACTTCCGCCCGCGCACGCCAAGTCACGTGTGAGTGAAAACAGTTGACGATACCTCGGGTGAGGGCACCGCTTGTCGGGATATGATTCGCGGCATCTTGTGATTCTAAATACACAGCTCTCAATGCGTGTTGCATCTGCCCATTCTCAAACTGTGGATCGCGACCCTCATACTTCACTCAAATCTATTAAAACATTAAAATGCGAGATGTGTAACAGTAACACGGCTTCTTAAATTCATTTCACAGTATTTTATAGAGAATTCATATAGAATATTAGTATATTTGTTAAGAATTACTTAAATACTGATTTCCGTTAAGTGCCATGCAGGCTAGAAGATGCAAATAATATGATTTGTTTAAAAATGGTTGATGTCATAAAAAGTATTTTTGTGCATTTAAAATCCAACTAAATTTTTCTGCCGTAAATTCACGCGGAAAAAAAAACCCTTAAAAATACTCTAGACTGCAGGAAAAAAAAACTTTTCTATTATTTTCAGAGGGGACATCCTTAAAGGACGTGAGTAGGTCTGCAAATAGCCTGTGAAATAGGTTTCTCGAAATTTTGTTTTCTTACGCTTCTGCCACTTTAAAAAGCTGTCCTTTATATAGATTTTATTCACTTTGTTTCGTATATTCAACATATATCAATATCGAATTTGAGTGAAATGCACCACTAGATGCGCCGTAGAAAAGTAAAAGTAAGCAGAAAACATACATCGTCACATACCAACAAGTTTCGCGCAAGATTTCATCATTGCAATTCATTTAAATTCTTATTTTTTATTTATAACGCTGAGCTTCAATAAATGTTTTACAATGTTTGTGATTGAGCTATTAAAATGATAGCTTACAGCAAATATAGGTATCTTATTATATCCAGCACAGTTTATTGGACCACACAGGAACACACGGAGCTTTCCGAAAAAAGTTTTTCGTGTTTCAGGAGACTTCAAAACAGTTCCCGGCGAAATCTCGACATTGAACTTTGGATGAAATATAATGCCTTCTCTATACATATGTAAGAGAATATCATGCACAGAAAGTAAAAACGTTTCTCGGTATCGAATGTTTGGGTGGAGTGCAATACCTTCTCTACCTATTTAATAAGTAGAGAAAGTGAAAATGTTTTAATATGTACCTTAAAACATGTACCAATCTTGGACATTAATTACTTTCTTTGGCCCGCATGTACAATGTACATGGTGGATAGAGAAGGTATTGTATTGCTCAAAAATTCGAACGAGATTTCACCGGAAATATGTTTTGGGGTCCCCTAAGTCCGAAAAAATGCATTTTTAAAAAAAGGTCCGTATGTGTGTGTCTGTCTGTCTCTCTATGGACAGCATAGTTCAAAAACGAAAAGACCGTTAAATACCAAACTTGGTAGACTGGTATCTTCCAAGGATGCGACACGAAGATTTTCAAGAAACTCCGCCCACACAAACTGTCCTTTACATGGAAACATTTTCGAAAATTTTGATTTTCTCAAAAAGTGGCTCTAACGATTCTGATTATAATCCCGTATATTTAAGATATTTACATCCCAAATAAAATGTAAAACTTGAATTTTCTGGGAATAGCTTCTGAAGGTCTATTTATTCTGGATGATTTTTATTGAATTTTGCTTAACTGCTAAATCGTAAGAGATAGATAAAAACTTACTACTCAGAAAATGTAGATCTCGTCAAAACACACGATTTATGTCTTCGGTGTTGTTGTTTTTTTGTTTGTTTTTTTTGTTTGTTTGTTTGTTTTTTTTTTTTTGCTTTTTTGTGGAGGTAACCGTTTCCGAAATATTCTTGTTGGTTCCAATTGTGAAGTACTTAAACTTTTCTCAGACAGGAAGTGTCCGTTTATCTTTTGGCCTACTCTTGACCAAGCAAAGAAGCGATTTGCAATGACAATCGCATAACGGTAGCTTTTAAAGCACTTGACTATCACTTTAGCTTAGTGTGTTCCCTTAGTTTTCTTCTACTTCTTCTTTTTTTTCACCTTAACGTCCTTTAAACCTGGTTGGTCATATCGGATGATGAATGAAATTGGCGAAATGATGTTCAAATGATCTCGCGGTCCATGGAGCTTAAAGTTACTCGACAATCGTCTTCTCAGAATAAGGGAAAACCCCGAAAAAAACCTTATGGATAACTCACCTTAAGCGAGATTCGAACTCGTGACCCGTTGAATGCGAGGCAGACACGCTACCACCACACTACCCAGGTGCACTTCCTTCTATTTATTATGAAGTAATAAGAATATTCTGGTAATGTTTATCTCGATATGCATGGTGTAGAAATTTGTAGAGCAGCTAGAGAAAGTCATGTGAGTGCAACATCAGAAATTTTTTGGGTGGAATACAATGCTTATCTGTCTACTATTTACATAGTACGTGTAGAGAAAGTAAAACGGTTGTCAAAAGCGCTGTATAGAAAATGTGAACTCGACTGGGAAGCTAGTGAAACGCTCCGCTAAAGGCCGTATTTATTCGCATGGTAGGGATTCACCATAGCTCTTGACGGCCCTAAAGCTCTGACGTGTTACATGGTCTGCCACCAAACATTTGGCTCAGCATAAGCGCAGTTTAAGCGTTCAATTCCCATTACTGATAATTAAAGAGTATTTACAATTAACCTTTATATACTCATATCCATATACTCATTCAACCCTTTCAGCTGCTGACATGGACTAATGAAATGCGCAAACACACCTCTTCATGTTGCGGTCAGAGAATATAACCAGTATTGTACTATTAAGTAGAGATAGCAAACTGCATGGAATATATTGGAGTATTCCATACATTTGTTTCGACAAGTGTTTGTATTGAAATTAATAATATTAATAGTCGCCCTCCATGGTAAAATGGTTACCATGCTAACGTAATATACCCAAGGTCGCAAGTTCAAACCTGGCGAAGGGCGATGGATTTTTTCAGGCGTAAAAATCCTTAACATAGCTTCCTTCGGATGGGAAGTAAAGCCGTGGGTCCCGTGTCGTAGATTTACGGCACGTAAAAGAACTTCAAGCCTGATAGATGCCTCAGCAAAATTAAGCGATATTTCACGCCCAGTATAGAATGGGGCGCTGAGAACCACAACTCCGTTTCATTTTTTCATTGAAACTAATAGTTGAACGAAAATTCTGAATATTCATAACTTCAAAATCATTGATGTCCAATAGTTTTTAGTGTTAATGTAGGTTTATAAATGTCATCATTAAATAAAGAATTCGAATGGAAGGTAATGTTAAGTCTTATAATGCTGGAATATTAACTGTTTTATCAAATCGAGTAGGGGATGTTAACACTCGCTCGACATTTACATATAACCTAAGAATTCGGACGAATTTCATGAAACTTCTAAGAAGCATTTATTCTGAAAATGTGTAACACAAACTTAAATGCGTCTCGAAGTCATCTATAAGTTCGCCTTAAAGCTTCTGAAACCTAAAGCTGAAGGAAGAATTAAATAATTTAATTATTTTAAAATGTTTTGCTTTATACCCCGATAGTTATATATTTGGCATGATGGAAACTTTTACTTTTACCCTATTTTTTTTATTTTTTTTTAATTTAGGATAAAAATATTTCTTTTAAAGTTTTGGTTAACTGCACTTAATAATAGCAGAGAAAGGGGTAAAACAATAGTATCAAAAAAGTGAAATATAAAAAGAAATAAGAATATTTGAAAACCATTCACCAGGCTAATATCCACATTTTGTCCGCAACGAAACATCGACATTTTTCCCTATTTCATACATATTACTCTATCGCACTCCCCGTAAATCGTACGTGTTATGTGCTGTTTGGAAAACCGACAGTAAATCATCTTTGAGGGGATGCTGTAAAATTAAACAAGTAAAATGTGTTAACAGCACATGAACCATAGAACCACGTTGCGTCTTGGAGAACTTCACCCTGGTTAGCAAAAAAAAAAATCGCCATCCCATAGCTGGGAAACTAGCCTAGGACTCTCTTACCGACAGCCGTAACTAAAACACTGAGCCACCTCAGCACCCTAATATAAAAGGAAATACGCATGAAACAGCTATAAATGCGTTCTTTTGAGTTCAGTACCTTATTATACGCGATAACACGAGTTAATTATTCAAAATCGAAAGTTACAAGAAATGTTTCAGTTGCACTTTCGTTATATGCAGGTAGATTATGCATTGTTCAATTGGCGTATTATATATTAAAAAACTATATGACCTTATTTTTGGTCAGTATATATCTATAATGACTTTTTGGATAATTGGATAATTATGCTACCACGGCGCGGCCTAATAATATATATATATATATATATATATATATATATATATATATATATATATATATATATATATAGATCCGGGCGTAATATATATAGATCCCAAGCGACCGAATGTGAGCTTTGTGGTGGACAAAGTGGCGCAGAGGTGGGTTTTCTCCGGGTTTCCCGCGTCATCGCATTCCACCGGTGCTCCATCTTCATTCCATGATCAGTGTCATCCCCTACGGTGTTAAAAGTGGGAGGTAAACACTATCAAAACAAAACAACAAACAAACAAAAAAACTAACCTAAATTTTAATTTGCATCGTATGTGTACATACTTGTCTTCCTGAAATTCAATTTCCTTTTAAGACTTTTCCTGGGGCAACAAATGTAATTTTGCTGTGACACCAAGTTTAAATACGTAAAGCATTCAGTGCAGTAAGTCTATATATATATAAAAATAAATCGCTGAAATGTACGCGTATCACTTCCGAACAACTGCACCAAATTGAACAGTTCTTTTTTTGTCCTGTTTGTTATTGTCACAAGGTTTGTGGAAAAGAAAATTGATTAAAAATAGTACGGGAAAGTATTTAAAAGCTCATAACTTGAATAAAAACCGTGCCAAACGAACGCATTTCGGTTAATACCCACCAGATGACAGTGGTATCACGGTTATTTGTTGCTAAATGATCGTAGTACTGCTATATTTCCCCCTCCCCATTCAATGTTAAGGTACTGCACCAGTTTATTGACACAATGACGCAACGCAGCAGTGAAATTTAAATACACTTTTATATATTAACTGTCCTTTCCTTATTCCTATTGTTTAAAATAAAGCAGCAAAACGCATTCCTGGCGACTAACAGTTAGAGTAAGTACTTATTTGCCACTAGATGGACATAGTGGTATTTTCCCTCCCCATCCAATTATAAGGTAACGCAATAGTTTATCGCGACGACACAACGCAGCAGTGAAATTCAAATACATGTTTATGTATTAACTGTCCTTTCCTTACACCTGTCGTTTAAAATAAAGAAGCTTTCCTGATGACGAACACCTAAAATACGTACTTATTATTTGCCACCAGATGGCTGTATTACCTACAGCTCTATTTTTCTTCTTCAATGCTAAGGGAATGCACCCGGTTATGGAAACAATGATGCAAGATAACTGTGAAAATCAAATATATTTCTTATGTATTAACTATCGTTCCCTTGGTCACATCGTTTAAATAAAGAAATAAGTATATTTTGTTCTAATTCTTTAAAACGAACAAGTTATAAACAATGCACACAACCATAAACACTTCTTGGAATCTGAAAATGGCGGAGAAATGACTAGATCCATTTTAGGTTTAACTTTCTATTGCAAATGGTGTTATTGACATTGTGTAGCTAGCTAAAGAACATGAAGATACCCGCGTCACCACCACACTACAATTGCGGTGCTCTTAATACATTTGATCAAGTAATATTTTGAGTTAAATGGAGAAACGTAATACACAAAGCTATCATCAAATAAAATCTTATCAAGTGTCCAACCAGATCAACTTGCTCTTCGGCGAACTCCTAAAATACGTACTTATTTGCCGCCAGATGGCGTAGTACCTACTGCTTTATTTTTCTTCCCCATTCAGTGCTAAGGGAATGCACCCCGTTTACCCGTTTATGGAGATAATGACGCAAGGTAACTGTGACAATCAAATATATTTCTACGTATAACTATGGTTCCCCATGTCACATCGTTTAAATAAAGAAACAAGTATATTTTTTGTTATAATTCTGTAAAATGAACAAGTTATAAACTATGCACATAACCATTAACCCTTCTTGGAATCTGAAAATGGCGGAGAAATGACGGGACCCGTTTTAGGTTTAACTTCCTATTGCAGATCAACATCTGCCATTACTGTTATTATGCCAACGACATCTAGGTTGCCCACGCTGTTAACTGCATGTCATCCTTTCCACAATACCTTATGGGTGCTCTGACTCCGTCCTTTTCGCAATACCAACTATATATGCAGATCATAGCGCTTCATTGCGCTTTTCAGATTCAAAGGCATTATTAGATATTTGCAATGGTAAATTCCTGTTGACACTTCTATTGGCCTTATTTCGTTTCCATCACTGCTTTGTCACATCACAACGTCAAAGGAAGAATTAATATCGAAAGTGTTTCCAAATACTTGTGCAAATTACAAAAACTGTGCTTGGTTGAGCGAACGAGCCTTTTTAGCAGCAACCAATAAGAATGTACATTATTTGAATATAAAAATTCAGGTTAAAATTGATGGACAAATGCTAGCATTTAAGTTGATTGATTCCATTACCAATCCAAATGAAGTCGTCAATTATCTTACCGAGTTCCTAAATCCATTGGATTTGCCAAGAATACCGCCACACAAATTACAGCTCAAGGTTGACTCGGTGATAATTATGCTACGCAATTTCAATCGGCGAAAATTATGCAGCGGAACAAAACTCACTGTCAAAAAAAAATATGAAAATTTTTATTTAAGCTGTTATAAGATAGAAAAGCTCAAAGGCGAGGATATACTTATTTCAAGAATACCATTAATGTCCACCGACTTTCCTTTTGAATTTAAGCGCGCCTTGTATTCGCAATGACAATAAATCCCAAGGCCAATCGTTAGAAGTATGTGGAATATACCTTGAATTGTCGTGTTTTTCGAATGGGTAGTTGTACGTTGCGTGCTCGAGAGTCGGCAAACCATCGGCGCTATTTGTTTTCTCTCCGGAAGGAAAATTGTGCATTACAAGACATTACAATAAAGTATTGTCAAAATATTTAATTGTGTTTTACTTCATTGCATGGTCGTACTGTAAACGAAAGATTTTGTCCGAGTTCTTTTCATTAGATACACCGCCCATGCGAAGCCGGAAGCTAGTTTACAATATTAAATGCAAGACAAATAGAAATTCCGATTTATATCAATGAAGAACTAGAGGTACTGTTTCTTGTGTGTCACATATACTGTAATTATTTCTGGTATCAAACATACATGCAGGAGATCAGAGTTCTGGTGCATATGTTACACGTCATAACACTAACTACAAATAAAACTGACATAAAAAGTGGGAAACATATCTGACAGCCATAGAATGCGAACACTAATTACGCAAGAGAGCTGACTTTACAGTTCATGGAGGTCATTACTGAATGCTAGCGTCCATTTCCTGCTGGTTAGTGCTGCAAGGATGATGAAGGCTAGACAAAAAGATAAGTTCTGGCGTATCGCTGCACTGTATACCGAAATTGTGACAATTGTACGGAGTGGCACATGTATACGGAGCCCAGAGCACCCCCAAAATTGGCTAAGCATGAAAAATTTCGAAAGTTACACTTGGACGTTGAGCAATCTGTGAATGGCCAGTATAAACCCAGCCTAATACATTTCTTAGAATTTTGACGCTAGAACAATAAGGGTTTGAATGCGGGGCTGGCAGCTAAGGGAATGAAAGGGGGGCACTCGCTAAGTAGAATTATTGCTGTTGATATCTAAATACCAAGTAGTGCAATGTGTTATAAAGGTTGTAGATACATAGAATTCAGGGAGATCACCAATCTAAGGCTATTTGATATGTAATACCCATTTATCTAGAATTCTAGACAATAAATAACTAACATGTATAACAAGAACACTCACTCATTGCAACTATAACAATGTTGTTTTTTTATATATTTAAACCGGGTGTTTTACACTTTATGTGTGTGTGTGTGTGTGTGTGTGTGTGTGTGTGTGTGTGTGTGTGTATATATATATATATATATATATTTTTTTTTTTTTGCAACACATGTTACCAAGATATTATTGTTGTTCCACACAAGTGTCAGCATTGCACTTTTAACTCACCTAACAGAGGAAAACGCTTCGCAGAAGTGTTACTCCGTTTAAGTGTTCACATCGAGTGTATACCAATTATATTGTACATTCAGAAAAAGAAATAATTTGTTAACGATGCATCAACTGTCAGGATTATAACAGCAGCGCCCATTCGTTTCATGTGAATTATTTTGAACTAGCGATGTTGGGATCAGAGGACTAGCGCTTGATTAACTGAACTGCCCACATTGACTCGTTCATTGTGAAAGTATATTTTGTGGCGTTGTGTAATTTACGCCACTAGAGTATGTGAGAGTAGGTGTATTTTGTACCATATGAATGTATTTAGGATATCTAATCAGACCACTCGCCTCTCACCCAGTCGGCCCGGGTTCGATCCCAAGCGACCGCATGCGAGATTTGTGTTGGACAAAGTGGAGCAGGGGCGGGTTTTCTCCGGGTTCTCCGGTTTCCCCCGCCATCACATTCCACCGGGGCTCCATCTTCATGTTCCATCAGGGTCATCGCCTGCGCTTCCAGAGCAGTAAAAGCGGGCGTTAAACATTACCATATACATATATATCTAAGGCTATAACAGTAGAGGAAAGTTGAGTGTCTGGCTGTGATTCCTTCCAATGGCTATCACTTCAAGCGAAGCCTTGATTAACAACGTTTCGTGATAGTTGGAAGGAATAGCTAATTTGAGTTGGACCTTGCAAGGCAACGCCGACGTACACACTACGAACCAAGACGTACAGGACCATGGACTCATGACTATTAGACAAAGAAACTCCAACCAAGATATTTCAAACTCAGGTCAGGCCTTAGAAAGAATTTGTGTAATGTAGCAGTATTAAGAAGTATCTCTTCTCCATTTTACATATTATTTGTACATTAAAGGTACAGAAATGCACTTCTATACACACAGGTTTTCATACACGTGCGTGTGTAAATTCTTGTTACTTGTATTCGAAATTAGTTAGATGTGCAAATTCTAATACGAGGGCCGTTCAGAAAGTAGCCTCCGGTTGATTGCAAGAAATTCACCAAGTTCAATAAAAATATTTTAATATATACATCTTACAACTACATCTTTGCACTATTTTTCTACATAGTTTCCATAACGATTGAGGCACTTATCGTATCTGTTCACAAGCTTTGAAATTCCTTCTGCATAAAAATCACCCGCTTGTGCCTGGAGCCAGCCTGTGACCGCATCTTTGAGCTCTTCGTCGACATCAAACCTCTGGGACCCGAGCCATTTCTTCATATGCATGAAGAGGTGATAATCGCTTGGTGCCAGATCTGGGCTGTAAGGTGGATGGTTGACAACGTCCCACTTGAAGGACTCAAGAAGGGCTGTTGTTCTGCGAGCAGAGTGAGGACGGGCGTTATCGTGCAAAAAAACGATACCGGAAGTCAGCATACCACAGCGTTTGTTCTGTATAGCCCGTCGTAATTGTTTTAGTGTTTCACAGTACACGTCTTGATTAATGGTCGTCCCACGTTCCATGAATTCAACCAACAACACGCCTTTTGCATCCCAAAACACCGTTGCCATCAATTTTCGGGCAGAAAAATCTTGCCGGGCTTTTATTGGTTTGGTAGGTGAATTTGAATGTGCCCACATCTTTGATTGTTCTTTTGCCTCAGGGTTCACGTACTTAATCCAGGTTTCGTCCCCGGTCACGATTCTGTTTAACAATGGTTCACCTTCGGCCTCATAACGTGACAGAAAGTCTAATGCAGAGGCCATTCTTTGAGTTTTGTGGTGGTCGGTAAGAATTTTGGGCACCCATCGTGCACAGAACTTACGGTAACCCAATCTTGTCACTATCTCGTACAAGAGAGTCTTAGAACTCTGTGGAAAATCAGTAGACAACTCCGACATTGTGAAACGTCGGTTTTCACGAACTTTTGCATCAACTGTCTGAAAGAGTTCGTCCGTGACCAATGATGGTCTACCACTCCTCTCTTCATCATGAACGTTTTCTCGTCCACTTTTAAATAAACGTACCCATTCACGGACCACTCCTTCACTCATAACTCTTGGTCCGTACACGGCACAAAGCTCACGATGAATAGCTGCAGAATATCCTTTGGCTGTAAAAAACCTTATAACAGCACGCACTTCACATTTGGCGGGGTTTTCTATTGCAGTACACATTTCAAACGGCCACAAACACTAAACTAGCGCAGGTACGACTTTCACTCGACCACGGCTTGATGCCGACTGACCTGCTGAGTGCATGAATGCACAGATGGCGTCGCTACTCCCCCCACTACCCGCACTGTGACCGATCGGAGGTTACTTTCTGAACGGCCCTCGTAGTATTGTAACTACCTCGCTCTATTTGCGTAGTCAAAATTCAAATATAAATTCAATATTTACCATGGCCCAATTACATACGACTATTTCTGCTATTACAGTAAAATTCTGTGCTGAAGATGGAGATTGTAAGATTTATGAAAAAACATATAAATGATTTCAATTCTATGTTCAGAGTTTTTATTTAGATATGTTATAATTATTTCTATCTATACTAAAGCGAAGTTGAACGTGTTCTCATTTCTGGTAATTGCTTCGATTCCTTTGAGATCAAGTGTTCCTGACAGTTTTAACCATTATTTTAAATTAAGTTTGCAACCATTCTTCCGCTTCCTTGTGGAAAATAACAGGGTCTACAGTTCGTAAAAGAGGCTCCTTTGCCGAAAAGCCGTAAAAAGGCCTCCACTTCTTTAAGTTTTACGGGCAAAACGTAAAGTTAGCAAGTGTGTGTGTAATCATTTATGATTTATAAATTAAGATGAAAACAAAGGTGTATATACTGAAAATAGTATTTTGAAGATGCCAGGTTCTGACTTAACACCACCGAAGTATTAAGTAGCATTCTACTCGGTAAGAAATTAACATTTACAAGATTGTGCTGCAGCACAGTAGGGTTAAGTAATGTGGATATTGCAGTTAAAAGCTTCTTAATTTTCACTACCGCGTCTGCAATCTGAAAATCCCTCTCAATTGTCATACAAACTGTACTTCTAATATTTTCCAATGAACAGATTTTGCTTACCTTGTGGATGCGCCCGGCGATGGACACCCTTGGCCATGGCAACGCAACAGGGGACGTGTCGGGGGGCGAGGGAGGACACCGGGTCTGCCAACGGTCTGCCATGTGATCACACTTCGCGATCACAGCTCAGCTGAAACAACAGAAAAATATATCAATTAAATTATTTCACCATAAAAACATTATACACATCTAAAATGGGAAAAATTCTCGATCCTTGATAAACTTTCGAGACAAAAACTTTTAATATAAATGTAATTCTTCAAACATTTTATAAGCAGAACCTATTTGCTGTTTTGCCTTGTTTTGCCTTTCTGGTCATTTAAATTACAAAAGTGACTTTTAAATGTGCATGCACTTGTAAGTAAAAATAATAACTAAAATTAAAACTTGATTTTTTTTGTAATATTGCTTGGCCCTGTTATGCTCTTGTTCAGTTGCTTTCAGATGATCATTATAAGCTCTTTGAAGGTTGAGTAAGACATACATAGACCAAGTATTTAATTTTGGACTTAGGATCAGGGACCCAGTACACCATCCTAAATGATATATCGTGGTTAATAAACAAACATATATTTTTAATAACTTAAACGTCAACTGAATATTTAATTATTACCCAGCAATTATTATTCCTCCAATTGCATGTGAGAAAATTATTTCGAAAAATCAAATAATATACTGCTGGGTCAACGATTGAGTGAGTGGGAAGTTATTCACGTTGCCTCAGCCGCATTGTCAGTAAAATTGCTACTCTAATGGTTTACGTATCGCACCCATGGTGTAGTGGTTACCATACTAGCCTCTAAAATCCAAGATTGCACAGGTTCAAATCTTGTGGAGGGTGACAGATTTTTTTGGGGCGCAAACATCTTAAAATGGCCTCCTTCAGAAGGGAAGTAAAGGCGGTGATCTCATTTAATGTTTATTTGCACGTAAAAGAACCCCATACTTTAAAAGAAGAAGGTTCCTGGGCAAAATTCCGCAATTTTGCGTCCGCAAGTCGTGATTTAGTCCTACAGTGCCATCTGAGGGCGACGAGCTGATCCACCTTCACCAATGCGCATAGCGGTTGGATATTCACCAACTGGAAATTCAAATCCGATCGCGGAAACTCGTAACGATGTCCTATGCTCCATTAAGAGTTACAGGAAATAACTAATTAAACTAAATGGTTAACGGGCACTTTGCCTTTGTTTAACAGAAGCCTCTCCGGTAACACACACCCCAGGCATTGTGTGTTCTCGGAAGTAGCTGATGTTTCACGCTGCATCAATGAGCGTGTCGCCTCAGCCAATAAAAAAAAAAAAATAAATAAATAAATAAATAAAAATCATAAAAGACACAGTTAACTCCTAGTTGAGTGAAACACATCGTTGCAACACATCTCCCCTTTCCTCTCTCATTCTTCTTCTAAGAAGTAAATATCCACACGTGGAGTACGAACGCTTGCTTAGATAAAACATGTTTTCGTGACACTGAATACCTTAATCCTCCCACCCGGCCTTGATGCGCCGCATATTAATCATATGCCTAGCAGAATAATATGCATACGAACTTGCAGTTTGCTGAGAGACTTGTCCAAGCTCAAGGCACACGCGCCGCCGCCGGCGCCATCTTTAGCTTTACATTATCCCACGATTGGCACGATCTGACCACAAGAAGAAGGCGAGCAAGTGGAATTTTTCTGCCCTGGTGATAAAATTCTTATACGCTCTCACCAACAAGCGTACCTACTTGTAAACATTACTGTCAGATAGCTCGCCGCTAGCAACGAGAACCTGAACGCATACTTTGATTGAAGTATTTTGAGACACTGAAAAGGGGAGATAAGGACGCCACGTGGCTGCACGTCAGCTGCCAAAAACAGCCGCCACGCATAAACGCTTCCCACTTTTGCCACTCGGATTGTCGCAAAAGACTGACCAAAGAATACGTCATTATATCGCAGAAGTTGTAGGATGTGACAGCATGGATCACACATACACAACACGCGCGCGCGCGCGCGCATTCACATTTCGTAGTAAACAAATCGACTATGTGAGAAGACAGCCTCTTCTCGTTTATGTAGTCGGCTTAACCTCCCCTTATGCAGGGGTGACACCCCCCCCCTAGGATTTACAAGCGGGTCCTGTCACATAATGAAGAACCTGGAACCAGTGATCGGCCCATAGCCAGGTATGGGCGTGAGGAAGTGGATGACATGAAATATAAGCGAAATGGACGATAGGAAAGGAAATGATGGAACAATCGGTGGAATGAGTGGAGGGGGAAATCGGAGGACCCGGAGAAAACCCGCCCAGACGCCGCTTCGTCCACCACAAATCCTACCCCTTGGGATCAAACCCGGGCCGCCTATATGGGAGGCGAGAGGTCCAGCCACTCAACCACGGCGCCGTCAAGGCCCTTCTCGCACCTCTTAATTCCACTCGCCTTCTTCTGGTAGCTCAATGGTATAGTTTATTCACAATTTTACCACTGGTTCAATAGCATGAAATAGTGGTAACACATATAAGGTAATTCAACCCCTCTTTTTGGCTTCCTCTATTGATGATTAAGTCGAAATGAGGCTGAAATATTTGTAAAAAAGACGACTAACGCCTTTGTTTAATTCCAAAATATTATTAAAAGTTCCATAAAATTACGATTGATGTAAAACGGCTTGTTAGTCTACTGCTGACTGAGCATAATCCTTTGACTTCTATTCTGACGTATTTACTGCTGTATAAAAGGTCTGCACGTGTATGTAAACCACCTTAAAAGTTCGATTCAAACTTGCCTAAATGGTTTGGTCCTATTGTCAAAAGAAAATGAAAGGGCGCGACATTTTAACGTTGATACCGTCGTTAATTTCTTTGCCGATATCGAATAAAGATAGAAAAGCTTTAAACCTCAAGTTTAAGTGTGATTTTAATGTTGAGTAACCAATTCGCTTTCCCGATATCAAGGAAACGGGAACTTTAGGCTTTACTAATTTTAGACTTTGTTTTTATTACTTTAAAACTGTCTTTTAAGGTATTTTACATTAACTTCATTAATGTCTATTAGTGGCATAGTTGAATGATATTTATTTTATTTAATTTTATGAAAAATGCAATTCATTTATGCATTCAAGTCCAAATTATTTTGTTTGAAAAACGCCCAATTTTATATAAACAGAATTTTGAACTCCTGAATTAGCTTTGGCAATTGTAGTTAAGTCTTTGTTTGAACGTTTTGCAACGAGGCCTTCCAGAATTTAACTGATTAGGGTTTAAAACATGTAATGCATGATATATTTTTAGAAAATTTCAAGTGTTAGATATATAATTTATATTGTTGAATATAACGAACATTATTAAGAAATAATATTCAGCTTTATTATGTTATTGGAGACCACCATGAGGGTTATTTTTGTGATATAATTATGCTGAACAAATATGGGATAACATGTTCAGCTAACTTGGTTGAAATCGGCAATTTTACTACGGAGTGCCCCTTATTAAATATGGTTCGCAGGTTCAGTGTTCGCATTAATGTGAAGCGAATGTCCATGCAAGCATTCCGAACAAGCTTGTAATTTTGTCAACACTCATTGGAAATGTTCTGTCATCTCGAATGACATGAAGTAGATAGGAGAATACACTTTTGAAAAAAAATTTTGTTGCAGATAAAGCACTTTAACGAATACTAAGAAATATGTAAATCTCGGAAAGCACACAATTTATGTTCCATATGTTGTTGTTTTTTTTTTTTTCCTTTCTTTCTATTTTTCTGGAGTTAAACGTCTCAGAGATATTCGTTGTTATTGTTTTACATTTTCCAGTACTTATAATTTTCTCAAATGGGAAGACTGATTTTATTTCTCCTCGTCATGCAAAGAGAACAGACTTTCAAAACCATTATATAGCAGCTCGTTCTTAAAATATTTCAGCCTAGCGTATTCCCTTATTCCCCTTGTAATTACAAAGAAGCATAACCATTTCTGTTAATGTGTTTCGGCGGTATTTATATTTTTGTTAGTTAGATTTTACTTATTTCTTATAGATTACCAATTGCACAAAAGTGGTTCAGAATAAAGAGAACCTCAGAGGCTACTCACAGAAAATTCAAGATATAAATTTTGTTAGGATAACAGCTTAAATATAGGTATATTAATCAAAATCGTTAGAGACATTTTGAGAAAATAAAAACTAAGTGAGCTTTATCATGTTAACGGTAGTTTGGTAGTCTAATTCTTATTATTGTTGTATTTTTATTTTGTCTTCCCAAAAGGATCGTTTTCGTGGAAAAGTAGCTAAAAATATGTAGAGTCCAATTACAATAAATATTCTGAAATGTTTACTTTCGTTTGAAAGCAATCCTGATAGACGATTGGTTGAATGGTCAGCACTCTCGTTTATCAGCTCAGAGGTTTCGAGTTCATAAAGCCAACGTTAAGAATGCCAATGTTTTGACCCAAAAGCCCCAATATAGAAATGAAAAAAAGTGAAAAAGGTTGTATATTCTATATTCATCACAAATAAATAGATCTATTCAATGAATATATAATCTCCCTCCACGATATGCCGTTGAGAAAAGAATAACATTCAGATCAATAGTATCAGAAATGGTTACGGCATAAATTGCGTGATTCGACTAGATCTATATTTTTACGTAGTCCAATATGTTTCTCAATTACCTATACAAAAGTGGTTCGGAATAGTGGACCAAAGGCTACTCCCAGAAAATTCAAGATATACATTTTATCATGAAAATGAATCTAAGTTATGGCATTTTAAACAAAATCATGAGAGTCATTTTTGAGAAAATAAACAATAAGAAGACGTTAGCATGTAAAGGATAGTTTAGGGTGGAGATATTTCCTCGAAAATCTTCTTGTCTCATCCTTAAAAAATCCTGATCTAGATTACAAATTTCATAATTAACAGTTTCATGTTTACTTTCTCTACTCATATATAGTAGCTAGAGAAGGTATTTTACTCCATCTAAAAATTAGTTACCTAGATTTCACTGGAAATACACGCTTTGAATAAAAAAAAAAAAAAAAAAAAAAGGCATACTTAAAAAATTGCCTGTGTGTCTGAAGAGCATTAGTCAAAAACAAATGACGGTTATATACCAAATTTCATATTTATGTTCAGTATCTCCAAGGACACGACACGAAGATGTTACAGAACCCCACACCTTTACTTGGAAAATGATTGAAAATGTTGATTTTCTCAAAAAATGGCTCTAACATACATATTAACATACCAAGATATACATGCTTTATGGAAAAATTGTACATTTTGATAGCGTCTGAAGACCTATTTATTCTGGATGACTTTTGCATAACTGGTAAACCGTAACAGAAAAATACAACTACATAAAAATTTCCTACCTCCTTAAAATACACCATATACTTTTTTTTTTTTTTTTTTTTTTTTTTTTTTTTTTTTTTTTTTTTTTTGTTAATGGAGTTAACGATTTCCAAGACATTTCTTGTTGGTTTAAATTGTTCAATACTTTTTCAAATGGAAGCCGTTATCTCTCTCTCCCTCCCTCTCTCCCCTCACTCCCTCTCCCTCTCACACAAAGAGAGACTAATTTCAAAACGATCACATACTACATATCTCTTTAACACTTGCCCCTACAAAGAAATAAGAAATAAGACAATTTCTATTAGTATTTATTTCGAGTAGCATTAAGTAGAAAGAAGAATAAGCTTTTATAAGAATAGTTTATTTGAGAAAAAGCCAAGTGAATAAAACACATGCGATGTTTACTTTCTTTAAACGTACTATGTATATACCTAGTGCATAGAGAAGGTATTGTAAAGCACCCAAAATTCGATTTCGAGATTTCACCGGAAATACATGTTTGGGCCCCCCTGAATCCAAAATAAAGCATTTCTGGAAAAAGGTCCGTGTGTGCGTGCGTACGTGTGTGTATGTGTGTGTGTCTGGACAGCATAGCTCAAAAACGAAAAGACTTAAATACCAAACTTGGTATTTAAGTTTGGTATCTTGCAAGGCTGTGTCACGGAGATTTTCAAGAAAATCCCCCACCCCCATCTACCCTTTATATGGAACTTTTTTTCGAAAATTTTGATTTTCTCTAAAATGGCTCTAACGATTTTAATTAAAATATCGTATATTAAAGATAAATAATATGTATATCTTGAATTGTCTGGCAATAGCCTCTGAAGACGACTTTATTCTGGATAAATTTTACGGAATTTTGTATAACTGTTAAACCGTAAGAGACAAAAACTTATCACACAAAAATTGTAGGGCACATTAAAACATACAATTTATTTTATAATCATTTTTTTCGTGCAGTTGATGATGTTTGAGATATTCCTTGCTTTTGGTTTCAGCTTTAAAAAACTTATACTTTTCTCATACAGGAATTTGTCAACTCCATTCTGTAGAAACTAAGGAACTTCAGTCACATAGCAACCAGCTTTTGACTATCACTTTAACCTATGGTACTCCCTTATTTCGCTTCTACTTACAAGGAAGCAAGACTGGTACAGAGATGTAGAGAATGTCATGTGAATGGAGCTATCAGATATTTTAGTTATGCTATTCACAAAAACACGCGGACCTTTTTCTGAAAAGCTTTTGGCAGAGTTCGGGGGCCTGAAAACATGTATTTCCGCTGAAATTCAAGGCAGAACACAGTGCTTCCTCTATTTATTGTAAGTATGTAATAAAGGAAAAACGATTTTGTTTAAAATACCGTATAATTAAAGAAACATCACAAATAAAATGTATAGGTATCTTGCATTTTTTGGAATAGCTACTGAAGTCCTCTTCATTCTTGATGAATTTTACTGAATTTCTGGTTAACGCAAGAGATAGACAAAAATTTACCACACAAAAAATGTAGATCTCGTTAAAACACACAATTTGTCATATGCATTTTTTTGATGGAGTTTGACCTTTTCGATATATTCCTTGTTAGTGGTTTCAGTTTTAAACCACGTAACTTTCTCAAACTGGAGGTCACCTTACGTTTCATCACAATTTTATTTCACTATTCGCTGTTAAAATGAACCAAACTTCAGTTGTTCACATTGCGACAAGTTTTCTAAAAGATTTGTCTTTAGCCTTGTGTATTCCCTTATTTCCCTTCTGCTTACAAGGAAGCAGGAAATAAGAGATTTATTTCGATTAGCATGGTGTAGATAAAAGTGTAATCTTTTGCGAGAATAGTTTGTTTCCAGAACAGTTAGAGAAAGGCATATGAATGGAACACATCAGACTTTTTCGGAAAGTGTTTTTTTGGCAGCTAGCATCTGTATATAGCAGAAAGATGAGCGTTTCATTCACCCCTTACACCTTCCAGTGAACTCGGCGATTCACCTCTTGGACGCAAATACCACAAGACAAACAATTGAGCTCCGCGGCAGCCGCTACCAGACCGCGTATAGCAGCTTTAAACGGAAATTAATTACTTTAAAGAGAAAGAGTGCTGTAGGCGATTTTGTGCATTTAAACGGGCTTTCTGAAGCTTGCAACTGGATTCTCACAAAATGTTATAATGCTCCTGGATTGCAATGTTATAACTTTTGAGTAAGTAGATCTTCGTTTATTATAAAAAGAAAAAAGTCCGATGTTATATGATCTTCTTTTTTAACCCATTGTCATTTCTTATTTTTACTTTCGCTACACGTACTTAGTACATAGTGTATACTGCATTCCACAAAAATTGGATAGCAAGATTTCACCGAAAATACATGTTTTGAAACCCCTAAATCCAAAAGAACGTTTTTAAAAAATGTCCGCATGCGTGTCTGTGGGCAGCATAGCTCGAAAACGAAAAGTTCGTTAAATACCAAACTTAATATTTAAAATCGGTATCTTCCAAGGATGCGACACGAAGATTTTAAAGAAAATCCCATAACACCAAACAACCTTTTACATGGATTTTTGATATTCTCAAAAATGGCTCTAACGATTTTGAGTTTAGTATTTAACAGTCTTTTCGTATTTGAGCTATGCTGTCCACAGATACACACACATACACACGGACCTTTTTCTGAAAATGTATTTTTTGGATTCAGGGGGTCCTAAAACATGTATTTCCGGTGAAATCTCGACATTGAATTTTTGGGTGGAATACAATACTTCCTGTATACACTATATACATAGTACGTATAGAGAAAGTAATAATGTTTTGTAAGAAAATATTTTAATTGCAGAACAGGTGGAGACAGTCTTGTGAATGGAACACATCAGTTTTTTTCTACCATTTCGTTTTAATCGAGATAAACCTTTGTAGGAATATCTTCACTACACGTTTACTACAGATACAAAGGCAACAGCGAATTAAATTTTGAAGAACTGGATGCTATTAACATTCTTTAGTCTTTTATTGCAATCGCTACTGTTGACAGGCGTTTAAAAGAATTACAAAATGTTGAACACATTAAAAACATTAATAAAGCTATCTCTTAAATGTTTTGTCATAAAAGAGTTATGATATAAGTTTCTACATTTTTCAGTAAGTTTTCGTCTATCGCTTAACATTTACAAGGAAGAAAATATTGAAAATTATTTTCGAATGAAGAGGACTCGACAGGCTATTGCCAGAAAATTCAAGACATGCATTTTGTTTTCGCACAAATATTAACCAAAATAGTTGGTATGCTAATCAAAATTCTATTTATATCATCTTAATTCTACTTATAACTAGTAAGATCATTTCTGCTAATGTTTGTCTCAATTGCGCGAGTAGAAGGAAGAATAATATTTTGTAAGAATATTCATTATGGCTTCAGGGACAGTCCCTGATGAAGACCATGGAGTGTGCAATGGTCGAAAGCTTGGATTTTATATACCTGACACGGCTGATTACCCGTGAAGCCATAATGAATAACATTCGCCGTGAAAGCTACAAATCTTACTTTGTAAGAATAGTTTACAGAACACGTTCACAAGTCGTGTGTATGGAACACATCAGATTATTTTATGCTGTTCTCTCACTCACCACAAACACACGCATGCACGCGCGCGCGCACACACACACACACACACACACCAAGGTCTTTTCTCCAAAGCTTTTTGTTTTTTTAAATGAAGGTGTCTCAAAACTGATTTCCGGTGAAATCTCAGTATCGTATTTTTAGTTGCTTCTCTACCTACTGTGTACGTGTTGGAGAAAGTAAAAACAAATGAAACGGTGTTCTTGGCTACATACATAAAACCGTAATTTGGTTTTGGATTAATAAATGACATCTACTAAGCAGACATATGACGGGCTATACATAAATCCGTATAATTTAGTTTTGGATTAATAAATGGCATTTACTAAGCAGATATATGAGGGGCTATACATAAAACCATATAATTTGGTTTTGGATTAATAAATGACATTTACTAAGCAGATATATGACGGACTATCTGACAAAACTGAATTTTAAAATTTCTATATGTACATAGATAGGTGGATATTAGATTACCTTTCATTGAAGTGGCTACACCAATAGGCATGCAAGTTGTTATACCAGATGGCGCAACTGCCTGTATTTGATAAGCAGTATATCCCTTTATGCGTTGAAAGAGTTAAAGAACTCAACGGGGGTTTTTCAAGTAAAAATACGCCAGTGAAAAACTGCAGAGAGCAACCTTTGTTTTACCCCTCGCAATGTGCGTGACCCGCTCACCATTTCCGCTGATAGCAAGACGGGTAAAAAACCAGTTCCCACTAGCAGGTTTTAACTTGAAATAGCCCCTTTGAGTTCTGCAACACGAAGGGGGCAGCTGGGTCTTGTATTACATACTTTAGACCACGTTATCTCAATTATTTCTCCCAAGATTTATAATTGGAAATAAAATAAAAACATCTAAATTATCTCGCGTTATATTCAGATTTTTATTTAGATTAACAAATTCTATAGGATGAATATTTCATAAGTTGCAACGATGTTTCATTACTAATTATTCACGTATCTAAAGTGTCGCATTCCAAGTATAAGGAAGAGGCACAAGTTTGCGCTTTGTTAACCCTTTTTTACGTTTTAAATGTTTAATAATACCTCAGAGCAAACTTTATTAGCGACCTTTAAAATATCACATTACATATACATTGCATAACTAGGAGAAGAAGGCAGATGGGAAGGAGAGAGGAGTGGGGGACAAAAACGGCTTCTATTCTTATATAAAATAAACTTGAGCTGCATTATACAAACATTTGATGTGCTCCAATCATATGCCTTTCTTTAGCTATACTGCATCAGATTGTTCTTACAAAAGCTGATCCTTCTCTCTACTTCGTGCCAGTAAAGATAACCAGAAGATAGCAGAAATTGTTGTATTAATTACACCATTATAAGTTGAAGGAAAATAAGGGAATGCACTGGGCTAAAGCGATAGTCAAATTCTTAAAATCTTTGTTGTCATTGAAATTCGCTTATTTGCGTGGCCAAAAGTTTAATAAAACCCCATATGAGAAAAGTTTAGACATTTTAAAACTGAAACCAATAACAAGGAATATCTCGGAAACATTCAACTATACAAAAAATCTGATGTGTTACACTCACATGACTTTCTCTAGCTGCTCTACAAAACTCATACAAAAGATTATTCTTCTTTGTACACAATGCTAATCAAGATAAAGTTAGCAAAATGTTATTATTACTTAGTTCCTTATAAGTAGAAGAGAATAAGGGAATGCACTATGCTAAAGTGCTTATCAAGTGTTTTAAAAGATATCGTTATGCGATCATCATTGCAAATCACTTCTTTGCTTGGCCAGGAGTAGAACAAAAGAAAAACACGACACTTCCTGTGTGAGTAAGTATTTCACAATTGAAACCAATAACAAGGAATATCTCGAAAACGGTTACCTCCACAACAAAAACGTGAAGGACAAAAATTGTGTGTTTTGTCATGAGGTACATTTTTTATGCAGTACGTTTTTTTCTACCTCTTACGGTTTAGCAGTTAAGCAAAATTCAGCAAAATTCATCCAGAATAAAGAGGTCTTCAGAGGTTATTCCCAAAAAATTCGAGATATACATTTTATTTCGGACATAAATAGTTTTAATATACGGGATTTTAATCAAAAACGTTAGAGCCATTTTTAAGAAAGTCAAAATTTTCGAAAATTTTTCCATGTAAAGGGTAGTTTGTGGTGGGAGATTTTTTTTAAAATCCTCGTGTCGCATCCTTGGAAGATACTAAACCTAAGTACCAAGTTTGATATTTAACGGTCTTTTTGTTTCGGGGCTATGTAGTCCACAGACACACACACAGACCTTTTTTTAAAAATGCTTTTTTCGCAATCAGTGGACCCCAAAACATATATTTCCGGTGAAATCTCGGTATCGAATTTTTGGGTGCATTACAATACCTTCTCTATCCCTATGTAAATTGTACATATGGGGCTAGAGAAAGTAAAAAATGTGTATGACAAACTGTCCTTTAACGAGATCTATGTTTTTTTGTTGTTTTTTTTTCCCTATCTCTAACGGTTTACCAGTTATGCAAAAGTCATCCAGAATGAAGGTCTTCAGAGGCTATTCCCAGAAAATTAAACCTATACATTTTATCTGTCATGTAAATATCTTTAATATACGGTATTTTAATCGTTAAGACATTTTTGAGAAATTCAACATTTTCGAACATTTTTCCATGTAAAGGGTAGTTGGGGTGGGGGATTTTCCTCAAAATCTTAGTGTCTCACCCTAAAGATACTAAACTTAAATACCAAGTTTGGTATTTACCGACTTTTCGTTTTTGAATTATCGTTTTCACGGACACACACCTACACACAAATACGGGTCATTTTCAATTTTTTATACAGGGGACCCTAAAACGTGTTTTTCCGGTGAAATGTCACAATCCAATTTTGGGTGGGATGCAATATCTTCTCTACCTATGTGCATTGTATATGCGTGCAACAGAATTTAATACTTTATTGTAACAGATAAGTGCAATTTCCCAGAAAACAACTCAATATTGTTCTTTCTGTTGGGTAATTAAGCATCAGGCAGTGATTTCTCGATAAGTTGCTACAATGAAGCGCATTTAATATTCCATTGCTCCCAAGAAAGTCTGAACTGAAATTAAAAACTCAAATATATATGAGACAACCCAAATTAACGAACTCTGAATCTGCATTTTATTTTGTCTCAATGCCTTTTTAGAAAGTGCTATTTCGATCATAGAAATAAATAACAGCTTTGAAAATATAAAAAAACTGCATTTTAAAACAAATTGTTTGCATAATAATAAAGTATTGTATTTAATATATTATACCAATAAAATAATTATTATTGTTATTGTTATTATTATAAGTGATATTCAGATTTTCCTTGCTTCCTCTTCTATAGCTGACAGGTTGAAGAAGAAAGCCAATTTCGCTAAAATGTGTGGATTGATAGTAGAGGGCCAATAAGGTGGTCTTTATGTAAAAACTTTACTAGTGCAAGGTATCAGGTGTTGTCACTTCTGAAAACACCCAGGGCGTCAGCAGGACGTGTTGGTTACATCCATTAACCCCCCTTCGGCGACGTAATAGATGACTTATGTTTTTTCATCGTGGACCTTGTGACACTTTTACCAGGCGCCCGCGCAATGACTCAATTAACGAGGGGACAATGCTAGTAAGCAAGCTTCTTCGTGAAATGAGGTCAGGTCAGGATATGTTCCCATGGTGACAACGATTCCAGCAGTCGATAGTGCAGAGTAAATATCTTCCATCCTTTTAGGAGCTTCACAGTATCCATCAACTAGCGCATAGATTTTCTAAGTCATTTGTATCGAGGTTTAATAAATTTACAATTTATGGCAATTTAATCACAGATTCAAGGCCTCGAAGCACTTGCACACTAAAGAATCATCAGAAAGCCGTCTGAAAAAACTGGATAAAATTTTAATGCACAGCTTCGATGTCATTTTCTCTTATATATATAATTTCTTACGTTTACATATACTTATTTATTATATTATTTATTTTATAAGGGCTATTTGTTCAACATAGTTTGCAATAATACGAAAATATTCATTGGATATAGTTTCACTTAAGTAAAACTAACAATTTTACAGGATGACGCAGTATTTGGTTGGTTGATAAACAGTTGATCTAAATACCAATCTTTGTATTAAGTTGCAAGGATGCGGCACAAATATTTTCAAGAAAATCCATATACCCCAAACCAACTTTTCTATGGAAAACATTTGTGTTTATTTCCTCAAAAACTGCTCACACGATTTTGATTAAAACATAATAGGTTTAAAATATTTTCAAGACAAATGAAATTTAGGCAATTCCTGAATTTATTAGGAATTGTCAATGAAGACCTCCTCATTCTGGTAAACTGTAATCTGTATTGGTAATCTTACTAAAAAATGTAGATCTCTTTAATGTCTAGACGGTAAGTCTTTTTTACTTTCTCTACACGTGCTATGTACATAGTGTATAGAGAAGGTACTGCACTCCACCTAAAAATTAGATACCGAGATTTCATCGGAAATATATGTTTTAGAGTCCCCTGTATAAAAAAAAACATTTTCAGAAAAAGGTCCGTGTGTCTGTGTCTGTGAACACGATAGCTCAAAAAAGAAAGGTCGGTAAAATACCAAAGTTGGTAATTAAGTTTGTTTTGAGAAAAATTCCTCCACCACAACTACCCTTTACATGGAACTTTTTTCGAAAATGTTTATTTTCTCAAAAATGGCCCTAACGATTTTTATTAAAATTTCGTATATTAAAGATACTTACACGACAAATAAAATGTATATCTTGAATTTTCTGGGTATAGCCTCTGAAGACTTCTTTATTCTGGATGAATTTTACGGAATTTTGCATAACTGCTAAACCGTAAGAGATGGACGAAAACTTACAACACAAAAAAGGTAGAGCACCTTAAACCACACAATTTATCTTATATACATTTTTTTTCGTGGAGTTGATCGTTTTTGAGATACTTCTTTTTTTGGTTTCAGCTTTAAAAACATACTTTTCTCATACAGGAATTTAAAAACTCCAGTGCATACAAACAAAGGAACTTCAGTCACATAGCAACCAATGACTATCTCTTTAACCAATAGAACTCAATAGGAATATTTTCTTTTACTTTTTCTACACGTACTATGTACATAATGTATAGAGAAGGTATTGTATTGCACCCAAAAATTCAATACCAAGATTTCACCATAAATATACGTTTTGAGACCCTCTGAATCCAAAAAAAAAAACATTTTTAGAAAAATGTCCGTGTGTGTCAGTGCGTGTGTGTGTGTGTGTGTGTGTGTGTGTGTGTCCGTGAGTCTGTGGGCAGCATAGCTCAAAAACGAACAGACCGTTAAAAACCAAACTTGGTATTTAAGTTTGATATCTTCCAAGGATGGGACACGAAGATTTTCAAGAAAATACCCCAACTACCCTTTACATGGAATTTTTTTCGAAAATTTTGATTTTGTTAAAAATGGCTCTAACGGTTTTGATTAAAATATCCTTTATTTAAGATATTTACCTGACAAATAATATGTATATCTTGAATTTTATGGGAATAGCTTCTGAAGACTGCTTTATTCTGGATGAATTTTACGAAATTTTGAATTATCGCTAAACCGTAAGATGGACAGAAACCTACCACACAAAAAATGTAGCACACATTAAAACACACAATTTATGCTTTTTCGTGAAGTTGGCTGTTTTTTTTAGATATTCCTTGTTTTTGGTTTTAGGATTGAAAAACTTTTACTTTTCTTATACAGGAATTTGTCATCTCGTGTCCATACAAACAAAGGAACTTCAGTCACCTAGCAACCAGCATTTGAGTATCACCTTAACCTATGGTACTCCTTTATTTCGCTTCTACTTACAAGGAAGCAAGTAATAGGACTATTTGTGCTAATTTTTTCTCGATTAGCATGAAGTAAATTGAAGCATAAGCTTTTTGACAACAATTTTTTGCAGAGATGTAGAGAAAGTCATGTGAATGTAACACATCACAGATTTTTTTTTTACTTTCTCTACACGTACATAGTGTATAGAGAAGGAATTGTAATGCTCCCAAAGATTCGATAAGAGACCCCCTGAATCCAAAAAAAGCATTTTTAGAAAAATGTGTGTGCGTGTGCGGTTTGTGCGCGCGCGTGTGTGTGCGTGGGGGGTAGCATAGCTCAAAAACGAAAAGTCCGTAAAAACCAAACTTGGTATTCAAGTTTGGTATCTTCCAAGGATGTGACACGAACATTTTCAAGAAAATCTCCCCACCCCCAACTACCATTTACATGGAACTGTTTTCGAAATTTTTGATTTTATCTAAAATGGTCTAACGATTTTGATTAAAATATCTTATATTAAAGATATTTACCTGACACATTAAATGTATATCTTGAATTTTCTGGGAATAGCCTATGAAGACTATTCTGGATGAATTTTACGGAATTTTGCATAGTTGCTAAACCGTAGGACATGGACAAGAGCTTACCACACAAAAAATGTAGAGCACGTTAAAACACACAATTTATGTAATATACTTTTTTTTCGTTTTTGAGATATTCCTTGTTATTGGTTTCAGCTTTAAAAAACGTATACTTTTCTCACACAGGAATTTGTCAACTGCAGTCCATACAAACAAAGGAATTTCAGTCACATAGCAACCAGCTTTTGACTATTACTTTAACCTACAGTACTCCCTTATTTCGCTTCTACTCACAAGGAAGCAAGTGATAAGACTATTTCTGCTATTTTTTCTAGATTAGCTTGTAAATAGAAGCATAAGCTTTTTTTTTTTTCTTTTTTTTTTTTTTGCTTGCAGATAGAGAAATTTATGTGAATGGAACACACAACACACAAGATTGTTTTTAATACTTCCGAGATATTTGTTATTAATGGCTTACATTTTCTAATGCTTGTACTTTTCTCAAATGGGAAGTCTTCCCCCATCCCTCGTGTTCATGCAAATAAAATGGAATATCAAAGCCATCATATAACAAAAAGTTCTTTAAATTAAGATTTGACTATCGCTTAAGGAGATGCGTCTATGAAATTTGACCAAAGATTGTGAAAAATTCAAAAATTATTGTTATTATAAAATAACAATAAATTAAACTTTCAAGAAAAGTATGTCATTTTTCCCACTTGAAAAACTTTATCTACCAATTAGCTGAAGCTAGAAATGTGAAGGCGCGTGCTTATTAATAGGCAATCCCGATTTTAAACCTTTTTTTTTTCGTCAACTTTTTACAACGCTTTTCCATAATCAAAATATTTCACACGATGCAATTTTTCACCAATTTCTTTCAAACGGTTTAGACCACCTCTAAAAGCCACATTAAAAAAATTGTCATAATTTTTCGAAATGTTGCTTCAATTTTGATAAATAAATTACTAAATTTTGAAAAATCAAGAGTATTGGAGACTACAAAAACTAATACTTTTTCTACACTAATTAGGCCTAACATAAAAATGATATGATAAATCAATTTGTATATTCGTTTACTGTAAAACTGGACTTTTTAAGTATATGTTTTTGAAAATAAATCACTGGTTCATTATAGAATAATGAATTTAGAGAATAAAACGTTATTATTTAAATAACCATGCAAGCTGGAATTTTGATACATCGCAGAAATATCACTATTATTGTGTACAATAACTGGTATAAATTTCAGTACGATACCTTAGATAATGTGGACTTTCCAAAAGTTACCGGTTAATTACCTTAAGTCTACTGTATCCGCCTATTCTCATTGTACTTTCTCCATCATGCAGTAAACATTCTGTCTGTAGCAATTCATTTGTTATGGCCATCTTTATTTGGTCTTCCAACATTTATTTTTTCTATTGACTTATATTTCTTAAAACGGAATTCATTCTTTTAATATGATATTCGCTTAATTTTATCTCCGTTAGCTTTTTTCATTCAGATTCTATATATTATTTGTTCTTATCTTTATTTCTTTTTTACTCAATTCTCTTTATCCTGTCCCGCTCTTAAAAATAGCATTTCGTTTACTTCGAGTGTTTTTCTCTGTATGATATACGCTTTATTCCCATAATTTTGACACTCGCATTACCTAATAAAATTTAATATTGTATTCTTTCTTTCTTTGTTTTTCTAACTCTGTTTATAGTGTCTTTAAAGAAATTTAAAATCTTCAATTTTTATCAATTTGTTTTTAAATGATATATTGTACTTACAAGAAAATAAAAACCACTTCAATTGATGTTTTTCTTAATTAAGTTAAGATAAAAGAATATATTTTTTATATTATTTGTGCCCTGTGTAATCCATTGCACATTTATTCAAAATATAAAATTACCAGGAAAAAATATATTATTAGCTGTATAGAGCAAATATTGTGTCATTTTAATTTTCTAATGATTTTAAGCGTATTTTGATATGTACTAAAACAATTCCGGGCTAACTAGAGAGAAATGTATACTTTTTAATGAGTGAATCCTGAAATTAGAATGAAAACCAGTTTAAATGGTGTAAAGTCATGGTGTCTCGAGATTGTCAGGCATTGTATGTTTTTCTATTGTTAATGATCCACCAATAGCTTCAACCCATATAGAAAAATCGTAACTAATACCATAAGTAATTTCACTAACCAAACTAAATTAATGAAAAATTGAAAGGTCATATTGAAAAATGCAATGCCATAACGGGAATTTAACCACGGATTTTCGGTTTACATCCGGTTCTTTTAATTCTTGTCCTATATACTTTGTCCTGATTTATTTGTAGATTAATTTTCCGTTTAGGGCAGAGTGACCGAGCAAGATTTGTTTTCGGAATCTGCCGGGGTTATCTGACTGAAGGTTTTTTTTTTCGCGGTTTTCCTCGGTCGCTATGCGATGGTTGTATAATTTGATATGAGATTGATTTTCCTACCACCGTTTCAATACATTTCATATCCCTCTTCACCGCCATTCCAGGCATTAAGCTGATCACCCGTCCTGGGTGTGCTTGTAAAGGCTGGTTAACAACAACTAACGGTAACCAAAACGAGAACGACAAAATTAAAATAATGTATTTCATTGGGAGCGTTCACAACTCCGGGAAGCCCTCCCGGAACCCAAGAACGGAAGCAAGATTTGGCCAAGTTTTTATTTTTTCTTTCTTGTTCTCGAGGACGGAATATTAATTGCATATTAAACTTTTCGCTGTAGAGATTATTCTAAGCGGCGTGACACGAAACAGCCGTTAAGGCTCATTTCAGTTGCAATTATTTCAACTATTTCAGTGGGACCGTTTCAATTAACGGGAGGCAAGTTTTGACCATGTTTAAACTATCTCGTTCTCGTTCCCGGGCACGCTGTAGAGATTATTCTAGGCGGCCATGACATGTAACAGTCACTAAAGCTCACTTTGGTCGCAACTCTTTTGAATTGTTACGTTGGATGAATTGGAGATAGATAGAAAATGTTTAAAAACAAATGAAGTCTCAATGCTCAAAGAAGAAATGCATTCCCGTTCTCGTTACCAGGGAGTTGTGTTCCAAAATCTTGTGTCATGTATGTACTCCAGTTCTCTTTTTGGGTACCGTTCTCGGGTTATAGTGAACCAGCCTTAGGCAAGTAAGTACTTGGGATACGTAGGATAATCCGTTGAAGAAAGAAAATAATACACAAGAGTGATTCTCTTTGATGTTTCCTTCTACTTTCCACGTAATTTTCCTTCTGTTGGTATAATCTACTCCATTTGTTATAACGCATTTATAAACGTGGTATTTTGCTTTCTCCGTGTTATTTAGTTTGTATAACACGGTGGAGAAAACTTTGAATTTCTCCACAAAATTTAATGTCGATAGCTGTCGAAAATGCAGGTTCTGAGCCCAGTGGCAGCATCAGAAGGGAATAGCAAATTAGCGCTAACCCCAAAAATGTTGTAACATTTAATAAACTGCGATCGTTTTCCTTATAAAGACCTTCGATAATTCTTAGTGTTATTATTTGTAGGAGACTTGTATGTCCATCTGTGCAAGTCTTGTTAGCAAAGCCTCTGCTATTGCAACATGGAACCACGAGGGGCAGGTGCGGAGGGAGACGTGTGATTTTGTTAACACAGAATTTTATGAGGTTTATACACTCAGCGGAAATTACGTATAACAATAACTCCGCCCAAGATAGTGCTGCCTTTAACGTGATGGCTTGCCACACCAGACAATTAGTGAAGGAAAGGTTCGATTGGAGTAGCTGTTCCATTGTAATCACTGTCTCGATATACGTTTTTTAACTAACTCTCTTTAATACGTGTATTTCTGGAACGGTATATACTCAAAGGTATCCAATTATATTAAACTATTGTAAGTTTATAGTTTTCTGTAATTTTTTTTTTTTCTGAACGCCTTGATGATTCGTCAATATAATGAAGTGTCAATAAATTTTAAAAATGAACTTATCACTCATGTTGAAAACTTCTGTTATGAGAAACAGAGTCAAATATTGACTACAATCAGTCGAAGCATCGAAAATGCCTTTTATTACAAATGTTACCAGAATCTTTGGACATCTATAGAAAATCAACATTTAGATGTCCTTTCTTTGCTGCCCTGCCTGCCCTGGCCTGCCCTGCCCTGCCTACCCGCCTGCCTACATATATTTAATGAAAAAATTATTAATTTTAGAGGTTAACATTTCAAACTTTTTAATACCTTATAATTCGGTGATCAAATTTATTGAAATATCCCCGCTTCAAGTTTCTGCTCCAATTCAGAGAAAGCGTACCAATTTTCTCAAAATTTGAGCCTCAAATTGTAACGCTTTTTAATTACCCTGTAAAATACATATGTTTACATACATAATACATTTTATGAAATAATTTATATCTTGCAAATTATTCCACCAATTTGAATGAAATTTGGTACTCATATTAACATAACAATGCAATTTCTGTAAAACGTTATATATATATATATATATATATATATATATATATATATATATATATATATATGTGTGTGTGTGTGTGTGTGTGTGTGTGTGCACGAGGTATGATCAAAAAGTTTCCGGAATGACGTGATAAGTACTACACAAAAGTTTGTTTTGTCTAATCTGCACTGTCACCTTCGAAGTAGTCTCCTTGGGAGTTGATGCACTTGTCCCAGCGCTTCTGCCACTGCTGGAAGCACCTCTGGAAGCCCTCTTCTTTCAACATGCTCAGAGCCTTCTGCGATACGCGATGGATGACATCAATGTCCTCAAAACGGTGTCCTCGGAGCCGCATTTTAAGTCGCGGGAAAGGAAAAATTCCACTGGTGCCAAATCTGGAGAATAGACAAGATGGGGAACAGTATTCTTCCTATTTCTATCCAAAAATTGGCGAACAGAAAGAGCTTTGTGCGCGGGCGCATTGGCATGATGCAGGAACCAGTCACCACTCCTCCATTTCTCCGGCCGTTTGCGTCGCACATTCTCCCTTAATGAGTCAGAAAGTTCTCTTATTGTAATGCGCCTATCAGTTAAGACCATTTCTCTCACCTGATTGATGTTTTAATCAGTTTTGCTGGAACAGGACCGTCCCGAACACTCTGTATCTTTAACTGATGTCACATCACTTTCAAATTTTGAAAACCGCTCAAATGCTTGAGTTTTGTCCATAACTCCCTACCCATAAGCTGTTATTAACATTTCATAGGCTTCTGTTGCAGTTTTATAGCAACATTTTATGTTTGTTTTGTGTTCTTCGTAATCTGACAAAACACGTTCACTTCAGGGGGTCTACCTCATCACTACATGGTCACAGGAAGTCACGTGACCTCTCATTTTTATCGGGAAGGAACGCTGCATGCACCGTCTGGGTTAGGCTTAAAGAAATCTCAGCATCAGCATTGTTGCGAAACCATTCCGGAAAATTATCACACCTCGTATATATATATATATATATATATATATATATATATATATATATATATATAAATAAATTTGAAATGACATTAGCAGTTTCCCTTAAAACATTTTATTTACTATCCTGAACTTTATAAACTTTAATTTGTTCGTACTCTGCTCTTTACTAACAATGCAGTTTGGGGTTGGGAACTGCCAATTTCATTTTAATATGATTTTATGTTGGTTACTCCATTCAATCTTTGTCTATGTGATCGATTGAGCATAGATGGCGTGGTTGATAAATCGTCTACCAGAAATGATAGCGAATAAATGTTCTTTTTAAATTGGGGCCCCTCTTAAATGAAATATCACTGTTCACTGGAAACACATTTAGTATTGTACTTTTTTGCCCATTGCGAGAATTCAGTGTAAGTGATCATAACGTATACGTGCTACCCTCAATATTTACTTTCTCTACACGTAGTATGTAGGTAGTGTATAGAGGTATTTTATTCTACCCAAAATTTCGATTCCGAGATTTCACGGGAAATATGTGTTTTGATGTCCCCTGAGAACAAAAAGGCATTTTAGAATAAGGTGTGTGTATGGAGGAGGGGGGGTAGCATAGCGCACAACTAAAAGACCGTTGTGGTGTAATGGTTACCATGCTACTTCATATACCCAAGGTCGCGGGTTCAAACCCGGCGGAAGACGATGGATTTTTTTGGTGTAAAAATCCTTAGCATGGCTTCCTTCGGAAGGGAAGTAAATCCGTTGGTCCCGTGTCGTAGATTTACCTCAAGCCTGACAAGAGAGGCCTCTGAGCAAAATTAAGCGGTCTTTCAAGCCCAATTTAGAATGGGACGCTGAGAACCATAGTAGTTAGAGACCATTTCCATTTAAAAGACCGTTATCTTAAATAATAAGTTTGGTATCTTCCAAGAAGATACCAAATAAAAATCCTCCCACCTCAAACTACCTTTTATATGGAAAATTGTTTGAAAATGTTTTTTCTCAAAAAATGAGTAACGATTTTGATTAAAATACCTTATATTAAAAATATTTACATCACAAATAAATGTATTATCTTAAATTTTCTGGGCATAGCTTCTGAAGATCTGTCTCTTGATTCTGGATGAATTTTGCTGAATTTTGCATAATTGGTAAACCGTAAAAGGGAGACAAAAAGTTACTGCACAAAAACTGTAGATCTCGTTAAAACACACGATTTATATCATGTACATTTTTGTTGTAGTTTGACTGTTTCCGAGATATTCCTCGTTATTAGTTTCAAATGTAAACTACGTAGGTATTTTCTCAAATTGGGTCATCTTTGTTTTTCTGGAAATGTAAAGCGAACCGAATTTCAATTGTTCATATATCGGCCGGCTTTTAAATGATTTTGACTTTCGCTTCAGCCTAGTGTACTCCCTTTTTTACCCCTTCTGTTTAAAAGGAAGCAAGCAATAGACAAGTCCTGCTAAGCATGATGTAGATAAAGGAATAACGTTTTGCAAGAATTTGCAAAATGAGAGAGTTATGTGAATGGAACATGTAAGATGTTTTGGTCACCGACTGTCATTGTTTGAGGCTCTCGGAATGCAAAAAGGCATAGAGCTTGTAGATTTGTAGATGAGGCGCCACACCGTTCGCTGCGCGGAAACAAATACCCTAGCACCATCTGTTGGTCACGAGGGAAAGCAGAGAGGTTTCGAAGTTGCCCACCTACAGCAGCAGCGGTACATCTCGAAAACCCCGCGAAACCAACTCAACCCATGTTGTTATCCATTTTAACCTGTTGGTTGCGCATTATTAGGATTTAGCATTGTGTACAAACTCCATCATATATGTATATCTATGGTAGGCAAAGAGCAAGACTTGTAAGGGAGCTGGAATGGTTTGATTTATTATTTTCTTTTTCTCGCCTCTTATCCTTATTCTTCACCAATCACTGAAAAGTATTCCCAAGTAGTGTTCATAAGTAGTAAGGATCTGTATAGTTGTAAATATACACAACAATTGGCATAGTAATGCCTGCACCTTAGAATTTAAATTTAAAAAATCTGATGTGTTCCATTCACATGACTTTCTCTATATCTCTGCAATAAATTATTTTTCAAAAGCTTATGGTTCTATTTACTTCCTGCTAATTGAGAAAAAAATTAGCAGAAATAGACTTATTTCTTGCTTCTTTGTATGTAGAAGCGAAATAAGGGAGTACCATAGGTTAAAGTGATAGTCCAAAGCTGGTTGCTATGTGACTGAAGTGCCTTTGTTTGTATGGACACGAGTTCACAAAGTCCTGTATGAGAAAAATATAAGTTTTATAGCTTAAACCAAAAACAAGGAATGTCTCAAAATCAATCAACTCCATGAAAAAAATGTATACAACATAAATTGTGTGTTTTAATGTGCTCTACATTTTTTGTATGGTAAGTTTTTGTCTCTCTCTTACGGTTTCGCACTTATCCAAATTCCGTAAAATTCACTCAGAATAAAGTAGTCTTCAGAGGCTATTCCCAGAAAATTCAAAATATACATTTTATTTGTCAAGTAAATATCTTTAATATACGATATTTTGATCAAAAGCGTTAGAGCCATTTTTTAGAAAATCAAAACTTTCGAAAAAAGTTCCATGTAAAGGGTAGTATGGGGTGGGGGGATTTTTCTCAAAATCCTTGTGTCGCATCCCCGGAAGATATTAAACTTAAATACCAAGTTTGGTATTTTACCGAATTTTCGTTTTTGAGTTTTCGTGTTCACAGACACACGGACACACACACGGACCTTTTTCCGAAAATGTTTTTTTTAGATACAGGGGACCCTAAAACATATATTTCCGGTGAAATCTCGGTATCGAATTTTTTGGTGGAGTGCAATACGTTCTCTATACACTATGTACATAGTACGTATAGAAAAAGTAAAAAAGGCTATCGATCTACCAATGGAGTGGGAACAGTATAAATGAAACAGGTGAGCCATTTTCGATTTTACTCTATAACTAGCTGCAACCGCGGCTGTGCTTGCTTACCCTATCGAATGCGGTCCACCCCCCCCCCCAATTCGTTCACCATAACTCGGAAATAAACAAACAAATGGCATGTATTACTTTCTCTACCAGGAACGTGCCATTAACCTGGTTGGTTATATCGAACGATGAATGAAATTCGTGAAACGAAGCTCAAATGATCTCGGAGTCCATGGAGCTTAAAGTACTCGAAATTCGTCTTCTCAGGATAAGGGAAATCCCTAGGGGAGAAAAAAAAAAAAAAAAAAAAACTTGTCCGAGTAACATACACCCTAAGCGAGATTCGAACTCGCGACCTATTGAATGTGAGGTAGACACGCTACCACCACACTACTCAGGCGGGCGCAAATTTGCTATATACATAGTAGATAGAGAACGTATTGTATTCCAAACAAAAATTCTATAGGTACGGAGCTTTCACGCAAATTCATATTACGATCTCTTGAATACAAAAAAATCATTTTTAGAAAAAGGTTCTTACGTTTGTTTGTGCACAGTATAACCCAAAACTAAAGTAGTATCGATTTTCATGGAAATCGACCCACCAGCTACTTATCCTTTACAAACATGCTCTAACGATTTTGATGGAAACGTCAAATGAAATGTATATCTTGAATTTCTGGATAACTTTTATATAATGGTGACAAAAACTTGAAACACAAGAAATGTAGATCTGGCCAAAACACACAATTTATGTCCTTTATATATTTTTTCTTTTATTTTATTTATTTATTTTGCAGTATTATTGGTTTCAATTTTAAACGACTTAAAACTTTTCTCAAATGAGTAGTCATTTTTCGTTTCATATCTTTTGTTTTACTCCAGCAAAAGAGAACCGAATCTCAACTGTTTCACAAAGCGACCAGCTTTTAAAATATTTGACTGTCGCTTTAGCCTATTGTATTCTCTTCTACTTAAAAGGAACTAATAAGACAATTCTGTTAATGTTTTACATTAGCATGATGCAGATAAAAGAATAATCTTTTGCTAGAATAGTCTATTTGTGGAACAGGTAGAGAGAGTGCTGTGCCCCTAGAAGTAGGTAGCGAAGGTACTACATTCTTCCCAATAATTCGACACCGAGATCTCGCTGTTCATACATGTTTCGATGATTTGAATCCAATAACTAAAATAATTTTTGAAGTCGGTCAGAATAACCAGCATAAATCAAAAATGAAAAGTCGGATAAACATCAAACCTTTACCTTAGGTAAATACCCAACTTGGTTTTTTAATTGTTATCTGCTAAAGATGCACCAAGGTTTTAAGAAAATCCTTCACTCAACCCAACATTTACATAGAACCTTTTCGATTTTTTTTTTTATTTTTAAAAATGATTAACAGTTTCGATTAAAATGCTATAAATAAAAGACATGACGATGTTATATAAGTAAACGTTAATCGATAGAAGAAAACGTACTTCATAAAGAATGTAATTTCTTTAAAACCCACTTGTATTTAAAACAACTTTCTTCTTTAACATCTGTCGACGCTTCTCCATTTTTTTTTTTTTTTTTTTTTTTTTTTTTAACTTCCTTTAACCTGGTTGGTCAAATCGGACGATGAATGAAATTATGCTCAAATGATATTGGGGTACATGGAGCTTAAAATTACTCGACATTCGTATTCTCAGGATAAGGGAAAACCCCGAAAAAAATTCTTATCTGGGTAACTCGCCCTAAGCGAGATTCGAATTCACGAACTTTTAAATGTGATGCAGACACGCTGCCACCACACTATCCAGGCGGGCCTTTGGAAGTATTGCTCATGGCAATGTTGTCCATTCGTTTACTGTGTGTATTATTGTTTTTTTTTTTTTATTTTCTTTAGATTTACACGCACATTCATACTTCCAGACATTGGAGAGGATGTGGAATAATCTGGACTAGAGAAAGATTCCTTCCCAAAGTCGGGAATCGAAACCGGAACCCTTCGCATAGCTATTAGGTGCTGCACCATCTGAGCTACGGGACTAGCCTGTTTGTTTTTTTTTTTTTTTTTTTTTTTCTTTTCTTTTCTTTTAACTACTTTACTTATAGCCCTAAAACATATTGGGTCCTAAAGTTACTTTTATAAAGCAGTACATATACAATAAACATTTATGTTTATAATACATTAATATAACTTAGGATACGTACCTATACATTAATAATGTACAATATGCAATAATTAATACACTTTACAGTACTACAGTTGATAGCTGAAACAATAAATATTTGTATAGATAAAAGTAATTGCTGGAATAACATATGCTAACCATGATTTACAGTTGTTTTATTAATTTCCATTGTGTTTGAAGATCTTGACCTTGAAATAAGCTGAAGGGTTTTCAATTGTTTTATGGAGTTCGGTGGGAATTCCATAACTTTTCCTCTTGAAGCTGATTTGTGAATGCGTGTTCTATTGCAAGGCAACAAAGCAGAATAGACATTTCGGGATTTCATCTTTACAAATGAAATGAATACGAGTGTTGAGTGGCCTATGCGAATCCTTGTTCCTAAAGTTCGATTTTGGCGTTTCATAGAAAACGTTTTATTTCATTGTTCCGCAATGTTAAGTTTGCTTTGGGAGAAGAAAACCAGTGGAATTTCCAGCTGTATAGGGTACTTACCTTTTAGGTATGATACTAAATTTTGGCGAGAGATTTTAATGGAAGAGTCAACGGAGTTTTGAAGCGAAAGGTTTTAACTTAGAGGGGCTAATTGGTAGCCTTTAGCAGAAATAGACTGGAAGAGCCGGTGAATATCATGAATCACCAGAAAGTGGTACGTGAATCGATCTGTTATTACTTGGAGAAATTTTTTTGGAGTCAGAGGAAATCACAAAGTAATAGGTGTAGAATACAACACTCAACTGTTAATAACACAAATCATTTTTACTTCTCTACGCGTACTACGTACATAGTGTGCAGAGAAGGTATATTGCATTCTCTGAAAAAATCGATGTCGAGTTTCACCAGAAATTGTGTGTTTTGAGGTTCCAGGAATCCCCTCAAAAATGTTTTAGAAAAAGGTTCGTGTGTATGTACGACACAAAGATTTCGTGAAAAAGCCCCCATCCTAAACTACCCTTTAATTAGAAAACATTTCGAAAATTGTGATTTTCTCACAAATGAAATATCATTTTAATTAAAATACCGTATATAAAACATATTTACATGACAAATAAAATGTATATCTTGAATTTTCCGGAAAAAGCCTCTGAAAACCTCTTCACTCTGGATGAATTTTGCTAAATTTTGCAAACTAGGTTGCAATTTCTCAACCATAACAGATAGACAAAAACACTACAAAAATGACACAATTTTAGTCACATACTTTTTTTCGTAGAACTAGCCATTTCCGAGATATTCCTTGTTGTTGGTTTCAGTTTTAAAATACTCACATGGGAATTTGTCAACTCCTGGTTATGTAAAGAAATGGATTTAAATCACATGGCAACCGGCTTTTAAAAGAGTTGACTGTCGTTTTAGCCTAGTACTTACTCCCTTATTTCTTTCCTACTTACAAGGAAGCAAGTAATAAGACCATTTCTGTTAATGTTTATCTCGATTATCATGAAGTAGATAAAAGAATAAGATTTTCAAAATAATTTGTTACAGAGATGTAGAGAAAGTCGTGAATGAAACACGTCAGCTTTGTTTTATGAATGGCCTTGCGAAAATAAAAGAAGAAACACACTTATCAAATACTTTGCACTAATAGTTTTTGCAGCTAAGCCAATTTCAATTAGATTTAAGCATACGAATAATCTAAAAATGTGCACGACAGAAAACAATTTTTGATCGGAAATATGCATTTAACTGATGTTGAAATTCTAAAACTCCACTTGTTATGTTGATAACAAAGCGGTTTAATATCCTGTTGATATTCTAGATTCTGATGAAGGTTGCCACTCAATGTTTAGCGAGTAGCCAGGCGTCCCTATTTCTTGTAGGCCCCCTATGCCCACCAAATTAACTTACACAGTGCAAGCTAATCTCATTACGTCGTAGCTTGGAATTGTTGATTCGCTAATGAATCGCCCCAAGGTAAACACACTTTACTTGATTAGCCTGTAGCATTCTCACGCAGGTTTTAGCTTCCTGGAAGACGCGACAGCAATGACGTCATGTGGGCGGTTCAAGTGATGATGCAGTGAGTAAATCCTCCCAAGGTCTCTGGCTGCCATGTCTTGCCAGGTAGAGCGCAGAGCTTACTTCCTACACGGTAACTGCGCAAAATTCTACTCCACATTGAGCTCTACTCCAAAACACCTCTGAGAAAAGCATAGCCATCATCTCAACTGAAAGAAATTATATCGAAACTCAAAGATGTACCGCATCACAAAGATGTGTGCCACCTCAAAATCCTATATATGCATTAGAACGCTTGAACATTTATACCAAAATAGCACTGTAATCAACTTTTAATTATAATTTCAGTTTTAATTTCTCTAGCATGTACGTACAATGTACATAATAGATAGAGAAGGTATTGTATTCCACCTAAAAATTCGGTACCGAAACTTCACCAGAAATAAATGTTTTGAGACCCCCTGAATAAAAAAAAACATTTTTGGAATAATGTCAATTTGTATGTGTCTGTTCTTTCGGAAGCATAGCTCAAAAACGAAAAATTCTTTTAATACCAAACTTAGTACTCAAGATTCTTTTTCCAAGAACACAAAGATTTTCAAGAAAATTCCCCCATCCCAACTACCCTTTAGATGGAACATGTTTTAACTTTATTTTCGTATTTTACTGTATTTATTATTTATACTTTTACTTTATCTAATCTACTACGTGCAATACAATACCTTCTATGTGATATAGAAGGTATTGTATTGCACCCAAAAATTCGATACCGAGATTTCACCGGAAATATATGCCTTTAGACCTCTGAATCAAAAAAAAAGTATTTTTAGAAAAATGTCCGTGTGTGTCTGATGGGGGTGTGGGGGGCAGCATAGCTCAAAAACGAAAAGACCGTTAAATACCAAACTTGTATTTAGATTTGGTATCTTCCAAGGATGCGACACGAAGATTTTCGAGAAAATCCCCCCACTCCCAACTACTCTTTATATGAATTTTTTTTTATTTTCTAAAAAACGGCTCAAACGGTTTTGATTAAAATCCCGTATATTACATATATTTACATACCAAATAAAATGTACATCTTGACTTTTCTGGGAATAGCCTCTGAAGACCTCTTTATTCTGGATGAACTTTGCCGAATTTTGCTTAACTTCTAAACGGTAAGAGAGAGACAAAAGCTTACTCAACAGAAAATGTAGAGCACGTTAAAACACACAATTTATGTAATATACATTTTTTTCGTAGAGTTGATAGTTTTTGAACTATACGTTATTTTTAATTTCACCTTTAAAAAACTTACATAGGAATTTGTCAATTCCGTCCAAAAAACAAAGGAACTTCAGTCACATAGACACCAGCTTTTGACTATCACTTTAACCTATGGTACTCCCTTATTTTGCTTCTACTTAAAAGCGAGCAAGTAATAAGACTATTTCTGCCATTTTTTCCTCGATTAGCATGAAGTAAATAGAAGCATAAGCTTTTTAACAATAATTTGTTGCAGAGATGTAGAGAAAGTCATGTGAATGGAACACAGATTTTTATTATTATTGTTATATAGGAAATATATTATAGAAAATACGTTATTTTTATTGTTACACATTTTTATTGTTATCACAAGTGTACCGTAATGAGCAAATTCTGCACAATTATAAAATACCTGTAGATTCAGAAAATTGTTTTTGGTTTACGTAGGTATATCAGAAAACACAGCTTCTGCAGACAATGTAAGGATTAACAACATTAACTTTATTTTCTACAGTACTGAATGTTATTTTCAAACAGCAACATTTCTGAAATCTGAAACACATTTGAAAACAGTATACATTTTCCCTCACTAGATGTGAACAATATGTTGGAATTACTCAGTCAGAAGATGACCTAATGAATGACGATGCAGCAATATCTGCAGCTGACATATGTTTGCAGACCTCTCACATGCGGCCAGTGATGATACAAGATGATCAACTTCATGTCAGGCGTAGCTAAACATAACCTTTACGTAAGAACTGGTGGGACGCATGTTTGGTATAAATATTTTCTTTTCAAGTTTCTGATGTTAAATCCAGCGAAGTCGGCTACAGGATTATGTGCCTCTTAAGTTGTTCTCGACGTCGGTTTCATAACTTAGTCTTAGCTAACAATAAGCATTACGAACAATATGGTCAACGTAATATACATTGCAAAGAGTAACATAACATCAAAATATGAAAATGAGCGTAAAAAATCGGTTTCTTATTGCTTAGTTATTTATTATCAGAATATTAAATCTTACGTGCCTTGTATATTAACTGCTTTATCGATGTGTTCCATTCACATCTCTGTAACAAATTACTGTTAAAAAGTGAATTCTTCTATATACTTCATGATAATCTAGATGAACATTAGCAGAAATGCTTTCTTGTATGTAGAAGGGAAATAATGGAATACACTAGGCTAAAAGACTGTTACCATATGGATGAAACAAGGAATATCTCAAAATGGTTACCTCCACGAAAAAAAGTTTATATGACATAAATTGTGAGTTTCAACGAGATCTCATATTTTATGTAGTAAGTTTTTGTGGCAGGTTTTATGGTTCACTAGTTATGCAAAGTCCAACAAAATTCATTCAGAATAAAGAGATCTTTAGAGGCTATTCCCAGAAAATTCAATATATGCATTTTATTTGTCGTGTAAATATATCTTAAATATTCGGTATTTTAGTCAGAATCGTTAGCCATTTTTGAGAAAATCATTTCCCATGTGAAGGGTAGTTTGGCATGGGAAGATTTTCCTCAAAATCTTCGTGTCGCATACCTGGAAGATACTAAACTTATATATTAAGTTTGGTATTTTACAGACTTTTTGAGTCATGTGCCGACACTCGGACACTCACACGGACCTTTTTCTAATTGTTTTTGATGCAGGGGATCTTAAAATGTCTATTTCTGTGAAAACTCCGTATCAAACTTTTGGGTGGAATGCAATACATGCATGTACATAGTGCACAGAAAGTAAAAACGGCTTTATGGACGTAATACTATTCTCCCACGCTTTTTGTTATAAAAATGAATTGCTTAGAAAAAGGATCGCGAGCAAACAACACAGTCTTATATCTTACATTCACCAAACCATCTTTATTCACTCTTCTAGAAATTATTCTTATAAAACATTACTCCGGGTTATCCGGTTTCCCCCGCCATCGCATTCCACCGGTGTTCCATTTTCATTCCATGTATCACCAGTGGCATCGCCTGCATTGCCATTTGTATTAAATGTGGGCGTTAAACAAAAGCCAAAAAAAGAGTTACTAGCTGTCAAACTGCATAGGTAAATCGCAAAGTGTCGCCCTGTTGTGTTTCTGAAATTGTGCGAAACCTGCCGAATGAAGACGGAAGTCGAGTGCCCAAGAGAAGGTGCGAGCATAGTAATATGTATCATGCTGTTATTCAATGCCCAGCAAATGGAGTTCCGTAGTTCAAAACTACGTTAGATTAGGAAACAAATTTTATTGCGCATCCTGTTTCTCAGATATCTAAACTTCATAAATGGAGATCATCCAGAATATATCACATCACAGGATAATTCCTCCATAATCTATACTCTCAGATGGTAAAGAATAAAACGTTTTACCTGAAGCAAGCCCACCCAATCAGAACTCGCCTTCTAAGTTTGCTTAACATATCAAGAAACTAATGAATATCTTCAAGATGATTAATGCGAGATCTGAACCAAAGAACAGTAAAGGAGCGAAAGAAAATAAAAATGGGAACGAAAGAAAAAACTGAAACCAGAAATTAGACAAAGATCGCAGGAGTAGCTTAAAGAAGACGGGAGAGAATTTCTTTCTCTACTTTTCTTTCTTTCTTTCTTTAATTAATGAAATTATAAGAAAAAAGGAATCCCCTTTAATTTCTTTTTTTTAATGAATTAATTAGAGGCTCTGTCAAACTAGAAATGTAACTTTAGTTCATTTATTTCTCCCTCGCACACTGTCTTTGCTTCACGTCTTTGTACAAGATCAGGTATGGACAAAGTCCGAACCCTCGGCAATCCGCATATATAAGAATTTACTTATTAAATTAAATGATACGGTAGCCCGCCTCTATAGTGTGGGGATAGCGTATGTACCTTACATTCAAGAGATCTCTAGTTCGAATATTGCTTATGGTGAGATACCCGGATAAGGTTTTGTTTTTATCCTGAGACGGCTAATGTCGACTGGACGCCGGGCTCATTTGAATATAATTCACCAATTTCCACTAAGTCCCTTGTCATGCATGGACAATTCCTGCCACATGTGCCGACCTTCCGCATTGGCATCTATCGTATGGAGGAAAGTGAAGAACATTACTTATTCCCGAACCAGTAATTGCCATAAAAAGATATTCGGCCTTACACTTGAAGTTTGCTTCGAATTCGAGAGTTACGATTCACTAGAAATGTCAATGTTCAAATAAGCTATTTTGTGCTACCGTTATTAAAAATTCTGCAGCTAGGGAGCAGATTCCGACCTCTTCAGCTGCTTCGGTGCGAAAACTACGGACCCCGACGAGCACTCGTGGTATTTCTGATGTTCCTAGGAAGTAGCCGGGCGGAACATTTGAGCCTCTCCCAAAAGGGAGCTTGTTCGGATTGGGTTGGACTCGACGGGCAGTGGTTCCGAAACCTATGGGAGATCGGTGACTACTGGGAGGGGCTGTGAGACCCTTAATGTCCTCCGAATGTGGGAGCAAGGGGGGCGGCAGTTTATAAAACAGACACCGGCCTATTGGTAAACCCCACAGAAATCCCATGGGGTGCCTATCGGTATCTGAGTTGTCAATCACTGCTGCTTGTTTAGTCCCAATTCCACTAAAAAATTATACATGTTTTCCAAATAATTAACCAATAGAGCCCACTAAAAGAAATTAAGCTTCCGAAAGTATTCCACAGCATTCAAGGTCTAAAACAAAATACTGTTGTGGAATACAAGATGATAAAATAACGTTTGCCGTTTGCTAATAAGTTAGAATTTTGGTTGCACCAGAGTGTATAACGAAACAATAATGGCTTAATCGTTTTACTTTCTTTGTCATGTAAGTACTAAGCGGCTAAAGGTATTGCATTCCGCCCAAAAATTCGATACCGAGATCTCACTGGAAATACACATTTCTGAGGACCCCTGAACTGATACTTAAAGTATCCCAAGTGGAAAAAAATAAAAATAAATACATTTTCTTAAAGTTTAGAATTCACATCATTCTGGATAGGTAAGTCAGACTGAAAAATTCAATGCTCTAGCCCGGATTTGAACCACGGATCTCCCAGTCTCTAGCCTGTTGCTCTACCGCTGAGCTACAATACAACATAGTATTGAATTTTTCAACATACCCGCATGTTTCCCAGTTAAGCACAAGGTGATCTCCAATTATGAGATGGCAATCACAATGGCGACTTACAATGTATCAGTTCAAGTTCCACGATTCAGTATAGCCAATTAGTGTAGTCACTTTGTATCGATTTGATTGTTTTTTCACACAAGCCGTGATATGAAAAAAAAAAAAATACTTCAAAATTTCGTCACAATATTGGTCAAATTTTATGGATTCATCTTCAGTGAAAACGCTAAATTTTATATTTTTAAATAAACAGCTTTCAAACCTTATATATTTATTTATCTTGTTTATAGTAGTCTCTCTGCAACATTTTAACCATTTGCTCCAGTTAGTTTCCACATAAATAATTTTTACTTTCTCTATACGTACTATGCACATAGTGTCTAGAGAAGGTACCGATTCCACCCAAAAATTCGATGCCAAGATTTCGCAGGAAATACACGTTGTATCCCTGTATCCAAAAAGTATTGTTTAGAAAAAGGTCCGTCTATGTGTGTGTCTGGCTGTGAACACGATAACTCAAAAACGAAAAGTCGGTAAAATGCCAAACTTGGTATTGAAGTTAAGTATCCTCCAAGGATGCGCCATGAAGATTTTGAGTGAAATTCCCCCGCCCAAAGCTACCCTTTACATGGAACAAATTTCAAAAATAATGTTTTTTTTTCAAAAATGGCTCTAATGATTTTGATTAAAATTAAGGCTATTTACATGAAAAATAAAATGTATATCTTGAATTTTCTGTGAATAGCCTCTGAAGACGTCTTTATTCGGGCTGAATTCTGCTGCATTTTGCCAAACTGATAAACCGTAAAGGATAGGCAAAAACTTACTATAGAAAAATGTAGATCTCGTTAAAACACGTATCTTATCCCATATAAATTTTTTGTGGAGTTGTCCATTTTTAAGATATACCTTGCTATTGGTTTCAGTTTTAAAATCCTTAACTTTTCACATACGGGAATTTGTCAACTCCTGGCAATGCAAAGAAACGCATTTCATCCACATGGCAACCAGTTTTTAAAAGATTTGACTATCGTTTTAGCCTAGTGTATCCCATTATTTCCCTTCTACTTACAAGAAAGCCTTTCTTAGTTTTTATCTGGATTAGCATGAAGTAAATAAAAGCATAACATTTTTAACAATAATTTGTTACAGAGATGTCGAGGAAGTCATGTGAATGGAACACATCAGATATTTATATTAAGAATTTAATTGTTTCACATAAAATGCAGAACATTTTTCATGTTTAATACTTGTCAGATATACGAGTAAATGTTTATATCCAAAAAATAAAGCTTCGCCTGTGTTTTTATGAATATAGCAAAAGTTTTTTTTTTTTTTTTTTTTTTTGTGTATGCAGGTTTAGTTTTTGTTTTAAAGAAGTAAATATTTACTGCCACATAAATCTCAACTAATTAGTTCTCACCAAAACACGATCAACTATTAAACACAGGTCCTAAAAACTTAAATTCTAAATATCATAGTAATATGGTAAAAATTGCTCAAAATACTACTTTTTGTATGAAGAAAAAGTTTAGTTTTGAGAAACGGAGAAAACAAGGATATAGATTTGTTACAGTAATATTTGTATTTTTGTTAAATTTACATTTAGTGTTCTTGGCATTTCTCATCATTAGATGTGTCGCGTAATCTAATATTTAAATTACTAGTCAGTCATTTAAAAATGGCGCAGAGTAAAAAAAAATCATATCACTTTTAAATAGAGAAAGAAACGAAAGATTTGTTTGGTGGTAAAAACAACAAATCATAAATTTGGTTCTAAACCTCGGATTTTAGTTTATTATCCCCTTAAAACATAAGAATGATATGACTATCTAAACGCAGCCTTCAGTTTTATAAGTGCCAGACACTTAAAAGAAAATAGCACAGAAACTTTTGCTATACGCATTATTTCGCAACAAGTGTCAAATCCTTCAAGCCATGACTCTTATACGCTGCGTGTGAATCACTGTTCCTTGGCACGCGGTGACGTAACCACATGCTAACTGTGGGACGAAATAAAGTGAATGCACAGACCTAGCTTTCATAGGTCACCACAGCTTCGCACACAAATACCTTCTGCAAAGAATCTGATATGTTTCATTCACACGATTTTCTCTCATCTCTATAATAAAGTATTGTTAAAAATCTTATTCTTCTATCTACTTCGTGATTATCGAGAAAAACACTAGCAGAATTTGTCCTTATTCCTTGGTTCCTTGTAAGGAGAAAGGAAAAAATCTTGTGTGTTCCACTCACGTGATGTCCTCTAGATGTTCGGTAAACAAACTTTTTATTCAAATTACTTTTCTTTTATCTATACCATGCAATCAAGATAAACATTAGTAGAATTAGTCTTATTATTAGTTAGCTTCCTTGTAAGTAGAAGAGAAATAAGAAAATGCACAGGCTAAAGCGATAGTCTCTCCTTTAAAAGTCAGTCGTTATGTGAAGCAATAGAAGTTCCATCTCCTTTGCTTGTCAGGAGTAAACAAACAGAAGAAGGATGTCTTTCCGTTCGAGAAAAGTTTTAAGTGTCTTATAATTGAAATCAATAATCCCGAATATTTCGAAATTAGATGGCATAAATTCTGTGTTTTAATAAGATCTTCATTTTTTGTGTAGTAAGCTTTTGTATATCTCTTATGGTTTGCCAGCTATATAAAAGTCATCCAGAATGAAGAGCTCTTCAAAGGCTATTGCTAGAAAATTCAAGATATGAATTTCGTTTGTCTAAAAATATCTTATGCATAAGGTATTTAATCAAAATTGTTAGAGAAAATCAACGTTCTCGAAAAATGTTCGATGTAAAAACTTTGTGTCGCATCCTTGGAAGATACCAAACTTAAATGCCAATATAGACCTTTTTCTAAAAATGCTCTTTTTTTTTTTTTTTGATTCAAATGGTTCCAAAACATGCATTTCCGGTGAAATCTCGGTATCGAATTTATAGTGCAATACAATACCTTCTCTATACACTATGTACATAGTACGTGTAGACAAAGTAAAAATATTCAAACCACTAAAACTCTAATGGCCCTAGTCTATAGTTGTGAAGAACATCAAAGGCTAAATGCATATTTGTTAATACTTGTATTGTAACAAACATCTTTTAATTACTCAAATTACAAAAATTTGTTTGTACTGAAAATTTGTAGTACAATTTATATCTCATCGCTTCGACGCTCGTAGTATGCAGTTGACCTTTATTTCTCTCTCTCACCAACTGCACGCTCTTCTCCAATCGAAACTGATTTTACCGCTCAGTCCAGTCGCCAACAGATGGATAGTAGGTATTGTTGCCGTGTACCTGCACTTGTTAGGGCTTAACCACAGGAGAGAGTTGGATAGTTGTAGGTTTGGTGTTGTTTATTTAATATTGAGCTTGTTGAGGAGTAGCGCTGCTGTGTCGGTTCCTCTGCAGCAGTCTTTTCAGGAGCAATATCCTTGCCGCTGCTCTGCTGGTATACAATGTTTCCAAAACTAGGTGCTTAATTTTGATGGCAACTCCCATTGGGAGCAGAGTGTACTTATCTTCAGGCTTTTAGCTGTTGACTGATTTAATACCTCTTCCTTTTATAGCTGTCGATGACGTGGCCAGAAACTTCCAGAAGCAAAAGTTATCGCGCGAGACATGTTACACAGTATGATAAGGTTTGATGAGATGCACCCGTCGACTGCAGGCATGTTCACTCACGCAAGTGTGACAATGGATTAAACATGGAAATAAAACCCCCGGCAAAAAATTAGCTTTGTCAATCAAAAGCTAGACGTTCCACGTGCGGCGACACGGGCCAGCAAGGCGTAGTCACAGCATTTTAATTGCTACCAGCATCTTTAACTCTGTTAAAACACTTTTGTTTGGGAAGAAATTCAACCATTACACTGTTCGCGGATTATTGAGAAGCTGCACGATTGTTAAATCCATTGATTACTTATCATTCTTTTGCATTGGGTTTCTCAACGATTGGCGATTTAATGGGAAACGACGCAGTGAAGGGCTGTGCCGGAGGAGGTATCCCCGACAGATGTTATAATGTGTTCCTAACGATTCGCAATCAAGCTCCTTCCCAATTATTGCAGTAAAATATTTACTTTTCATAATCTCCAAAACACTAATTTTTTTTAAAAATGTAATTTATTTTTTCGAAATTGGAGCATTATTCGGAAAACTATATGACAATTTTCTTTAATGTCCTAATTTTGAATCGCGATTTAAAGCTCTGAAACAAATATGGTGTAAATTTAAATTTTCAGTTAATTTGTAGTAAAATGTACACTAAATAAAATAAAAATATTTGTTCTTATAGTTTAGCATTCAAGTTATTTTATTATGAAACAAATTACTTTTTGTTTTTTTTTTAATTTTTCACAATTTTAGTCAAATTGAAATAAATATGACAATGTTTGGGAAAGGTAAAAGAGAAGAGGATAAGGAGAGACAGAGAACGTAGAGAAAACACAGAGAATGGGACGGAATAGATACCACAAACCAAAGAGGTCTACACTCCCTAACAGTCAGGGAGCTAAGCGAATGTAGCGTCTAGAGGTACTAAAACCAAATTGTACATTCAAAGATAGTAAAAATACGCCTGGTCCTGTGATTTTGCTGAAAATGTGAAGGTTTGATGGGGACTCGGGTCTTATAACGAATTGATTGATGTCATTCTAGTACAACATACCACGCGAGTAAGAAAAGGCAAAAAGGCAAACCCGATTGGGCAATTCACCCCTTCATTCCTCAAACTCGCTTGATGCTCCATCAGAGCAGATTGACTTGTACAAGCAGTGTTTTAATTTAGTCCATCACGTTCGCGAACTAGAACTTCAGTATGTAGCGCAAAGAAAATATTACTCTGATTTTGTAACAACCGGCCAGAGGGGTGGAGTATTGTACAACCAGAAAGTTGAGGGATCACAGTTCATAGCTCAGAACTTCAACTGTCACAAGTTATATTTCATGTTCATCTCCTTCTCTTCGATAACGTGGCCTGTCCGATGCACTTTTAAGAGCATAGCAAACAGGACATGGGTGGAGTTGGCAAAAAGCCCCCGTCTTACGATAAGTACGAGGGATGTTCAATAAGTCCTTAGAAAAAGATAAAGCAATTATGTCATGGTCTTCAAAATAGGCATCTGTTTGGAAGATGATTTTAGACGTGAATCATTTTCCGCTGAGCTACTTTTTCGAGTTTGGAAATTAAAAAAAAATTTACTGGAGGCCAAATCTGGAGAATATGGTGGATGTTCTATTAATTCCATAATTTTCGTCATCGAAACTCCGGAGGTGTGCACCTTGCATTGTCTTGATAGCAGAGAATCTCTTTCTTTGCCAAATGAGGGCGTTTTTTCCCTTGATTTCTCCGTTCAACCGGTGCAATAACAGTGCATAACATTCTCCATTTATCGTTCTTCCTTTCTGCAAGTAATAAATGTACATGACTCCGCGTGCATCCAAAAAAAAAAAAAAAAAAACGAAGCCATCACCTTGTCTGCAGATTTCACTACCTTTATATTCTTCGGAGCCGGCTCGTCTTTAAAAACCCAATGTTTCGACTGTATTTTTGTCTGGAGTGTAATAGTGTATTCATGTTTCATCCACAGTTATGTACTGACGCAGAAACTCGTCATAATTGCGACGAAAAAATGCCAAACCGAATTTTGAATCAATCTCACGATTGTGTTTATTCTTTATTGAGAGCCGACGCGGCACCCATCACATCTTTGATGAGACCTTTGTCACATCTAATTTTTGGTGCAACATTGAGAACACTGTACCTTGTGATATGCCTGTGGACTTTGATTTGTCGATCACTCAAAATAATACCTGGATTTTTTCGATCATTTTGGGGGAAATCACTTCTACCAGACGCCCGAAACGATGTTCATCATTTGTGGCTGTACAGCCACGTTTAAATTAATTTATCCAATTGTAAATTGTTGCAAACGCAGGAGCATATGTGCCATGAACTTCATCAACACTGTTTTCATTTCTTTCGGTGTTAAGCTTTTTAAACAGAAGTATTTAATCACTGCACGAAACTCTGTTTTTTTTTTGTTTTTTTTTTCCCCTCCTAAAGAAGCACAATATAGAGATTCAATCGCGTATGGCAACGAAACTACGTGATGGATATAGCTAAAACTTTTAACTGTCACCTAGTAAGAGACGACGGTTACTAAATACAAACCTTTTCGATGCTACGAGTATAATTTCATGGATAATGTATTTGAGTGTACATTAGGATAAGTATTACTCGTAGCTTAAGTAACAAGATGATTTTGTAATCCATTGAAAATGTAAGCTAAATACAATAAATCATTATTATTATTATTATTATTATTATTATTAATTTAAAAATCGAAAGTTTCTATTTCATAAAACATCAATTGTTTTAACCGCACTCAATAGAATAAGCTAACTTACAATAACAGAGTTGTGTTTTCCATGTTGTTGCAGAAAGAACGCTTGGAAGACATGAACAATAAATGAACACGTTACAGAGTGACCTGCGCCGAGATCTCAATAAGAAGAATGACGTCAGGGATGAACAAGAGGTCATGGCCAATAACGCTATATTGTATAGTGTTATTGGGCGGTAGACGACGCCACTTGGAAATGTGCTGTAACCGAGATTCGCAAGCAATCTGCAACAATTCCATTTTCACTACACTAAGCAACGAATCTGGTTCTAATATTGAGGCAATGATGAAGAAGTCATTGAACCTGACTGAACGAACGTGCTTCCACGCGTTTCATGGCAATGTTGGAAACTGATGGTCACGGTCTACATTACCGACTGTCCCTGCTGTCTGCAAATAAACCACAGGTCGGAGTTTCAATCCCTGCCGGGAATTTTGCTTTAATTAGGATTATTCCCTGTTCGCACTACAGATTTTACTTTCTCAAACATGTATGTACAATACACACAGTAGGTATAGAAGGTACTATATCCTACCAAAAAATTCATTTCTGAGATTTCAAATACGAGTTCTGAAGACCCCTGAATCCAAAATAATATTTTGAGAAAACGGTCAGTGAGTGTCTGTGGACAGCATAATTAAAAAACGAATGGTCAATTAAATACTAAAATTGGTATTTAAATTATCTTCCAAGGATGAGATAGGAAGATTTTCGGAAAAATCTCCCACGCCAAACTGTATTTATATGGACAATTTTCCAAATGAAATCTTGAATTTGTTGGGAATAGCCTATGAAATCCTCTTAATTTTAGATGACTTTTGCATAACGGGTAAACCGTTACAGATAGACAAATATTTACTACACAAAAATATATCTCCTATATTTTTTGTGTAAAGCTAACTTTTCAGAGATATTTCTTGTTACTGGTTTTAAAATCTAAAATACTTAAGATTTTTCTCAAATGTAGATATTCACTTTGTTTTCAATCTGGTCAGCAAAGGAAGGGAATTTGCATCATATAGTAACTAGCTTTTAAACATTTGACTATCGGTTTAGCAGAGTGTATTCCCTAATTATTTCCCTCCTACTTATAAGGAATTATGTAATATAACCATCTCTGTTAATATTTATCTCGATTAGCACGAAGTGCGAGAAGAATAAGCTTTTGTAAGAATAATTTGCTACAGAACAAGCAGAAAAAGTTATGTGAATGGAACCAACAGGTTTTTTTAATCTAACGCCCGCTGGATGCCATCACAGGCGTTTTTTTTTTTTTTGTAGCATTTAACGCCCGCTTTTATAACTTGTGGCACCGCAGGCGATGTCACTGGTGATATATGAAATGAAGATGGAGCACCGGTGGAATGCGATGGCGGGGGAATCCGGAGAACCCTGAGAAAAGCCGCCCCTGCACCGCTTTGTCCACCACAAATCTCACATGTGGTCGCTTGGGAACGAGGTGGAGGTGAGCAATGAAAATACATGCAATGATATCGACAATTGCCGGTTAAGAGGAATGAGAAAAATTGGTAGAAAAGAAAGGAAAAAAAAAACTCAAATTAGAGAGGATGCTGGCGGTATTTGACCGCAAGCTTTCTGTTCTGGTGTCCGTACCTTAACGATTTCGACCACCCTGTCGATGATTTATAGCTTGAAATTATCTATGTGCATGTAAGGGGGCATGGAATAATTCAAAGGTAAAACTGCGTATAAAATTATCTGACGTGTTGCATTCACACGACTTTCTCTGCCCTGTATCGTTTATTATTGGCTATACAAATTATCCTTAACAAAGTTTATTTTTCTATCTCTTCATTTTAATCGAGATAAACATTAAAAATTTCAGTAGGATAGTCAAATGTTTAAGAACTGGGCGCTATATATTGATTTTAAAATGCTATACCGTTTCTAAGCAATCGTGAGGAACTACTAAAAATCGGTAGGGATTTAAAACACTGACAAAAGTATTGAAGAATCGATACATTAATGGCGAATATCTCGTAAATGGCGTATGCCAAAAATAGTTATCTATTTGAAATTGTGTGTTTTAGATAGATGTACAACTTTTGTATCGCTTTACGTTTAACCATTATACAAGATTATACATAATTCATTCCGAATGAAGACTTTACAAAAGTTCAATATACTTTTATTTGTCGTGTAAATACATTTGGAGCCATTTTTAGTACATCAAAAATTTAGAAAATGTTCCATGTTCCATGTTCATAAAGTCACAAACACACACGGACTTTTTATAATTTTTTTCCGGATCAATGGGTCCTCATAACATATACTTCCGGTAAAATCTCCAAATCCATTTTTGTTAGAATGCAAGAGCTTCAGTACCTAATATGTACGTGGGAGAGATAGTAATAAAATAATAATAAAAAAATCTGATTTTACGCCAAAATAAATGTTTGCCTTTAAAGGATGTTAGAATATGTACATTTAATGCATAACTGTGAGGCATTTGTTTATTTGATTATTTCCTTTATTCTGGTAGGTCATATTAAATTCTGAATGATGTATATATATATATATATATATATATATATATATATATATTCATATATATAGTGTTTAACGCCCGCTTTTACTACATGGCACCGCAGGCGATGACACTGATGATGCATGAGATATGAAGATGGAACACCGGTGGAATATAATGGCGGAGGTAACCGGAGAAAATCCGCTCCTGCGCCGCTCTATCTACCACAAATCTCACATGCGGTCGCTTGGGATCCAACCCGGACCGCCTCGGGAGAGGCGAGTGGTCTAACCACTCGGCCACTGCGCGGCCTTCCTTTAACCTGGTTGGTCATATCGGAGGATGAATTAAATCGGTGAAATTATGCTTAAATGATCTCAGGGTTCATGGAGCTTAAAATTATTGAACATTCATCTCAGGGTAAAGAGAAATTCGAACTCAGGACCCCTTGAATGCCCCAATACCACAAAGGCGTCACGTCATTTGAGCTTTGCTGAATTGTTGCGAATGTCATTTCACAATAACCACATATGATATAGATATGACTAAAATTTTTGGGTCTACTACTGCCGATCAGATGATTTATGCTAAGTGATGATAAATGGGAAGATTTACGAAGGATCTATTTCGTCACGCTTCATAAATTTGACGTTGATAGCTACCGTAACGATGCTCGTCATAGCATGCTTAACCTAGCAGATGAAGTGATCAAGGCGTTGGCGCTGCTGTGGCTGCCGCAGTTGCCAGGGACGGCACACCAATAAACTCTACAATAGGTGATGGCCAGAATACATTCTCAACCCGGAGATCCTGCGTTAGATTCCTGGCTGGGACACGGAATTTTTTATTTTAATTTTTTCCCCTACCCTCCCCAGTCTGAAAGTATAAACGTATAAGTGAATGCATCTATAAAACCAACGTTAAGAAACCCTAGAGTTAGCAATATACATTAAGTCAAATATTTCATTGTCATCATGTTAAAGAGAGCTTTACAAACAGATAAAAGCATTAAAATAATGGATGGGAAGGGGATGGATGGATGTTGAGGACATAAATTATATACTGGAAATGAGCAACAGATCTTGAGAATCTAGCGGGGACTAGCCTGGTTTAAGAAGCTTGTAGATGGGTCCGGGCGGGTCGGATGCATTTGAACTTGAAACATTACGAATCCCATCCAAACTTGCGCCCGTCACCCATCACACCCATGGGCTTCGGGTCATTACGGCCTAATTGGGTACCCCGGTTGCGGGGGACATCCACTACCGGCGCTAAGCGTTCTCTTGAAAGAGAACGCTTGACCAACATAAAAGTTTTCTAGACTAGACCAATCTAAACGTGCTTCATTTTCAAACGCAGCTGTTTCAAACGAACAGATCCCCAATAAGGCTAGAAACAGAAGACATATGATAGGCCTGACAGCCCGGAATAGTATTTATTATTAGATAGTGGAAGTTTATGCACTAAAAAGTAATATTTTAGGTGATTAAAAAGGATCCTTTAACTGTTATACTTACTCCATAAAATTTTAAATAGACAGATATTATAAAAATCTGATGTGTTCCATTTACATGACTTTCTCTACTTCTGTGTAACAAATTATTGTTAATATGCTTATTCTTCTATTTGCTTCATGCTAATCGAGAAAAAATTAGCAGAAATAGTCTTATTACTTGCTTCCTTGTAAGTAGAAGCGATACATAGGAGTATCATAGATTAAAGTGAAGTCAAAAACTGGTTACTAGGTGACTGAAGTTCCTTTGTTTGTATAGACACGAGTTGACAAATTCCTGTATGAGAAAAGCACAAGTTTTTTAAACCTGAAACCAAAAACAAGGAATATCTCAAAAACGATCAACTGCTCGAAAAAAATGTTTATAACATAACTTGTGTGTTTTAACGCGCTCTGCATTTTCTGTCTATTTCTTACGGTTTAGCAGTTATGCAAAATTTCGTAAAATTCATCCAGTATAAAATAGTCTTTAGAGGCTATTCCCAGAATACATATTATTTGTCAGGTAAATATCTTTAATATACGATATTTTAATCAAAATCGTTAGAGCCATTTTTGAGAAATCAAAATTTTCGAAATTTTTTTCCAAGTAAAGGGTAGTTTGGGGTGGGGGGTTCTTGAAAAGTTTCATGTCGCATCCTTGGAAGATACCAAACTTAAATACCAAGTTTGGTAATTAACGGTCTTTTTGTTTTTGAGCTATGCTGTCTACAGACACACACACACATGGACTTTTTTCCAAAAATGCTTTTTTTGGATTCAGGGGGATCCAAAACATGTATTTCCTGTGAAATCTCGGTATCGAATTTTTGGTTGCATTACAATACCTTCTCTATACACTATGTACATAGTACGTGTAGAGAAAGTAAAAATAAAACACTAAAATATAATGTAAGCGTTTTAATGTGCAATATTGACTTGAAAACAAACCAAGCGCATTTAAAAATTGATAGATATCCACAATTACATATTAAAATTAAATGCCATTGCCGTAATTTTCTTCACATAAATAGTGTACAATTTCTCTAAATTACCCATGGAAAAGATATGGGGCGTTTGTCACAAAGTATTAATTTGTACGCTGAGATTTTTAGTAAAACGGCTGCAGCAAATCCAGCAGCTGGTCTTTAGAGAATCATGTCTTTTGTGTTTAACGTACAAGCTTTTAATAATCATAGAGCCTTAAGATGTAATTAACACTAAGAATAAGGTAAAATAACACAAATAAACCACAAATTTGATTGTAATACAATAAAAATAGCTATAAAAGGAAAATAAGAGCTTATAATATATTTAGAGTGGAAAATAGGCACTTAATCCGAATATGCAATTTAAGCACTATTAAACTGCTTTATTTAGACCTACACATTCATGAAACACGTAAAATAAGGGAGGCAATTCCACGTTAAGAGGAGAGAATAATTAATATGGTAAATCCACTGTCTACTCATGGAATACATTTTTACTTTCTCTACACGTGCTATGAACATAGTATATAAATAAGATGTTGCACTCTACCCAAAAATTAAAAAACACGATTCTGTGGAAATACACGTTTTAAAGTCCTCTGTATAAAACATCTTTAGAACAGGTCCGTATGTGTGTATGTGTGAACAAGATAACTCAAAAACGAGAAGTCGGTAAAATACCAAACCTGATATTTAAGAAGATTTTGAGGAAAATCCCGACATCCCAAACTACCCTTTACAAGGAAAAAATCTAAAATTTTGATTTTCTCAAAAATTGCTCTAACGATATTCATTAAAACACCGTTAAATATAGTTACATGATAAATACAGTGTACATCTTGAATTTTCTGGGAAAAGCCTCTTGAAGACCCTTTTATTCTGGATAAATTTTGCTAAATTTTGCATAACTTCTAAATGTAACAGATAGACAAAAGATTACTAGAGAAGAAATGCAGAGCTCGTTAAAACTCGTAGTTATGTCATATGTAGTTATGGAGTTGAAAATTCTTTTAATATTCTTTGCTATTGGTTTCAGCTTTACAATCGCTTGAGCCTTGTATATACTATTATTTCCCTTCTACATGCAAGTAACAAAACCATTTCTGATAATGTTTATCTCGATTATCATGAAGTAGATAGAAGAATAACAATAATTTGCCATTTGTTACAGATGTAAATGGATATCAGATTTTTACTTTCTCTACACGTGCTATGTACATAGTGTATAGAGAAGGTATTGCACTCCAACAAAAGATTCGATACTGAGATTTCACCGGAAATATATGATTTAGGGTCCCCTGTATCCAAAAAAAGTATTTTCAGAAAAAGGTCCGTGTGTGTCCGTGTGTCAGTGAATACGATAACTCTAAAACGAAAAGTCAGTAAAATACCAAACTTAGTGTTTAAGTTTAGTATTTTCCAGGGATGCGACACGAAGATTTTGAGAAAAATCCCCCCACCCCAAACTACCCTTTCCATGGAAATTTTTTCGAAAATTTTGACTTCCTAAAAAATGGCTCTAACGATTTTGATTAAGATATCGTATGTTAAAGATATTTACATGACAAATAAAATTTATATTTCGAATTTTCTGGGAATAGCCTCTAGAGACCACTTTATTCTGGGTCAATTTTACGGAATTTTGCATAACTGCAAAACCTTAAGAGATGGACAAAAACTTACCTCACGACAAATGTAGAGCACTTTAAAACACACAATTTGTGTTATATACATTTATTTCTGGAGTTGATTGTTTTTGAGATATTACTTGTTTTTGGCTTCAGCTATGAAAAATTTATACTTTTCTCATACAGTAATTTGTCAACTCCTGTCCATACAAACAAAGGAACTTCAATCACATAGCAACCGGCTTTTCACTATAACTTTAACCTACAGTACTCCCTTATTTCGCTTCTACTTTCAAGGAAGCAAGTAATAAGACTATTTCTGCTAGTTTTCTCTCTCTCTCTCTCTCTCTCTCTCTCTCTCTCTCTCTCGATTAGCATGAAGTAAATAGAAGCACCAGCTTTTTAACAATACCTTTTGCAGAGATGTAGAGAAAGTCATGTGAATGGAACACATCAGATTTTTCTTCGTTGGTTTTCGATGGTTTGCTTCGAATATAAAAACCCAATGTATCGTGCTAAACTTTCCTTTACACGTCAAGCTTTTTACTCTCTCTACACCTACTAGTAGGTGCATAGTATATAGAGAAGATATTGTAATGCACCCAATAATTCGATACCGAGATTTCACCAGAAAATCATGTTTTGAGACCCCCTGAATAAAAAAAAAGCATTTTAGAAACATGCCCGTGTGTGTCTGTGTGTGTGTGTGTCTGTGGGCAGCATAACTCAAAACAAAAAGACCGTTAAATATCCAACTTGGTACTTAAGTTTGGTATCTTCCAAGGATGCGACACGAAGATTTTCAAGAAAATCCCCCCACCCTTAACTACCCTTTACATGGAACTTTTTTTTGAAAATTTTGATTTTCTGAAAAATAGCTAACAATTTTGATTAAAATATTGTACATTAAAGATATTTACCTGACAAATAAAATGTATATTTTGAATTCTCTGGGAATACCCTTGAAGACTCCTTTATTCTGTATGAATTTTACGGAATTTTCCATAACTGCTAAACCGTAAGAGATGGACGAAAACTTACCACACACAAAATGTAGAGCACATTAAAGCACACAATTTATGCTAAATGATTTTTTCCCTAGAGTTGGCCGTTTTTGAGATATTCCTTCTTTTTTTTCAGCTTTGAAAAACTTAATACTTTTCTCATACAGGAAGTTGTCAACTCCTGTCCATACAAATAAAGAAATTTCAGCTTTTGGGTTTCGCTTTAACCTATTGTACTCCCTTATTTCGATTTTACTTACAAGGAAGCACGTAATGAGATTATTTCAGCTACCTTTTTCTGGATTAGTATGAAATAAATAGAAGCATAAGCTTTTTAACAGTAATTTTTTGCCGAGATATACAAGAGAAAGTCATGTGAATGGAACACATCAGATTTTTTGTAAACTTGCATTTAGGTGATAAATATAATCTGTGAAGATTATCTAATATAAGTATAGGAGCGAATTCCGGTAAATTATATACTTTAGTAACAAAATATACTTCATCGCGATCAACGAGAATACAAACGTTTGAAATGAATTCTGTGGAACAAACAGAAAGTTAATCAGTGCCAGCAGGCTGACAAATGTGATAACTAGAGCTAGGGCATTAGTAAGATAACATTACCTGAAAGAAGACATAGCGAGCTATGCGTTATACGTCGACACACGATTCAGGGCTGTACAGACTGTCTCGGATAAGTCTTAAGATTAGACTTATGGCTTCAACTAGCCAACACTGTAACTAAGAAATATGATGACGTCGTTTGACATAATTCTTAGGAACGTTTATCTCAATAGGCATGAAGCAGATGGAAAAATGTTCTGTTCACATGACTTTCTCTGCCTGTTCTGCAAACAAATGATTTTTTACAAAAGGTTATTTTTATATTTACTATATGATAATCGAGATAAACATTAGAATGCTCTTATTACTTAGTTCTTTATAAGTAGATGGGAAATAAGGGAATACATAAGGCTAAAGTGATAGCCAAACATTTTGAAAGCTTTCGCTATGCGATTGATTTTAAAGGAAAAACGGATCATGACTCCTTGTTTGAGAAGATAATTATTTTAAAATTGTAACCAATATAAAAGAATATCTTTGAAATTGTTTATTCTATTTTTAAAAGAAGACACATTGTGTGTTTTAACGAGATCTACATTATGCAAGTTGTTCCTAATGAAGAGGACATCAGGTACTATTTTCAGAAAATTCAAGACATAGATTTTATTGTCATGTAAATATCTTATTGTTAGATATTTTAATTAAACTAGTCAGAGCCAGCTTTGAGAAAATAAAAATATTTGAAAATTGTTCATGTAAATGGTAGTGTGAGTTGGGGGGGGTGTTGAGCAATGTTCTTTCAAGTCTTCGTGTCGCATCCTTGGAGAATGCTGAATTTAATTGTTATATTTGGTATTTTTCGTTTTTGAGTTCTGTACTATGTGCTGGGTAAAAAGATAAGATAAAAAAAAATGCTGATGCGTTTCACTCATATGACTTACTCCATCTATCCTGCAACAAACCATTCTTAAAAAAAGTTATTGTTTTACGTGCTTCATGCTCATCGAGATAAACAGCAGAATATACGGTTTTATTCCATATGTCGTTATAGGTACAAGGGGAACAAAGGAATGCACTAGACTTAAGCGATAGTTTTAAGAGCGTGCGAAATATTTCAAATTCGTTCTGCTTGAATGGCCAGGATGGGGGGAAAAATCGAACACACAGCCTACACACTTCATACTCAATAGTGCTACTGCTGTTTCTAAGGGGGAAATACATCTACACGACTTCCTCTACCCATATCGTTTACGAGGCGAGGGTGCTGATGGTAACTAAACAAACAGAATGTCAGCTTTGCAACACGGGAAGTATCATTTGCATGTCATTTTCAGAGGTTCCACACGCACTAAAAATGGAATTGCGTGCTCTACATTAAATAATCGAAAGGAAGAGATTGAGAGATATTTAAATAATTACCAATGATTCATATTCCAAATTGTGATATTTATATATTTAATGGTAATGTTTGGCTCCACATACATTTGCGAGTAAAGCTTCTCTAAAATGAATTATTAAACAGCAACATCGCAGTAGACTACGCGACGATCATTTGGTTCATTTGTACATATTCCTTAACAGCAAAAACGAAAATGAGTTATTTATGCATGCTCTTTAACTATGGTTCTCAGCATCCCTTCCATATTGGGCGAAAAAGACCGAATAATTTTACTCAGAGACCTCTTTATCTTCAGGTTATTTTACGTGGCGTAAATCCACGACACGGGACCAACGGCTTTACGTCCCTTCCGAAGGAAGCCGTGATAAGGCTTTTTACGCATGGGGTTAGAACCTACGACCTTGGGAACCATATTTTACCCCCTAGACCATGGAGGACGTGTCGTCCGAAGTAAAGCATATAACCGAAGACCCAATAAGGACAACAATAGATGCAGATGAAGCAGCCTTGTTTTTACAAGCATTCCATTACATCGCATAGCGGCATGCGCCACGGTATACACGGAGTGGAATGAATTACTGCACCTTCCCCTCTACTGTTTCAATCTTGACATGGCTGTTTTAAAGGGAGTTCGGAGGGGGGGATACTTTCTTGAAAATCTTGGCATCAGTCTTTGGAAGAATCGAAATTGTAAAATAATATTTAGGTAACTGGTGTATAATCTGACTGAATTTTACAAATGTTGCAATGAAATTATAAACGTGTTACATGCGTTTTATGCAATTTTAGCTTATGTACGTAAAAATAATTAATAAATTTGCTAAATGAAAAATTATAATCTATCAGATGTATGATGTAATATGGTTGCTAAGCAGATGTTTCATTTATGTCAACACTTAGAGGAAAACGGAAGGTACTAATAAAACTATTGAAAATATGGATTGTATTCCGCTCGACATTTTGAACGAAGCGAAGAGTGCTGAGAGTGATTTTAATAACTCCAGAAAAGTCACAAGGTGTTTACGAAAAAGAATATGCAAAGTTTTGTGGATGGAGAAACGAAAAATACGTTAAATTAATGAAATTACATTACTGACATACTTTTCAGAGTTATTACTTATACATACGTGTATTACTTCTTAATATGCTAAGGAATTTAAAGTTAGATTGAAAGTACTGTTTTCATTTTTCAGTCGAAGACTCTTGTGCCTTTGACGCTCCGATGTGTATATTCAAAGGTGAAATGTATGCTGAAATTGAAAGAAAACACCGACATTTCATCTTTTGGTAAGGCTTTTGATTTCTTGAAGACGTTCTCAGTGGAATATAAGCTAAAAAATCAAATATGCTCTCAAGGTTTGAAATTAAACATATTATAAGCTCCTGATAATACGTGTTTACGCCAGAGTGACAATTTCCGGTTTTTCTTACAGGCAGGCACATTGGAGAAAATTATGTTGTGGCAGTAATGGCTGTCTTGTTGCTATGGAAATTACGTCACTCATTTTCTGGCACTGGTGCCAGAAATAGGGTAATTTTGCAGATTTATGCCATCATAGTAAGCCGTTTTAATGCTAGGATTACACAAACGCCTTTTTGTGGAATTAGATTCAGAGATCCCCAAAACATGAATCTCGGCATCAAATGTTTTAGTTGAATACAATACTTGCCTACTATAGGTTCGTGGCTGAGAAAGTAATAATAGGGTTTGCTATCAACGACTTGGAAGTACCAAAGCCATTTTCAGGTCACTCCAGAACCTCTATTCTTTTCTTGTTGTGTTTACAACCTTCAGAATGAAACGAATTCTCGCATTTACTCTATATACCAGGTGGCGGTGGACCACAATCGACAGTCAAGAGCTGTTAAAAGCATTTGGATGAACGGCAGAAAGCGGAAGGAAAACCACGTAACCGCACGTGTGTGGCGTGGGATTCCCAATAAATCCAAAGTGTCGATATCTTCCCCGAAGTTTATCTGCTACTCATAAATAGATGTTTCCGCTATGTGGGAAAAAGTTATTTCTCAACGATGATAACTCTGCGGGTCTACCTTATGCAACGACTAATGAGTATTCATTTAAAATGGTGCTATTCGTTAATGAGTTGTGATACTTGTGTTATATTTTTACTTTCTCTACACCTACTATGTATATAGAGAAGGTATTGTATTGAACCCAAAAATTCGATACCGAGATTTTACCGGAAATACAAGTTTTGGGTCCCCCCGAATCCAAAAAAAACATTTTTGGAAAAAGGTCCGTGTGTGTGTCTGTGGACAGCATAGCTCAAAAACGAAATGACCGTTAAATACCAAACTTGGTATTTAAGTTTGGTATCTTCCAAGGATGCGACACGAAGATTTTCAAGAAAATCCCCCCACCCCCAATTACCCTTTACATGGACCTTTTTTCGAAAATTTTGATTTTCTCAAAAATGGCTCTAACGATTTTGATTAAAACATCGTATATTAAGCATATTTACCTGACAAATAATATGTATATCTTGAATTTTCAGGGAATAGCCTCTGAAGACTACTATATTCTGGATGAATTTTACATAACTGGTAAATCGTAAGAAATGGACAAAAACTTAAATTTTTTTCGAGGAGCTGATCGTTTTTGAGATATTCCTTGTTTTTGGTTTCAGCTTTGAAAAACTTTTACCTCTCTCATACAGATATTTGTCAACTCGTGTCCATACAAACAAAGGAACTTCAGTCACCTAGTAACCAGCTTATGACTTCACTTTAACCTAAGATACTCTCATATTTCGCTTCTACTTACAAGGAAGCAAGTAATAAGAAAGTTCTGCTAATTTTTTCTCGATTAGCATGAAGAAAATAGAAGATTATTAACAATAATTTGTTACGCAGAAGTACAGAAAGTCATATGAATGGAACACATCAGATTTTTCGTTACATTTCTCAGCTTGCTGTTTCAAAAAATCTTATGTGTTCCATTCGCATGACTTTCACTGTGTGTTCTGCAAACAAACTAATTAAAAGATCATTCTTTTATCTACATCATGTTAATTAAGATAAGCATTAGCAGAAATGGCAGTATTACTAGTTCTTTCAGAATGAGTATACAAGGATAAATCGAATGTCAAATCTTTTAAAAGCTGTCGCTATGCGATTGTCGTAAGACAGGAGTAAAACAAAATATATGTGAAACAGATGAGGACTTTCGTTTGGTAACGCTAAGTATTTTAAAATTGTAACCAATAACAGGGAATATCTCTGAAATGGTTACCTCTACAAAAATGTATATTACATAAATGTGTTTTAACAAGATCTACATTTTTAGTGTTGTAAGTCTTTGTCTCTATCTTACTGTACCAGCAATGCAAAAGTCATTCAGAATGAAGAGGACTTCATGGGCTATTCACAAGAATTTCATAATATGTGGTTTATTTGCATGTAAATATCTTTAATATATGGCATTTTAATCAAAAACGTTGGCCTTTAAAAAATAAAACAAAATCGAAAAATCTTCCATGAAAAGGGTAATTTGCGGTGCCGGGATTTTTTTTTTTTTTTTTTACTTTCGTGTCACATTCTTGGAATATACTAAACTTAAATACTAAGTTTAGTATTTAACATACACACAGACCTTTTTCTAAAAAATAATTTTTTATTCAGGGGTCCTGAAAACATACATTTTGGTATCGAATTTTTGAGTGCAATAAAATATCTTCTCTACCTGGTTTGTGCATTGTACAAGCGTGCTTTTGTTAAATTTTAGAAATGTTCTGACAAGTAATAACTGGTTACCAGTGTTTCTGTTATTGGATTCCAGGAATTATTATTATTATTATTATTAATAATAATAATAATAATAATAATAATAATAGGTTTAGTGTGAGTGAAAATTGCCATTAGGTTTATACACATTGCTTACAGAAATTTACTTTACTTTTTTTGTTCCATGTTATTTTATTTATTTTTTTTCAATCATTTCTGTTTAGTATATAAGTTATATATTTAAGATAATATTATGTAACATATGTAATGTAATAAATAAAGTACAAAGTTCGCAATGTAAGTCGTGGTATAGAAAACTAGACGCCAGGATGTTGTATAACAGGTTTTATTGTAGTTTATTTCTTTTTAATACCTGCTAGAGAAAGTAAAATGGAAGGCAATAAGCATATCAGCTGATACCGCCTCCCTTATGATCTGGTTTCTGGTTTCAAGCGCTTTGGTGCTTCGTGACGCAGGGAATCGTGGGTTCGAGTCCCATCTTGGGTATGGATGTTGTATGTGTAAGTATAAAATAAATCGGTAATAAATAGTCTACAAAGGAAATATAGGAAGCTGGAAATTGAAAAAGAAAGAAAAACTCTACGTGGCCCTCAGATTACAGGTGTGGTGAAGGCGTCGTCCCTTTTGGCCTGCCCCAAAGGTTTTTCTGCAGCCATGATTCCTCTATTTCTTCTTGTGCTTAACTGGAGTTATTAAATGGATTGTTACATCAATGAAAGTTTAAAAAACATTAGTTTGGGGCTAGTTTTTAAATTTCACCAAGGGCACTCGAGCCGCACTGGATGACCCGATGGTTCAAATCTAGTTGCTCAAAATATCTTAATCGTTTGTTCAATTTAACAGCCGATCTGAAGAGCTTAAATAAAATGTTATCAGCAAATTATTATTAACGTAATATGCTAGAGGATAATCTTAGCTGATTTAACACTAGTTATTTTTCAAATGCGCTGCGGAAAGCAATTCTTTCCGATCTAAATGGGAAATTTTTCTAGAGTATGGAATGAAATATCTAAACCAAAGTCCAAGGAGAAAAACAAACTACTACATTAGCAGCTTTCGAAATATTCTTGGCAGAGCTCACTTTCCAAGAATTGTCATGCAACATTTATAAAACATCTGAGGCGATTCCTTTTCCCCCCATAGAGTTTCATTAGTTAAGAAAATTTGACCTACGATATTCGTGCAGATGTGTTTTGCTTTCTGTACCGTGCATGCAAACACCTCACATTCATTAATCTCTACGGTGATTTGTAGACCACCCCGCAAAAATAAAATCTGATGTGCTACATTCATATGACTTTCTATACCTATTCTGCACCAAATTATTCTAACAAAGGTGTATTCTCCTCTTTACTATGTGTTAATCGAGATAAACATTAGCAGAAATGGTTGTTACTTATTTCCCTTTAAGTACATCGAAGGGGGGAAAGGGTTTTCAGGCTAAATAGATAGTCAATTTAAAAAAAAAAACAGAATGCAATTCAAATTCCCTTCTCTTTGTATGACCAGGATAAAAAAAAGTGAATAACAACTTCCCATTTGAGAAAAATCTAAGAATTGGAAATTTTAAAACCATTAACAAGGATAGCAAGGAATATATCGGAAATGGTTAGCTCTACAAAAAAGGAATATACATATATGACATTAAGTGTGTGTTTTACGTCATTTACATTTTTTAAAAGTAGTTTGAGTCTATCTCTTACGGTTTACAGTTATATAAAGCCATTCAAAATAAAGACGACTTCAAAGGCTTTTCCAAACAAATTCATAATATACTTTTTAGATGTCATTAAATAGCTGTGATGTATATGGTATTTGTTACGGCCATTTTTGAGAAAATCCTCCATGTAAAGGGTAGTTGAAATTTTTCTGAACTTCTTCCTATCGCAACCGCGATACATAACTTAAATAGCGAGTTTTCTGTCTATCCGACTTTTCTTTTTTGAGTTTGGTACACATATATACACACGCGCGCGCGGACGTTTTTCTGAAAATGTGTTTTTTTTTGATACAGTGGACCCTAAAACATATATTTCCGGTGATATCTCGGTATTGAATTTTTGGGTGGAGTGCAATACCTTCTCTATACATTATGTATAGTACATAGTACTATAGAGAAAGTAAAAAGACGAGCGTTCGGTATCTTATCATGCAGTAGGCTTCGTACCGCCCGGGTCTAGCGAATGTACATATAATAAGTACTATGAGTAAGGCTCGGAAGTTAAATAATCTTTTTACTTTCTCTACTCCGGACATTCTTTACTCTACAAAGACTCTTCCCAAAAACTTCAAGACACATTTCATGAAAAATCTTAAACATTTGGTATTTTAATAAAAATCGTTAAAAACTATTTTTGAGAAAATCAAATTTTTTGTAAATTTCCCGTGTAAAGCGTATTTTGGCTTCAGGAAGAACTTTCTTGAAAAGTTTAATGCCGCAGCATTGGAAGATACTGAAATTAAATACCAAGAATGCTATTTAACTGATTTTTCGTTTTTGAGTTCTGCTGTTCAAAGATACATGGGCATCATGTACGCGGGAACGTTTTACTAAAAGTATTTAACTGTTTATTTATTCAGGAGCCCCAAAACATATTTCCGGTGAAATCGTAGACTTCGAATTTTTGGGTAGAGTGCAACAGTTGAGAAAATAATACCGTAAATACCGTAAACTCCAGTTGGAACTTCATAAAATGAATGTAGAGGATGCATGTGTTGTAGGAGAGGTATAATAGCATGGCAATTTGTAACTTCATAATCTGCCACAACATTTGGTTACGTATTACTAAATCTGAAAATACTTTTGTCGTCACATTTGCATACACGAATGCGCTATAAAGAATGGTTTATGATAACCTGTCTTGAAATTTAAAACTAGTTGAGAATTATTTAATATACCTTCTTAAAACTCTTTTAATATTTTACTTCCTCACAAATGTTTATATAAAACGAAAACATAGTTTAAAACAAATTATTGTGTCACAGGTTAATAACGTTAGAGAAAGCTGTACAAAGCTTGAGGAATGCTATTTCAAAGACGAGAGCACACTTAAGTTGTCAGTAAATAAAACTGGAATTTCACAACATCAAGAGAAGTTATGTCATCAGTTTACTACATACGAATATATGAAAAAACCTTACGTCACACATAATTCCACAGTAGATAAAGGAGCTTTTAACCTACAAATATAAAATGAAGCTATTTTTAGCAAACAACTTTTCATTTTCATTTTTTCGAAATACGACGAGCTATTTCACAGATAAGTTGTGTGTTAAGGTTCAAAATCAAGAACAAAATTGAACCTTCGTAAAACAGAGCTGCATAAAAGCCAAATATATAACAGGTATTTACTCTAGTCAATGCGAGACCTTTTCCTAAAAATAGTTTTTTGGAGCATAAAACGCGCAATTCCAGTGAAATCTCGTTATTAATTTTTTGGTGAATAAATTACTTTCTTTATCTACTATATGTAGGTCGTAGGGAAAGTGTAAACAAAATAATTTCAACTTCTTTTTTCCTAATTTCTGTCCCATTTTTTTTTCCATGAAAAGATAAAAATACATGCACGCACGCGAAGATGTATCATTTTTAAAACTGAAAATGTTTACTTCAAAACTAACTCATTTCATATGTAACTATCAAGTTTTTAATAGAAATCGAAAATTATCAGAAATAGTTGTTTCTGTTTTTAATACTTCGTTGACAACCAATGTGCTTCTGAGGAGATACATAAGAATTGTTCTCTCTCTCTCTCTCTCTCTCTCTCTCTCTCTCTCTCTCTCTCTCTCTCTCTCTCTCTCTCTCTTGTGCAGTCCATTAAATGGATCAACAATGTTAACATTATATGTTATACCGGTACTAGAGCGGTCTTGGTCAAAGTTGGAACACTTTTGGTCGCATACACACATCTTATCCGATTTAATTATTTCCATCTGCGGCCATTGAGGTTGGCAGTAACAGAACCAGTGAAAATGTTCAAGTGAAAAAATATAAATGCTTATTCTTAAGGCAACCTCAATAAAACTTTTTAATTTATTCATGTTGTAAACAAGCATTTAGTTTTATCAAAACTACATTTTTTTTGGCAAAAGCACTGATCTTCTCTTTAGCACATTTGGTCTCTAATCTAAGTTAAATTAACCCCTCGCATAATGTATTATAATCTTAAAACGTATAGTAACAAAGCTACACTTTTTAAATGTGTAAACTTAAAATCACCCTTAAAGACTTTCATAACTGCTCAAATCAAATTGGAACACAATTCTCGAAGTTACAAAGAGCTGTCCAATTGAAAATATTCCATAATTTGCATACGTAGTACTAATGTATATAAGCATTTATTGACATAAAACTCGTTAAAAATGCTTAACATCTTGAAATGGTTAAGCCAAAAAATTTTGGGGAAAACTGTTTGAAACTCACAAAATGATTTTGTCATCAGTCCTAAGTACCCTTGGGTGAAGTTTAGAACAGTTGCAAAAATATGCTTTCTTTTCTGTGTTATTTGAATGTTGACTTACGCGATAATTTTCATATACTTCATTAGTGTTTGTTGGTAAATAATATTTAAATACAATTTAAATTTGCATTCCATTACTTAATGTGAAATTCTTTCTAGGCCAACATTTATCATGCTTTACATAAATGTATTACTTCTCCCTAAGGTACTTCGAGTACGAGGAGAGAAGATAACGGGCTTGTTGTGCAACCCCGATATAACGCTTTCTTTCATAGTTTCCCAAAATGTGTTCAAAAAGTATGCGTGTGGGTGATGGGGTTCCAAAGATGTGCACACATTTTCAAGAAAATCTCCGCACTACACCTAATGTGGAACTGCTTTCGATTTTGCTTCTAAAAGATTAGTCTCCAACAATTAAAGTAGCAAACTTAAGATTTTTATAACAAAATGTATAACTTCAATTTTCTATAAATAAGCTGTGAAGTCAAATTTTTCTGAATGACCTTTCGTAATTCGTAAACTGTAATGTAGCGTGAGGACGTTTAAGTCTAGCACACTGGTATTAAATGGAGTTATGGTTGACGTAACGTGATTTAATGCAACGAAACTCAAGGATTTGCCAGCGCCAAACTTTTCCTTTCCTTCATATAATTATGCTTGATTATGCATAATAAAAGCTACCAATCAAGAGTAATTTTTTTTTTTAATTATTGTTTCATTTATATAGCCCCCTTTAACATCTAAGGTCATATCGGAGGCTTTGCGTTTGAAACGCCTCGTTGTCTGTAGGATCTTTACGTTGGTTTAAATCACGTTATTTTTCTCAAATACACACACATTCACTCTCACATACATACTTCCAGATTCTGTGGGGGATAGGGAATAAATCTGGCTAAAGAAAAATTCCCCGCCCCAGCCGGGAATCGAACCCGGGACCTCCGGGTGAGAAGTCAGCTCGCTGACCACTCGACCACGTAGGCAGTCTGAGTAAGTCTTTTAATGCTTAGGTTAATGAGCATAGGTCTATAGTTTAGCAACATTTAATTACACATTAAGTCCCTCGCCAGCTTAAGAGATTTCGTTTAAGAGAGAGAGACAAAATCTTTAAAAAAAAAAAAAAAATGTAGATGTCATTGCACTTACATGATACTTTAGGGTTAACATTTCCGAGATATTCTGTTAGTGTTTTTTTTTTTTTATATATACTTTTTTCAAGTGGAAGTAGCCTTTTGATATTTCCGTAGTCATACAGAATTTCAAAGCCATTACACAGCGAGTTCTTTATAAAAAATATGATTATCGCTTTAGCTTTTTTATACCTAAAAAAATGTATAAATGTGAAATAAACCTTTTTCTTGATTAACAAGAAGTAAATAAAAGAAAAACATTTTTACAAGGCAGAATAAACGGAACTTGTGTTAACAAAAAATCAGATTTTTACTTTCTCTACTTAGTACATAGTACATAGATTTAGTATTCCACACAACAATTCGATAACAAGCTTTCCTGAATTAAAAAAACCTGTTTAGAAAAGGTGTAATTATGTAGGTCTGTCTACGAATACATAAACCAAAAACGAAAAATCGGTTAAATACATAAACTTGATATTTAAGTTTAGCATTTTCCAAGCATGAAATACGAATTATCAGGAAAATCTCCCCACCCCAAGCCATTCCCCGACATATTCGAATATTCTGATCTAAAAATTGCCCAAACGATTTTCATTAAGATATTTACATGACAAATAAAGTGTATATATTGCATTCTCAGAATAGCCTCTGAAGACTTCTTCATTTTGGATGACCTTGCATAACTGGATGAGATATAGTCAAAACTTGATATACCAGAAATGTAGATCATTTAAAAACACACATTTTTTTTAATTAACCATTTCCGAGATATTCCTAGTTATTGGTTTCAATTTTAAAATACGTATACTTTCCTCAAACAGGAATTGGTCATTGCTTATTCTTTTATTACTCCCGGCCATGTAAAAAGAACTGAATTTTAATCGCATAGTAAGCGGTTTTCAAAAGAGTTGACTATCGCTACAGCCTAGTATATTCATTTATTTCCTTTCCAGAAACTAAGTAATAAGATGGTTTCTACTAATATTAATTTCGATTAGCATGCAGTAGAAAGAAGAATATTATATAAGAATATCAGAATAAGAAGAGAAAAATCGCGTGAACGTAACACATCAGATTTTCATACACCTACTTATATTTTTCAAGTAGGTCACCTTTTTTCTCGTGTGAATGCAAAGAAAACAGAATTTTAAAGCCATTACATAGCGATATGCTTTATAAAAATAAGACTACCGCTTTAGCGTTCTTACACCTATAAACGTGAACCAAACGTTTGTCTTGCTTAACACTAAGTAGATAAGTAGAAAAATATGATGCATTCCATTCACATGATTTTCTCTACATCTCTGTAAATAATTATTGTTATAAGCTTATTCTTCTATGTACTTTATGCTGATCGACATAAAATTAGCAGAAATTGTATTATTATTTGTAAGTAAAAGGGATATAAGCGTTAGTCAAATCGTTTAAAAGCTGGTTGTTATTGGGATTGACGTTCCTTTGTTTATATGCCCAGGAGTTGACAAATTCCCATATGAGAAAAGTTTCAGTATTTTAAAACTGAAACATGTAATAAGGAATATCTCAGAAAGGGTCAGCTCTAAAAGATGTATGAGATAAATTGTGTGTTTTAACGAGATCTAGATTTTTGTGTTGTAAGTTTTTGTCTATATCTTACGGTTTACCAACTACGCAAAATTCGGCAAAATTCATCCAGAATAAATAGGTTTTTAGAGGCTATTCCCAGAAAATTCAAGATATACATTTTAGTTGTATGTAAATATCTTTAACATACAACAATATTTTAATCAAAATCATTACAGCAATTTTTGACAAAATCAGAATTTTCACATATTTTTTCATGTAAAGTTTGATATTTAACGGACTTATGGTTTTGAGCTACGCTGCCAACAAACACAGACACACACGGACATTTTTCTAAAGATACTTTTTTTTGGATTCAGGGGGACTCAAAACCTGTATATCCGGTGAAATCTCGGTATTGAATTTTTGGGTGGAATACAATACCTTCTCTATACACTGACATAGTACGCGTAGAGAAAGTAAAAATAGTTTGTAGAAGAAAAGAAAACCTTTGTGAAACCACACGTTAAGTTTTTGTTTTTTTTTTTCTTCTTTTTTTAAACTATACCTTTGGAAAGTTAATAAGTACAAAGTATCTAACGACTCAGAAAGCGCTTATAATTAAACATTCAAACTGTATATTTTGTTTTGTAAAGTAGTTAAGTAATATTTAGTCAGCTGACAGAATATTTAGGGAATGCTGCTAAACGTTCCACGTGTGTATTTGTTGATAGCGAAGTCATCAGCTGTAGGTGAAAGTGTGCGTGGCTTGCACTTCGCTACAAACAAGGTGAAAGTGGTCAGTTAGTAAATAAACGATCGATTTCGTCAGAACACCGTACAACGGTTAAGCAACTACCGCGCAGGCCCTTTTCGTGCATTCAAATATCAAAACAGGCCAACATGAAAAGAACAGTCACCTCTAAAATCTATTATCAAAATTAACTTCCCTTGCCAAAGGTATCTGATATCTCAATGGTGTGAACTAGACTTGAAAAGAACTTATTCACAGCTTGTGTAAGACTAACTTATCTTCCATTCAGCTTTTCGTTCCCAGAACCCTGGGAAAACCCAAATCGGCGAAGTTCGCTCTTATGGAACAGATATCCATATCGCTTTTGCAAGAAAGAACACAGTTGAGGTAGTCAACAAAAATATAGATTTATACAAAAAAAAAGTCAAAAGTGTATTCAAACCACTTTCTCTACACAATCATATAAGCTATTCTTACAAAAAAGATATTACTTTTTCTACCACGTTAGTAAGTACCACTCCACTGTAAAATTCCAGACCAAGATTTCACCCTAATCCTTGAATCCAAAAAGAGAAAAGCAGTTTTAGAAAAACTCCGTGTGTGTGTGTAGGTGTGAACAGCATAATTCAAAAACGAAAAACATGTTGAATACCAAATTTGGTACTTAAATTAGTGTCTTGCAAAGATGCAACACAAAGATTTCCAAGAAAATTCCCCATCTTTTACATGGAAGATTTTTCGAAATATTCGACTTTTCAAAAATAGCTCCAACGATTTTGAATAAAATCCCTATGGATCGAAAAAGATAATAATCTGATGGTGCGAGATCAAGGCAGTATGCTGGGTGTGATAGCAGTTCGATTCCTCCCAATTCCTGAATGTTTTCCATGGTTGTTCGTGCAGTACGGGGTCTTACATTGTCCTGTTGCAATAGAATTCTATTTCGGTTAACTAATGCTGGGTATCTCCGTCTCACAATTTCATCAACTCGTTCCAGTTGTTGAGACCAAAGATCTGCATTAATCGCTCGCCCGTTTGGAACAAACTGCCAAACACCTTCAAAATTCCACTAGGCATTACTTTTGGACCGAACCAATTTTTTTAACGATGACTTTGGCAGATTGGCGGTGATTAAGCCACTGTTTCGAGGCATCAGGGTTTCGGTAATATACCCATTTTTCATCACAAGTGACAATTCTCCTGACAAATCTATCATCCATGGGATTACGGATAAGCTGATGACGGACATCTATTCAGTGTTGAGCCTGTTGAGTGTCAGTTCATGAGGTACAGATCTTACATCTCCTGAATGATTTTTCAAGTGTCTTAATGTGGCGATGCATGGTATCGTTTGATGCACCAAGTTCTTCTGAAAGCTATGGGTACTTTTTTGCGGGTTTTCTCGCAAAACTTGGCGTGTATCCTCAATATTCCAAACTTTAGGTCTTCCACAACGTGGTAAATCTTTAGTGTTTTAGTCTCCATTGTTGAAATGTTGGAACCATCGTTGTACCACACGCTCACTAACGACACCTTCTCCCTTCACTTCACATTCTCCAGCTGCGGCAACGGCTTTATAATCTTGTTTCATGTAGTGCTTTAGAATGACTCCAAGTTCAAACTTTGTTGCCTCCATTTTGTGATTGTTTATTAACAACTGAAGACTGATACATGCTCGCAATGCACGCAACACTAACCATGGCATCCTGTAAATAGCATCGCCAAACCAAAGAAACCCAATACATTTTCAAAACACCAAAATAAAAAAACCGACAATACTTATGACACAACCTAATATAGTTATTAGAGTCAGAGGCTATTTCCAGAAAAATCAACATATACATTTCATTTTACATAGCAATATATTTAAAATATGGTATTTTAAATAAAATTATTAAAGTCATTTTTAAAAAAATCAAATTTTCGCAAAATGGTCCATATAATGGCCAGTTTAGGGTGGGGGGGATCTTTAAAATTGTGTGTTGAATCTTTGGAAGTTGATGAACTCAAATATCAATGTTGGTATGTACAGATGTCTCATTTTTTAATTATGATGTTCAAACACACACACACAAGAGTTTTTTTCTACTTTTTTTTATTCATGGTGCCTCAAAACATATTTCCCATGGAATCTATGTACAGTGTACGTAGTAGAGAAAGTAATAAACTACACTGTGTAGGGGAAAAGAACGTGTAAATAGTGCATTATATTTTTTGTCTCGTTTCTGTGCATCTCTAGTGGTTTAGAATTATACTAGCCATAAAATTATATTCCTATTTTTAATCATCCCTTATCTATAGGATTTATTTTATTTCTACAAACAATTTTCATGTGCTTAATTAGAGGTTATTCCCTAGAATTTTGAAAACTTTTACAATTCCTTCACTGGCTGTTGCCAGACATTTCATCATTTTAGTCAAAATCGTTGAAGGTCACTTTAAAAAAAAAAAAAAATTAGATCTCGAACAGCTCCCCATGTAAAGCGTAGTTTGTGATAACGGTGGATTTTCTTTAAAATCTTCGTTTCTCGTATCTTTAAAAGAGACTGAGCTTAAATATCACATTAGGTATTTACAAGACTTTCCATTATTGAGTTATGCTATTCAAAAGGATAAACTGAAAAGCAAATTGTAATAAATTAGAGGTGTTGCATTCCACCAAAAAATTAAATTTCCCTGGAACTATATGTTTAGAGGATGCTTGAATCACATAAAAACAAATAAACTAAAGCTCCGTCTATGTATCTGTGAACAGCATAACTCAACTAACTCAGTGTAACTGGTGTTTCAGTTCGGTATCTTCCAAGGAATGCTACACGAAGACTTTCAGGAAAATCCCTAACCCCAAACTATCCTTTGCAAGTAAAATTTTTCAATATTTCCATTTTCTTAAATATGTCTCTAATCATTTTATTAAAATTACTTAGTGTATTAAAGATATTTACAAAACAAATAAAATATTTATCTTGAATATTCTATTTACAGCCCATAAAGCCCCCTTCGTTCTGGACTTCTGCATAAATTTAAACCGTAAGAGATAGACAAAGTCTTTCTACACAAAAAAGCTCAGTTCTCTTAAAACATACAATTTATTTCAATTCTTTTTTTTTTTTTCCCCGCTATCTATTCCGTGATATTTCTTGTTGGTTTAACTATCCCAATATTTATACTTTCTTCAAATGAGGGGTCGTCAGAGCATTTTTATTTCTTCATATTGGCAATGCAAAAGGAACGGAATTTCAATACTATCATATAGCAAATAGCTGTTTGAATATTTGATTATCGCTTTAGCCTAGTATATACTCTTATTTCCTTTGTACCTACAAGGAAATGTGTAATAAAACCATTTCTACTAACGTTGATCTCTATTGGGATGAAAATATACAATTGTAAGAATAGTTTGTTGTAAAAAGCTATGTGAAATGTTACATATCTGAATTTTTAATTTTTTTTTTTTTTTTAATTTAAGATTAAAGGGATCTCAAACATATTTCCGATGAAGTCTCGGTATCTAAGTTTTGTGCAGTGGTTATCATCTAGCCTTTTGTACCCAAGGTCGCGGGTTCAAACCCAGCGAAGAGTGATGGATTTTTTTCGGGCGTAATAGGCTTCCTTCGGAAGGGAAGATAATCCGTTGGTCCCGTGTCATAGATTTACGGCACGTAAAAGAACGTCAAGCCTGATTAAGAGGCCTCAGAACAAAATTAAAGCTGTCTTTCATGCTCAACATAGAACGAGACGCTGAAAATCACAGCAGTTAAAGCGTTCATAAATAAAACTGCATTTCATTTTATTTGATTTCAAATAAAAATTCCGACCCCTCGAGTCCTCTTCTCTATCCACCTTGTCAGTTCGTGGATTTCAACCCACAAGCTACCGAATCGAGTTATCTTACAGATAAAGGGTTGTGTAATACATCTATGCTTTTCCAATAGCATGAGCACATTCTCTTTAATCTGAGTGACCCAAATGGGGCGTTGAGTTTGACCTAGTCTCTGTTGATATTTCCTTGCCGAAGGAAATGTCTTGTAAAAGGTCTCCGGGAAACCTGGCGAGCGATAAAGGGCGAACACCAACACAACTTTCCAATCCGAAACTGCCACCTGAAATGTTATCTCCCTGCTGTCTGTTGTGTATATAAATCCTTGTTCTTACTTGCAAAGATAATGCTAGGGGAGCAAACACACACATACATTGTTATTTTAAGGAAATCGACCCAAAGAGCTTCTAACTGAAAGTTAAAGGCAGATGAACGTGAGTAAATGGAATTATCGACTAAAGCTGTTTACACCTAAAACATAAACATCTGACGTGACCATTCATATGACTTTCTCTACATCTCTGTAACAAAGTATTCTTAAAACGCGTATTATTCGATTTACTATTTAGAGATAAACATTAACATAACTGTCTCATTATTTACTTCCTTGTGAATAGAAGAAGAATTAGGTTAAGAGTGACTGTTAAAACTTTTCAAAGCTGCTTGCTAAATGATTGAAATTCGTTTCTTTGCATGACCAGAAGTTGACAAATTCCCGCATGAGAAAAGTTTTGTGTTTTTTAAAACTGAAACCGATAGTAAAGAATATCTCGGACGTGGACAACTCCACGAGAAAGGAAGTATGACATAAATAGTGTGTATTAACAAGAGTTATATTTGTTGTGCAGTAATTTTTTGTCTATCTCTTACGGTTTACCAGTTATGCAAAAGTCATCCAGACTGAAGAGGTCTTTAGATTTAGAGGCTATTCCCAGAAAATTCAGGATGTGCATTTTGTCATGTTTACATCTTTACTATACGGTATTTTAATCAAAATCGTTAGACATTTTTGAGAAAAATAACATTTTCGAGAAAAAAAATTCTATGTAAAGGATAGTTTGGAGTGGGGGAATTTTTCTGAAACTCTTCTTGTCGCATCCTTGGAAAATACTACTTAAACACACGGGCTTTTCGTTTTTGAGCTATGCTGTTCTCTCTCTCTCTCTCTCTTTTCTCTCTCTCTCTCTCTCACACATACACACACACCACACATTGACCTGTTTTCTAAAAATGTTTTTCTTGGACTCAGTATTTCCGGTGAAATCTCAGTATCGGATTTTGGGTGGAATACAATACCTTCTCTATACACTATGTACATAGCACGTGTAGTGAAAGTAAAAATAGCAGTAGTTGTTTAGTTTTCGATCCAGCAAAAGATATTTTCATGATATAATCTAATATAAACACACACATGAGCTCCAACTCATATGGAAAGTGAGTCTTCTATTCATGTTACGTTATTCTCGATATGCTACTTTCTCTAACACATTAGGCTGTTCCGCTTGACTGCGCGCCAAACATCAGTGAGTTACTCACGGGGCTATGCCCGCAGTATGCAATACACATCACCATTGGGGTCAACCTATCGTCACGGCTGATCAAGAGTGGGAATGCAAGTGCAAACATTTTGCTATAATCTTTGACCAGTGTTGTATTGGCTATCAGAATCACCTTCCCATCTTGCCGAGGCCTGTGGTTGAGTACGCTCTCGTACTCAGACGAATAGAGTTGCAACAGCCTGATGTACATGGTAAGTAGAGAATTCCAGCTAAAATATGTATAACGATTACGCTGGAAATAGTTTATTACGAAGGCGGGCCTCAAAATATTCAATTAGTTTTTAAACATACCCCTGGGTATATATGTGTATGAAAAGGTAACTAAAATATCTGATGTGTTCCATTCATATGAATTTCTCTATATCTCTGCAATAAATTATTTTTCAAAAGCTTATGCTTCTATTTACTTCCTGCTAATTGAGAAAAAATTAGCAGAAATAGTCTTATTTCTTGCTTCCATTTAAGTAGAAGCGAAATAAGTGAGTACCATAGGTTAAATTGATACTCCAAAGCTGGTTGCTATGTGACTAAAGTTCCTTTGTTTGTATGGACACGAGTTCACAAAGTCCTGCATGAGAAAAATGTAAGTTTCTTATAGCTTAAACCAAAAACAAGAAATATCTCAAAATCAATCAAATTCACGAAAAAAATGTATACAACATAAACTGTGTTTTAATGTGCTCTACATTTTTTGTATGGTAAGTTTTTGTCTCTCTCTTACGGTTTAGCACTCATACAAAATTCCGTAAAATTCACTCAGAATAAAGTAGTCTTCAGAGGCTATTCCCAGAAAATTAAAAACATACATTTTATTTGTCAGGTAAATATCTTTAATATACGATATTTTAATCAAAATCGTTAGAGCCATTTTTTAGAAAATCAAAATTTTCGAAAAAATTTCCATGTAAAGGGTAGTTTGGAGTGGAGGGACTTTTCTCAAAATCTTCGTGTCGCATCCGCTGAAGATACTAAACTTAAATACCAAGTTTGCTATTTTACCGACTTTTCGTTTTTGAGTTATGTCCACGGACACACACATACGGATCTTTTTCCGAAAATGCTTTTTTTAGATACAGGGGACTCTTAACACATATATTTCCGGTGAAATCTCGGTATCGAATTATTTGGTGGAGTGCAATACATTGTCTATACACTATGTACATAGTGCGTATAGAGAAAGTAAAAATCTCATGTGTTCCATTCACATGACTCTCTATACATCTTGTAGCAAAGTATTGTTAATAAGTTTATTGTTCTACCTACTTCATGCTAATCGAAATAAACGAAGAAACAGTGTTATTACTTAGTTCCTTATAAGTAGAAGAAAATAAGGGATGATACTAGGCTAAACAGACAATTAAAAATTTTAAAATGTAGTTGCTATGGGATTGAAATCCCTGTTTTGCGGGGGCCAGGATTTGAGAAGCTCTCTTATGAGAAAAGTTTTAAGTATTTTAAAACTGAATCTAATAACAATGAATGTCTCAAGAACGGCTTACTCCATGAATAACTGTACATGACATAACATTTTCGAATTTTTTGAGACACACACACACGGACATTTTTCTAAAAACGTTTGTTTTGTATTCAAGGTGTCTCCCAAAGCATGTATTTCCGGTGAAATCTTGGTATCGAATTTTTGGGTGCAACAGAACACCCGCATGTACATAGTACGAGTAGGGAAAGTAAAAACGAAAACTGAAAAATACAAAAGTTCATATTTAATGTCAGTATCTTCAATGCCAAACTACACGGAATATTTTTTCGAAATACCTTATTTTCTGAAAAATGGCTCATGATTTTAATTAATATACCCAGGTTAAGAATATTTACTACGCAAATGAAGTGCATGTCTTTGAATTTTCTGGGAATAAGCTGTGAAGTTCCCTTCATGTGGAAGAGATTTTTAAGTAAACTTTTATATCTGGTATACGTTAAGCCTTATGATGGAAACGTACTACACAAAAATGTAGATGTCCTTTTTAAAATAATGTATGACTTTTTTGTAGCTTGGTCACTTTCGAGATATCCGATATTAATGGTTTGAAATGTTGAACACTTTATTATACCCTTAAAGTCATGTGGATATTCTGTTGTTTCTCCGATGGCATTGAAAGTCTATGTTTATTTCAGAGCAAATATGTTTATTTTCACACACACACATTTTTCCCGCGTTCTTTCCTTTCCATTGCAAGATCTATTGCTTCCATTGCTCTATTAACATTTTAATATTGTTACCACGCAGTGAAACATTCTTGTTTAATTTGCAAAAAAGCTTAATGGCTTTTTGCGTTGGATTTATTTAATGTTTACCATGAAATGCACCCACATGCATACTTCTAGATTCTACGTAGTGTAAGGAATGATTCTGGTTAAAACGTTTCCATTTTAGCTTCCATCACATAATAATCCTCTTTGCGACGAAATTATTCCAGTTTTCCCTCAGCTTGTGCGATATCACAGTGATACATTTGTTTGCCAAGCTCTCGTTTTCCTTGTTTTGATTTTTCTGCCACGCAAACATGTTTTATTGTCTATCTCTTTTCCGATAAAAGTTTAATTTAGTCTTCATAGTTAACAAAGTACACGTGTGCAAAATGCTTACTCAAGCTGTATGAGGAAAAGTATTTCCATAAAAACAACTGACGGTAAAGAGACTCATCCAGCAGAGCAAACCGAGTGAATCAATCGCATTTAAACTCTTAATTTGAATATTTCTGAAACAAGTGGCGGTACTAATGTGCCGTTTTCACAGAACTGAAGTTGATATCATGACCCTTAAATGCGTTCTATACAAGGATTATAATTATTTTTATTCATAAACAGAAGATCCCCTCCCCTTTTCATTCTCTACTACGCGTTACTAAAATTGAGAAAAGTATTGTATTCACCCAAAAATTCAACTAGATTTCACCTGAACACCCCATTTTAGAAAAAGCTCCGTGTACGTCCTAGGTAGGTTTTCTGTGAACAAAATAATTTAAACACAAAAAGTTGGTTGCAATCAAACTTGGCATTTAAGCTCGCATCTCTCAAGGACGCCACTTTTAAGATTCGGTTTACACAAAACAATGCCCAAAGTTTTTATTCTCTTAAAACTGACTTAACGATTTTGATTAAAATACCCTATGCTTAGGTTATTTTTATAACATATTAAGTGTATGTTTATTTTGATTTTTCTCGAATGGCCCTTGAAATCCTTTTTATTCTGAATATATTACTAGTGAACCGTAAGAAAAAGATAAAATTTTACTACACGGACAATGCAATTTATATCAAATACATTTTGTTCATTTATTTATTTTTAGGTAATTATTTAAAGATTCTCTCGTTTGAATTTAACAGTTTGAATTTTTCAACATTATATGTTTCTCAAATGAGAAGTCATTTTTTTTTTTCATTTTTTCCCTCCCTCTCTCTCTCTCTCCCTCACTATTTATTTATCTACCTCGGCTCTCAAAATATTTTAGTACTATTTAAGCTCACAGTACTTAGAAGAAAATCTGTAATAAAACCATTTCTATAAATGTTTATTTGAATTAACATGAAACAAATAGAAGAATGAGTTTTTTTTGTTAGAACAGTTTGATACAGAATGGGTAGGGAGAGCCATTTGAACCAGCAATATTTGAATAGCCATGTAAAGAAAATAGAATGTCAAAGTCATTACATAGCGAACCTTTCCTAAACTACCATAGTTTCGCTTAAAGCCCACCGTATTCCCCAAATCCCTTGTACCTGCAAGGAAATATGCAATAATAGTTTGTAGAAGAATGAGTAGAGAAATTGAGTGCAAATCGTAAGATTTTTTTCTTTTCGCCATGCAAAGAGACCGAAATTTTAAAACCTTCAATTAGCGACCTCCTCTTAAAATATTTGACTGTCGGTGAATGCCTACCGTATTCCCATAACTCCTCGTACCTAAAAGAAAATATACAATAAGACATTAATTCAATAGGTTATTCAATAATAGTACATACAGTGGAGTAGTTAAAAGAATAAGATTTTTTAAGAGTTGTTTGTTGAATCAGTATGCAACCTTTTATCATCAAATGTGACAATGCTATTTCCTATATCAAGAAAATAACAAGATTGCTTCTGTGAACTGCTGGTTAGCACGCTGGCCTTCAATTCCTGATGTTCCGGATTCGATTTCTGGCGGCAACCTTTTTTCCTTTCTTTAGCTAGGTGCAAATCAGGCTTTAAATTACAGTCTCCTTTTGCTACTCGAGGTCGAGAATGCCACGAACTTTACAACAGAATATGCAAAAACGTGAAAACATGACAGGAAAAAACATTTAATTTTTACTTTACATAATACACGCTACGTAGGTAGAGAAGGTATACCGAGATTTTACTGGAAATGCACATTTTAGCCTCTCCTGTATACACAAAAAAAAAAAAAAAAAAAAAAAAAAAAAAAAAAGAATAAAAAGGTCCATTCGTGTGTCCTGTGTGTGTTAACTTAAAAACGAAAAATAAGTAAAATACCAAACTTGATACTTAAGTTATTTTCCAAGTGTGCGACACGAAGACTTTGAAGAAATTCCTTCAATCCAAACTATCCTTTAGATGGAAAAAATTTCGAACATTTTGATTTTCTCAAAAATGACTATCTTGATTAAAATACCACATATTAAATATATTTACGTGACAAATAAAATGCATTTTTTGGGAATAGTCTCTGAAGAGCTTTTTATTCTGGATGGATTTTTCTGAATTTTGCATAACTAGTGAACCGGAAGAGATAAACAAAAACGTACTATACAAATAATGTAGATCTCGTTAAAACGCGCAATTTATGCCTTATACATTTTTGAGATATTTCTCGTTATTGATTTCAGTTTTAAAATACTTAAAATTTTCTCATACGGATATCTGTCCATCCTACTCATGCAAAGAAACGGATTTCAACCACATGGTAACCAGATTTTAAAGGATTTGAATATCGCTTTAACATAGAACACTGCCTTATTTCCGTCCTACTAACAAGGAAGCAAGTAATAATACAATTTCTGTTAATCGATTAGCATGAAGTCGAGAGAAGAATAAGCTTTTTAACAATAATCTGTTACAGAGATGTAGAGAAACTCATATTTTGAATGGAACACATCAGATTTTTAGATATCTATTGTGTGGCTCTGTGTGCTGGAATTACTATATGGAGGGGGAGAGAGGGAGAAAGAGAGCAGGGAGGGAGAAAAGAAAAATATAAAATATATCTTAGTGTAGTAAACCAAATGAATTAACATAATCAGGGGAGAAAATGAGATTAATTTTTTCTTTTATGGTACATTGCTTTTCTATTAGATTTTCATTAAAATAGACATTATGTAGCAAGATGAAATAGCTGATATTTCACATTGTACCAATGATCACTTCATCCAACGAAAGCAGAAAATCTTTCACTTCACTTGAAATTACATATTAATACTAGCACCACATCCATACCGCATGTTAACATTTAGACCACAATGGCATTATTGCTAGCGTTTGAAGTAAGCGCTCCCTCCCCACCTAGGGATGCACATTATTGATCTGGTCTGCGTGATTCGGTAATTCTCATCAGCTGTTTTTTACTTTCTCTACACGTACTATGTACATAGTGTATAGAGAAGGTATTGTAATCCGCCCAAAAATTCGATACCGAAATTTCACTGGAAATACATGTTTTGAGACCCCCTGAATCCAATAAAAAACATTTTTAGAAACATGTCCGTGTGGGGGGGGGGGCAGCATAGCTTAAAAACGAAAAGACCGTTAAAAACCAAACTTGATTTTTACGTTTGGTATCTTCCAAGGATGCAACACGAAGGTTTACAAGAAAATCCCCCACCCCCAACTACCCTTTACACGGATTTTTTTTCTCGAAAATTTTGACTTTCTCAAAAATAGCTCGAACGATTTTGATTAAAATGTCATATATTAAAGATATTTACACAACAAATAAAATGTATATCTTGAATTTTCTGGAAGAGCCTCTAAAGACTACTTTATTCTAGATGAATTTTACGGAATTTTGCATAACTGCTAAACCGCAAAACAAAAACTTACCACACAGAAAATGTAGAGCACATTAAAACACTCAATTATGTTATATACACTTTTTTTTTTTTTTTGGTGGAGTTGGTCATTTTTAAGATATTCGTTGTTTATAGTTTCAGCTATGAAAAACATACATTTCTCATACAGGGATTTGTCAACTCGTCCATACAAATAACGGAACTTCGGTCACATAGCAACCAGTTTTAACCTATGGTACTCCCTTATTTTGCTTCTACTTACAAGGAAGCAAGGTATTTCTACTATTTTTTTTTCTCAATTAGCATACAATAAATAGAGGCTTAAGCTTTTTAACAATTATTTGTTGCAGAGATGTAGAGAAAGCCATGTGAATGGTTAAGTTTACTGCAAGAAAACAAGGAAAGGATCACTTTTTCTACTTGGATGGAAAACGAAATATAAATAAATAACTTTGAATTCTACAAGCATACCAACAAATAGTATGAAGAGTTGCAAAGACTTCACTATGTGAGTGGGATCACCAAAAGAACTGTTTGGCTTCATCAGCTAAGATGAAACATTAACATTCACAACAAATGCGAGAACTTAACACTTCTGCAAACGTTCTGCTTGAGATAACGTAATACTTGTTCTCCCAAAAGAAGAGAAATATTAACAATGAAAACATTTTTATAGCCTAGCGTCCCTTAACCTGGATGGTCATATCGAACGATGAGTGAAATAATCAGTAAAATCACGGAATGTTGAGTATTACTCAACTTACCGTGAGTAAAATGATGCTCAAATGATCTCGGGAACCATGGAGCTATAAGTTACTCAACTTTTGTCTTCTCAGGATAATAAACACACACACGCACACACACATACACACTCATCCTAAGCGAAATTCGTACTCGCAACCTATTGAATACGAGGCAGACCAACGGCAGACCCGCACGTCCACTCCAGGCAGCTTATGAAAATATTATTAGCTCATGAAAAATTAACAATGAAAGCAGTAAAACAACAATTTTCTCACTCATTAACCTGGGAATATTATAGTTATGTATTTTTGAAAAGGTTTGGGCCTAGTAATACCGGAAGAAGCTCTTAACATAGAATATCTTATCGCTCTTTCCGTGAAATAAACAACTAAACTATTTTCTGAATACATTTGTACATTCTTCAGTAAACACCAATCTTTAAAACGTGTACGCTCCTTTCTGGATTCTTCTGGTAACTTCCTCACTGTCGCCACCCGTTCTGTCTTTTGGTTCTTCAAAATTATGCGTTTTGCACTTAAATTCATAATGTAAACAATGCAATGAATAAGCAACAACAAATTTCCTACGTATACCCTTTTATTCCAAAGCCTCTTGATTACCAGTTATATTTTATTCTTGGTCACCAGTAAATAACATTTGTATAGAGGAAGAAAAATAGAAAATTAAATAAAAAGAAATGGCTATATGTATATTAATATATACATGTATATATAGATAATAAAAAATAAATATAGATTGATAAAAAGGTAAATATAATAAGTAAAGAGAAATTTAAAAAGTGAATATATTTAAAATTGTTTTATTTAGAAAATAAAAAGAAATATAAATATAATAAAATATATTTTTAAAATATATGAAAGTAAAAACAAATTTATTACACATGTTATAAGATAAAATTACTGGTAGATAAAATATATTAATAGATGGAAAAATTATAAATAGAGCATTATTTTATAAGAAGTTTAATTTAGGGTTAATTATAGAAGAGTGAAAATATTAAAATAAAATAATAAAGAGTATTGTAGGACTTTACATATTGTTTTATTTGTAAATTTATTTGTAGTTGTTTTATTTTAAATGTATTTTGCTTCGTAGCTCTAATTTACTATCTATAGAATAATTATATAAAAGTTGTAGCTAAAAACTGAAAATAAATAGTAAGATCTTGGATATTAGGCCAAGTATAATAAATTAAGTGCCAGAATATAGTAGACAGATTTTATTTTATTTTTTGAACGTAGCAGAAGTACTGAAGTCCGGGATGCCGGCTCGAGATTTGCTGCTTCTCGTTGTCGTTGACCTAAATTTTCTGTATTTGCCCAGCTACTGTTATCTCAGGTCGGGTAATCAGAGCTGAATAAAACCACGTGTTAATGCTTATCAGGAGCTACTCCATCCAGACCCTGGCCGAAACAAACGCACGCACCGCCGTCGCCACACATCTTTATAACGAATGAAAATAGTTCGCTACCTCAATGGATGTTTTATCACTCTTTTGCACTTTAAATAATACACACGGTGAATAACTATAGAATTTTAATAATAGTTTAAACAATTACCTTCCATTTATTTCACGGCAGTCATGATAGTCTCGCGCTATTTACTGGCGTGAAGCTATTGTCGTGCTAATGCACTATTGTTTATGTGGCCATCATGGCCGAGTGCGTAGGTCAAAGCGGTGTTAAGTATAGTCAAATACACTATAGGTTTTTTTATATTTATATAGTGTATTTGGTATAGTCCATTTTACTGATAAATTAGACCGAAATCGCAATTAAATCGTTCACAACATTAAGGCGTAATGTAATTTACTCCACAAGGGAAGAGTTAAAGTTAATATAAATCGATCTCTAATGGATGGCAACAGAGTAGCAACGAATGAAATGGAGAGGTGGTGAGACGGTGAGTATTGCGGTTTTCTCGGGAAGGTCCAACATTAATTTGAGTAGGCTAAAGTCATAATTCACATGATCCAAAAACGGAAGTTTGGGTAAACAACCGAAAACCAGTTTATACCAGTTAAAGATATTTCCCTTTGGTTGGAAGCTATTATTATAAATTAAGTATACGTAAATAGTTATTATAAATTGTCTTTTTCATGACGCTTACTTATGAAAGAATGAAAATTATTAGTCACCGATAATGTAATTTTTAACTCTAAGCTCCGTATCATGAGAGTACGTTTTCGAACATGAGTTTAGAGAATGCCCAATCATGAACATGTGAGCTTTGATGGTAACCATTTATGATAATGAACTACACCGGTGACGCTGATTGGATCCTAGCAATTGACACGTTGTTAACATTTTATTTATTTACTTGTTTTGTATTTGTTTATTTAGCTCCTGCGATGGTCAAAGTGTTAAGTAATACAATACTGTACAACAATGCATTATTGTACGTACAGATCACAGATATATAAAAATAAGATCGGAAATACCCTATCCTTATGCATTGTGGTTGGTGAAGCACATTTTTGCCAAGCCACCATATTTAGACACTACATGTTTGAGATGAATACGCCTTGTATGGGTTAAATGTGCACCCAAAAGTAAGATTTTGTAGTGTTCAATGTTCAATTAAGCAGTAAATTTAGAGTGTAAGTTTTAAACCAGTATAATGGTCAATATATGTGTGGTGTTTGGTTGTAGTTTCTCGAATAGCAGAAGCTAACAAGGAAAGGGAAGTATGTTTCAATATACAGGTTAGTGTCCTTTTTTAAGCGATTTTTCGGTGGTATACTTAGTGAAATATGTTATACATTATCAACAGAACGATTTTGTATTGTTTGTTAGATTTTAGATTTCCACCTGGGAAAGACCGTTGAGAAGCAGACAAATCTGGCAACCTATTCCGGTTTATAAGAAACCTCTTGCTAATTCGCTCATTTAGCTGCTGTCGCGAGAAATAATTACTGTCAAATTATGTGCTTATGATACCAGAGCCGTGACAATAGAGGATGTGCTCCTCGGATTTGGAATGCAATACATGCAGTCCACAGGGAAAGTCATTATAATCTTTGGAATAATCTCTGATACTCATCACCCTCTTTCGGTGTGCACTTAAAAATGATTTCAAGCCTTTCCCACGCGCGCGCGCGTGTGTGTATAAATGTGTGTGTTTACGTACTGCATCCTGTATATGACTACCTCATACACATATTCAGGATCGTTTATTTAGTGCACTCAAGGTTATTGTAGTGGAATTAATGGTTATAGGCATTAGAGACAATAAGATTTAGTCAAAATCTGATATTTTGCCCTCCTTCGGTTTTAGACCAAGAAATTAGAACAAAATTAAGTTATGACCTTGCCGCAATGTTTACTGCAATGCCAATTTATCAATAATAACTTCTGACAGGCCGAAAAATGTGATTATATTAAATATCGTTTTAACTAGAAATCTCTCCCCTTCCAATGTCCTTTATTTTTTACTTAAAAAAGCTTGGAAAAACAATTAATTTGACTGTTGTTGCGTACGATGTAAATGGTAGCGTGTAGTACTACAAGATGGCGGCTGGACACAAAACGTACTTCAGCATTACCGTACAGATAATATCACATTATTAATAATTATCATAACAAATTTGACTACGCATTGGTGAAATACATAGGAGGGAGTTACAAAGATTAGGTATAATGTTAACAGATGCCAAAAACCCAGACAGTGATTTGCTTTAAAACATTAACGCCCGATCATACGTACAGATGAGAAAATGGCAATGCTAATATTGCTACATACATATGTTGTCTTGGTTTCTTTTCCATATTTCTGGAGCGACTGCACGTTTCCGTGGCCGATCCTCTTTTAGCGATGAGCGACACATTTTCTTCCGTCACGATATGGTGAAAATCTTTTTAATGTAATCGCTGAACTTGTTGGTATTTGTAAAATCTGACAGCTTGCTTAGAACACAGACCTTCATCAAGCTAAGCACATAGCGATACTATAGTGAGATGTGAAGGAATCACCGATCATTGATTGGTCGAAAAAGCGATGAAACAAAATTCACAATCACTTCGAATCTCGCTTACCCGGATTAGGTTTTTTCGTGTTTTCCTTATCCTGAGAAGACGAATGTTAAGCTCCATGGATCCCGAGATCATTTGAGCATCATTTCGCCGAATTCATTCATCATCCGATATGACCAAACAGGTTAAAGGATGTTAAGCTACTAAAAAAATTCACAAGATCCAAGGGATCAAGAGTCTTTCGACACATATGAGAACTTTGTCGCCTCTTTTACAAGGTTCAAGTGAGAAATGAAACCCATTCTCTATGAGATCTTATTCTACGCAGAATCGTAATATATTGCTCCAGTTTGAAATTTTTGGATGATAGGGGTTATGACTAACTTCTCATTTATAGATTGTATAAAACATGCTGGCATTTTGGAGAGTAGTCTTAATTAAATTAAGATGACATTGATGATGTCTGAAAACAAGAAAGGTGACCCCAGGCTGCATCGTCAGGGGATGATTTATGCATTTCTATCAGTCTGGAATAACTGTAAAACATGTGAATTTGTTTGTGCTGAAATGTGAGAAGGGTTGGTAAATCTATTAAAGCATTATTAGACATTTTAATTACAAGAGAAATTTTATGTAAAGGTTTTTTTCACTATCACATTGACAGGGTGTTCTAAAACGAAAATGATACACGCAAAGTTATATGACATTGCAGGATAAATGTTGCATGATCGTTGCAGAAAACCAAATATGATTAAATGCAATATTTAAGTTATTTAACTTGTTGGGATTTATAGGAAAGAAAGAATGCGGTTAAGCGAGAGTATTAAAACATATTTTTGCGAAACTTGTATACTAGTGGTATAATGATTGTGTGTTATTTATAACAAACGAGTAGCGAATTAAGAGGCATAGCACCTTATACAAAATACATTCACTTTTTTTATTTGTAGAGGCTTTTTGTTTATTTTAAAAGGTATTGTATTTATTTATTTCTGGTTTTATCGACTATCACGCGGACTTTTCCAAAAATATATATATATATATATATATATATATATATATATATATATATATATATATATATATTTACACAGGAGACCCTAAAACGTGTGTTTTCAGTGAAATCTTCGTAACGAAGTGTTGGATGGAATGCAACACCTTCTCTACCTGCTATGTACGTTGTACATAGTGCTACAGAAAGTAAACACGTTGGCCTGATATTTCAATTTTCTACTCATAACGTTGAATATGAAGCGCAAACGATGTCTTCAGTTTGGAATAATGTTTACTGTCATACAAAACTGTGCAAAGAGTAGGAAGTTTCAAAGGCAGCACATTGCGACCCCCCCTTTTTTTTGTTTTAACTACTATTTATACATTCCTTTTATACCTTCGTAAACAAAAGGTGTAATTTAACTATTTCCGCAATCACGAATCTCAATACGAGGTAGATAGATAATTAACGTTTACAACAATAGTTAGATGCTATATAGGAAAAAAAATCTGATCACAGGACTTTCTCCATATCCTTGCAACAAATAATTCTTAAAAAGCTTATAATTCTATTTACTTTATGCTAATCAGATAAAAAAATTAGCAGAAAAAGTCCTATTTCTCGCATCCTTGTAAGTACGATAGAAGCGAAATAAGGGACAACCGTACGTTAAAGTGATAGTCAAAAGCTGGTTGCTATGTCAATGAAGCTTCTTTGTTTATATGGATAGGAGTTGACAAGTTCCAGTATGAGAAAAATATACGTTTTACATAGCAGAAACCAAAAATAAGGAATGTCACAAAAACGACGAACTCCACGAAAAAAATGTATATAACATAAATTGTGTGATTTAATGTGCTCTACATTTTTTGTGTGGTAAGTCTTTGTCCATCTCTTACGGTTTAGCAGTTATTCAAACTTTAGTAAAATTCATCCAGAATAAACTACTCTTCAGAGGCTATTCCCAGAAAATTGAAGATATACATTTCATTTGTCAGGTAAATATGTTTAATATCCGAAATGTTAATCAAAATCGTTACAGGCAATTTTTGAGAAAATAAAAATTTTCGAAAAAAGCTCCATGTAAAGGGTAGTTGGGGGTGGGGGGATTTTTCTCAAAATCTTCGTGTCGCATCCCTGGAAGATACTAAACTTAAATACCAAGTTTGGTATTTAACCGACTTTTCCTTTTTGAGTTATCGTGTTCACAGACACACGGACACACTCACGCGCGCACGCACACACACACACACACACACACATACACGCACGCGCGCGCGGACCTTTTTGTGAAAATGCTTTTTTTGGATATTGGGGACCCTAAAACATATATTTCCGGTGAAATCTCGGTATCGAATTTTTGGTGGAGTGCAATACTTTCTCTATAGACTATGTACATAGTGCGTATGGAGAAAGTAAAAAACAATGGTAATGTTTTGAAGTTTATTAAGGACAATATTAAACCACCGTAGGTCGCCTCTGTGGTGTGGTGGTAGTGTGTTGCCTCAAATTCATACTCTTATCCTGTGAAGAAGAAAGTTGAGTAACTCTATGCTCTATGGACCTCGGGCTCATTTAAACATTATTTCACCAATTTCATTCATCGTCCGATATACACCAGGTTAAAGAATGTAAAACAAAAAAAGAAGAAGAAACGTAAGAAGAAGCTGCGTGCGATTTTTTGAATTCCCCTGAAGAAAAGTAATTTATTTTAAGTTTTTGCAAACATTACGTAATCAGTGAAATCGCAAGAGAAGCTCCATGTTCTGCTGGAAAATTAATTGTGAAGATCAAGATGAAGCGGATAAACGAAATCAGTGGATCAGTGCGCGTTCGTGATATTCCAGAAAATCGTGCCTGTGCTGTTCCTAGTATTGGCAGCGGCCGCTGAAAATAGAACTTTGCAAGTTACGACTATCATAAAGTGCTGAACGGTGTGTTGCAGAACGCCGAGTTTTTAAAGTTGCAAAGAAGGCATTTCCGGGACAATACGTCAATTTGCTTTGGCAAAGACTGATCTGAATACACGCGTATCAGCGCATTTGACGGATGTTAAATATTTAATTTCGATCACCCTAACTCATCAACAGGATTTAGGATTGCAGAATGTTTTGTCCTTGGACATTGTTCACAGGTAGTTAGGTCACACAAAAAACTGACGTTATAATCACATGGCTTTCTGTAACCACTATTTCAAAACGGTGCTGGCAGGGTGAGGGCAGCCAAATGCAGTGTATAACATTGTACGAGTACATACAGCGGGCGCAAAACTTCTGGAATCGTGACCCTGCTCGCCAACCCAGTCGAGCTTAGCTTACTCGAGTTTGCAATGTTACCTTTGCAACGGCTTACTCACAGTCACAGCGAGCAAAACATTGTACAGTCTGAATCGAAAGTGTTCTGCATCTGTTTGTATTTTAAAAGAGGGCGATAAAAAGTGTTTTATTTTTTTGGTTTGCCATTAAAAACCATGACTCCTACGTTTGCAAAGCTAAGTGGCAAGGTAAAGCAGAGAAATAATTGCAAATACCCTCAACTTCATGAAACAAGAGGCAGAGATGAAGGAAGAAAATATAATATGTTCATTCGAGTTCTCCAAAAGCCTGATTCTCGGAAATCAATAATCAGTATTTCATTGTTCATCCTCATAACATTGCAGTTATGTTCGCTGTTCACGGTTTTCACCATCCGTTATGCCACAAAACAGAACCCTACATTCAATCTCGCTTAGGGCGAGTTACTCGGATAAGATTTGTTTTTCGGAGTTTTCCCTTATGTTGAGAAGATGAATATCGAGTAACTTTAAGCTCCATGGACCACGAGAGCATTTCACCAATTTCATTTATCGTCCAATATGACCAACCAGGTTAAAGGGTAAAAAATAAATAAATACAAAAAGAAGAAAAGAATACCACATACCAGGATCCGAATGTGTGCACAAACGTTGTGGTGAGTGTGTAGCATATAGTATGTGATGTTTTGTAAACAAAGACAAACACTGACAAAAGTTTTGTAATGGACGAAACTAATTCGTAAACGTGTGAACACTATGCGCTCTACATTATTCAATATTCTCGTAAATCGAATTTCGAAAAAAGATGAAATTGTAGAAAATCAATTAGAAACAATTTTCATCCAGGATAATGGAGAAGATCAGTGATTGTGATAACGACGTTTTCTAATGGAAATTGATTCATAAACTTGTACACATTATGTGCTCTTTTTTTATCCAATATACTCGCATAGTGAGTGAAGACAAGGACTGTCAGTTGTGGAAGAATTGGAAGCAGAGGATTGACATTTTTTATGTTAGGTCATTTGTACAGCAGTATTTGTACATAAGGTTTGCAGTGCATAAGCGGTGACATTTGACATTTTCCTGGTAACTACACATATACCTACAACTCATTTCCTAGCTCTCATCAAGTTTTTCATATATCCAGATCTGTTGCGCCAGTTATACTTACCATAATATGGTTTAACCACTTATATACGGCATGAAGAGTTAGGCGCTGGCCTTCTGAACCCATGTGTGGGTTTCAACCCGGCCCAGACCGATAGGTAAGTGTACTTGAAAGCGAAAGCCCTATGTCAGTAGATTTACTCACATGTAAAAGGGCTCTTGCTGGACGAAATTCCGACACACCGGCGGCGCTGATATGATCCTTGTAATTGATGACGTCGATTACAAACAAATAATTATTTTCGGGATGAATGGTTGAGGAGGACGGATGACAAAGATTGTTGGAGTGAAAAAAAGAGGTATGAGCTAAGTTTGCTCCTCGACGGCTAAAGGTAGGGGCAATGCTGGTGTTGGAAGCCTCCCTAAAAAGTGTTCAAGATATACCATTGAAATTTTTATTCATCAAGCTTCCCTTGAAGAATTACAAAAAAGCTCAGCTTGGACAAAGCAGCGTCTGGGCGGGTTTTCTCGGATCCTTCGGTTTCCCCCGACACTCATCTCACCAATTGCTACATCATCACCTTTCCTATCATCCATTTCGCTTGTCTTTCATATCATCCACTTCTTCACACTCATGTCTGGCTATGGGCCGACCACTCGTTCCAGATTCCCCATTCTGTTGACTCCCCAACAGGCTTCTGACATGTAGGCATCAGTTTGTATGCCCTGGGGGGGGGGGTTCCAGTCCAAATAACACGGGGAGGGTAAGCCGACTATGAAAAAAAAAAACGGAAAAAAGAAATCTGTCGCTTCCACAGGAACGGCATCGACGTTATAACTGTACCTTCATTGATTCTGATCTTAATGCCATTTTCCTGTCTATCATTGCTATCTATTTCACTCCTAGTGCTCAAATGCTACATAGCCTCTCATATAATAACATAACAATAATAATAACTAAGCTTTTCATCACATTTTAATGAGTGTCTCGATGTGGTATATTTTCTGAACATCATAATATTAATGCTTGTGGGCGAGGCTGGTTACATCCTGCAATTATTAATGTATTCTTAGCAACAAACGGTTCGCCCACTTTTCATAGGGGCTAGAGAACGGTGGCGTGCAGGTGGCTTACTGTAAAAATACTCACGTACACATGTACTCTATGAGTTGTCCATGCGGGTTACGTCACGCCTGTCTGTGGAAACTAGACCTTGGAGGTTTGTAAACTCCAACAGATGCAGACATACTGTAGACGCTTGCTTTCATTTGTTTATCCTTCTTGTTTAGACAACCTAGAACAACTCACTAGTTGATATTTTCTTAAATCGATACTAATATCCCCCTTGGTATGCCTTCAAGTTTCGTGTGCTGGCTTCTAACCCAAAAGGTTTTACCGTCCGACACCAAATCTTGACCTCAGGGTAATGAAAGGGAGACGTGGGGTCCTCTACGCAAATGTTTATAAACCATCTTCGCTATTGTTCTGTATGTAGGACAGGAGTTGGATAGGTAGAATCAGACTGAAAAATTCAATGCTATAGCTGGGATTTGAACCACAGATCTCCCGGTCTCTAGTTGGTTGCTCTACCACTCAGCTACCATGGCAACATACCGGCACGACATTAAATTTCTCAGCTGACTCGCTCGTTTCCCGATAAATCACAATGGCGACTTACAATGTAAGTACTTTAAGTCCCAGGATTCATACTGTAGTCAACTATTATGGTCAATTTGAACCACGGAAGATCCGTGGTTCAAATCTCGGCTATGGCATTGAATGTTTCAGTTTGACTCTACCTATCCAATTCCTGTCCTACCAATTTCCTATTTCCTTGTGTGAAAAAAACAATTAAATCAACACTATTTGACCATAATAGTAGGATAAACTATGAATCCTGGGACTTAAAGTACTTACAGCATTATAAGTCGCCATTGGGATTTGAGATCACCTTGTGGTTTACCGGGAAACATGCGAGTCAGTTGAGAAATTTAATCTCGTGCCGGTATGTTGCCAAGGTGGCTCAGTGGTAGAGCAACCGGCTAGAGACCGGGAGATCCATGGTTCAAACCCGGCTATGGCATTGCATTTTTTCAATCTATCTACCCATTCTTCTCTATTGTTGTTCTTACATTCTAACAAGCTAAGTTCGGGAACTGCTCATTGATATTAAAATAAAACTAATTACGCATTGTTATCTGGAATACGGAAGATTAAAGTTGCTCAACACCCAATTATACAACTGCATCATTTATCCAATGCGCATTTTGTTCTTACATTTTGTGTTTAACATATTTCTACCCATAGACCCACAAACATGCTTAATAATAGGTACGTACAACAAAATGAAATAAAATACTCATTATGCTATACCTGTATTTCCTGTCATATTCATTATTAAACCACTGTCTATAAGGCTCACAAACATGTATAATTACCACTATGGTCAGCTAAAATTGTTAAGTATTGCTCACCCCTGACGTTTCCATCGCAATAAATGTATTTCAATATCGAGACACTTCGTGAATGTAGCTTGTAAGGAAAGAAAAAAATCTGACGCGCTACATTCCATGATTTTGTCTACGTATTTTTACAAAAGTTTATTCTTGAATCTACTTCATGCTAATCCGGATAAACATCTGCCGAAATTGTTTTACTATGTATTTCCTAGTAGATACAACGGGAATAATGGAATTCATTAGGCTACAGCATTCAGCTCTTTTAAGAGCCGGTCACTATACGATGATTTTGAAATTTCGTTCTCTTTGCTTGGCCAGGAGGGGTGGGGACCTTGAGAAAAGTTCAAGCCTGGGAAAATTCAAACCTAATGCATAGGAATATCTCGGAAATGTTTAACTCCAGAAAACTTACATAAATTGTGTGCTTTAACTATTAATGTTTTTACCATCAAGACTTCACGGTTTACAAGATGTAAACTCCAGAATGAAAAGGCCTTCACAAGTTATTCCCAGAAAATTAAAAATAAACATTTTAATTTCTCAGTAAATATCTTAAAATGTCTAGGATGTGGGTAGATGTCAGCAGCAATTCTTCCTCTTCCTCCTGCAGCGGAAATGCTTCAATGCCATTTTAAGTCACATGTACATTTTCCATGCGATAAACAGTTCGTGGAACTTAATATATAACATTATTTAGCAACTGCTAGTATTATTCTCGCTCGAATACATGTATTCTCGAACGTAACCAGAAGTGCATGGAGTAACTGGAATTGCTTACGGACCTGCTGACATTGAATTCCTGTCCTGGACCATGAGCTACTTGATAAAAGTATATTCTCAGATTATTATTCTGGTTATAAAAGCTCGTGTGACTTTAATCAGGGTGGTTGTTATTGCATCCTACATTGAAAAGTTGATTTGCAGTTTTGGTAACCTGTTAAGGTGCTGTTTAGGTTAGCAGGTGAATGACACCACGCCCCCAGATCAAAAGTCTTCAGCTATAGTAAGGAGTGATTGTAACATGCGCTTGCTCTTTGTTTCGCGATGGCGAAGGCGAACCAGACGCCCAAGAAGTTTTAGATGCATTGAAAAATATATTTTCCTTAATCGAATCATACCTTAATTTGATTATATTATCAGCGGCTGTTTAAAGGAGCATTAGCCAGACTGCCAATCCTTTACGAATAATAAAAAGTGCTAACTTTGCATGCTTTTCGGGGGAAGGGTGGATGAGGGATGAAGCAAATTTATCTGTTTTATTATATGCAATAAATTAAACTCCACATTATACACATTTATTTAGAATCATGCCATTTCATTACAAAATAAGTCGGTGAAAATTAAAGCTCAAAATATGCAAAATAAAGCGAGCATACAGAAGCATTCCAAAAGCACGTTTTCATTAAGTAGACGAGCATAATGGAAAAATCACAAAGTAAGCTAATGTTCTAATACTTAATCAACCCTCCCCCGTTCCTTAAAACAGCGTCCATTCTATCGGGAAGTGGTGCTGGAAATCGGGTTGAACTGTTTCCTTACCCTTCCCTTCCTTGGCCATGCTCTTTGTTCATCGGACATTGTTTATGTGTCCACTTGAATACAAACCAATAGGATATTGGCAAATCCAGGACTAATGTGAAAGATATGTGGATGTGTGTGTGTGTGTGTGGTGTGTGTGTGTGTGTGTGTGTGTGTGTGTGTGTGTGTGTGTGTGTGGATGTGTTGTGGACAGCATAGCTCAAAAACGAAAAGACCGTTAAATACCAAACTTGGTTTTTAGGTTTAGTATCTTTCAAAGATGCGACACGAAGACTTTCAAGAACATTCCATTACCACAAACTACCCTTAGCATGAAAAACTTTTCGAAAATTTTTATTTTTTCAAAAATTGCTCTAACAGTTTTGATTAAAATACAGTATATTATAGACATTTACATCCCAAATAAAACGCATATCTTGAATCTTCTGGGAATAATCTCTGAAGACCTCTTTATTCGGGATGAATGTTGCTTAACTGCTAAACCGTAAAAGATAGAAAGAAATAATCTGACTCGACTTTCTCTACATCTCTGTAACAAATGATTGTTAAAAATCTTGTGCTTACATTTACTTCATGCTCATTGAGAAAAATTAACAGAAATAGTCTTATTACTTGCTTCCTAATAAGTAGAAGCGAAATAAGGGAGTACCCTAGGTTAAAGTGATAGTCAAAAGCTGGTTGCTAGGTGACTGAAGTTCCTTTGTTTGTATGGACAGGAGTTGACAAATTCCTGTATGAGAAAAGCATAGGTTTTTCAAAGCTGAAACTAAAAACAAGGAATATGTCAAAAACGATCAACTCCACAAACAAAAGTATATATAACATAACTTGTGTATTTTAACGTGCTCTACATTTTTTGTGTGGTAAGTTTTTTTCCATTTCTTACGCTTTAGCAGTTATGCAAAATTCCGTAAAATTCACCCAGAATAAAGTAGTCTTTAGAGGCTATTCCTAGAAAATTCAAGATATACATTTTATTTTTCAGGTAAACGTCTTAAATATACGAGATTTTAATCACAACCGTTAGGGCCATTTTTTAAAAAATCAAAAATTTTTAAAAAAAGTTCCATGTAAAGGGTCGTTTGGGGTAGGGGGATTTTTCTCTAAATCTTCGTGTCACATCCCAGGAAGATGCTGAACTTAAGTACCAAGTTTGGTATTTTACCGATTTTTCGTTTTTGAGTTATCGTGTTCACGGACACACACACACACACACACACACACACACACACACACAGATGGACCTTTTTTCTGAAAATGCTTTTCATGGATACAGGGGACCCTAAAACCCATATTTCCGGTGAAATCTCGGCATCGAATTTTTGGGTGGAGTGCAGTATCTTCTCTATACACTATGTACATAGTACGTGTAGAGAAAGTAAAAAAAATCTGATGTGTTCCATTTACATGACTTTCTCTGTATCGCTATAACAATTTGTTAGAAAGCTTATGCTTCTATTTACTTCATGCTACCCGAGAAAAAATTAGCAGAGATAGTCTTATAACCTTCTTCCTTAAAAGTAGAAGCGAAATAAGGGAGTACCATAGATTATAGTGATAGTCAAAATCTATTTGATATGTGACTGAAGTTCCTTTGTGTGAGTTGACAAATTCCTGTGTGAGAAAAGTTTGTTTTTTAAAGCTGAAATCAAAAACAAAGAAACCAACTCCATGAAAAAAAAAAAAATGTATATAACATAGATTGTGTGTTTTAAGGTGTTCTACATTTTTTGTGCAGTAGGTTTTTGTCTATCTCTTTCGGTTTAGGAGTTATGCAAAATTCCGCAAATTTCATCCAGAATAAAGTAAGCTTCAGAGGCTATTCCAAGAAAATTGAAGATATACATTTTATTTATCAGGTAAATATCTTTAATATACGTTATTTTAATCAAAATTGTTAGAGCCATTTTTATGAAAATCAAAATTTTAGAAAAAAGTTCCATATAAAGGGTAGTTTGGGATGAAGAAATTTTTCTCAAAAGCATCGTGTTGCATCCCTGGAAGATACTAAAGTTAAACACCAAGTTTGGTATTTTACTGACTGTTCGTTTTTGAGTAATCGTGCTCACAGACACACGGATACACGCACACAAACGGACCTTTTTCTGAAAATGCTTCTTTTGGATACAGGGGACCCTAAAACATATATTTCCGGTGAAATCTCGGTATCGAATTTTAGGGTGGAGTGCAATGCCTTCTCTATACACTATGTACATAGTACGCTTAGAGAAAATAATAAGCAATTTATTGCTCATGTGTATAGAAAAGAGAGGCTTTCCGTTTTACATAACCATTGATGGAAGTCGAAGTTTGTTGGATGTCTGACTGACATCGCCCTGCTAACAACTACGGCTCTGAGTTTATTTGCACTTCAACGAAGCACACTTCTAACTGGTTTCTGGGAGCTTGAATATTATCTTGCCATATCCGGCTACAGCGATAAGACGGCCACCAAGGAAGCAACAAGAAACGCCAGTGTATCCTGCCTGGACTGCTACATAGGATGATAATTCCTATCATTTCGACATTACTGCAATCATAAGCATGCATTCCGAGGTCAGCCCAAACCACTCGATTTCTTCACAGGATTGCGAAATAAACACACGCACGCACAAGACTTTTTTATACATTTTTTTTTGATACAGGGGACCATAAAACGTGTATTTCCGGTGAAATCTCGGTATGGAATTCTTGGATGGAGTGTAATATCTTCTCTATACACATTGTACATAGTACTGTAGAGAAAGTAATAGCATTTTTAAAAAATGGGCCGTGTCTGTGAACACGATAACTCAAAAACGAAAAGTCGGAAAAATACCAAACTTGGTATTTAAGTTTAGTTAAGATGTTGAAAAAATCCCCCCCTCAAAACTACCTTTGCATGGAAAATATTTTGAAATTTTTGATTTCCTCAAAAATAGTTCTATTTTGATTAAAGATATTCATATGGCAAATAAGATTATATCTTGCATTTCCTGGGAATAGTCTTTGAAGACCTCTTTATTCTGAATGAATTTTGCTGAACTTTGCGTAACTGGTAAACCGTAAGAGATAGACAAAAACTTACTACACATATAATGTAAATCACGTTAAAACACACAATGCATATCATATGCGGTTTTTCGTGTAATTGACCATTTCTGAGATATTCCTTGTTATTTGTTTCAGGTTTAAAGTACTTCAACCTTTCTCACACAGGAAGTTGTAAACTCCTTGTCCTGCATAGAATAATTTTTCAACCACATGGCAACCAGTTTTAAAAACATTTGACTATCGTTTTAACTTAGTATATTACCTTATTTTCCTTCTACTTATAAGGAAGCAAACAATTAAAACAATTTCTCCTAATGTTTATCTCGATTACCATAAAGTAGAATAGAAGAATATGGTTCTTAACAATAATTTGTTAGAGCGATGTAGTGAAAGTCATGTGAATGGAACACATCAGATTTTTTTATACAGGGGACCCTAAAACGGTGAAATCTCGGTATCGAATTTTTGGATGGGGTGCAATACCGTCTCTATACAGTAATGCATGTGTAGAGAAAGTAAACAAAAAAAAATACGCAGATTGATCTGGATAGAAGGCATGTACTTTTACTCTCCGTACTGCTATAAGTATGGAAAGATTTAATTCCATCCAAAAATTCTCTGTTGATATTTTGCGGTAATACGAGTACAGCTTTGAGACTCCCTGGATAAATAATCTGGTGTGCTTCATTCACATGACTTTCTCTAGCTATTCCATAAACAAACTTTTCTTACATAAGATTATTCTTTTTCCTACATCATGCTAATCCAGATAAACACTACCAGAATTGGTCTTATTGCTATTTATAAGTAGAAGAGAAATACGGGAATATGCAGGCTCTAGCGATCGTCAAATCTTTTCAAAGCCGGTCGCTGTTTGAAGCAATTGAAATTCGGTTCTCTTTGCTTGCTAGGAGTACACAAAGAGGCGGAAATAAGACACTTCCCGTTTGAGAAAGTTTAAGTAGCTTAAAATTGAAACCAATAACTCGGAATAATTCGAAAATGGTTAATTTTGCAATAAAAGTGTGTTTTAAGATGATGATGATGATGGTGTTTAAGGGCGCTCAACTGCCGAGGTCATAAGCGCCCTTATGATTAAAACTTGGCAATAGCCAGTAAGAAAATACCAAACAAAAAAGTAAACACAAATAAAAGAGCTAACACAGTTGAAACGGAAGTAACAGAAACGTCCAGCCCTCTAACCAGAGCTGGATATAAAACTCCATCTAAAATCAACACATTAAAACCAAAAGAGTTTAAAAAACCGTTATCACACTAAAACGTCAAGGTAAAAGAAAGTTTTGCTAAAAATTTAAAAACCCTGTCCACTGCTCTTGGGTCATCTGCCAGGACCTCAGCAAGAGAGGCCGGCATGCCCATAGATGACCGAATGTGTGCCAGGTGACCACACTCCAGCAACACATGACGAACTGTCTGTGCCTCCCCACAGAGCGCACAGACAGGAGCAGGTTCACGTTTAAAAAGGTAACTGTGAGTAAAAATACAGTGGCCAATTCTTAGCCGAGCTAGTACTACCTCCTCCCGGCGGAATAAACGAGAGGAGGTTACCCAGTTGACAGGGAGGTCCTTCACCTCTCGCAGCTTATTACCACGGAGAGCCGACCACTCCGCATGCCAAGTCGAAAAAACGGCTCTCCGTACAGCCACTCTAAAATCTTCTGCTGTTGAATGGGTAATCGTAACACTGGGCGCTGTGACTGCCGATTTCGCTGCCAAATCCGCCGTGTCATTCCCTGGCAAGCCAACGTGTCCAGGAATCCATGCGCACTCCACATTAAAACCACAAGCGTGCAAAATGTGGAGAACGTCCTGGATGCGCTGCACCAAAGGATGGTAATTGTACAGCTCACGAATGCTCTGAAGGGCACTAAGGGAATCACTAAGAATAAGGCAGTCACCTAATTTTCGACGTCGAATATACAGAAGGGCTTGATAAATAGCATATAGCTCGGCAGAATATATAGATGTGCAACTAGGCAAACCGTAAGTAGAAGTTGCGGTGCCAGTTACAAAGGCACATCCAACACCGTCGGGGCTCTTACTACCATCGGTGTAAATACAAATACGGCCACTGTATTTGGATAAAAATTCTAAAAAGCAACGACGAATACTATCAAGAGGCGTAACAGATTTCCCGTAGAGCGTCATCCCGAGATCGACATGGGAGGTAGCGCGTAACCAAGGGGGGTGTATATTCTCTCCCTTGGATAACAGCCGAGGAATGTCAACATGGTGCTGGCGTAGAAGCTCACGGAAACGAAAACCTGCTGGCCTGGGGCTCAGAGAGCGGAGGCAGTATCGCTCGTGCAGCTCAGGGGAGAAAAACGCGTGATAAGTTGGATGCCCAGGCATACACTTCAGCCCACAGCCATAATTAGCAAGCAGGACATCACGCCGACAACGCAGAGGAGGTTCTCCCGATTCGGCGTAGAGGCTAACAACTGGGCTCGTTGGAAAAGCTCCAACGGCCACACGGATGCCCTGGTTATGGACTGTGTCTAACCTTCTGAGCACTGAAGGTCGAGCTGAAGAATACACAATGCTGCCATAGTCCAACTTCGAACGAATCACAGCACGATAAAGACGGAGCAATGTCGTCCGATCCGCACCCCAAGACTTGCCACTTAGTATCCGTAAAAGATTTAGAGAACGGTCACATCGTGCTCTAAGCTGTGCTATTTGTGGTGCCCAACAAAGTTTCCGATCGAAGATCAAACCAAGGAATCTCGCCTCGTCTGCGAAAGGAAGTAAATCTGGCCCGAGTCGAAGAGACGGCGGCATATGCCACTTACGGCGCCAGAAGTTAACGCAGACTGTCTTCTCAGCGGAGAAACGAAAACCGTGTTTCGAGCTCCATGCATAGAGATTGTCCAAACACCGCTGGAGACGGCGTTCCAAAAACGGTGTACGCTGAGAAGTACAGAAGATGGCAAAGTCGTCCACGAATAAACAGGAAGAGACACCTTGAGGCACACATAGTGATATGGAATTTATCGCAATAGCAAATAGAGTCACGCTGAGTACCGAGCCCTGCGGCACTCCGTTCTCTTGAATAAAATGGTTAGAAAAAACCGAACCCACCCTCACTCGAAAAACGCGGTCCCGCATAAACTCCTGAATGACCAACGGTAGGCGTCCACGTATGTTCCAGTTGTGCAGAGAACGCAATATTCCCGCCCGCCAACACGTGTCGTAGGCCTTCTCGAGGTCAAAAAATATCCCAACTGTGGGGCTGTTCTTAAGAAACCCGTCCATAATCTGAGTTGACAGAGAGACAAGGTGGTCAGCAGTTGAACGTCGTCGTCGAAAGCCACACTGGATGTTCGTCAGAAGATTGTGGGATTCCAGCCACCACACCAACCGTCCATTGATCATGCGTTCCATCACCTTGCAAACGCAACTGGTGAGGGAAATAGGACGGTAACTGGAAGGAAGATGGCGGTCCTTTCCAGGTTTAAGAATGGGTATGATGGTGGCCTCCCGCCACTTGTCTGGAAAAATGCCATCAACCCAGACACGATTATAGACCTCGAGTAGGAAATCTTTGCCATCAGGAGAGAGATGTTGCAACATTTGGACGTGGATACCATCTGGGCCTGGTGCTGAGTGTCGTGAAGAGGAGAGTGCATTGTCTAGCTCTGCCAGGGTGAAAAGGCGATTATAATCCTCAAGGTTGCCAGAAAGAAACGAGAATTCTTGAGATTCCACCTGGTTCTTAACTGTAAGAAACTCAGGGGAATAGTTGCCTGAGCTAGACACCTCAGCGAAAGCACTGCCTAAAGTATTCGCCACGTCAAATGTATCAACAACAGCTCCGGTAGGTGTTTTGAGACCGGCGATGGGCATATGGTTCGGTTTCCCAGCCACACGTCTTAACTTATCCCATACGACAGAGGAAGGTGTATGTCGATTAAAGGAACCCACGAATTTATTCCATGACATCTTTTTGCTATCCTTAATAACCCGCCTAGAATGTGCACGCATCCGTTTATAGTGTATCAGGTTATCCAGTGTAGGAAAACGCTGGAAAACCCGTAGAGCTCGTCTGCGAGCGCGAATAGCATCCCGACAGTCAGCGGTCCACCAAGGTACCGGAAATCGACGGCTGTAGCCAGTCGAACGCGGAATGGATTGCTCAGCAGCAGAAAGAATGGTCCCTGTAAGATGTTCGACCAAGTGGTTCACAGAGTCGTGCTCTTCGTAGCTAAATTCAGCCAAGTGGGAGTACAGTTCCCAGCTGGCGTGGTCTAGGCGCCAACTAGGTAAACGGGTGGAACATACAACGGGTGTCAAGACACTAATACGACAAGGAAAGTGGTCACTAGAATGCAAATCCGAGATGATATTCCAGCATAAGGTGACTGCCAGCTGAGGGGAACAAATTGCAATGTCAATGTGTGAAAAACTATGAAATGCGTCAGATAGAAAGGTGGGCTCTCCGGTGTTCAAGAGAGCAAGATTCTGACTATCCAAGAAGTCTTTAAGTAGCGTACCTCTCGCACAAGCCCGAGGAGAGCCCCAAAGAGGGTGATGGGCATTCACGTCGCCTACCGATAAAAAGGGTGGTGGCAACTGCGAAATGAGGTGTTCTAAGTCGCTGTGCGAGAGGTCCGCAGATGGAGGCAAATAGATACTGCAAATGGTGAATGAAGCGGAGGGTAGCTTAATGCTGACAGCAACGGACTGGATTGCAGATTGTATGGGTACGGAGTTGGCAAAAATATCATCTCGAATAAGCATCATAGTGCCCCTATGTGCCGGGACACCGTCCTCCGGGGATAAATCACATCGTACGGAGGAGTACTGCCTGATGGTAACGGTGTCCTGTGGACGGAGCTTCGTCTCTTGTAAACATACAGCCAAGGGTTCATGCTGGCGCAGCAACAAGTCAAGCTCTGGTCGATGTGGTCGAATTCCGCGTATGTTCCAATGGAGGATAGCCATTGAGTATATTATGGGATAAGTTTCAAATCGAAAGACGCTTCTGCAGATTGGGATTAGCTGGTCGGTTCAATTTGTTCTTCTTAGGCGTTGGGCTAGTACTATTTTCAGGAGCACGATCCTGCCGTTTCCGCACTGTCCCTCTGGCAGTGGCGGCAGAATCCTCCTGGTCCATCTCCTCCACAAGGGAGGTCCCTTTTTCAAGAGCAGTTTTAGGTCCAAGTAGTTCGAACCGATTGGATGTGCTGATCGGCGAAGACGGCCGTCGCCGATTCACGCCCTCCTCCCCAGATGACCCTTCAGAGGAGGATACACGTGTGGAGTTGCGTGAACTTTTCTTACCTTTAGATGACTTGGTAATAGATTGCACATTCTCTTTCAAGAAGTCTTGTCGTACATACTTGGTCTTAAACTGTTTTTCCGGGGCAGAAGACGTCGTGAATTTACCAACTTTAGTTCCAGAGGTCGAGGCTTTCGGTGACAACTGTGCAGGACTATTCTGTAAGCTAGCGGATTTGGCAGATGTTGATACCAACTTGGGTGTAGGTGCCGAAGGCTTTGGTAGCGCTTGGGCTAAAATAACCTTTTCCGCAATTGTAGCCCCGTTCATATCGCCGGTCTGTGTTGCGATTTCCCGACGCGGTACCGGTTTAGCTGCAACTGAGCTATAGGTACCGGACCTCGGGGCAGAGGGTTGGCGGAGTCGCAGGAGCTTCCGGGCTTCCAAGAAGGACACCTTCTCTTTCACCCGTATCTCCTGGATCGCTCGTTCCTCTGCAAAACGGGGGCAGTCTCGGGAACTAGATGGGTGTTCCCCGTTACAGTTCACACACGATGGAGCTGAAGCACAAGCCCCATCGTGGGAGATGTCACCGCAGTGGACGCAGGTGGACTTGCCGGTACACAACTCACTAGTGTGACCAAAACGTTGGCATTTAAAGCACCTCAGCGGATTGGGTATATAAGGCCTAACTTCGATGGCTTCATACCCTGCTCTAATCTTTTGAGGCAGATCAACCCGATCAAAAGTAAGAAACAGGGTACGAGTAGGCAGGAATTCACCGTTGATCTTACGTTGTACCCGATAAACAGCTGAGACACCCTGAGTCGCAAGATTTTCTTGGATCTCCTCAATGGTCAAACCGTCCAACGCGCGGGTTGTTACTACACCGCGGGAGGAGTTCAGCGACTTGTGCACCTCGACCTTCACTGGATAGCTGGCTAACATGGTGGCTTTAAGTATCCTTGCAGCTTGAGAGGCGGAGTTGGCTTCGACAAGAAGTGTACCATTGCGAGCTCGAACGCAGGATTTAACAGGACCAGCAATGGCATCGAGACCCTTTTGGATAGTAAAAGGGCTCACCGTAAGGAACTTCTTACCTTCCTCTGTCCTATGAATGACCAAGTAGCGAGGACCACATGACTCGACTACTTCCTTTCCAACGTCTTTATTTGAAATCAGGGGTTTAAGTTTTGGTGCCATAAAAAAAATGGTATAAATTCATCCCCCAGTGCTCCCCACCCGCCACGGAGCCCAACGAGGGGTCACCCCACTGGGGTGACAGGGCTACACAGGGGATATAGCGGGCTCGCCGTCCCACTCACCCTGGAGTTCGGTGTAATACCTAGTCCTGGCCGATTGACTAGGGGTGGGTTAGTCCCTAGCCTCCCGTTTAGGCAAATCAGAAACCAAAGCGGTGTATTAGGCTGCGCACCCTCCCCAGTTACTGAAAGACAGAAGCCCAGGCTCAGGTACGCAACCCTCAACCAACCAGGATATTCCTCTTCACCGACACGGGTCTCCACGCACGGCCTACACGTGGGTGGGCATTTTGACCTTCTGGCTCCCTCACCACTCTGAGGTTGCCCACAGAGGGAGTCAAGGTGGCTCGGGACCCCGGGTGCGCCTAACCCGTACCTACCGTAGTAGGCCCCTGGGGGGAAAGTGTGTTTTAACGAGATTTTTCTGGACCGCATGCGATGGCACTGATAGCACATGGAATGAAGATGGAGCACCGGTGGAATGTGATGACGGGGCAAACTGGAGAGCCCGGAGAATAACCGCCCCTGCGCCGCTTTGTCCACCACAAATCTCACATGCGGTCGCTTGGGGTCGAATCCCAGCCGTCTACAAGTTGTACAAAAGTCATCCAGAGGCTATTACCAGAAAATTCAAGATATAAATTTCGTTTGTCACGGAAATATAAGCATATGGCATTTTAATAATAGCAATAGCAATTTCAAAATTACAAACAAAATCTCTTCAATTCTGAAAAAAAAATATAACTGGATTTTCATTTCAAAGACTGCCATAACATGATGTATAACGTCTGCCGCTGAGCCTAGCGCTCAACGCACCAATATTAGTACATCTTGCGTCGAGAAGTGCCTAGCAAGCAATGTATTTAATCAGAGCACGAGAACCTTCCACGTCGTAGCAACAGACAGGATCTGTGCAGTATGTACACTACCAAAACCCCTTTCGGACTGTTTTGTTTGGTCGATGTCGAAAGTCAGTGAAAGTTGTAAACGGGATATTTGGTTCATCGCTAGCATACGGCAACATGAATTTGTCTAGAAACGTAGTAGCTTTCTTCTGCGAATGTAAATAAAAACATTTTCTGTATGGAATAAATGGACGTTGGTAGGGTTACACGAGAAAGGTGAACATATTTGACTGCTCACCTTACTTTACGCTTTTGTGACATTGCTAGGTAAGTAATTTGGTTTATGCTACAGCATTAGTACTTATCGGAATAAACGCCTTGCTTGCTAGGCAAATTCTCCGTCACATTGCCTTCTTACCCTTAGAGATAGCACGTGCTTCAAAAGTTGACATAATGATGCCATGGCACATTCTGAAATGAACATTAAGTAAGGTAATTTAACACTAACCTGTTTATTTGAGAACCAAGTATATTATTAACAGACCTTTCATGACAAACGATATGCTTTTTTTTTTTTTTTTAACATTACTGACAATAAAACACACCGCAATAAAAAGTAAGTTGTCGATTCGCGTAACAGGTAAGACTGAAATTAATATTATCTAATGTTTCATTTTTGCATACCATAGATATTGGAAATCACACACCTAAGGTACAGTCAAGTTTCTGCCACTGTGACATAAAAGCATTCAACCACTACATGGCTTCTGTGGAGTGCTTGCAGATCAAGTAACAAAAGCATCAATTTGTTCTTTATGCGAGAGTAGTTATACAACCTGTTATGTAAAATTTGATCTCATATGAGATATCAGAGAAATTATGGGAAGAACTGGTTTCCTTTGAAGGACGTGTTTTCGGGTAGAAAACTATAATTGAGTATTAAGTATGAAACTCAATTTAATAGTTTTATCAAGTACGGAAATAAGGATTTAGCGGAAAATTCATGAGATGGAATAAGGGATAAACTGACTACACCAACGTAGACTTATGGATAATACATCTAGAGACTAGTACGACTTCCTTTATCCTCAGCACTACAGGACTAAGTCACTAGGGCAGGCCGAATTCCTCTTACTTTCACCCCATTGTAATAACTTGTTACTTTCCTTGTTACTTCTGCAACACTTGCTCACTATTAACTTTTAAAAATCTAACGGCGTTCCAGCACGCACGTATTATGTAATAGTGTATAGAGAAGGTATTGCATTCCACCCAAAATTCGATACCGAGATTTCACCGGAAGTACACGTTTTAGTATCCCCTGTATTAAAAAAGAAGCCGCGCGTGTGTGTGTGTGTGCGCGCGCGCATGTGTGTGGGGGGGGGGCAGCATAGCTCAAAAATGAAAAGTCGGTTATATACCAAACCCGGTATTTAAGTGCAATGTTTTCCAAATATATTCCCCCATTCCCAACTACCCTTCACATGGAACATTTTTCAAAAATGGCTAACAATTTTGATTAAAATGGCAGATTTTAAGATGTTTTCATGACAAACGAAATGTATATGTGAATTTTCTGGGAATAGCCTCTAAAGACCTCTTTATTCTGAATGAATTTTACTGAATTTTGCATAACTGGCAAACCATAAGAGACAGACAAAAATTTACTGCACAAAAAATGTAGATCACGTTAAAACACACAATTTATGTCATATGTTTTTTTTTCGTGGAATTGACCATTTCTGAGAAATTCCTTGTTATTTGATTCAGATTCAAAATACTTTTCTCACATGAAGAGCTGTAAACTCCTGGGCCAGCATAGAAACTGATTTTAACCCCATAGCAACCACATTTTAAAACATGTATCGTTTTAGCCTAGTGCATTCCCTTATTTCCCTCCTACTTATAAGGAAACAAGGGATAAGACAATTTCAGCTTGCATAGCATGAAGTAGATAGAAGAATATGCTTTTTAACAATAATTTGTTACATCGATGTAGAGAAAGTCATGTGAATGGGACTCATCAGATTATTTTTTCTATTTTTCACACAGATACATTGACTGTCAAATTCCCCGCCCCAGTCGGGAATCGAACCCGAGACCTCTACGTAAGAAGTCAGCTCGCTGACTACTGGACTACGGAGTCAATATCTTTGTACTTTGTACGCATTAAAATGGTCTATCCAGTAGCTTCTTTATAAAGTGATATCCCGAATATTTTTTGTTCTGACTATAAATTCTTCCAGATTGACAGAATAAGTTTATCGGTGATCAAAAATTGCAATAAATCAATATCACATCACTTTCTAAATTTCGGTTGAATGGCCGCTACGTGTAGAGATACAAAAATGTGAGGCCAATCATCGATTTTGGTTCCAGTTGATGAGCTTGCATCATGCCCCATGACCCTCTATGAAGTTTAAAGCGGACAGTATACGACCCAAAGCCGATAGAACAATATGGAGGTTGACGTAATGCTTCCTTGTGCAAGGTCATAACGGCGTGATGTTACGTAACATGGCTTGCTTTCTTGTACATAAAACATAGCCGTACCTGTCAGGAAGAACCGGCTTTCGTGTGTGAGAAACCTTTCTTGTCCCACTTACAGCTGTAGTCATACTTTTACTACCAAATTACGATGTGAATATCATAGCAACTTTTGCTGCACGTATATTTTGGAACCTTTTTATACGTGATATTGCAGTCAAGAACCTGGACAGTCAAAGGCGTAACAAAATGCATTCCCTGAATAAAAAAAAAAGAATTTTGAGAAAAAGGTCAGCGTTCGTGGACAGTATAGCTCAAAAATGAAAAGACCTTTAAATACAAAAGGATGCAACACCTAGATTTTGAGGAAATCCTCCACCCCAAACTACTCATGTAAGTTTTCTTTTTGAGGGGGGGGGGTACTTCAAATGTGTGCTTGGATCGCTAGGCAAAAGCAATAAATAACCAAAGGTAAGGAAAAGGTCAATCCGGATTGAAGGCCAGATAAGCCTCGTGTATTACAAAATATGGAAGCGTAAAACAACTAGGGATTATCAATTGTTTCTTTAACACTATACACGTTGTATGACAGGAGTTAGAAATACAGTCTGACCGAAAAATTCAATATCATAGTCGGAATTAAAATCACGGAATCTCCTGGTCACCTTCCGGCTGCCCTAACCAGAGCTACTACGGCAATATGCCGATATGGAATTAAATTCCCCAACTAACTCGAGAATTTGCCGGTAAACCATAAGATCTCAAATGGATGAAAACCAGGAAAATCGTGGAATGTCACAAAACGACGAACTCCACGAAAAAAATGTATATAACATAAATTGTGTGTTTTAATGTGCTCTACATTTTCTGTGTAGTAAGTCTTTGTCCATCTCTTACGGTTTAGCAGTTATTCAAAATTTAGTAAAATTGATCCAGAATAAACTACTCTTCAGAGGCTATTCCCAGAAAAGTCAAGATATACATTTCATTTTTCAGGTAAATGTCTTTAATATCCGAAATTTTAATCAAAATCGTTGGAGCCATTTTTGAGAAAATCAAAATTTTCGAAAAAAGTTCCATGTAAAGGGTAGTTGGGGGTGGGGGGGATTTTTCTCAAAATCTTCGTGTCGCATCCCTGGAAGATACTAATCTTAAATATCAAGTTTGGTATTTTACCGACTTTTCATTTTTGTGTTATCGTGTTCACAGACACACGGACACACACACACACACACACACACACACACACACACACACGCGCGGACCTTTTTGTGGAAATGCTTTTTTTGGATATCGGGGACCCTAAAACATATATTTCCGGTGAAATCTCGGTATCGAATTTTTGGTGGAGTGCAATACTTTCTCTATACACTATGTACATAGTGCATATGGAGAAAGTAAGAATGTTACAGAAACTTATGTTTCAGCTTAACGTCAGGAAGATGTCGTTGGAGTCCGTACACTCATATCCCTAATATATTGTATAATCCGGCCTCTAATGGTATTTCTTCTGGAAATCTATCGACGATTGTTATGCCTTATGCTTCGGTGAAACAGTTGACTATGGGACATTTTCCAAATGAGGCAGTTCTGGTTCGTGAATCATCTGTAACAATTTCACTGGCCAAGTTTAGCTTAAGGGTTAGACAGGTAAAACATCCGAGTTATAAGCGATCTAAAATTAAGAAGAAAGCAACAATGTCCTATCAGAAAGAACTCGCCGGAAATAAGTTTTGAAGTTCTTTGAATCCAGAAAAGCATTTTTAGGTTAAGGACCGCTCTCACGTGTTTGTGTGTAGATCATAATTAAGACACAAATACCGGATAAATAACAACTTCGTACTTAATTTGAGTGCGATTCGAAGGATTTCAAGAAAAATCCTCCACCTAAACCACCATTTCGATATATATTTTTTTTTATTTCCCTCAAAACAGCTCTAACAATTTTGTTTAATACACCATATGTTTATGATATATAAATAAGAAATAAAACGAGTTTATTGAAGTTTCTGCGAAAAGCCTTTCATTATGTGTGAGTTAGTATTTTTTTTTCAATTCGTAAACCTCGAGAGAGAGAAAGAGAGAAAATATATAGATATCTCACTATTCGTGTCTTCCCCACCCCCCTCAGCGTTAACTTATTTCTGAACCGAGCGGGATGGCTCAGGCGGTAGTGTTTATAGCCGCATTCGGAAGGCCCCGGATTCGATCCCTGTCATCTACCCACTCTGACCCGGTGGTTTCCCTGTATTTTGTTTTACGTGGTTTCTACGGGTCTGCAGGCTGGAGAGGTTCATATTTTACCGCGTCTTTCTAGTCCATTTTCTGTACCAATTATTTCCTTGTCATCTGTTCCAGAATGGCGACGATGTTCGGCGGATTGCAGTTCGTCGCAGGCTCTGTTCTCTATAATTTTTGACTCGTTACGGGACCACTGTGTCAGACCTGCTTTCGGTTGGATGCCCTTGTGGGGAACCCCGGAGCTTCGGGGCTTGTGGATATGGACCGTGTAGCGTTGGATACGTATGAACAGGAAACGTTTGGTACCCTGTCTGTGCTTGCACCCGTTGTCATCCGGATCTATCCCCTCAACCCTCCCTCCTGAGCTCACATGAGTCGTAAAGAACCGCCACAACGGCCTTGGTGTCCGTGATTGGGACCCCATCCCTGACAGTCCTAATTCTATGAGATATTCGCTGTTATTGGTCCGAACGTTATTCTTTCTTGAAATCCTTAGGGACCAATACTTTCTGAAGGTCATGGAATATGGACTTTGAAAAACAGTATTTAGCAAACCGATTTATATCGCTTCAACCTTTTGTTCCTACATTGAAAAGAAAAGTTGAATGAAACCATTTTGTAAACGTTTACATCTGATTAATACCAAGTAGATGAATAAGGTTTGCAAGAATATTTTATAGAAGAGTGAATAAATAATGTCAAAGGATTACACAATCAAATCTTTATTCTTATTCTGGCACAAATCTCTAGTATTTTAAAAGTTAATTACCCAGTATGTCAAAGCTATAATTATGAATTACTGACGTTCTATGAACAACTAAAGGCATGCATTTTTAAGTAAAGCACATATGACATTAGAGCCTTGAAAGCTTCCATAAAACTGCAGAGCAGAAAATGCGCTAGTGTGTATAATTAATTAAAATATGAACGAATTTTTACGGCGCTAGCGTTGTATTTGGGCTCAAAACTAAAACATTCACCTTTTTATGTTTTCACTTGCTACCTGTGATAGATGTAATTCTATTTGGCACTGGAAGTGCACGTTGTAGGTTCAACCAAAAAAGTATTTAGAAAACTGTCCGCGGGAGAGATGCATACACTGGCAACAGAAAGATTAAACACCCACGTACTAAGCAGAGGATGTAAAACATGTTAGCCAGAAAATGAGATTTAAATTTGGGAGTGTCTATTAATAAGCATGCGCTTACGCATGTATAGCTTCAGTTAACAGTTTCTTGGCCATCGGGAAATATAAGCCCCGCTTACTTTAAACACAACTATACAAAAAGCGTTCACACTCCAGGACTAATTTCATTATAATCTAACCTTGAAACATATAATCCTGCGAGCAAAAATAATTTTTCAGTCTGACTACCTATCCAACTTCTGTCCGTCACACGGCTTGTGTGAAAAAACAATTAAATCAATATTAATTGACCATAAGAGTTGGCTATATTATGAATATTGGGATTTGTAATACTTACGGTATTATTAAGTCGCCATTGGGGCAAGTCATCTCAAAATAATTTGAGACCACCTTGTGGTTTACCGGGAAACATGCAAATCAGTTGAGAAATTTAATGCTATGCCGGTATGTTGCCATGGTAGCTCAGTGGTAGAGCAACCGGCTAGAGACCGGGAGATCCGAGGTCATATCCCGGCTATGGCATTGCATTTTTCAGCCTGACTCTACCTATCCAACTCCTGTCCGACACAGGCTTGTGTGAAAAAGCAATTAAATCAACACTAATTTTTTATGTCAGCTGTTTGAAAACATGTTTAAAGTTTGAGAAAAAATATATATACTTATTCATTTCTTCTTGATGATGATTATGAATCATTAATGATATTTAAATTTCCAGTCCCTAGGATTATATTGCACGTAGCTTGCATAAAAACATTCCAGTTCCTTGAATAGTTTAAAAATAGGTGCATAATTATGTCGGTGTTTTCAGCTTTTTAAGATTTTATTTTAGTTTTAAACATTTTAAAAATATTCTATGTGGATTGGACAGTTGCTACTTTTAGACCTTCTTTAATACATGTTTTTAATATCTCACAAACATTTCACAGTGACGGATTTGGAACTTTTTATTAACAGAAAAGAAACGTATACTGCTGCATTATTTGTTGGATCAAGACTTCTGGTTATCTTAAGCATTTGGCTGGGTTTGAGAACTTCAGAATTCACTGGAGTATGAGCACCAGTGCCTTACAGAAGCGACAGACTGTAATCAATAACTGCCTGAGTAGAATACACAACAATGAAACCAGCTGTGAGGTAATAAAAGAGAATGTGATTAAACATGACAGGTGTTGGCTTTCCAACTGGAAGACATATGGAAGCGAGGATTGGAGGAAGCAAGGAATTGATTGGATTTCGTGTAGAAACTAAGGTGCCAGTGAAATGATAAATTGGATGTTACACAAATACACTCAAAATCCTTACGCTGCAAATGATTTATATCTAACCAATGAAGTGTCTTCTTCCATGGTTCACCAATACGGTTCGGTTTGATGTCCTCTTTGGTGGCGATATTAAATGCCTTTTTGGATGCACTGCCTCTTTTGGACTGCACTAACTATAGATAAAACTGCAACAATAACTTTTGTTAAGAATAAATAAATAATACTAATATAAGGGCATTTCTGAAGCCAGAAATCTATGGTGAGTGAGGGGGGGGGGGAGAGACTAAGTTCTTTTCACGAGACGATTTTTGTGAAACATGATATAAAACATACATTAAGCCCCACATTAAATATACTATGGGTTTCTTTTGGGCGCAAAACAGAAAATAAAATCGAAATTTCTTGTCTTGGTTTATTTAACATAAGTATTTATATTTTTATTATTTGTTACTGATCAGTGAGGGGAGCAAAGTAATTGTCGAGTGGTAAGACCGCTCAACTCTCACCAAAGCGGTCCTGGTTCGAACCCGGGGTACCCTAGGTGGATAAAGCGGTTTTCCCCGCCAATTATTCCGCCAACTGTCCCATTATCGGCTTTCCTGTCATTCATTTTCAAATCAACTTCTTCATACCAGACAACAGGCTGATCACCCATCTCTGATCCAGAGTCCGTTTGCTCTCAATAGGCATCAAGATACTGAACTTAAATGTCAACAAGTTCGGAATTTAAGGCGATTTTTTTCATTTTTGAGTTATGTTGTCCATAGATACACGGATGTCTTCTTTTTTTCCGAGAGCCTCAAAACTTCTATATCTTCTGCAATCTTGGCATCGAATTTATGGGTGGAATACAATACTTCCGTTACTAGCTATCTACTATATATAGTAATACAGTAAAAAGTAATTAAACCATTCATGCAAACATTTATCAAAATTTACTTGAAGTAGATAGATTTGCATGAACAGTTTGAATAAGATACATAAAAATAAACATTGGAAAGAAAAACTCATGTCAATTTAATATTTCAACAATTGTTACACGCTCCCGCATCCATATTTCCACTCACGGAAAGTGGGGAATAATTCCAACCAAAGAAACCCTCACTGGTTGAGAGCCAGCATATTGACCGCTCGACCACAGAGGCAGTCGATTGAACAATCGCATACTCTTAACGAGGTAAGCCAGAAACAAACTTCCACAACTGAAAAATAAAAATCTGATGGGCTCCACTCACATGACTTTCTCTGCATATCACAAATTATTGTTAATACGCTTATTCTTCTATTTCATGCTAATCGAGATAAACAATAGTAGAAACGACTTTATTACTTAGTTCCTTATAAGAAGGGAAATAAGGGAATACACTAGGCTAAACCGATGTTCAAATGTTTTAAAATGTGGTTGCTATGGGATTGAAATCCGTTTCTTTGGGTGGCCACGTTTTGATAAGTTCCCTATGAGAAAAGTACAAGTATTTTAAAGCCAATAACAAGGAATATCTCAAAAACGTCAACTCCACGAAAAAATGTAAATATAAATTGTGTGTTTTAAGAGCTGTACATTTTTTGTTAATTAAGTTTTTTTGTCTATCTCTTATGGTTTACCAGTTGTGCAAAATTCATCCAGAATAAACATGTCTACAGAGGCTATTCCCAGAAAATTCAAGATATATATTTTATTTGTTATGTACATGTCTTTAATATACGGTATTTGGCTCGTTAGAGTCATTTTTAAGAAAATCAAAAATTTTCCATGTAAAGGGTAGTTGAGGATGGAGGGCTTTTCTTGAAAATCTTCGTGTCACATTCTTGGATGATACTGAACTTAAATACCAAATTTGGTGTTTAACGGACCTTTCGTTTTTGAGCTATTCTGCCTACAAACACACACACACGGACATTTTTCTAAAATGCATACTTTTTTTTTATTCAGGAGGTCCCAAAACATGTATTTCCGATGAAATCTTGGTATCGAATTTTTGGGTGCCTAACAATACCTAGTCTATACACTAAGTACATAGTACTTATAATGAAAATAATTATAATCTTGAATTGCCCTGGCTAATTCTGACATCAAATAGACCAGGAATGAATAATCTTGATCCCGCGTGTTATGGTATGTCAAAGACCTCGCCGCTCCCCTCTTCATTGGATGTTTGCAGCACACAAGCTCTCTTCTAACCAGTGATGGAATGCATTTACTCTATGCAATCCACAAGAGTTGCTCGGACATAAGTTCTGTAAAAACTCAGTTGAGCATTGTTTGTTCTTTTCTCCACAAGTTTATTAGCGATATTATATATCTTCAGTTTGATGAGATATATTGAGCTCGAAAACTGTATTGTGTTAATAATAATAATAATAATAATAATAATAATAATAATAATAATAATAATAATAATAATAATAAAGCATATGATTTTGTTTTCCCACTTATGCACATCTTGCCTTTTAATAAATAGGAATTTGTAAATTTGACAATAATAATCACATTATGCCATTGCTCCGATAGAGCAGTCTCTTCCATCAGTTCGTCCACACCTAAATTTAGTGTTCCAGGTGACCCGTATTTCCCGGGTTCTCCCGTATTTTAGCCTTATTTTACTGATTCTCCCGGCTCCAGAATTTTGTACTATTTTTTCCCCATATTTCACACGCTGCCATGAATTCTGGGTTTTAGAAGGATATTTGGAATATGCGATATATCGAAGGGGTAGTTCTTTTTTCCCAATGTTGGCAGCAGTTGTTATTTATGTTGGTAGCAATGGTAGCACGCGTCTCGTTCACTTGCGAGATTGCAGATTCTAGTTCAGTTTTAGACTAAGGCTCTCTCCTGAGCCTTTCCTTATGCTTATGTGACAGATGAACGGCATGTTTCGAGATTTCGTCCAGGTTAACGGTAGGTTAGGTGTATTTAAATGAACTGGATCGAAATAAGGGGAACAATGGAATTTCTGAAAATCGGTTCTGCTTTCTAATGCAAAATGCACAGTCTTCCGTTCGTTCTGTCTGCTTGCGCATGAGCATGTCGGTCGATGGCAGAATCAAATCTAAAACCAAACTAGAATCTGCAATGTCGCTGTTTACTTGCGTCTTTGAATTGAATAGAGGAACACGTGTTTTGTTTGTTTGTGGTTCTATAAAGCAAGTAAAAATCATGGAAGGCGATAGCCGCAATGAGCTGAAGGAAACTCCACCCAAGAAGAAACCTAAGTACATAGTGTTTATCTTTCTGTTTGGGAATATATTTATTTTTTGGGCAGGACCTGTGAAGGGTAATAAGCACTGCGCACATTGCTCTTTATGCAGAAAAGATTTCAGCATAGCACATGGAGGGAGCAACGATTGTTTGCAGCATGCATCAACTGCAGGTAAAAGAAAAATTATTATAACTACATTTCGTAATATAATATATCGCAGTTTTGTAGTGAATAGTTAACACTAAAATTGGGCGCTTTCCTCCTTTATTATCATATACCGTATTAATGATTCGGTAGATTAATTTAAATATATTTTAATTGTTGTAGGTCATAAAAACAAGGCAAGGGATGCAAAACAGAGCACCAAAATATCTACATTTTTTAAATCTGTGACATCAACAGGAAAAGAACAATAGCATGATAATCGCTGAAGTAACCATACAGAATGTTCATACAGAAAGAGTGTTTTCCTTAATGAACAATAAGTGAACTGATGTAAGGAACAAGATTTCTCGAGAACTTATCAAAGCTGAATTGCTTATTACGGTAAATTTTAAAATGAGTGAGAACTGATGTCAAGCTTCTGGATGAGTGTAAATAAAATACTAAACATTCACAATAGTTTCACATCATATTATAAGTACCTATACCTATTATTGCTTTTAAGTATATTAGAGTACCAAATATATTTTAATTTAATTGTTTTGTTTTTTTTCACACAAGCCGCGTGTAGACAGGAGTTGTACAGGTAGAGTCAGACGAAAAATCCAATGCCATAGCCGGGATTTGAATCACTAGAACGGTCTCTAGATGGTTGCTCTACCACTGAGCTACCATGGTAACATGCCGGCGTAGCATTGAATTTCTCAACTGACTCGCGTGTTTCCCGGCAAACCACAAGGTGATCTCAAAATAGTTTGAGAAGATGGCTTGCCCCAAAAGCGACTTTCAACGTTGCAAGTACTTTAGGTCCCAGGATTCATAGTCAACTATTATGGTCATTGCTATTAATTTGATTTTTTTTCTTTTGGCATTGAATTTTAGTCTGACTCTACCTATCCAATTCCTGTCCTAAACCCGGTTTGTGTGAAAAATCAATCAAATCAACACTATTTTCCGTAATAGTTGGTTATACTATGAATCCTGGGACTTAAAGTACTTACGACATTGTAAGTCGAAATTGGGGTTAGTCACCCCTAAATAATTTGAGATCACCTTGTGGTTTATCGGGAAACATGCGGGTCAGTTGAGAAATTCAATGCTATGCCAGCATGTTGCCATGGTAGCTCAGTGGTAGAGAAACCGGGACATCCGTGGTTCAAATCCCGGCTATGGCATTGAATTTTTCAGTCTGACTCCACCTACCCAGATATGTTTTAGCTGTATACACTTTTTCTGATGAAATCAACAAAGCAAAAGGTCCATAGATCGTGTCAAGGTGTTGGGAAAAGCATTCCTGAAATCTCCCTTATTTTCAGTTAGAAAACCTGGCAACCCTACCTGAAATAGACTATAAATAAAGAAGTAAAAGCTGACACCTCTTTTTGTCGTAAGACATTTAAAGGACGCAACTTCCAGCAATAACAAAATCGCCTTGGGAATACCCAGCATGATTTCACTTCCTAACCAGAATGAGACATCCTGAAGTTAGATGAAGCATCCAGTGATTACAGAAAGCGTTATGCAACATGGAAGAAAACAAATGCGCCATGTAATGCCCAGTGCTGTGAGTGAAAGAGGTCACCGTAATAAATTGTTCCAGCTCTTGTGTATACAAGTGAATGATTTAAAGCTTAGAGAAGGCTCCATCCAGGTGATTAAACCACAAGCGTTCAAGCAGAGCTAATACTATCCATCCTTTTTACTTTCTCTAGCCCGAACGCACAATGTACATAGTGGATAGAGAAGGCATTGTATTCCACACAAAAATTCGATACCGAGATTTAACAGGAAATATGTTTTGAGGTCCCCTGAGCCCCAAAAAAGCATTTTTAGAAAACAGAACGCTGAAAACCAAGGATGAGACACGAAGCTTTTCAAGAAAAACCCCCCACCCCACCCTAAACTACGCTTTACATGAAAAATATTTTCAAAATTTTGTTTTGCTCAAAAATGAACGATTTTGATTAAAATACCATATATTAAAGATATTTACAGCATAGACTGAATATTTTTAATTTTCTGGGAATAGTCCCTGAAGGCCTCTTTAATCTGGATGAGTTTTGTAGAATTTTGCATAACAGTTAAACCGTAAGAGATAGATAAAAATGTATTGCACAAAAAATGCAGAGCTCGTTAAAACACACAATTTATGACATATAAGTTTTTTATGCAGAGCTGACCGTTTCTGAGATATTCCTTGTCATTGGTTTCAATTTTAAACTACTTAAAACTTTTCGTTTCATCTCTGTTCTTGTACTGCAGGTCATGCAAAGCATACAGAACTTCAACTGTTTCACATAAAGATTTGATTATCGGTTTAGCCTAATGTATTCCTTTATTCCTCTTCTACTTACAAGGAAGCAAGTATTAAGACAATTTCTGCAAATGTTTACCTTGATTAGCATGTCGCAGACAAAAGAATAAATTTTTTGTAAGGAAACATGTCCGTGTGACAGCTAGAGAAAGTTATGTGAATGGAACACATCAGTTACTTTTCACAAATCTACCTCAACGAATTTTATTCTGAAAATCTTCGTTTTCAAAAGCTAAGTTTAATCAAGCTTTTAATTTGGCGTACTTATACTAGTAGTTCGATAGATTGAATAAATGCGTACCAAAAATTGTCAAAATCATTAAAATTCGAGGATTCATCACCACAACTTTCTCATTATAGTGAAACAATATTCTACATTACAATATTTCCTGTCGTGTTTTCTAGTCTATACAGGGATTAAATAAAACTTCCTTAACATTACAAACCACTCTTTACATGGCACATTTTCTGATGATTTCAATTTTGTCAAAATATTTCTTGTAATTGTGATTAAAATAGCCTGTTTAAGATATCTTTGTGCTAAATGAAACACATTATTTTTCATTTTCTGGGAATGTACTCTGAAGTCCTGATCACTCTAGATGACTTTTGCATACCTGCTAAATCATGACAGAAATTTTTACTACACAAAAAATGTAGATGTCGTCAAAACACACAACTTGTAACAAATTATCGTTTAAAAGCGTATTCTTCTACTGCATGATAATCGAGATAAACATTAGCATAAATTATGTTCTTCCTTGAAAGTAGCAGAAGAATAAGGGAATATACTATGTTAAAACGATAGTCAAATCTTTTAAATTTGCCATGTGGATGAAATCCGCTTTTATGCAGGGTTTACAACTTTCCGTATGAGAAAAGTTTAAGTATTTAAAATCTGAAACAAATGACAAGGAATGTCTCAGAAATAGTCAATTCCACGAGAAAAAAAATGTGTATGACAAATTGTGTGTTTTAATGTGATCTACATTTTGTGTGTAGTAAGTTTTTGTCTATCCCTTACGATTTACCAGTTACGCAAAATTGAGCAAAATTCATTCCGAATAAAGGAGTCTTTAGAGGCTATTCCCAGAAAACTCAAGATATACATTTTATTTGTCATATAAATATATTTAATACTCGGTAATGTAATCAAAATCGTTAGAATCGTTTTGTCATTTAATTTCAGATCTTCCAAGAATACGACACGATGACTTGCAAGAACATCTCCCAACCCAAACTACACTCTACATGGATTTTTTTTTTTTTAATTTTAATTTTCACAAAAATTGCTCTTATGATCTTGATTAAAATACCATATGTTTAAGTTATTTGTTTTGCAAGTGAAATATGTTTTTTGACTTTTATGGCAATAGCCCTTGAAGTTCTCTTCAGTTTGGATGAGTTTTGCACAAATGGTAAACCGCAAGAGATAACAAAATCGTACTGGCCCGCCTGGGTAGTGTGGTGGTAGCGTGTCTACCTCACATTTCACAGGTTCCGAATTCGAAACTCGCTTAGAGTGAGTTACCCGGATAAGATTTTTTCAAGGTTTTCCCTTATCCTGAGAAGACAAACTTTAAGCTCCATGAACCCCGAGATCATTTGAGCATCGTCCGATATCAACCAGGTTAAAGGACGTTAAGCTAAAAACAATCTTACTGCACAAAAAATGCAGACTTCGTTAAAGTACACAGTGTGGAAATTTGTTTTTCTTTTTTCGTTAATCATTTCGGATATATTCCTGATTATTGGTGTACATTTTCTAAAACTTTTTCAAATAGGAACTCATCTTTAGGTTTTCTATTGTTTGGCTCCTGGCCACGCATAGGAAACCGAATTTCAATGACATCTCACAGCTATCAGCTTATAAAAAATATGACTATCACTATGGCCTAGTGTATTCCCGTATTACTTTCTCTAAAGCGTATGCACTGCGTACATAGTATGTAGAGAAGATATTGCATTCCACCGAAAATTTTCAAGTAAATTAAATCGAGTTTTATTTATGGACGCTCCTTGACTACTGCGGTTCTTAGCATCCCATTTACAGTGGGCGTAAAATACTTCATTTTGCTCAGATGCCTCTATCAGACTTGAGGTTCTTTTACGTGCCATAAATATACGACACGAGACCATTGACTTCTTCTCTTCAGAAGGAAACTATATTAAGGATCTTTACGCCCGAAAAGAAATCCATCGCAGTCCATCGGTCCAGAGGGTTACCACGGAGGACAAGTTTTTGCAAGTAGGCACACATTTCATCTCTCTAGAACTTGGTATGTATTAATGTAAATATTTATGGGTTGCATCATAAATAAAAATATAAAAACTTTCATGATACAGCATAATTACTTGGACATGCGCTTTTTGTAATTTGGATATTGCCTTCATTTATTTTGCTTATCATTTTGTATAAAAAGACTTTTCTTCTTGGTCTAACGTACTAAAACGGATTATATTCATTTAAAATATACCATAACTTTACAAGGATAAACAGAACGATTGAATTAGTAATAAAATAATGTCAACTATCAGAAACATTATTGGGAGGGGTGTCTGCCGTTCGCTTCCGCTAAACGCCAGAAACGGCTTCCAACTCCTTGCCAACTACAACAAATTTGTTCACAAAGTTTCGTCATCGCTTAAAATAGATACAACTGTAGAGAACGTAGAAAGTCAGGAACTCTGTCCACTATCTTCACTTTCACAATCACCGGCAACAAAGAAAGTTTGTCCGTGAGAAATTCCTGCAGCAGTCATCCTTTCGTCACATTTCAGAACCATTAGAAACAAGTTCAGGAATGTCATACAATTACATTAGTCCATAGTTTATTGTTCCATTAGCAACGATTTTATGTCAATATTGATAAGCTCCCAGATATTAACAGAAAACGCTGCTCATTTTCGTATTTGTGCAACTGAAAGTTTAATGTACCATGGAGGCTAAAAATATTGTTTAGAAGCGTTTAAACAAATCCTCTAAAGCAGGAAGGCTCCTACTATTGCCAAAGTGAATCCGTTAATATCGCATTCATAAAAATCATACACAAGTCTTGTGGATTTTGCTTCTTTTGTATACTGAAACCCTCAATCTAAGACAAACACACGCACCTAAATTCGCTCTTATCATTATGTAAGTATTTTTGTAGTGTTGCCATGATAAGAAGTTATTATTGTTTTCAATATAGGGAATTCTCCCCCTTTTGCGCTCTACTCCTGATTCATTACTGTGACCTTGTGGATATGCTTACGACCGAACTACAGAATAAGGTATTTTAGTTGAAGTTAAGGTAATTATGTTATAGAAGTGATGAAAAAGGAACTAACTCCGGATAAGAAGTAAAGTCTTGAATGAAATTCTGAAGGCGTGTACGTAAATGCTATGGAATTATAAACGAGTGTTAAGTAAATGTCATGGACGAACTCCGAAGAAGCGATAAGTAAATGTCATGGAATAGACTCCGAAGGAGTGGAACGTAAATACCATGTAACGAACTCCAAACGAGTGGTGAGAAATACTAAGTAACGAACTGCGAAGGGGCGGTAAGTAAATGTCATGTAACGAACTCCGAAGGAGCGGTAAGTAAATGTTATGGAACAGACTCCGAAAGAGCGGTAAAGTAAATGTTATAGAACGATCTCCAAGAGAGCGGTAAGTAAATGCTATAGAACGGACTACTCCGTAGGAGCGGTAAATGAATGCTATAAAACGATCTCCAACAGAGCGGTAAGTAAATACCATGGAACGGACTCCGAAGGAGTAGGAAATAATACAAACTCGAACTCTGAAACGAACTCTGAAAGAGTGGGAAATAAATGTTAAGAAACGTGCTCGGAGTGGGAAGTAAATGCCAAAGAGCACACATCGGAGTGGAAGTAAATGCCACAGAACACGCTCCGAAGGAGAAGGAAGTAAATGCCACAGAACACACTCCGAAGGAGAAGGAAGTAAATGCCACAGAACACACTCCGAAGGAGAAGGAAGTAAATGCCACAGAACACACTCCGAAGGAGAAGGAAGTAAATGTCACAGAACACACTCCGAAGGAGAAGGAAGTAAATGTCATAGAACACACTCCGACGGAGAAGGAAGTAAATGTCATAGAACACACTCCGAAGGAGAAGGAAGTAAATGTCAGAGAACACACTCCGAAGGAGAAGGAAGTAAATGCCAGAGAACACACTCAGAAGGAAAAGGAAGTAAATGTCACAGAACACACTCCGAAGGAGAAGGAAGTAAATGCCAGAGAACACATTCCGAAGGAGAAAGAAGTAAATGCCAGAGAACACACTCCGAAGGAGAAGGAAGTAAATGCCAGAGAACACACTCCGAAGGAGAAGGAAGTAAATGCCAGAGAACACACTCCGAAGGAGAAGGAAGTAAATGCCACAGAACACACTCCGAAGGAGAAGTAAATGTCACAGAACACTCTCCGAAGGAGAAGGAAGTAAATGTCACAGAACACACTCCGAAGCAGTAGGAAGTAAATGTTATAGAACACACCCCGAAGGAGTAGGAACTAAATGTTACAGAACACACTCCGAAGGAGAAGGAAGTAAATGTCACAGAACACACTCCGAAGGAGAAGTAAATGTCACAGAACACACTCCGAAGGAGAAGGAAGTAAATGTCACAGAACACACTCCGAAGCAGTAGGAAGTAAATGTTATAGAACACACCCCGAAGGAGTAGGAACTAAATGTTACAGAACACACTCCGAAGGAGTGGAAGTAAATGTCACAGAACACACTCCGAAGGAGAAGTAAATGTCACAGAACACTCTCCGAAGGAGAAGGAAGTAAATGTCACAGAACACACTCCGAAGGAGAAGTAAATGTCACAGAACACTCTCCGAAGGAGAAGGAAGTAAATGTCACAGAACACACTCCGAAGCAGTAGGAAGTAAATGTTATAGAACACACCCCGAAGGAGTAGGAACTAAATGTTACAGAACACAATCCGAAGGAGAAGGAAGTAAATGTCACAGAACACACTCCGAAGGAGAAGGAAGTAAATGTCACAGAACACACTCCGAAGGAGAAGTAAATGTCACAGAACACACTCCGAAGGAGAAGGAAGTAAATGTCACAGAACACACTCCGAAGCAGTAGGAAGTAAATGTTATAGAACACACCCCGAAGGAGTAGGAACTAAATGTTACAGAACACACTCCGAAGGAGTGGAAGTAAATGTCACAGAACACACTCCGAAGGAGTGGAAGTAAATGTCACAGAACACACTCCGAAGGAGTGGAAGTAAATGTCACAGAACACACTCCGAAGGAGTGGAAGTAAATGTCACAGAACACACTTGAAGGAGTGGAAGTAAAGGTCACAGAACACAGTTGAAGGAGTGGAAGTAAATGCTAGAGAACACACTCCGAAGGAGTGGAAGTAAAGGTCACAGAACACACTTGAAGGAGTGGAAGTAAATGCTAGAGAACACACTCCGAAGGAGTGGAAGTAAATGTTACAGAACACACTCCGAAGGAGTGGAAGTAAATGTCACAGAACACACTTGAAGGAGTGGAAGTAAAGGTCACAGAACACACTTGAAGGAGTGGAAGTAAATGCTAGAGAACACACTCCGAAGGAGTGGAAGTAAATGTCACAGAACACACTTGAAGGAGTGGAAGTAAATGTCAGAAAACGTATTCCGAAATAGTGGAACTAAATGTCGTGGATCAACTCTGACGAGTGGGAAGTAAATGTTATGGAACACACTTCGAAGCAGTAGGAAGTAAATGTTATGGAACAAACTTCAAACGAGGGAAGACTAAAAGTTATGGAAAGTATTCCGAAGGAGGGAGAGACATAAATGTTAAGAAACGAACCCTGAAGGAGGGGAAACTGAACGTGAATGAGTGGAAAGGACTTCATGTAACAAACTCCGAAGGAGTTGGAACTAAAATTCATAAAACGAAGTCCAACGTAGCAGGAAATGAATACCGTGGAATCAATTTCCAAGGAAATACATAACGGCCACCCCACACGTGCAAGGAGGGAAGCATTCTTCAGAAATGTTTCAGACTACTGCGACCCACTCTTCTCATGCCTTCTTACATTCACATCTACCCAAAAATAAAGGAGCTTATTTTAATTGTTTTAGTTAATATATGATACATTCTATGTTACTTGCCCCACTATTTCTGTATATACACATAAAACTATTGACTCTCTTTAGTGGGTGTAAGACCGTAAAAAGTCAACTTAAACTTGTGTTGTCCTTTTTTAAAGCAATTCTTCTGTTAACGATCGAAGCCAAGACACCCAGTCTCAATGGTGGCCTGAAAAGGGTCTTATTTCCTGAAAGTAAAGAAAACTCTCACAAAAGGCCAGGATAAGCAGTGTTCCAGCTACTTCAGAACTAGTCTTTAAAACCACATAGCCAACTGAGTTCTTTTGAGAGCGATTTCAAACGTCATCAGCTTTGACGAAACGATCTGGTTATTAATGCATTACAACATAAATGAGGCGCTAGAGGGAAACGCAAATAGGGTGTTCGTATAAATGTACTAAACGTTTATGTGCTATAAAAGTAGGGGAACACTTTATTATCCCCATTGGTTAATGGGGTTATTCAGTTTAGCCGTCGTAAGGGTATATGTTTATTTCTTCATTCTTTTACATTTATATAGATCCAATACATGTATAAATCAATCGAATCATAGTTCCTATCTATGGATAACTTCAATACAAAACCACTTTCTTCAATTTTTCTTCTGTTCCGCTTTTCTTTTAGCCTCAATAATGGATCATTTGTCTAAATAATGTTTCTAATAAACTATTCTGCCACGAATTCTTTACCTATATGCATTACTACTCTGTCTTTCAGCAAGTGATTTCTTTTCATCCAGTGCCCACCTTAGATTCTTGAATGAAGTTGGTCATACGTTCTCAGAGTACAGGAATGCATATTTGGGATAACTCTCGGAGCATGCATGTTATATTATTCAGAAGTATTTTTGTATCAAAATCGCTACTATTCTTTACATGTAATAAGCATAATGTAATTGTGTCAATTACACAACTATTAATGAAATGAAACCAGTCTATGAAACTCAGAGACAACTCGTTGAAAAGTAATCCATATACTTAACACATCCCTCACAAACCGATCCAGCACATCCTTGTTTTACCTTAAGTACACTGATAGTGCTGCATGGTGCTGCAGTTACGGTTCAAACACATGTAAGTGGTACTCCAAGCGTTAGCATATTTCAATTTGGCATTTTACGGAAATCACACAGCTGATTGTATTAAACATCTCCCACTGGCTTGAGAAATACCATAGGGCGTAGACAGGTATGTTTGTTACACCAACGTGTTTTACCGAATTGCATATATTGCTACTTTTACTTCTTCTACCTTCACCTACGATAGGTAAACTCCCCAAAACAAAACAAACTCCATATCGTCACTTGTCCGGATCCTCGGAACCAAAATAAAGAACTCGGAACGAGACATAACAATGAGGGAAGTGAGTTATATGAAATGAAGGCGAAATGGATGATAGGAAACGAGATGGAGGAGGTGGATTAAGTGGTGGGGAAAACCGGAGAACCTGATAAAACCCGCTCAGAGGTCACTTTGTCCACCCTCTCCCATGTGCAGTACCCGCCTCGGTGAGAGGCGAGAGGTTTAACCACTCGGCCATAGTGCCGACAGTACAATAAGGTCAATAAATTAATAATAGTTGGACAAGGTCCAAAAAGCATAACGAACCAATTTGCCTATAATTTTTTCTACCATTTACCTAAATCAGATGAATTGCAATTCTATCCCCCAAAAATTGAGATTTCACAGTAAATAAACGTTGTGAGTCCAATTATATTAAAAAAGAAAGTAGGATAATTTATATACATAAGGCCCGTGTTTCGTGGGTCTGTGTGTGTATGTTTCGTGAATAAACTAAAATGATATACCTAAACACTTTGTACATCCAAATTACAATCTAATACATGAAATATTTCGTTACTTTTTATTTTCTCATTGTTCTTAACATTTTTATTGAAATACTATGCATTTAGATATTTGTAAAAAGGCTGGGAATAGCCTATGAAGTTCTCTTCATTCTGTTCACTTGTGTATAAATTGTGAACTACAAAAAATAAACGAAACTCTACTATGGAAAAAATGCAGGTATATTTGTCACAAATTATTGTGAAATTAATTATTATGTCCTATGTACTCGTTACTTTATGACTCTGATGTGTTAAGTCGCATTTTGGTTATACAATTTCATGAATAGGAAGTAGCGACCTGCTTTTTATTTTAACTTCTACTTTTAACTTGTGGGTAGAGTAAAGTGCTGTATTCCACACAAAAATCCGATGTTGAAATTTCAGCGAAATACAAGATATGAGCTCTATCGAATAGATTATGCATTTTTATAAAAAGGCAGAGAGTGTGTGTGTGTGCGTGTGTGTGTGTGTGTGTGACGCGCGCGCGCGAGCGGATGAAGCTCGCAGAAAAAAATGAGCAGGTAATAGTAAAACACAACTTCTATCCAAATTCTTTATGTAGAGTATCTAAAGTCCTATTTTACAATTGTATATTAGGACTATAGTTACAATGTGTACAATTACGTAATAACAGTTAATATTACGTGTAAATGTCATAACAAAAGCATTAGCATTAATGTAAATAACAAAAGTAGGAAGACTTTGGATGGAAATGTAAAATAGCTATTCACATAATTATATATTAAGTAATTTAAATTTATGTGGGAAATGTAGGTAATTGTTTTCTAATATTTTGGTGTAATGATGGAGTGAAAGAATTATTACAGAGGTCTTTAAGTGCATTATTAATCTGCGTGTTTCGTGTTTCTTTTCGTAGCTTTAGCCGTTTTCGAAATATATCAGATTCCAAGTTTTGACTCTTCCTAAGCGTCATCTAACGGATATGTTGAAAATTTGGGACTTTTATTCCTCCTATCCCGTTTTCTTGTTTCCATCGCGCGAACTTAATACGATTTGACTGCTAGCACTTCTTGAAATAAATTCCAGGTAAAGATCTTAGATAACGTAACATGGATGCAAAAATCACTCGGATATTTCTTGGGGGGCAAACGTTCGTGCATTACCAGCAGACTGGTTCACCAGTCAATTTCAGAACAGCGCTAGTGTTATTGCAACATGCATTTACAAGTCGTAAATCTTTCCTTGTTGTGGCATACAAATACTCTTTATATTTTCAGCGTCGCTTAGCAACCGATATTTCCCCATCATATGTCACCACCAGAAATACTTCATTCTGAAAGCTCACTCCAGTTGAGTACCAGTATAAACGGCATATTTTCAAACGTAATATGTTGATAATTGTTTTTAAAATCGCCTGTTTAAAGGGAAAATGTGAAGAGCGTACGTATTCAAAAGTAAGAAAAGAAAAAAAGTTAATTACACAAATCCTTGCGTGAGGATTTTAGGATATTCGTGAGTATAAACGCACATGCAACTGGTTTTGTGAAGGTCTTAAAGAAAATTCGTGACTGAAGTCATACTTCGTTTGGTGAAATAATTTCCATTTAGTTGATACTAAAAGAAATCATCCCTTTTATATTACATGCCAGTGATAAAAAACGGTGCCTTTATTAATATGGTATGCATATTCTCGAATTTGTTCAGAAGGTTCTCAAACGATTCAGAGGTAATTTATATGTAATTTGGTAAACATGTGGGTGGTCAGTTACCGTACTAGCCTCTAAAGCTCAAGATTGCAGGTTCAGACCGGAGGGTGATGGAGTTTTCTCGGGCCAAAAAATCCTTTGCATGGCTTTCTTTGGAAGGGAAGTAAAGCCTGTGGTCCCATATAATATTTACTTGCTCGTAAAAGTACCCGATACTTTGAAATAAGTAGGTTCCTGGGCAAAATTCCGCTATTTCGCGTCCGTAAGTCGTGATTTCGCCCTACAGTGGGCAACGAGCCGATTAGTTACCATGGCAGTGGCGAACTTACGAACTAGAAATTCAAATCCGATCAAGGTAAAATCATAACGATGTCCTATCTCCACTTAGGAGCTACAGGAAATAACTAAATGTGTGGATGGCATTAAATTGTAATGTGTTTCCATTTTTTTGTTAATTATCAATTTTATTTTAAACAAAAAAAAAATAGAATACTGTTTTTTCAAGAAAAAGAGTGCGTGCTTTAAAATCTACGAAGTTGGAACATAATTTAAGAAGCTGTTTCTCCAAATAAAAATTATATTTATGTTGGAGTATTAGTTCATTAAGGTATAAGACGGGCGATGTTTCGTTCGCGGCTCTGGTGGTAATTTTAAGTCGGCCCTATTCAAACCTTAATCACTGATTAGATAATATGGGTTATCCCAAGGCCCAGGTAGCATCTCTCATTCCACCACCCTACCATCGGAGGTAATGGACACCGCCCGCTAGGTGCCTCCACCTCAGAAATGGGTTCGTCATCGCTGGTGGAATGAGGTAACCATAATGAATGAAATATTCTAAGACCAGGGTTCACTTTCACTGGAAAGTCAGGGAAGAACAGGGAAATATGAAAAGGCACGGAAACGTTTCAAATGTGTCAGAAAGTCAGGGGAATAACTAATTTAAAATCTTATTTATTTTAATTGCATTAATTGTATTTATCTATATTTATTTAAATATATTATAGTTTTCAGAAGTATGTGAAAAATTTACATTGCTTATTTGGATTTTATAAAGAGGAGAAAGGCTGTTGTATTCATTGGAAGCGTTGATGGTTTTCACGTTTGCCTTGATACACAAGTAATCTCAGCGTAATAAATACAAAAAGAGCGACACGACGGGTTTTTCCTCGAGCTTTGAGATACGTCTGGAAGCTTCGGTTTCCAGAAGAGTCCACAAAGTCCTATGATGTAATTTTCTAGCTATAAAATGAGGAAGAATTGTGTTGTGGGTTGTTGTTGTTGTTGTTGTTGTGAGTTGTACTGCGTGAGTGACTGGGGTGTTAGCGTGTAGTGGTGCGCGAGTCATGGATGGCGTGCAGCCGTTAACTGTCTACGCGTCGAAACATCGAGTAAATTATTTGCAGCAGTGCAGTATTTGTAAAAAATTTTTGAGTCAATAAAGAAATTTGTTACAGTATTTAATGGTCTTGATGCATCAGCTGGACTGGAATATAGTGTGTATTGATTAAATTTTGTTTTCTACTAAACGTGTTATTATTGATTTATTTTACCTAAAGTAATTTTATTGTTAACATTGCGCATTTTGGTTCAGTTGTTGGCACAGACTAAGAGGATTTTGTGTGCTTATATATGCAGCAATCTACCTATTGTAGCGGATAAATAAATACTGAGAAATACATATATGCTGAAAAAACATAAATAGGCTGAAAAAACATAAATGGTCTGAAAATACAATTAGATTCTATGAGAACATCGAAAAGATTCTTAACATCTATTCAATGCTAACAACCGTAAGGTCTGCTCATAGAAGACACGAGGAGTATCTGAAGGAATCAAGACAAACCAGAAAGAAGAAAAGAATGTTTCACATGACTTTCTCTACATCTCTGTAACAAAGTATTTTTAAAAAGCTTATGCTTCTATTTATTTCATACTAATCGAGAAAAAATTAGCAGAAATAGTCTTATTACTTGCTTCCTTGTAAGTAGAAGCGAAATAAGGAAGTACCATAAGTTAAGGTGAAGTCAAAAGATGGTTGCTATGTGACTGAAGTTCCTTTGTTTGTATGGACAGGATTTGACAAATTCCTGTATGAGAAAAGTATAAGTTTTTATAGCTGAAACCAAAAACAAGAAATATCTTAAAAACAATCAACTTCACGAAAAAAATGTGTGTAACATAAATTGTGTGTTTATGTGTGCTCTACATTTGTTGTGTGGTAAGTTTTTGTACATCTCTTACGGTTTAGCAGTTATGCAAAATTCCATAAAATTGACCCAGAATAAAGTAGTCTTGAGAGGCTATTCCCAGAAAATTCAAAATATATATTTTATTTGTCAGGTAAATATCTTTCATATACGATATTTTAATCGAAATCGTTAGAGCTATTTTTAGAAAAACAAAATTTTCGAAAAAAAGTTCTATGTAAAGGGTAGTTTGGGGTAGGGGGGTTTTTCTCAAAATCTTCGTGTCGCATCCCTGGAGGATACAAAACTTAAATACCAAGTTTGGTATTTTACCGACTTTTCGTTTTTGAGTTATCGTTAATTATTTCGCGACCAAAGCCGAGATACACTTATCAAACAGCAAGAAAAAGTACATTATTACAAAACAGGAGTTTGAAATATGTCAAAAAGTGGATGCATTATAAACTTACGCATTGCCTCCTTGCATTCGTCGAGTCTGATTTTACTGTTGGTTACATTGACTCGTGAAGAATTTAACGATGGCACCCTTGCGTGAATAATTAGTTGCCTAAACCAATTTGTTGCTTTCTGTGCCCATTAATAACACGTTAGTATTTCGTATACTATTTATACATCATGTTATATTTCTTCTAGAAATGGTTCTTTATCAGATATTGGTTGCATTTAAGATGTGGAGAGAGCACCCAGAATGTTTACCTATATACCGAAACAATTTATTTGTTAGTGACGAGTTTTTGCAGCAAATAAAAGAAAAGTCATGCTATGAAAATGTTCACACATATATTGTAAAAGTTTGACGTGGATATGTGACCTCTCTCCCCGCCGTTTCAAATATCCAACCTACCATGGCACTTTCGTACCCTCTCCGTCGTTTCATTCTTTTCCTAGTATTGCCTCACATGGGTGAATAGCTTCCCTGCATGACCTCTGTTTGGATTGCGTTGGACTCGGCCTGGCAAAGATTCCCGATATCCATGGGAGATAGGATACGTCTGGGTAGTGATGTCCAGGGAAGTTATTATTAGACGTCTTAATATCCTCCAGTACCAGCCTGGAGAGCTGGTAGCCGCTGTACTAGAATGCTGTCGGCGTTACTAAGGCTTTTCATTGGTGTTCCCCTTTGGGCGTAACGGGTCTAAGTGAGCCGTGGACCCTGGACCGTAGTAGCGGAGCTTCAGCTCTGGGTATAGCTTTGGACCTTGCTTTCCATAGTACTGTCTTCTGAGTGAAAATATTCCGACTCGAACCACATTATTTACTTGAGGGAGGCGTGTGCAACCCTCCAACCTGGGGACCAAGTGAGGAATCCTGAGGCCTGCAGATGTGTAGGCAAATCACTCTTCCCCCACGTGGTCGCTATTATCTTTCCCTTTAAGTGCCTACAAAATGACTAAGACAGAGGTGAGGACATTTCGCTACGTTTTACTCTCTAGCTTTTGACACTAAATATATAAAAATGTTATGAGAACGAAGAGGTTGTTTACCAAAAATCCAAGAATATGCCGATATCTTAAACGTGGTATTTTAATTCAAATATTATTAAGTATATTCCATGTAAGCGGCCGTTGGAATGGGGAATTTCTTTGGCAATCTCAGAAACCTCTTTCTGATGTTCTAATGATCGATATGGCCTCATTTTTTGTGTGAAGATTTTTGCTCTCAAACAATAAAAATGGAGGGGAAAAAAAGGAAACAAACCAAAAACTCTAGCCATACTTTAAAGTAAATGAAAGCTAATTATGAATATAAATAACACAAACGTATACCTCACTACCGCCTTTATTATCTATTATGTGAGTGGGTCTCTTCCTGTTTTCTACAAAATTATCGCGTATATTCACCTGGTTTTATATCTACTTTGTCAAAGACGTTAGAAAGTATTACCTTCTTACAACTGGGTGTCTTACAAACACAGCATAAGAACATTCTCGGTGAATTGGTAGCCTTCTCACGTAAAAATAAGTGACAAAGATTATCTGCATGTTTTAACACTCATGATATCTTCTGCGCATTAGAGAAGGAATGTAAACCACTGTAAAGTTTATGCTTGTTGTCAATCTGAAGAGATATCATTTAAGGTTTGGTCCACAAAACAGTTTTTTTACTATTGTATGAATCCATGCGCAAGCAGTAATTTGACAAGGTTGCCGACGGCAAGAAACGGTATCTGCCATTTGCTACATACTCCTACTATGGCGGTTTCTAATTGGATCAGAGGTTTTTGGAACGTGTAACTGCAGTAAGCAGAAGCGGTAGGAGGCTGGAATGTGTTTCAATCCAGATGCAAGCAACGCATGAGTTCAATAAGAAACAGACTTAAGTTAATTTATGATCGCCTTTCTCTTTCTTTTAAGAGCACACTAAATGGTAAAAAGGGCTATGAGTTTCTGTACAGTTTTTAATCTGGAATCCTCTCTTTGAGCTGATAATATAAATTACAGTTGTGCGCATATTTTATATTTTAAATAAAAATTTTAAAATGAGTAAAAATCTGTCATTTTGTGTTCTGAATTTTTCACTGTCTACTTCCGGCAAAAATTCGCAACTTATATGCTCTCTGCAGTACTGAGGCAACTTTTAGTTTATATTTTAGGGAAAATTTCACTCTACAAACTAGTACCTCTGCTGAACATAGCAGCATTCCGCGTTTACAAGCTATGTAGTGGCTTTGTTTCTTAAAATGTATGCTTAATTTGCTTCCAAGTGTTACTTTAAACAGAATTTTCTCGGATTGATCTTTTGTAATATAAATAACCCTTTTTTCAGAAATGTCTAAGGGTAGCTCAATGAAATTTTGGGAAATAAAGACATCTTGATGTTTTGTGGCACTAACAATGGTTAGTTTTAAGAAAAATTAATTATTGATAACTTTTTAAAAAACACAATGAAACAATTATATTTCGCTTAATAAAAATCTCTGAGTATGATTCTAGTTTAATAAACTTATAAGATGTGTGTCTACATCCTATAACATTTCACCATGATATGTAAAATAGTTTCTTAGATAAAAGGCAAATATAGCAAATTTAGTATTGGTGGGATAAGGCTTTCAGCCTACCCTTAAGAGCCAAGGTGAGGTTCCGCCTCGTCATAGAGAGTTTACGTATCTCATGGTGAGGGATTGGCCTATAGAAAGGATGGACTAGCGGGGAAGATTCACTGCTATGCCCTTACGTCTGCAACATGCCGCAGCAACACCAATCTCGTGATTGGCTAAATATTTTAGACGCCAAAACGTTCAGCTCTAATCAAATGGTTCTTCTTGCAAAAGTAAATCCTAATCGATTAAAATGGGCGAGTAAAGAGCCTTGGAGTTGTTCATTTCTAGAAATAACGCACAGTAAGAGAAGCACCACTTACAGTAATAACATTAAATGTTTAAAATTTAAGTCGACTTTGTTATTGTTATACTTATTTAAATACAAAGTACTTATACAAAATATTACAACTTTATTCGTTTTAATATAGATTATACAGGGTGGGAGGTGAATAAGTGCAAATAGTCCGATATTTAGTAGAGGATAATGCATATATAACATAGATAAGTATAGCTCATTTTGTCAGCTTGCTAATAGCTTTGTCATAAATGAAGCACAAAATCTCAGGATCTAATGTGTTTTGAACGGCCCGGCGTTGTCTCTTCTGTGTTTATTACACTGCACAACGGCCAGCTCCAGTGTTTAATACAACTCGAACACCGCCACTTCACGTCACTTACGTTGAGGACACCAGGGACCGATTCACTCACTTCGTTGAGGAAACCAGGGACCGATTCACTAGCAAACTTTCCTCTACAATGAATGACTTTGCATTTTCTGAATTAGCAGATATCCATTTAATTTACGCCGCAACTGAGGAATTTGCCAATGCTGTATCATCAGCGATTTCTACATCGTCATCTTCGCAAAAGACCATGTTTACTGCAGTTTATCAAAGGAATTTTAATGCAGGTTCTTTAAATTCCCTATACGAAGGTTACCTTTTAAGTGTTGTGATTTAATTCTAATTTCTCACCTTTGTGATAGCAATAAGGGTGATTTTATAGTTTTAAAGAGCGGAAGTGCAAATGTGTACTTGTTGATTTGGGTGATGCATTTTTTCAATAAATCAAATTTAAATAAAGTATGCCATTACGTTCAATATTTTTAAGCTGAATCCTGAATATATTCTGAATTTTAATTAGAAAATGTATAAAAACAAAAACGTATGGTTATGTAGGTTTAAGTTTCAGGGCGATCGATATTCTTCCCTCACATCACTCTAGCTGTAATCGAGGAGGGCAAAGGAAGGAGAGGCGTTCAACCTGTGACCTGTTACGTAAACAATCACCGAACGACTGAGAATGGGAATACATAGCCATCCTAAAAACATCGTGAAATTTTCCTCCTGAACATAACTTTAGAAAATGGCGGAAAAAATGCAAATACTGGATCATCACATACTCCTCAAACGCTGATTTGCACTTATTAACCTCCCAGCCTGTATATTCTAATGATTTTTTTTCATAAAAAAATGCAAATATGGTCCATTGCTGTTCGCATACTTCTACAGGTTTCGCTTCATCAACCACAAGCTGTGTTTGTACATAAACACCCAATTCTCGCTTACTACAATATGTTCCCTTGAATCGTGTCCTTATGTTTGCATAACTGGCAAGTTTCTTATCTGCATGATAACAGTTCAGCGTAGTGCCTTTAGAGCAATGCTTTATTAGTGGTGCCTTACCCCTTCCTTGATTATCCGTTTAACATTTAGGTTATGTTGCGCTGCTTATATCTAGGTTGTTTGTATGCTAAACAGAATATGGTCCTATAAAGTTTGCTTGAGTAAACTACTCACAGATAGGAAATGCGTAGTAGTTTTTGGCTCACCTAGTTTAGTGTTACTAATTGTACCTGAAAGTAAATCTTCGGTGATCCGGTTCTGTAGTTACGTACACTCGCGTGCATAAATATTTGTCAATTCCTCCATATTGTAATGGTGTGTTATTTTTCACACACACCCCTCCTCAAACCCCCGGTAAGGTTTCAATTTTAAGGTTAACTAAACTTTATTCCTCCCGGTCGCATCTACGTATGTGCTCAACCTAAATAACAAACAGGAGCATAAGAACTAAGTAATGGAACGATGTTATAATTTTTGCGAAATGTAGATACGAGTCACGCAGCCTCTTTGAAAGGTTTCGCTACGATTGGTAATACAATTACAGCATTACTCGGCATCCTAAGTTATATTTGCATGTCTCGTTAAGTGGATAACAGCTACGACTTACATATGAGATCTTTCATCAGCGACCTGTAGACGAAGGTTAAAGTTATTGCCGTTATCGAACGGGTATATCCAAACCGATATTAAGGCAACGGTAGTGTAGTATGAAAATTCTCGGTTTATTGTAACGTTACCCTTAAAATTTCACCTAACATTTTAATAAAAAAACTAAATAAAATTAAAACAAAACAAGAATTAAATTTTAACATCCTTAAAATAATAACAAATTCTAAATTCATATAATCCTAACACAATAAACCTTATTATAATTTCGGTGGTTGGGCCATACTTTAGTGTAGGTAAAGTACCCTGCCAATTCAGTGACTAGAAATATGGTCGAGTGGCATTTATGGAGGCTGGAGATTTACATATTTTGCCAGAACCAACATATACAGGTCCAACTTAAACATGACCTCTAAAATCGTGGTAGGTACTTCTTAAACTGCTATGGCAGACACAAAATTTAATGGCTGGTAGCACAGGAGCTAATCAAAAGTCTAATTAAATTAGCATGCACACCAAGTTTATGTTTGGTTCTCTGGTAGTCATCAGCTGTCAGCCACCTTAGAAGTACTTTGGGTCGATCACTGATACCTTCGAGTTGTTTCGATTTGGTTGTACTCGGCGGGACAGTGGTTCCCGATAACCGTGGGGAATTGGGTACTTCAAGGCAGTGATGTTCAGGTAGATTTAAGAGTCGGTCTTCCTGCATCAGGCTGGACAATTGGAAGATCGAGTGCTAGAAGGCTGTCTCGACTCCACCGGGGTTTTGGGTAGTCTTGAATGCGCTTGAGTAGCACATACCTTCCATCTCTGTGAAAGCTGGTGGGGGGGGGGGGTTCTTTTAACATAATGACCAAACTAATTGGCTAAACCGTGGCAGGAAAACCACCAGGCAGTTGGCGCCTTCCTGGTTCCAAAAAGGAGAGCTTCGGCTCAAACTGTAGATGCGGTTGATCTTAATAGCGCAGAGATCGTCCTGTATCATCTGCTTATAATAGATGACCTTAGTCACTTTCACATATCGCCTACTTAATTTCTATATCCTTTATTCTGTGGTGAACATACTAATTAGGTATTTACGTAGGTTATGTCGAAGGGGGAAATCTGTTAGATTGTCCGCAATATACGGGTTTTGAACCCTCCAATGACGTTCTCGCCTAACATTTTGCGTGATAGTGCTACATTGTTTCAGCTCACGACTCTATTCTTTGTTCGCTATAAGCTTAAAGTAATATATTCCTCCGCGTTCAACAAAGATCCGCCTCCCGTAAGCAACTATTTAGTTTAATTGAACTCCCCAATGTGCTTAGGAACACTTAATATCGTTGGCGCTTCCTCGTTCAGATAAAAGGGAATTCAGGCAGCTCTTTTTGTGGTTAAACAACAAAATAGCATTGTGCTATTCTTGTATCTGAAAGCATCTGATTTGTGTTCATCACATAACATATTTTAAGAAATACCATAGTTAATAAAAATTGGAGTTTTCAATTTCATCCGAAGTCGAATTAAACTCTGTCTCAAACATAAAATGATCCTGATATAATCAACAAGGAGAGCGACTCAACTCGCCGACGTCATAGTGACCACATAAGTTTTGCAACACTAATTGTATCAGCGCTGACTTCTTGACAATAAATCAAGTAAGACATTCCCAGAAGCTTATTAAAACTTACATAATTAATATTATCGTCCAAAAGCATAGTGGTATGTTTTGGGATTTCTTTCTTAAATATCGCGAAACAATACGTGACCATTTGCCTCTCGCCATTTCTCAATATTTGCCTCGGCTATGTTTCATTTCGACAGATTAGCAAATCTGAACTAGACTGCCTCCGTAGCCGAGAGGTCAGGAAGCTGACTCTCACCCGAAAGTCCCGGGTTCGATTTTCGGCTGTGCGGAGAATTTTTTCTTTAACCAGAACCATTCGCTATCCTTCACAGAGTCTGAGGTATTGTATGGGAGAGTGAATGTATGTGTATGTGTTACGTTAAAGAGTCAACGAGTTGTTTCTTAAAAAAAACAAAAAAACAGCCATTGATGACCTAAGTGATAAAAGGGGCTAAATGAAACAATAAATTTTAAAAAATCTGACGGAATGATACATTGACTGCTTTTAACTTGTTTGTAAGTGCTATGGGGTTTGAGGTATATGTGATAAGGAGTCATGCATCAGTCAAATATATTTGCATGATCTGCATCTGTATCAGCATAACCTCGAGACAACGTTGTTCCGAGAATGACCGTATGCTATACGAATACAACTTATATAGCTTTAGTAATATAGGGCTATGCTGCGTATTATTAAACAATGACAGCAACAAATTAACAGTGTATTACTGTTCTGTCTTTTGTTTAATGTATATCATTATGCTTGTAAACATTTCTTTCAGCATTCACGAGCGTAGGACACGTCTATGTGTAGAGAAATTAATGTGCACGTTTCCTTCCCTGAAACCAATTCGTGCGGACCAGGACTATTTACATCTCAGAGGCGGTTATTGTACGATATCAAATGAGAGAAACCGCCCATGAACTTCGCTCCGCCAATCAGCGGCCTAAGAATGTTCCGAATCATTATTTCTTTCTTTCCTCCTAAGTTGACATTAGGAATATTCTTGTGTAAGATAGATTAAAGCTCCCATATACATGTTAAGATGGCGAGAAGGCAAGTTCTGGAGCTGATAACCTCGTCATTAATTTTCTCAATAGTGTTTTTATAAACATACATCGTAGTGTTGCAATAATGTTATATTTGTTATTATAACAGCATCTAGAGTTTATAAAATGTAAGGAAAGCAGGATATGTAATAAAGCGTGGAACTATATTTTGGAAGAATAACGAATTGCTAAAAAACTAGACAATGATCTCATTTCCGCCACATGCTTCTGTTGATATATATTATATTTTTGGATTACAGCGAACAAGGTTGCGCTGTCATCACTTGAGAAGGTCACGAGAACCTAACAGCAGCTGTTGAAGGCCAGACTTTTTTGAAACAGCCTATTACAGCACGAGTGCAAAGGGTTGCGTTACGGTTATTCATTCACCTTGAAGTCAAAACCACGTTATTCCCAATGGTGATACATAATAGAAGCTTCGAGTTTATCGTTGGGAACAGTGAATGCCGGATTTATGTACATTATTAAGCAGGCTGCTTGACGTCATCCTCTGCAAATGTTGATTTACGGATAATGTCGACAACACCAAAGACCCTGCCGTTGACAGATCCCACGGGTTCCCACGGAATTGTGATAGCCTTCCGCATAATTTGGTTACTTTACAACGCAGGTACCTGCATATACTTTCATATTTTGTAACTGAAAAACTATCAGCGATTTTCCACTCCAATATTTCAGGATTTTTTTGGGAAAGGGAGCATTGAACACTTTTCGTTTAAGAGGAGCTTTTAAGTCCTATCCTGACAATGTCAAACATCTATTAAACTCATGATCTATTATCTCAGAAACTATATCAAACTTTTACAATATGTAGAAGAATATTTTAAAAGCACTGATATACGTTTATACAATAAAAAGTCTGAATTCTTCTTGTTGGGGAACGTTCATTAGTTTAGCTGTAAAATTAAGCTTCTTGTTTACATTAAGTATTACATAAAATATTTCCTTGCACAATTATTAATATTAATATTAAACCGGTTACTACTTAACACACTTTATTTGCCACTGAGACACTCAGCGTAATGCGTTACACTTTAATCACAAAACGCCATACACAAATGTTCCATTGAATCGAATCGCAACTGAACCATTGAGTCGCGACTCACAAGTGAGCTACACTTCGCACTGTCTCTGAACTGTTCCCTTATCCGCTGTGTTCGCCCTTCATTTGGACTGTCCCACTTCTAGACCATCCGGATGGGTCCCTTATATAGGATGGGAGGTGAATAATTACAAATATTTATATCGGCGTTTTGAGGATGATGTGATGATCTAGTATTTGCAGTTTCTTTTTTCTCCTCCTTATTCTCTTAACTTATTTTCATGAGAAAACTTTTACGATGTTTTTAGCTTACTTATTAGCTATCTCAGATGTTCGTTATTGTTTACTAACAAGGTCAAACAGTTAACTCTCTTCTGCCCTGCCCGACTTTAGGTGGTGTGATGTGAGGGAAGAATATCGATCGATCTGAAACTCCAATCTACATAACCATAAGTTTTTGTTTTCATACAAAATTTAGGAATCACAACGTATTCAGGATTCAACTTTAACATATTGAACACAATGACATTAATATGCTTTATTTAAATGTGGGTTTATTAAACAAATACATAACTCAAACCACCATGTAAGCGTATGCACGTCCTTTCTTTACATTACAAAATTGCCCTTATTGCTCTTAGAAAGATGAGAAATTGAAATAAAATCTCAACGCTTGAAACCTTCAAATCTTGAATTACGAGAACCTGTGTCACATACCCTGTGATATACTGCAGTTAACGTTCTCTTTTAGGAAGATTACGATTTAGAAATAGCCGATGATGCAGTCCCTTGCAGCATTGGCAGATTCCTCAATTATGGTGAAAATTAAATTAATATCTGCTAATTGTGCATATGTAAAGCCATTCATTGTAGAATGGAAAATTTGCGGCTGAATCAGTCCCTTGGTCCTTTGTTTCCTCACTGTGAGTCATGTGAATGCAGTTCGGTGTGTACGAGCTTTACTAAACATAGCAGAGACAAAGCACAGAGCAGTTCAAAACACATTAGATCCTGAAATGTGTGCCTCATTTATGAACAATGCTTTAGTAAGGGGACATATGTATTGTTCTCTGCTAAATATAAGACCAATTGCACTTATTCGCCTCCCACCTGTATACATTCCGTAACCCAAAGCGAAGTTTTTAGGTGTCGAAGGTACGAGAATCCGTAGACCAACTCTCCAGAATAGTCAACTCTAGGTTCTGTGCGGTTATTAAGTTTGTGCGACCGATCGGAACAATAGCTGCGCCGAGTTAGCCAGTTAAAGGTCCCTCGCGCTCAACGGCAGCTCCCGAATGCATTGCATTGCATAACAAACAAAAAAAGTACATTTCTTTTCCCACCCAAAAATTCGATAACGAGAATCCACAGGAAATACAGGTTTTGAGAACTCTGGAATCCGAAACAAAGCATTTTTACAAAAAGGTCCATGAGTGTCTATGAATGAATGAGTGAGTGTGGTGTGTATTTGTGGGGGGGGGCCCATCTCAAACTACTCTTTACATGGACATTTTTTCGAAAATGTTTTCTCAAAAATGGCTCTAACGACTTTGATTAAAATCGCGTATATTAAGGGTATTTAAAAGATATATCTTGCATTTTCTGGAGATAGCCTCTAAAGAGTCCTTCATTCTGGATACATTTTGCATAATTGGTAAACCGTAACAGACAGACAAAAACTTACTAACAAAATAGTAGATACCGTTAAAAAAAACAATCTGTTTATACATAGTTATTAATTTCCAAGATATTCCTTGTTGGTTTCAATTTTAAAATACTTCAGCTTTTCTCAAATAGGAGTTTGTCATTTCTTTTTATTATGTTTTACTCCTGGCCATGCAAAGAGAACCGAATTTCGATCTCATACTAACCAGCTTTCGAAAGATTTGATTATGTTTTAGCCTAGTGTATTCTCTTATTTGTCTTTTACTTACAAGGAACCAAGTAATAAGACCATTCTGCTAATATTTATCTTGATTAGAATGAAGTAGATAGAAGAATAAGTTTTTTAACAATAATTTGTTAAAATATTATAGAGCAAGTAATGTCATTAGAACACATCAGTGGCTTCAACACTATTCCATTAACGTTAAAACTGTCAGAAATATAGGTTGTGATTTACATCACATGAGGCAGTTTGAATGGCGAAAAATACACTTAAATTAGAGTATGAAACAAAATAAATTTGTACCAACTTTTGAATTATTGGTTTACTTCATAAACATCAGTTATTGTAATGTTGCACATAATATGAAATAGAAGGCATACACAATGTTTAATAGCGTTTAACGCCCGCGTTTACTTCACAGGCACCACAGGCATGACACTGATGTTACATGGAACGAAGATGAGCACCGGTGGAATGCAATGCCGGAGAAAACCGGAGAAAAGTCGACCCTGCGCCGCTTTGTCTGCTTAAAATCCCGCGACTGGTCTAACCACTTTGCCACGTCTCGGTCTACACACAATATGATACTAAAGATCCTAAAATCGACTGTTTTTATCACCTTGGGCAAAATTTCACCGATAGATTAGTGGCCTTGAGTCCACAACGGAATGCGTAATAATAAACCGTAAGGAATCAACAGTATCTAGGAATTATTATGGCTGTAGCTTCCTCTGTTGAGCTGACCTCCTTTTCAGCTCCGTAAGAATGCAGGACACGTTAAGTGGGGACCATCCTAAACATATTTGCATACACTGACTTGCTGTCTGCAACTCTACAAGTTTACAATCTGCATTTGTCATAGCGGGATCTCCCGCGAGAGCTGTACAAGTTGACGTGGAGTTTACGCTCAAGGCGGATAAACAGCTTCAAGGTACAATTCCGATTTGCTTAATATCATTCTCGCAAATGTATACCTTCGGGTCAGCAGCTCATTCACATCTTTCTTTGATGCACAGAGATTTAACTCTGATTGCCAAACATCCGGAAAAAGAGTAAAATGAACACACTCCGAATGCCTGAAGTTATTTGGCTTTGCGGAGTGAAGACAGTGTTACACAACCACGAAGGTCAAGAGTCAGTCAAGCTTTACTACATGCTTCCCTCCCTCTGCATAATTCCCGTTATCCTTACATTTAAATGGGATTCTGATGGTTGAGAATTCGGTATATTAATTTATTATATACTTCCGACATATTACAAATTTCACGCTCTATTTCTTGAGTGGATCCTGAGAAATGATATTTCTTCTTTTTACTTTCTCTACACGTGTATAGAGAAGGTATTGCACTCCACCAAAAAATTCGATAGCGAGATTTCACCGGAAATATATGTTTTAGGGTCCCCTGTATCCAAAAAGAAGTATTAAAAGGTCCGTGTGTCTGTGAACACGATAACTCAAAAACTTAAAGTCGGTAAAATACCAAACTTGGTATTTAAGTTTAGTATCTTCCAGGGATGCGACATGAAGATTTTGAGAAAAATCCCCCCACCCCAAACTACCCTTTAAATGGAACTTTTTTCGAAAATTTTTATTTTCTAAAAAATGGCTAACGATTTGGATTAAAATATTGTATATTAAAGATATTTACATGACGAATGAAATGTATAGTTTGAATTTTCTGGGAATAGCCTCTGAAGACTACTTTATTCTCGGTCAATGTTACGGAATTTTGCATAACTACTAAACCGTAAGAGATGGACAAAAAATTACCACACAACAAATGTAGAGCACCTTAAAACACACAATTTATGTTATACACATTTTTTTCGTGGAGTTGATTGTTTTTGAGATATTCCTTGTTTTTTTTTCAGCTATAAACACTTATACTTTTCTCATACAGGACTTTGTGAACTCGTGTCCATACAAACAAAGGAACTTCAGTCGCAGAGCAACCAGCTTTTGACTATCACTTTAACCTATGGCACCCCCTTATTTCGCTTCTACTAACAAGGAAGCAAGTAATAAGACTATTTCTGCTAATTTTTGCTCCATTAGATGAAGTAAATAGAATAATTTGTTGCAGTGATATAGAGAAAGTCATCTGAATGGAACACATCAGATTTTTTAATTATCCATAGCAAAAATTGTGTTGAAGTTTATGAAACAATAGACATAAATTTTGAAACTATTAATCTGATCCTGTAAAAAGCAATTATTCAAAAATAAAAGTACAAAAACTAATTATTCTAGAAAACAAATTTAAAAATGTACCTCTGGCTTCTTATCATCTTAATTAACCAAAAGGTTTCTTAGGCTGCCACTGGGACAGTTTTACTTTCTCAAATATTACCAAACATAACTTTTATTTACCATATATATTTTAAAGATCTTGGTAAATATTCAAAGCAACTGGCAAAAGTTTACAATGCAAAGAACGATTTGAGAGATAACCTGCACTTAAAAGTAATGAAGAAAGTAATTTTATTTTAAGAGTTGACATGTGAATTTATACTTCATAACTACACACCTGTTACCCGATGCAATGATTTTAATATCTACTTTATTACATATGCATTCATCTCGAAAGTGGTTTTTTGTTGTTTTTTTTTTTTGCACAAATTTTGCATTTTTCAGAATTTTCAATAGTTTTCACAGGTATGTCCCAGAACTATGATTTATAATAAACAGAGCTGAGTTATAATAAACAGAGAGAGACGAGAATTAATTATATAGCGTTCTTTATTTGTAACTGAATGTCACTAGTTCTTTCTCAATGTTTACCAATTCTATACCTTCTTCTTACAAAATCAATAAACCCCATTTTCAAAATTAAGTATGGTTAATACATATTTTTACTTTCTCTACCACGAATGTAATAGGTAGAGAGGGGATTACATTTACTCCAAACATTTCCTACCCAGACTTCACCGGAAATAATAGATGCTTTGAGGATCCCTGATTAAAAAAAATGTTTTTGGAAAAAAAAAATGAATGTACCTACGTGTTTTTTGTGAACTCAAAAAATTATATAAACACTAAACTTAGCATTTCAGTTCAGTACCTTCCAAGGATGCGACACGAATTGTTTCAAGAATTCCCCATACCAACTTTCCTTTACATGGAACCTATTTCGGAATTTATGATTTTCTTAAAAAAATATCTCTAATGATTTTGATTAAAGTACCATGTAGGAAAGATATTTACATGGCAAATACATCGTATTTAATAGCCTATAAAATCTCTGTGTGTGTGTGTGTGTGTGTGTGTGTGTGTGTGTGTGTGTGTGTGTGTGTGTGACAAGCAATTTCAGATATATCAATTATCAATATCTGAATAGTTACTTAAGTCATTTTACTCCCCTCAATTTATTTCTTGCTATTGCATGGATGTAGGGCATTTTAAGACCAGCATATCTATAGTGTCCTTAGCGCGGTGGTAGCGCAGCTGCTTACCAAGCGGGAGACCTGGGTTCGATCCCCAGTACCGGCGTGGGGATTTTTCCCCCCGCTGGGAGGCCTGGACCGGGGTGCACTCAGCCTCGTAAGGTCCCTGGGGGGCCAATTGAGGAGCTACTTGATTGAGAAGTAGCGGCTCCAGGTCATGAGGACCGCATTAACCGGCCGGGAGGGGCTCGAGGCGCTGACCACGTCTCACCCTCCATGACGTCTGTAGTGGACCGAGATGGGGGACGCAGCGGCCGGGCGGTAGGCCAAGGTTCCCCGTGAGCTGTCGTGCCATGGAGTAAAAAAAAAAAAAAGTAATATCTATAGTGTCCAGTTATTGTGCATTTGACTATCGCTATTCCCTTTGTATTTATAATGAACTGTTCAATGTAGCTTTTCTGCAAAGCTGTATCTTAATGAAAACGAAGTATATAGAAAAATAAGATTTAGCAAGCATAGTTTGCATAGCCACTAATAAACGATAGAGGCCAAAGTCATGTGAATGTAACATGCGATTTTTCTACATATTACACATCTGTATGTATTAAAAGTCATATTTTATACTGCAGTCCATTCTGTTTGTTACGGCTGGGGCATGTATGAGAGGGAAGGGTGCCGCTTGATGCAGGAAGCAGTCTTTCTCCCTTTTTCCCACCTGCCGACGGAAAAGAATGCGAATTGACTATAAGCAAACAAAAGACGACCCTTTACTAGGGGCGAGAGCCAACGTAGTAAAATATGTTTCCTAGAGACACTGCTCGCAAGTCGAGAATCGCGCCTCCGTTAAGCGACTAGTAATTGGAAGACTTATCAACAGCGAGAGTAGGTTTTCAGATGCACACACCCTAATCCCAAAATTTGGAAGAAGAGTGGGGCAGGATAATCATGTTCTGAAAAATACTATAAAGTGATTTTTCCTAAAACTGAAGGTAACGCACGATGGATCACAAACCGGTCCACTGCAGCTCGACTCCCGCCGAAACAATAATTACACACATCCCCGCAACCGCGTCGCGTTCTCAAAGATACGATTACAATAATAATCTATATAGTGACTCTCAAAAAAATTTAGTCTCTACTTTGAAATATTAACTTAGACAAAATCTCATTTTTAATGCGTTGAAAAACAAATAATATTAGTTTACATTTTTCTGCTGTCATTCGAATAGGGTACTCTACTTAATTTAGGATGAAAAGGGGCTTTGAATCACACGGAGCAAAAAAGTCCAAATCAGCAAATATTAACAGCGCTCCTACTGCACAATTAATTTCTCCGCCAGTTTAAACCCATGACGCAATAATCAGGTACATAAAAATGCTACTCGCTCTTCTACAAAATATTCTTCAAAAGCTTATTCTCATACTCAGTTCCTGTTATCAAGGTAAACCTTATTTACTCATTAAAATAGCTGCAAATACAATAAACTAAAGCGATAGTCACATATTTCCAAAGCCGGTGAAAATGTGATAGCCTTAGAGTGCCGTTCAATTGAATAAGATAAAAAAGAAAGAAAACAAATCGGAATGTTAACCAATCAAAAAGCTGTGTATTCTTTAATATATCTGCTTTGTATTAATCCAATGAAATATTTGTAGAAATGGGTTATTGCACATATACTTGTGGATACGATGGTAATAGAAGGATACAGTAGTCTTAAGCAATAGTTGAATATTTTCAGAGTGGTCACTATTAAGTGATGGCTTTAAAATTACGTTCTCTTTGCATGAGCTGTGGAGGAAAATGGTGGGATGCGTTCATTCACATATGCTTCTATAACCTCTATTCTAAACATTAAAAAGAAAAAGAAAAAATCTGTTTGACCTACAGATTTATAGAAATTGTTTTATTGCACATTTTCCGTATGGAAAAAATGGGGATACAGGAATTCAACAGGTTTAAAAGAGTCAAGTTTCTTAGAGCTGGTCGCTATAGGATGTTTTGTATTCTCTCTTTATTTGGCCAGAATAAAAAAAATTAAAGAGTTGTGATTTATCACTGTAGAAAAGTATATCTTTTAAAACTTAACCAATAACAAGGAATATTTCGAATAGGATTTAACTACATAGAGTGAGAGAGAGAGAGAGAGAGAGAGAGAGAGAGAGAATGAAGAAATAAGAAAAGACTGTACATTTATTTGTTATAATAGTACCTTACACATTATATTAATGAAAATCATTGGAGGCATTTTTGAAAAAATCTAATTTTACAAAAATTTGCCATATAAAGCGTTGTTTGGGGCGAGGGAATTTTATCCAAAATCTTCGTGTTACATCTTCAACTTAAGCACCAAGTTTTTACTTAACCAGCTTTTTGTTTTTGAGCTAAGGTGTTCCTTTTCCTTTTTAATCTAGGGAGGGGGGGGGGCTTCAAATGTGTATTTTCGGTGTACTCTATATCGAATTTTTTATTGTAATACAATACTTCCTCTACTTTAGTAGTAGAGAAGGGGAAAATAGAGCCTGAAAGCAAAATTATGGAATCAAATGATTCGTTATCTCAACAAAAGCATTTGATCAAAGTCCTAACTGCAAACACGGCTCTTGTTGCTACCCATGGCGAATCCTCCATCCCTTCAAATCGATATACGAACAAGATGTGTGTTTTAAGAAGTTAAACTCATTTTCTTTATTCCCTCAATTTCAAGCTTATATATAACCGCTACGCCAGTGCATGTTTTGGCATTTGCGATAAACAAACCCGGCGACCTTCGAGAACACAATTACGCTGTGTAGTTGTTTACACTGCCCCAACATTACTCTCAACTCACGGATTATTAACGTAGTATCTGCAATCAGATAGAGAGGGCGTAATAAGCGGTTATTATGGACACAGCGTCATTTTTTGTTCCCTTTATACCACACATCATAAAGCTTTTACGGTATTGCATTTCAACCAGGCTTTAAATGGCTACAAAGGAAATACTGTTTCTGTTCTCGCACACGTTATAACATGCAAACATAAATTCACATAATGTTAATATAAGAAATGCATTTAATTGAATGTATAAATTGGTTATATATTTATATGCTTCATATAGTTAAAAAGGAGGGTAAATATAAGTTAAAAGCCCTTTAACAATCTCAGATGATGTCCCACCATTTTTAGAGGATACATTTGGGGTATGTCAAGACTTGCGTTCACTTCTCATTTAGTTGTAGACGCAGGTTGCACATGCTCTCCGAATTGGTTTTTTGCTAGATGCCGGTCCCCATGGCCACGGTCGCTATAGTGCCTCGCTTTGGTGTATCGTGGGTTCGAGTCCCGTCTTGGGCATGGGTATTTTTGTGCTTGTAAACGTGTATATGTATGTGTGTAATAGAAGCGAAAGGCAAACGGTCATCAAACAGAAAAACAAGAAGAAAAGAAAGCAAACGGTAATCAAACAGAAAACAAAATAAATGTTAGGAAAATGAAAGAAAAAAATAAAATAGAGAAAACATAATAAGATAGGCGGAAGTAGTCTGTGCAGAATGAAATGTCTCACGATTTCATTTTACATTTCAGTAAACATTTACAATCAAAAAAGAAATGTTCTTTATCTAGTTATAATTCAGTAAATTGTGGTATAACAGTAGTACAATGCAACGTATATATTAATGCGCACTCAAATAAACAATATTTGTACGAAAACCACTTCTGTGTTGTAGATATACAAGTAGATAATCTTTGTTGTATTGTTTTTAGTCACTTTCATCACGATCACATGTAATGGAATGGACGACAATATACATTTTGAGAGATTTGGAGGTGAAGTTCTTAGCGAGATTTCGTTAAGCATCGTTAATACTGGTGAGAACAACTTTCCAAACCATCATCAGTAGATAATATTTTCAATCCAAACATTTCTATAAATGATAAGCCATGTATATTCTATGTTTTCGGCAAAATAGCTTACTAACAGTTTGACATAGACTTGAATAAAAAACAAAAACAGCAAGAGTAGCTACTCTACTTAAGTTATAAGCCTCGTGAGCGGACAGTGAGTGTACCGGAGCACCCTGTCTCCTGTCTCAGACTTGAACAATCCCCGTAGCACTGTTAACTTACAATCCCCCAAATGATACTTCGTCTGCTCTCTCTAATTACTAGGGTTATCTCTCTCTCCGATATGTCCGTGTAAGTGTAATCTTCATACAAACTCTTTACGTTAATTTTCATAAATGTCTGCTCAGAAATGCTTTGAAATTAGTGAATATTAACTTACATAAGATTGATGTACAGGTAGGATGAGGAAACAAACTCGACCACTAAAATCAGAAATCCATTTAAGCTGAGCAGAATCGACGTATCAAAGCGAAGAATATCTCAGAAATGGCTAATGCTATTATCTGTCTCAAGTTCAGTCCTGATGTCAACACATGGGAGGGAGGAGGGAAGGAAGAGAGAGAGAGAGAGAGAGAGAGAGATACTGAAGCAAAAGAGCGTTAGGCTGTTGATTGGTTCAGGGAAGGTAATGGGTGTTAACTTTTACGTGGATGCCTCCTAAAAGTACAGTACTGTAATAGTTTTCAGATCACTGCTCTGCGCGAGTTAGTTTCGGAGAGAAAAGTATGCAATGCTTCGAGTCTTATAAAAGTAATACTCCGACATTTTATCCATATCCGACTCATACCAAGCAGATGGCTCTGAGTTCGTGAATTCTGAAAGGAATATTTACAACAGACGTACACATTCTATAAAAACATATAGATTAGACAAAAGACCGGCGAAGTTATATATTGACTTCATTAACTTATTACTGTTAAATAAAATGCAGCTAACTTATATTACTAAAGAACATTGGTATTATGTACACAATAAGTTACAAGCTGTACCAGACAGCTTTCTTAAACAACCGGTAATTCTCGAGGTGAATGCTGATTAAGCTGTTATTGTTTATAGTGCAGGGTCGCCTCTGATAATGTGTTATTTAAGACTGTATTTCCTGTACATCTCGCATGCCTCACAAGCCCAGGGGACTTGCTATATGCAGTTTAAAAGCAGTAAGCTTTTGATCATGGATGATTAGCCGTAATAAAATACAACCGAGGCAAGCCTTTAAAAAGTGTCGAGAGGCGAATGGTCGCGCATTGTTTCGCGGTGCTTAAAGAAAGAAAAGCCGAATCGGCCATAACGAATATCGAAAAAGAAACGGGTGATCTCTTTGGCATTTCTGCATTTAGTGTGCATAGTGTTAGAATAGAATAGCAAGCATCCGGAAGCCTAAGAACACCGGGAACATCGCGTAAATATAAAACACGTTCGGAGAAATACGATAATTTTGCGAAAAGTGCTATTCGCGGTAAAGTTTACGATTGTTTTTTCAGAAATGAACCATCGACTCTAAATAACATTTTGCATGCAGTACATTCTGCCACAGAATTGCCACATTTCTCAAAGTACTCTCCACAGGTTGCTGATATATATCGCTAATGTTGCAAAACTTATGTGCGCACATGTACCGTTAACACGCAGCGAGTTGAGCCAGCTCCGCCTTGTTGTTGACATCAGGACTGAACTAACGACACAGACTCTAGCATAAAACTCACATAATAATAAATTGTTTCCTTCATTTGTTGATGTTTCCTCTCTCTTAAAACGGGTTTACCCAGTTACATACAATTTTCGAAGAATAAAGAGGAAGTCTTGCTGTTCACAGAACATTCAATGATTTATGTAGAGGGCATCAGAAGATATACATTTATTTGCTATGATAATAGTTATAAATTAAATCAATTTTATTTGAGAAAATACAAAATGATATGTAATGATATAAAGGAGTTAGTTGTTTGCATGGAAGGAATTCGTTGATGATCTTTGCGTTGTTTCCTTAAATGATAACGTACTCACATAATGACACTGGCATTTTGGCATATGGTTATGAATTAAGCACACGCTTTCTTTCCGCTTTAGATAGTCTTAAGTGGTAGTTCCTGAAAACAATTTGTCATCGAATTTTTAATGCGAATACAATGCCTTAGGTAGAGACAGAGTAAACAAACATATATGAAGAGTAAAGAATGAAAAAGCGCGGAGGTATTTATGCACCGTATTTGTATATGTTAGAGAGAGAGGAACAGTCCAAAAATCAAATTGGGTGATTAAGTCAAATTTTCCGAGGCGCAAAACGAAAAAAATCTTATGTGTTCCATTCACATGACCTTCTCTACATATCTGTAACAAATTATTGTTAGTGAGCTTATTCTTCTATCTACTTCATGATAATCGAGATAAGCATTAGCAGAAACGGTCTGTCTTAGTTACTTATAACTAGAAGGGAAATAATGGAACACACAAGGCTAAAGCGGCAATCAAATGTTTTAAAATATGATTGTTATGGGATTGAAATCAGTTTCTTTACGTGGCCAACAGTGGACAAGATCCCGTATGAGAAAAGTTTTGAGTATTTTAAAACTGAAACCAATAACAAGGAATATCTGGAAAACGGCCAACTCTACGAAAAAAATGTATATAGTATAAATTTTATGTTTTAATGAGATCTACATTTTATGCAAAGTACGTTTTTATTTGTCTCTTACGGTTTACCAGTTATGTAAAATTCAGAAAAACTCATCCAGAATGAAGAGGTCTTCAGAAGCTATTCCCAGAAAATTAAATATATACATTTTATCTGTCATGTAAATATCTTAAATATAAGAGATTTTAAACAAAATCGTAGGAGTCATTTTTGAGAAAACCAAAATTTTCACATATTTCCAAGTGGGCATTTTCTTGAAAATATTCGTGCTACATCCTTGGAAGACATTGAACTTAGATATCAAATTTGGTATTTAACGGACTATGCGTTTTTGAGCTATGCTACCCACAGACACACCCACACACTTGGTTTCAGGAGGTCCCAAAACATGTATTTCCGGTGAAATCGCGGTATCGACACTATGTAGATATTACGTGTAGAGAAATTAACTAGGACTATTTTAGATAATATCCTTTATGTGAAATTTTACGCAAATGGGAAATCATGAGAAAGCAGAAGTGTTATTCTTATTAAAAATACACGATTTATGTCGAATTAGCAGAATCCACTGCAACGATTCTTTTCTCCGTGTCTCTTTCCTTATCGCAACCTCTCATTGTCTTTCACTCTGTGTAGCGTACATGTCATGTGATCATTTGCAACCTGGTAATAAATTGTTCTTTTAGTGGGGGGAAATAAGAATCAAAACGCCAGTAATAGATGTAATAGTAGACAAACTTTTGATTATACCTTATGATTAACTGGTCTAAAATGTTGCCCAAGCAAAATTATGACACTAGAAATCCAGTATTAGTGTGTGCACTAATAATATTAACAAGACATTATTCTAACTTCTTAAATACTCGATCTATCGAAAAGTTTGTATTACAACAGACTATTAGGAAAGTATTATTACAAACCTTTTTGTGTAACATATTTCGATGTTTGTTTAATTTCTACTTCGTTATAATGCATTTTCAAAGCAAGACCTAACTTGTGCTATCCTCAAGTTTCGTAGACGTAGTTCAGTCTTTATGGAGTTAAATGGTAATATACACAAATAGGCACAAACAGTGCTGTAAAAATGTGTGTTCCATTCAAATGACTTTCTCTAGCTGTTCCATAAAACAAACCTTAACTACGTCATGCTAATCGAGATAAACATTAGTAGAAATGGTCTTATTACTTGCTTAAAGGGAATAGGGGCATACACTAAGCTAAAGCGATAGTCTAATATTTTAAAAGCTATTGCTATGCAAAACAATTGAAATTTGGCTCCCTTTTGCATTCTCGGGAGTAAAACAGAAGAGATGAAACGAAAGTTGACTTCCCGCTTGAGAAAAGTTAAAAAGTTGTTTAAAACTGAAGCCAACAACAAGGAATATCTTGGAAAGTGCTAACTCTACAAAAAATGTATATGACACAACTTGTCTGCTTTTTTGAGACCTACATTTTTGTCCTAACTTTTTGTCTATCTCTTACGGTTTACCAGTTATACAAAGTCATCCAGAATGTAGAGGTCTTCAGAGGCTATTCCCTGAAAATTCAAGATATACATTTCGTTTGTCATAAAAATATCTTAAACATGTGGAATGTTAATCAAAATCGTTAGAGGTTGGACATTTAACAAATAAAAAAACGGAAAATGAGGGTGATTTTCTTGAAAGTGCTAGAGAAAGTAAAAATGCAATGCTTTTGTCTTTAGAGTGACCCCATTATACATGAAAACATAAATATCACAGATTACCAGCAAAATTTGAGTTACAATTTTATTATGACCATAGAAAACTAAATGCTTTAGCGTAAAGATTTAAGAATATACGCTTATGTAATTTAATTATTAATTTTTATGCAGTGTACTTTCAAGTATTAAATGTTTATTTTTGTTTTCATAAACTCGTGGCTAGTACTATAACCACGCTTCCTTTGACAAGTTCTTCATTGTAACAAATTGAAGATTAACGAACATAGTTTTTTCACGCATATATTTACAGACTTACAATGTGAGGTGTAATGATTAGTTTGTTTTACGTGCAACCTTAGAAATGAAAACTCGGATACATAACATCGACTTGTTTGTATATTTGAGTACTAAAAGGCTGTTTAGTGATCAAATGGTGGGTCAGCCATTTCTTGAACCGTTGTAGCACATTAAATGAAAGTATACTGGTTATGTTCTGTCTACAAATTGATTAAATAGCACTAAACCATAAAACATTGTAAATATTGTTGAGACACCGTGCTTTCAGTTTCTAAGCAACATAAAACAAGTGCATGTGTACGTACTTGCGTGCTCTGCATTTGGTCCCGTCCAACACTACAACACAAATCACAACACAACACCACTCACTCACGCGGTCTGCTGTACTCGCCGCGGTTTGCCGGCAAACTGACTGAGACGTGCGGCAAGTAGCCTTGGCTGACAGCACCAGTACAGGTGTACCGAAAACTGTGTAACACCTTCACTGCAACAGTGGCGGAATGGCCGATATTGCAAAACTAAAATACACCATTCACTAAACCGGTGCAATATCCACACTGCATAACGAATAACCTATATTTCAGCGGCGGGTTGGTTAACATTGCACTCGTAAAACATAACCACAAACTGGCGTCATGACCAAAATACACAACAAATTACCTGTATTTCAAGGATGGATTAGTCACTATTACAAAAACGGCACAATATCCATACTCCATTTCAGTAGCGAAATGACCAGCATTACTCACAAAATGTCATATTCACAGAAACGGCGCAATATGCAAAATGTACAGCAAAGAAAACGTACCGTACACAAAAACGGCGCAATATCAACACTGTATAGCAAAGATCCTGTATTTCAGTAGCGGATTGGCCTACATTACACGCAAAATGTAACTAACATTCACAAAAAAACGGTGCAACATCCACAATGCACAACAAAGAACGTGTATTTCAGTACGGACTGGCCGATATTACAAACGCAAAATGTACAATTCCCAAAGCCGGCGCAATATATAAACTACATTGAAAAAACACTAATTCAGTAGCGGACTGGCCAGCATTAAAAACATAGCATGTATCATTCAAAAAACAGCATAATATCCAATATAAAGAAAGAATTTTATTTCAACAGCGGATTTGCCGATATTACAAACCTAAAATATACCATTCAAAAAACAGACTCAAAATTTACACCGGATAGCACAAACCTTATTTCAGTGGCGAAATGACCGACATTAAAATGTACTCTTTTTTTTTGGTCCCCACCCCCATATTTTTGTGTCTATTTCCTACATTCCTTTCAATTTTTTTTATCCATGAGGAAAAGGGTAGCGGCTTCCCATTTCGGAAAAATATAAGGTTTTGTAAACTAATCAGTAATCAATAACAAGGAATATCTAGGAAATTATAAAACTGAACAAAAATATATTTTACATAAATTTTGTGACTTAAAGAGATCAACGTTGTTCTAACTTCACAAAACCGGCGCAAATTCCGCTCTGTAACACAAAGAACCCAAGTTCATGGTCGGGCTGATTAACTTTAGAAACGTAAAATGTACCATTTACAACACTAGCGCATAATCCGTAATATATAACAAAGAGCATGTATTTTAAAGGCAGGCTAGCCAACATTGCCAACGTAAATTGTACCATTCAAAAAATGGCGCTATATTGATTAAAAGTAATTAATGGAAGCTTCGATTCTTTTGAAAATGTAAGCTAAACCGGCCGCCTTAACAATAGTGTTAAAAATAAAAGACCTAAAAAGACATTGAGTCATTTCAGTTGATAATTGATTAAAAAAAATTAATAAGTGCAGTTCTTTCGTTCTGCGATTTGTTTACATTCTTTGAGGAAAATAGATTGCCTCCTAGTTGAAATCTGTTTTAAGCACGAGTGAAACCAAATAAAAGCCCACAAGATTTGGCTGACAATTCAGCTCAACTATTAAAATGTCAATGGAATTAGGCAATTTCAACCAATCGCGGTCTTCTGACCGGAACGATATTGTCGAACAATCTTATCGCAGCTGATGTTCATTTCTTTGAAATCTTGTCGTACCTAAGTTCGTTTGATTAATCTCCTGTCTTGGTTATTGGTAACAAGGTGACAATCCAGTCAGTCAACCTTCACTTCTAATAACTATTAGTCCCACAATTTTACTTTCAGTTAATTCAGCTACAACGTTTATTTAGTTTTATCCAGTTCATAATGTATTTAGTTAAAAAAACGGAGTGAAAATAATCATTATTGTATTTCTTGTGTATGAAACGAGTGGAATAACCTCAAATAAAATAACGTTTGTTTCCATTTCATGTATTACTTATTAAAAGCTGAAATAAAATAATTGTTCCCTATTTCTATTGTTGCTATCGATATTCGTACATTGGATGTAGACATGGTCGGCCATATCATAATTCAGGAGGCAGTGAAGAAAGAAAGAAAAGAAGAATCGGTAAGTAAACATGGTCGAATGCGTCATCTACCGTTTGAGAACTAATGTTAAGCATTACAATCATAACCTGATAAAATCGCCCTTCCTATATATTATAAATAGTCTATTTCGCTGAATTGTCTTATCAAATGTAACTCGTGTTTTCTTCTCTTAAGACAAACTCACGTCGCTTCGCTCCGATCGTGAATTACCGACAAGACGAACTCGTGGTATTACTTATGACAATACCGAGTGATTCAATAAAATAAAAATTTTACATTTGTGTAGTAAAATTAGTGGTTTGAAACACGTCAACTAACAATATTTTTCAAGTGGGGCGAGGATAACCTCACAGGGACCAAGACCAGAGCTAGGTGCCTCACGAATAGATTTACCAGACGTCCCGTATTCATATGGGATTTCCCGTATTCGAAAAGGAAGATTCATGTCCAGTATTTTTATTTTGAAACGCAGGCATGTTGGAGACACTCAAATTAGTAAACTACTGGTCACACACAGTGCTGTATACTGCTGCATAGAGTTTGTGAGCATGGCCACATCACAGGGAACACAGTCACGTGATCAATTCATATTGCCGGAAGACTACGAAGAGAAGAGATTTACGGGGCTTGTGGTGGTTATATTTTTTGTTATTTGCTATTTATTGATATAATATGAATGATTCCTTCCCTAAGATAGGCGACGATGTATATATCTAATTAACAAAATGATGCAAATGAAAAGTATGAAAATGAAAAGTGAAAAGTAATAGTTTCAAAGCGCGTGAAAAATTTGAAATTTGAAACGCACCTCTACAATCTATCATGAACGTATTGGAGTGTTCTTCTAAATAAAAAATACTTATTTTGTGAGGAAGAACAATAATAAAAAACGGCCGGCTACTATAGCTCAAATCGCAGTTTGTTGTGCAATATTAAACAAATCTGTTATAGTTTCAATTGTAATTTGTAACTCATTCAGCACGTGTTAGGGGACAATTCCAGCATGTGGCAGAAATGAAGCAGAAGCTTTAGTAGAGAATTTGTTAGGATCGAAAATTATAAGAAATTTTCTGTTCCAAAAGAATTTAGTGCGTTTAGATATAGTTTTACGTCATTACATAGTCAGAAATTTGAAGAGACATTGAGTGTTCCTGATCCGTATGACTATGGGTGAAATTTGTTGGCTGAATTAAAATGGCTTAAATAATTTCTAAATTTGTAATTGAATTTAAACAGACGTCCGTCAGGTTGGTTTATATCTTTAATCTTATTAAATATCTAACCAAATACATATCTTAAACCTCTTCAAAAACAATAACAAAATATTTATTAAAGATATTAAAGGGAAAAAAAAAGTTTGAAATTTATTTTCAATCTTATAAAAAAATGAACACTGAGAGGAGTAAATCTTGGTCAAGAAATGTTTTCTTTGGAAAAAAAAATGTGAATTGAATGTTACTAAATCTTTATACTCTACAATTAAATTGGCGAAACTGAAAGATGTTCTGTCACTGTTGAAATTTCTAAAAGAAGAGAACGCAAGGCTAATAAAATATATAGTTGGAGATATCAGTGAAATGGAGTATCTAATGAAGTAATTACGCTGGATCAGACGCCATGAGCTGCATTGGTGACTCGATGAGTTTTAGAATTTTTTTTAGATTATGCAAACAAAGATAAAATATAATGTTCTGTTTCTTCTACGTCCTATATCACGTGATATTTAGATTGAATATGTTAAATCCATGCTGTTTATTTAAATCTTTATCCTTAAGATATTGCATCTGCGAAAATTGGAAAATCTACGGTATTTAAAATATCTTGCTGAATTTATTATACACAATAATGGTGATATTTGTGCCCTGTATAAAAATTCCAGCTTGTCTGGTTATTTGAATAATAATGTTTAGTTGTATAAATGTGTAAATTTCATTGTTCTAATAATAAAAACGAGACACTTGATGCATTTTTAAAAATATTCTGTTTAAAATTCAAGTTTTACAGCAAATTAGAACACAAGTGAATCTATTGTATGTTTTTGTATTAACCCCTAATTATTGTAGAGTAATTATTACTTTTCCTATTCTCAAAAATTCTTGATTTTTCAAAATTTAATAATTTATTCTTAGAATTTGGGCATTATTTTCAATAAGTATGTGACCATTTTCTTGCACTTTTGTGGACAGCAATTCTTGGATAAGAGAAAATGATTTCCGGAGAGATGGGCTTCATCTACATAGAAGGGGAGCGGCTGTTGGGGAGAGTAATCAACCATCTTGACAAAACAAAAATTCAATGTGAGAGGCAGTATGAACTTTTTGACACGAATTAGTAAAACATTGCATCCTGTGCGGCATTTTGAGTGAGGAAAAAATTTGCGAGAAGAAAAGGTTTAAATTAGGGCGTGCCTATCAATAAGCATGCGTTCGTCCATTTGTAGCTTCAGATAATTAGTATTTAAAGTGTGCCATCTGCGAAAAAAATATATTTCTTAGAGGTTAGAATTCATATTATTTTAGTATTATGAAAAAAGTAACTTTAATTTTTCAAAATTTTTTGACAATTTTCACAAATGCATTACCCTAAAACATGAGTTTTGTCTGTTTATGTTATTATTGCACATTATTTTATTACATTGTAACATATTCTTTCTTATTTTTTATTCTATTAATAAAGCATACTCCATTACCGTAGTAATACTACATGTTAAACATATCACTTATATAATTGGTTGTCACTTTTACAATTCCTTAACAGATGGCTATTTTATATTCTAATTATAATTCTTTCAGAGTTGGGAAAATCAATGGAATTAATAAACGATTTGAAGTGTGTGAAATATGAATTGATTAATGCATTTTTATTCATATGAATTCTATTAATCAGTTTTTGTCTTTCTTTGTTTAACACTAGACAAACGTTTATTAGGTTATCTATAACATATTTATCATAGAGTCTGTACTTCAATAATAAGCTCATATCACATTATTCATTCAAGTTCCATCACGCAACGTCCCCGTATATTGGGTCAACCTTTACAGTGATTTGTTTATCAGATTATTTCTAGTTTGCAACTATATGCCCATGGTGAGATCGATCAACTCATTGACCATTGATGGCACTGTAGGACGAATCACGTGAAAAATGGCGAATTTAGCCAAGAACCTTTTCTTTCTAGGGGGTTCTTTTATGTGCAAATAAACATTTTCCTTCCGAAAGAAGCCTTGCTAAGAATTTTTACGTCCGAAAAAATCCCATCACCCTCCACCGGATGGCTCTAAGGACTTTGATTAAAAAAAACGTAAATTAAAGATATTTACAACTATTTCTTGATTTTTCTGGGGATAGTCTCTGAAAACCTCTTCTGGATGAATTTTGCACAACTGATAAACCTAAGAGATAGAAAGAAACATATTAGTACACAAACAATGTAGATCTCATTTAAACAAATAATGTATGTTATATAATTTGTTGTTGTTGTTGATCGCTTCTAAGATATTCCTTGTTATTGGTTTCAACTTTAAAATACTTCTACTTGTCTCTATTCTGGACATACAAAGGAATTTCAATCACATGGCAACCAGCTTTGATAAGATTTGATTATTGTTTTAGCCTATGGTGCTCCCTTATTTTCCTTCTACTTATAAGGAACCAACCAAGTAATAAGACCATTTCTACTAATGTTATCCTGATTAGCATGCAGTAGATAGGAGAATCGGGAGACCTGGGTTCGATCCCCAGTACCGGCGTGGGGATTTTCCCCCCGCTGGGAGACCTGGACCGGGGTGCACTCAGCCTCGTGAGGTCCCTGGGGGGCCAATTGAGGAGCTACTTGATGGAGAAGTAGCGGCTCCAGGTCGTGAGGACCGCATTAACCGGCCGGGAGGGGCTCGAGGCGCTGACCACGTCTCACCCTCCAATACTGCACGTCTGTAGTGGACCGAGATGGGGGACGCAGCGGCCGGGCGGTAGGCCAAGGTTCCCCGTGAGCTGTCGTGCCATGGAGCTAGCTAGATAGGAGAATTAGCTTTTTAACAATAACTTGTTACCGAGATGTAAAGAAAGTTATGTGAATGGAACAAATCAGATTTTTTTTTTTAATTTATGGCACTTATTAGTGTCATATAGTTGTTCCTTTGTATATTAATTGCCGTATAAATATACATGTACAACTTCGTACGTTTGGTAAAATCTTTACCAGCACACGTGGTTACACAGCAAAATCGTATGAACATTATTGGTTTTCAAGTAATTATTGTTTATAATTTGTTATATAGGAATTAAGATTATATTCTAGAGAAATTAATACGTCAATACTTAAAAATCATCCCTACCATTTAGTTAGCGTGCTCATGGTTATACCCAATAACAATCCGAAATAATATTCATATTAAATAACCGATTACTTATACAACCAAACCAGCCTCTGAGTATATCGAGAAATCATCTGCTTAAAGAAAAATTGCTGATTCTGAATCGAATCCGGCAGTTGCCCTACCGACAACAGTAACACACTAGTTAATACGGAGGTTTAAGCGTTATGTAATTTAGACCGAGGAAAACAATCTACCGAGGGCCATAATCTTATTTTGTGAGACGTGGCTTGGAATGTATGTCCTAAACTAGGGGTTGCCAAACTTGTAATGACAGGAGCCAAATTAACTGTCTAAAATGGATCGCGGGCAAAGCTGTGTAAGTTTAAGATACAGGGAAGAGGAGCACATATCATATTCGCTTTCGAACACAGTATTTTATGAACTAATAGCTGCATTTGTACCTCTTCCCTGGATGTTTATGGTTCCTATCTTAAACTTGATGAAAAGTCATGAAAAGTTTGGCGACCCCTTGTTTAGGTCTTCTAAATTCCAAGCAACATCTCACAAAATAAGATTATGGCCCTCAGTAGATTGTTTTCCTAGGTAATATTTTAAATTCAAGTATTTTTAGACAGCATGTTCAGTCACCCGACCCATACGTCTGTGTGACGCAAATATCGTATTATTGTAAAACTAAATAAATATTGCTACTACTACATTTGTATATAGGTATAATATAATTAAATATCGTATTATTGTAAAACTAAATATTTTTGTATATATGTATAATATAATTAAATATTTATCAAATTATGTTTTTCTTTTATAGTTTCATGACAATTTAACTCATATACAATAATACCTGTTACATAAAACACTTTTGCATTAATACCCCTTCATATGTAATGATAAAAATATATATCTCTGTAACAAATTATTGTTAAAAAGTGTAATTTTCTATCTACTTCATGCGAATCGAGATAAATATTAGCAGAAATGGTCTTATCACTTGCTTTCTTGTAAGTAGAAAGGAAATAAGGGAGTACACTAGGCTAAAGCGATTGTCAAATCTTTTAAAAGTTAGTTGTCGTGTGGTTGAAATCCGTGTCTTTGCATTGCCAGGAGTTGACAAATTCCCGTATATGAACAGTTTAAGTGTTCTGAAACTAAAACCATAACAAGGAACATCTCAAAAAATAGCTATCACCATGAAAAATGTTTGACATAAATTATATGTTTTTACATCTACATTTTTCTGTAGTAAATGTTTGCCTATCTCTTACCGTTTACCGGTTATGCAAAATTCAGCAAATTTCAACCAGAATAAAGAGATCTTCAGAGGGTATTCCCAGAAAATTCAAAATATAGGTACACTTTATTTGCCATGTAAATGAATATAACTAGTAAACTGTAAGAGATAGACAAAAACTTACTATACAAAAAATGTAGGTCTTTTTAAAATACACAAGTTATGTCATATACATTTTTCTCGTGGAGCTTACCGATTTCGAGGTATTCATTGTTATTGGTTTCAATCGTGAAGTACTTATACTTTTCTCAGAAGGGAGTGTCCGTTATTCTTTTGTTCTACTCCTGGCCAAGAAAAGAAGCGATTTGTAATGACAATCCCATAACGACAGATTTTAAAACATTTGACTATTGGTTTAGCCTAGTGTGTTCCCTTATTTTCTTCCTACTTATACGGAACTAGATAATAAGAACATTGTGCTAATGAGTACCACGATTAGCAAGGTGCATAAAGAAGATGAATTTTATGTATGAAGTTTGTAGAACAGCTAGAGAAAGTCATGTGCGTGTAACACATCAGATTGTTTATTTATTTATTCATTAATTTATTTCTTTTACAGTTTATACACGGGTCAAACAAAATCAGCTGCAGTTTGATAAACCATTCGTTTTCATTCTTAAATTGTTTGTTCTAACTCCTTTTACAAACGTTGCATTTTGGTGAATTCTGAATTATCCCGTATTATTGCATTCGCTGTTCCTCTCTCGCCGAGCCATACCGTATAATATAGGAATAAAGGGAGGTTTGGGGTACCGCCAAGTACATTAATATGTCCAGAATCAACACAGTATACATGGGCTTTTTATGATAATTTTCTCGCTCCAATATGACGAATGATTGAAAGTGGGCGAATATTCTATGGTCTGCTACAGCGACCTCAAAGGAGACCAAAACACGTGTGGGCTTTCAAATAAACGCAAATGAATCAATCTCTGTTGCCTATACTATATAACACAGTGCGTACAAACAATAGGCAGAGCGTGCAATGTTATATACTCTTATATTGGTTATTTCTGTATGTCGATACTTCAATAACATACATATGAGCAGTTCATCATAACTCTAAAACACTTAAGTTTCAAATGTCGACGAGTTAAACACGAGAATGCAGATAAAATTCTCAGTTGATCTACTAAGGTTTAAAAAAAATGCATTTAGCTAAATATATTTAGCTAAATAGCATCATAACTAAATATCAATCATAAGCAAATAACACTGAAAGAAATTTCATAAACTACCCTTAGCATAAATAAAGCAATACGAAAGGCGATCTGTAAAAAATAGACATCTTTTGTTTACAAGTAGCAGAGAAAATAATACTTGATAGACAAGGTCAGACCCGCCGGTGAGCATAATATATACTCTTGTTTCCTCTGCGGCAGCTAATATGACTGCATTACTAAAACGTTAGTTAGCCTTGCTTAATCCCTAACCCCTTTTTTAGCGTGTTTTTAGTTAAAAGTTTAATGAAATCAGCTAAAACCGAAACGCGATTGTTTACTTTAGAATTAAATCGTTTCGTTTCGTAATCGGCGTCCCTCCCCGTAATTGTAGGACTGACACCCCCCTATGTCGAGGGGCCTACGGCACGAAACCACAGAATGGAGAACCTGTTACTAGGGGTCGGCCGTAGTCAGGCATGAACATGAAGAAGAGGATGTTGTGATATGTAAGCAAAATTGATGATTGGAAAGGTGCTGGAGCATTTGGTGGAATGAGTGGCGGGGGAAACCAGAGGACCTGGAGAAAACCCGCGCAGACGTCGCTTCGTCCACCACGAATCCCATATGCGGGCACTTGGGATCGAATCCGGGCCGCCTAGATGGGAGGCGAGTGGTCTAACCACTCAATCACGATCCGCTTAGAATTAAATAATGTACGAAAATGCATGTCTTAATTTACATGTTTATTGGATATTGAAAAATCTGATATTTCCATATACAGGATTTTCTCTACCTCTGGTTCAAATTATTGTTTAAAATATATAGATATACTTCTTCTATACGGATACTTCATGTTAATTGAGATAAACATTAACAGAAATACCAGTATTAATTGCTTCCTTATAAGACGAAGATAAATAAGTATCTATCATACACTAAAGCGACAGTCAAATGTTTTAAAAGCCGGTTCCTATGTGATTGAAATCCATTTATTTGAATGATGACAAATCCCGTAGAGAAAAGTAACTATTTTAAAACTGAAACCAATAGCAAATAATAACTCGAAAACGGTCAACTCCATGAAAAAAAAATGTTTACCTGTTACATAAAGTGTGGTTTCAACGAGACTACATTTTTTGTGTAGTATTTATCTATTTCTTACAGTTTACCAGTTGTGGAACATTACAGTACATTCAGAATAAAGAGATCTTCAGAGAAAATTCAAGATATACATTTTATTTGTGCTGTAAATATATTTAATATACGGTATTACAATCAAAATCGTTAGAGCCATCAAAATTGCCGGAATTTTTTTCACGTAAAGGATAGTTGGAAGTGGGGGGAGTTTTCTGAAAACCTTTGTGTTGCATCCTTGAAAGATACTGAACTTTAAATACCAAATTTGGCTTTAGCGGACTTTTCGTTTTTTTTTAGCTATGCTGCTCAGACACACACACACACACACACACACACACACACACACACACGCGCGCACACATATATATTTTTCCAAAAATGTTTTGTTTTTTTTATTCAGGGAGTCCTAAAACAAATTTTCGGTGATATCTCGATATTGAATTTTTGGGTATAATACAATACCTTCTCTTCACAGTATGTATATAGTACGTGTAAAGAAAGTAAAATATATATATATATATATAATAAACTTAATGGATGTAACCGAGCGGGATGGCTCACACGGTTTCGTCTATGGCCCGCATTCAGAAGGTCCGGATTCGCTTCCCGTGGCCAACCTACCTGACCCATAGTTTTCGGGGGTTTCCAGGTGAATGCTAGATAGGGTTTTTTCATCCCCCGAATTTCCTGTCCCTTCATGTTATTTTTATTGTCATTTCATTCAACCTTCACTCTGTTGGTTTCTTTTAGGGTTGGAAGTGTCGGGATGATGCTCGGTGCGGCGTGGCATGGAAAAGGATGCTTTGAGTAAATATCTCCGTTACTGGGATGCCGCTGCTGGCGTGGGTGTTGGTCCCTATGTTGGGCGGGGGCCGTGGTCTACTTGTCCGACTGTTGATATGCTTCAATCTGGAAATGATAGGGATTCTGTCATTGCTATGCCGTCGCTCCTGGTTCCGGCCGTCCGCAGTATCCTCTTACCTCATTACTCCCTCCTGATGACGCACCTTTGTGGAGCGTAGGTATAATAACCTCAGGTACCCTCCGACAAGTGTCTTAATGGATGTATAAAAAAAATCGGCAAGAATATGAAGTAAGTAAAACTAAAAACCCATAGGATAGTAGTGAAAGATAGGGGGCCGCAGGGGGCGTGCGCTCCCTCCAAACCAAACAAAAAATTAATATAAAAAAAATAATCGAATGTCCCATAACTCTCAAATAAAGATAAAAAAACTGGGCATAATATTAGCAAACTAGATATAAACTTAACTAATATTGCATTACGAATGTAAATAAAACAAATACCGTAGTCTCCTTGACTAACCTGTCTTGTGTAGTTTAAATTTACTGGCATACTCGGATCTACTGAGCCACGAGAGGAGGGCGAGGAGAAATAACGCATGCACAAAAGCGAGACAACTAAACAACGCTATGATTCTGACGGTTGTGATATTTCGCCGTTAAGAGATGATTATGTTTGCTTTTTTGTGTGGGTGAATCTTACAAAATTTATTGTCTCATAATTAAGAAGAAGAAAACTGAACAATGATGTTTCTCCACGAGCGGAACTGAGGAGGAAAGCATCTTCAACTTCAGTAGAAGAGCCTTCACAATTTGAGGTTATGTCAGTGCCATCGTCATCGCCTTTGAAGCAGAAATGATTGACAAAAACATCAAAAGATGGACATTAGCATATCATATATATATATAATTGCAAACATTTGTGACCGCAATCTTACCTATCATCAAAAGGATCCAAATGTTCACCAGTCCTATCAGACCTATATTTTAAGTAAAAATATGTGTAGAAGGGAAGTTGATATTTTTTTCCACTCTTTATAGGCTCACTTTCTCTGCATAATCAAGTATTTTTCATATAAATTGACATGTAAATTTAATTCACAACAATTTAAGTGCATTTTATCTACTGCAATAGTTTGGTTTAGCGGCTGAAAATGTAATAAATACTATTATTACCCAAAATACTATTATTTTCTCTCTTTAGAATAGTTCCTCTAAATTTGTTCTACCCTAAAATTTAAATTTTAAAGCTAAATTTTGAAAAAGTTCCAGGGAGGACCTCCAAACAACCGACGCCACCCCCCCTTACAGAAATTCTGGATCCGTCCTTGATAGAAGCTAAATCGTCAATAAAATATGGGTAATTAATTGCCTAAATGGAAATCGTGAGAAGATAAAGATTTTTAAGACCGATAATAGGCATAACAAGAGCAGGTCGGGTTAGAAATGATGATATAAGGAAACGATTGGAAAAATAGTGAATAATAGAGGAAATACAACAATATCAGCAACATGGAAGGATCGTGTGCAAAGAATGCGACCTTCGAGATGAGGCAAGCTTGGGGGAATTTGTGATTCCGCCTTGGAGGCAAGCATTATTATATAACCCATTCTGACGGAGAAACTTGGACGGCCACGAAGAAGATGCATAGAACAATTCCAATTAGCCTCGTAACAGATCCTAAGGGCCTAATATTCGTAAAGCAAAAAGAAGAAGTTTACTGATAAGAACAAAGCCAAAACCAAATAAATACTGTAGCTAAAACTATTAGACACAACTGCTTACTTTGTTATCGAAGCATTCATTGAAAACAAAACTTGTATTTAATAGTTTAAGGAAATGTAAAACTAAATGTTTGTACGTAAACGGAGTTCGCAATAGCAAGCAACGGGTTAAAGCAAACTCACTTCCCAGACAGTATCTTCATAATGAGTTAAGCATGCACATTCTACGCGGATGTCCGGGATTATATACACGAGGGCTGTAAAGAAAGTAGTGGCAACATAGTCCCCACATTCACAGGAGAACGGGTATGAGCCAATATGGGAGCGATCCGGTGACTAGTGTCGATGTGTGGTGTGCTCTTTTTTTTTTTTTTTTTTTTTTTTTTTTTTTTTCCTTATAAAATACGGTACCGGAGTCAGATCAGTCTTTTTTTTCCCCTTCTTTTCACCTTGTTTTTCTGTATTATTACTGGATTGCTGTTTTCTTACTGTTGCAACACACATAAACACAAACATATGACACCCATGCCCAAGGCGGGACTCGAACCCACGATCCCCAGCGCTACGAAGCACCAAAGCCTTGGCGAGCTCGGCTATGGGGACCGGCTGCTTTGGTCGGGCTGCCAGTTGAGAGTGTGTTGTTGCTATGCAGCGTTGAAGTCAACAGTGCCAAGTGCACCGCTCTAGAACATGTTTACCAAAGGCGATCAGCTTTCGCGTATTAAAATCGAGGTTGCCCGTGGAAAAAAAAAATGCATCAGCATGTTATCGAGGATTACGTGGGGCCTGTGGCGGGAATGCATTGCCGTACAGGACGGTTGCACGATGGGTCAAGGTGCTTCGTGCAGGTCGGACTGAGACTGCGGATTTGATTTGCACCGCACAGGTCGGCCGTCCATTCCGCAAGATCAGATTGACATCGTGAGTGGTCTCGTTGCCATGGATCATCGATGAACTGTCCGGGAGTTATCCGTACGAGGGGGTTATTCTTACGCATGATGTGCCTGAGGGACAAACCGTCAACAGCTACCTAACAACGCATGTTGTTATGTCGCAAACAATGTCCAGCTCTGATTGCAAAGGTGGCATTGGGAGGTTTTGGAACATCCTCCTAACTCACCAGACATGAGTCCTTGTGACTTCGATCTGTTTCCGAAGTTGAAGGAACCCCTCCGAGGCCGCTGGTTTCCTGACGTGGCATCTGTAGTCCGCTCAGTAGGGCGCTCCTTCGCAAACAACAGAGATCGCCTTGCCAACGGTACCCAACGGCTACCCTACATTTGGCGAAAGGTCAAGGACTTTTCGGGTGACTACATTGAAGGAATGTAATGCAATTATACTTGTGAGTTCAATAAATTGTGTTCTATCAATGTTGCCACTACTTTATTTACAGCGCTCGTATTTTTGCACCTCATTCTGAGTTAAATAGGTTAAAGATACCTCTAATCACCTGTAATATGGCTCAAGCAAATAACTATTCTTTAAACATGTATTCCCATGGATTAAGAATTTTTAAAAAATCTCAGGTCCATCGGCATTTGCCTAGAAATGCCACATTTTTTTATAGTGTTTAATGCCGACTTTTACTACCATGACACTGGTGATATGTAAATGGAATGATGATGGAGCACCGGTGGAATGCGATGGCGGGGGAAACCGGAGAACCCAGAGAAAACCTGTCCAGCGCCACTTTGTCCAGCACAAATCTCACATGTGGTAGCTTGGGATTGAACCCGGGCCGTCTAGGTCTAACCACTCTCTTTTAAGATGCTTTCATAAATAGAAACAATAGTGAAGCTACCGTTAAACGAAATAAAGCCTTGGGGAATTTTATAAATTTACAAAATATAATATCACATGCAGGTACAGTTGCAAACGTCTAACTGCACATAGTGCATAGGTAGAGAAGGTATTGCATTCCACCCAAAATTCCATACCGAGACTTCACTGGAAATAATATACGTTTTACGGTTCCCTGTATCCAGAAAAAACAGTTTTAGAAAAAAGGCGTGTGTGAGACCGTATACAACAAGGCTCAAAAACGAAACTTGATATTTAATTCAGCATCTTCCTAAGATGCGACACACGAAGATTTTCAAGAAAATTGCCCATTCCAAACTACCCTTTACGTGGAAAAATTCTCGATAGTTTGAAGTTTCTCAAAAAAGACTGTTACGATGTTGATTAAAAAGCAGTATAGTAAAGATATTTACATGAAAAATAAAACGTATAGTTTGAATTTCCTGGGAATATCCTATGAAGTTCTGTACATTCTGAATGTCTTTTGCATAACTGGTAAACCGTAACAGATGTACAAAAACTAGATGTAGTACTCGTCAAACACACAATATATTATGTCCTAGGTATGTATACAATTTTGTTGTGGGGCCAACCATTTCCGAGATATTCCTGATTATTGGTTTCAGTTTTCCAATACTTATACGTTTCTCAGACGAGAAATCATCTTTCATTTAATTTTGTTTTACTCCTGGTCATAAAAGAGAATTGAATTTCAATATCATCGCATAGCGACAACTTTTAAAAGCACTGACTATCGCTTTAGTCTACTGTATTGCCTTATTTCCCTTTTACTTATAAGGAAGACCATTTCTGCTGATGTTCATCTCGATAAGCATGAAGTAGATAGAAGAATAAGCTTTTATAAGAATTTTTTTTTTTTTTTTTTTTTGTAGAATAAGGAGAGGAAGTTATGTCAATGGCACACATATGTTCATTTTAATTATTTCATTTATACACAGCCTGCTTAACTTTTATGGTTATAACAGGAACTTTGACTTGAACAATTGCTGGTGTTTTTCTCTTTGAACGTTAGTTTTCAGTATTATAGTATTAATCACACATATCCACTCCCACATTCACACTTCTAGACTCTATGGAGAATAGGGAATGGCTCTAGTTAAAGAAAATTTCCCTGCCACAAACTGGGAAGCGAACCTGAGACCTCTGGGTTGAGAAGTCAGAACGCTGACCCCTCGACCGCAGACGCTGTCAGCTGTACACTTATGTATATAATGAAACACTATATCGGTTATGTTGGTATTTTTGAATGATGAGAATACAAATGAGGAAGCTGAATAAACAAGGTTAACAACATATGCTAAATCAACGTTCATGGTTGTTTTACATGAAATTTTTTTTTAATTTCATTTGTATAGTCCCCTTTAACTTCAATGGCCATATCGGGGGCTTTGACTTGTGAAATAACTCGTAGAATATTAGGTTAATCATCTTTATATTACCAAACACACGCACATTCATACTTCCAGACTCTGTGGGGTTAGGGAATAATTCTGGTTAAAGAAAAATTCACCGCCCCAGCCGGGAATCGAACCCGGGACCTCCGGATGAGAAGTCAGCTCGCTGACCACTCGACCACGGAGGCAGTCAAAGTACGTGCAATTGATTATTATGGGAAGATTATACTCGGAAAAAGGTTGTATTTTTTTTTTTTTTTTTTTTTGTAGTTTTATTAACTGGTTGGTCATATCGGACGATGAATGAAATCGGTGAAATGATGCTCAAATGATCTCGGGGTCCACGGACCTTAAAGTCACTCGACATTCGTCTTTTCAGGATAAGTGAAACCCCAGGAGAAAAAAAAAAAACCTTATCCGGGTAACTCACCCTAAGCTAGATTCGAACTCACGACCTTTTGAATGTGAGGCAGACACGCTACCACTACCCTACTCAGGCGGACAGATTTGTGGATTTGTTTCCTTAACTTTATAATAAATACCAGAATACAAGATGCACCCCTCTGAAATGTAAGTTTGTATTTTTACTTTCTCCATACGCACTATGTACATAGTGTATAGAGAAAGTATTGCACTCCACCCAAAAATTCGATACCGAGATTTCACCGGAAATATATGTTTTAGGGTCCCCAATATCCAAAAACAGCATTTTCACAAAAAGGTCCGTGTGTGTATGTGAGTGTGTGTGTGTGTGTGTGTGTGTGTGTGTCCGTGTGTCTGTGAACACGATAACTCAAAAAGTCGGTAACATACCAAACTTGGTATTTAAGTTTAGTTTCTTCCAGGGATGCGACACGAATATTTTGAGAAAAATCCCCCCACCCCAAACTACCCTTTACATGGAACTTTTTTCGCAAAAATGTATTTTCTCAAAAATGGCTATAACGATTTTGATTAAAATTTCGTATATTAAAGATATTTACCTGACAAATAAAATGTATATCTTGAATTTTCTGGGAATAGCCTCTGAAGAGTAGTTTATTCTGTATGAATTTTACTGAATTTTGAATAACTGCTAAACCGTACGAGATGGACAAAAACTTACTCTACAAAAAATATAGAGCACATTAAAACACACAATTTATGTTATATACATTTTTTTCGTGGAGTTCGTCGTTTTTTAGGCATTCCTTATTTTTGGTTTCTGCTATGAAAAACGTATACTTTTCTCATTCAGGAACTTGTCAACTCCTATCCATATAGACAAAGGAACTTCATTGACATAGCAACCAGCTTTTGACTATCAGTTTAACCTACGGTTGTCCCTTATTTCGCTTCTACTGACAAGGAAGCGAGTAATTAGACTATTTCTGCTATTTTTTTCTGATTAGCATAAAGTAAATAGAAGTATAAGCTTTTTAAGAATAATTTGTTGCAGGGATATAGAGAAAGTCATGTGAATGGTACACATCAGTTTTTTTAATATAGACTTGCGGTCTTGTTAGACTTGCATTGGGATCATTTCATTGTGAATTTAATACAACTGCGCAATTTTATGAAAAGGAAAACGCTTATTTGAGGCGAAAGTCCAAATGTCCCTGAAGAATGTTCTAAGAAGTGCAACGTCATTTAAACGCCGGCATTGATATTTGTGTTTCTGTATTATTCAGGCAGCGAATTTCGCCACGAGTATGTACGGATCGGTAGAATTAAAGGAGTCACTTTGGTGTCGTGGGAAACTTAACACTCGCTTCCTTGGATATGTCGACAGTACCTGTTAACTATTTAAATAATGCACACGCAAAGCGCTCTATGGAAACATCAAAGGAACAAAAGACTTAAGACTACTGCGAAAGCACTATAGTTTTGGTTTACTTCCCGGAATTTTCTAAAGTGGCTCTTTAAACTTATTACGAAATGCTTCTCTGATTTTCCAAACAAATTTTACTGAATTTTGGAATAAACGTGTGTGTTTTCCGGAAGATATCAATACGCAAACTGCTTTTGCAGGGGACTACAGAAACATTGCTTTCAGGACGTTAACATGTGCAACCCAATGAACAATTCGTTGATTTATACTTTCTCTAACACGTATGTACATACAATGTGCATAGTAACTAGAGAATGTATTGTGTTCCACACAAAAATACGATGTCGATATTTCAGCTGAGCCATAGTTTTTGAGATCCTCTGAGTCCGAAAAAATACTTTATTAGATCCGTGTGTGTATTGTGTGTGTCTGTAGACAGACGAAAAGATCGCTGAAAACCAAACTTGGTATTTTTGTTTAGTATTATCTTCCAAGGATGCGACACGAAGATTTAAAAAAAAAAAAAAAAAAAATCCCCCACCACAAACTAACCTTTAATGGAAACATTTTTGATAATTTTGTTTTTCTCAAAAATAGCTCTGACAATGTTGTTTAATACCGTATATTAAAGATATTACATCACAAATAAAATGTATACTTGAATTTCCTGGTTAAACCGTAAGAGATGGACCAAAACTTAATACACAGAAAATGTAGATCCCGTTAAAACCTATCATTTATGCGTATACCATTTTCTTGTACAGTTGACCGTTTTTTAGATACTCCTTGTTATTGGTTTCAGTTTGAAACTACCTAACTTATCTCAAACAGAACCATGCAAAGAGGATCGAACCGCATTTGTTTCACATAGCGACCGTGTTTTAAAAGATTTGACTATCACTTTAGCCGAATCTATTCCCTTATTTCCCTTCTACTTCCAAAGAAGCAAGTAATAAGACCATTTCTGCTAATGTTTATCTCGATTAGTATGATGTAGATAAAAGAATATTTGGAACATTTTTTGGTAGTGTTTAACGCCCACATTTACTACTATGGCACCGCAGGCGATGACACTGATGATACATGGAACAAAGATGGAGCCCCGGTGGAATGTGTTGGCGGGAGACACCGGAGAACCCGTAGCAAACCCACCCTTGGGCCACTTTCTCCACCACAGATCTCACATGCGGTCGCTTGCGTCTAGATGAGAGGCGAATGGTCTGACCACTCGGCCACGACGCGGCTTCGTATTTGGAACAGCTGCAGAAAGTTATGTGAACGGAACACATCAGATGTTTTACTGTTACTTACAGTAAGTAGAGAACGTACTGTATCCCATACCACAATCCGAGACAAATTTCATGAAAATGCATGTTTTGCGGTTCCTTTAACCACAAAAAGCATCATTTTTAGAATAACTATGGGTGTGTGTGTGTGTTTGTGTGAGTATCCTCAAAAATGAGTCCGATAAACCCAAATTTGGTATTTAAGTACAGCTTCTTTCAAAGAAGTGATAGGAAGATTTTCAAGAAAATTCTCCCAAACCGAACTTTCCTTAATGCAGAAAACGTTTCTGATTTTTTTTTTTTCTTTACTGTCTCAAAAATGCCTCTAATAATTTTGATTAAATTACCACAGTATGACAATGCCGTCAGTTGTATGCAGTTGCGTGCGTAAACAAGAAGTACGGCGGGACTATAACCGGAACCTTCGGGATCGCGACTCTCGGTCCTTCTCGAATGGTCGGCTTCCAGAATTTGGCGTCATTTTATAGCTATAAAAGGAGGAGGGATTGCAGTGCAGTGGTTGTTCTGTTGCATTGTGAATTATACTGAGTCTTGACTTGAGTATTAGTGCGCAGTGGTGCGCGAGACATGGATGTCGTGCAGCTGTAAACTGTCTACGCGTCGCAACGTCGAGTAAATTATTTGCAGCAGGATTCAAAGACTGTATTTGTAAACCATTTTGAGTCAATAAAGACACTTGTTACAATACTTTAGGATATTTTTGAATATCCATATTTAAAATTTTCTGGGAATGCACAGTGAAGTCCGTTTCATTGAATCACTTTTGTATAATTGGTAAACCGTAAGAGATAGACAAAAAATATGCATATTGATAAATCATATAAATAGACAGTTTTAAGAGTTAACAGCTTTCGAAATGAAGTTTTTTTTTTTTTTTTTTTTAATGTTCAATATACTTTTGGAGTGGAAATGCGCTAATCATAATTAGTTTTGCTAGGCGTACAAGTATGCGGAAAATTCATTCCACCCAAAAATTCGATACCATATTTCACCAGAAATAAATGTTATGGGATCTCCTGAAAAAGGTACCCTGTGTATGTGTAATATGTATCTGTGCAAGTGTGTCCGTGAACAATACAACTCAAAAACGAAAAGTTAGGTAAATACCACACTTGGTATTTAACTTCAGTATTTTCCAAAGATATTACACGAAATTTTCAAGAAAGTCGTCCCACACCCAGGACCCTTTACATAGAGATTTGTCGAAACATCGATTTTCTAAAATATGGCTGCACCAATTTGGAACTAAAATACTATTGAATTTTCTGGGAATGGCCTGTGAAGTCCTCTTCATTTGGAAGGAACTTTGCATAATCTTGAAAACGTTAGCGTTAGATAGACGAAAACGCATAACACAAAAACGAAGAAATCCTCAAAATAACTTTTTGGTATAAGGCATTTCCCAGATATCCGTTATTAATAATTTGAACTGTTCAAATTGGTGACATTATTTTGAAGTCCTTTTGACATTCAGTTGTTTCTCGCCTTTGCATTAAGGCCAACACATAGCGTCCATCCAGTCCTTAAACACCGCCTGCGGTGCCATTAGTAGTTAAAGCGGGCGTTAAACACTACCAAAAAAAAAAAAAAAAGTCCTTAAACGTTTGACATCGCTATTCCCTTTGTATTTATAACAAAATGCGGAATGTAGCTATTTCTATAAAGATTTATCTGGATTTAAAAAAAAATGGACAGAAAAATAAGCTGGATAGCTTATATACCGTTAGTAAAGATAGAGGGTGGAAGAGTCATATGGATGTAATATATTAGACTGTTTTTCTTTGAGCTCTAGATTCGTTGTTAAAGTGTGCTTATATCTTTATTTTTTGCACGTATGTACAATGTATATATTAGGTAGAGAAGGTATTGCACTCCACCCAAAAATTCGATTTACATGTTTTGAGGACTTCTGATTCCAGAAAAGCATTTTTAGAAAAAGGGCAGTGAGTGAGTGTGTGTGTGGGGGGGGGGGAGTCAGCATAGCTCAAAAACGAAACGTTGGTGAAACACCAAAATTTCAAGGACGTGACACAAAAAGTTTTCAGCAAAATTCCCCCACCTCAAACATACATGGAATATTTTTCGAAATGTTCGATTTTCTAAAAAGTGGCTCTAACAATTTTGATTAAAATGCCTTATATTAAAAGTGATCACATGGCAAATAAAATGTATATTCTGCATTTTCTTGGGAATAACCCCTAAAGTTTTTTCATTCTGAATGATGTTTGCATAGCTGAGATAGACACAAAAGCTCACTACACAAAAAAAGGAGATCTCGTTGAAATACATATTTTATTTATACGTTGTTTTCGTAGAGCTAACGATTTCAGAGATATTTCCTGTTATTGGTTTCAATTTCAAGATACTTAAAACGTTTCCCAAAAGGAAGCATTCACCCATTTCATATCTCTTTTGTTTTACTTCTGGCCATGAAAAGAGAACCTAATTTCAATAACAATCGCATGGCGACGGCTATTAAAAAGACTTGACTGTCGCTTTGGCCTAAAATAGCCTTATTTCCCTTATACTTATCTATAAGGAATTAAATAATAAGACAATTTCTGGTAATGTTTATCTTGATCAACATCATGTAGATAAAAGAACAATCTTCAGTAAGAATAGTTTATTTGCAGAACAGATAGAGAAATCATGTGAATGGAACACCATTTTTTACTTTCTACACGCGTACTATGTATATGTATATAGAGAAGGTATTGCATTCCACCCAAAAATCCGATACCTATATTTCACCGGAAATAGGCGTTTAAGGGTCCCCTGTATCCCCCCAAAAAATATTTTTTCTAGAAAAAGGTTCTGTGTATGTGAACACGATAACTCGAAAACGAAAAATCAGTAAATTACAAAACTTACTATATAAGTTTAGTATCTTCCTAGAATGCGGCACGAAGGTATTGAGAAAAATCCCCGCCATCCCGAAGTACCCTATAGTGGAAAAATCTTGGAAAAATTTTGGAAAAATGTGATTTGCTCAAAAATGGTCTAACGATTTTGATTAGAATACCGTATGTTAAAGACATTTATACGCAAAATAAAACGTATATCTTGAATTTTCAGGGAATAGCCACTGACGACGTCTTTATTACGGATGAATTTTGCTGGATTTTTCAAAACTAGTAAACCGCAAGAGTTAGACATAAACTTACCACACAAAAAATGTAGATCGCGTTAAAACACCCAATTTATGTAATATTTTTTTTTTTCGTAGAGCTGATCACTTTTGGGTTATTGCTTGTTATTTGTTTCAGTTTTAAATTACTTGAAAATTTTCACATACGGGAATTTGTGAACTCTAGGCAATGCATAGAAACGGATTTTATCCGCATGGCAACAACTTTTAATGTCGTTTTAACTTAGTGAATTCCCTTATTTTCTTTCTGCTTACAAGAAAGCATTTCTGCAAACATTTATCTCGATTAGAAAGTAGTAGATACAAGTTTAAGCTTTAAACAATAATTTGTTAATGAGATATAGAGAAAGTCATGTGAATGGAACACATTATTTTATATACATATACATATATATATATATATATATATATATATATATATATGTATATATATAAAAGCAACATGTTTTTTTCAACAGTTGCCGGTCCGCATGGCCACGCTCGCTAAAGCGCCTCGCTTTGGTGCTTCGCGGCGCAGAGGGATCCTGGGTTCAATTCCCGCCTTGGGCATGGGTGTTTGTATGTTTGTGAATATGTACATGTATGTGTAAATGTTATAAAACAGAAAAAAAAGAAAAATAAAGGAAATTTAGGTAAATGAAGTTTCCATAAAATCGTAATTTTCAAAGTGTTGCATTTCTGACACGTCCGACATTACCTAGCTAATGTTTTTCCGTCCATGACCTATGCTACGCTACACAGTAGCGAGGTCACACTTATGGCAACAGTGCGTTGCACCGAGATTATGTTAATGTATGCAGAAGTAAACTGCAAAGTTGGAGAGGCAGCTAAAAGTTTATGATGTTAAATTTCTGGCAAAATGTATGCAGGTCGTGTTTGATCATACCGTGAAGTGGTATTTTCATGAGATGAAGGGGTCACTGGACATTTTTAGAAATTCAAACAAATATTACTTTTAACAAAAATTAAATGAATTTATTGGTTTTCAAAACACTCCCCTTTAACATCAAGTCCTTTTTTTGCATTAGATGAAACCAGTCCTTGAAGAAATGATCCCACCCACTCTTCCTGAGATACTTTAAAAATCAGGGTTTTATAATGATCCATGCTTCATCGATGACGAAAAACTAAGTCTAAGCCTTTTATCTTTAATCTTTGGAAACAAAAAGAAATCATATAATACTAAGTCAGGGTTGTTTGGTGGAGCGTCCATTATGCTGCTCTTTAGGGCAGATACTCAGTCGTAAGTTTTTCTGTATGCGACATGCGTTGTCACTATGCAAAAATATTTTTTGTTTTGCACGTTTTTCAAAAGTATTTTAAAACTTCGCAGTAACAATAGACAGTAACGATACTACCTTCTAATCTTATAGTAGCAATATAGCCAGGTTTAAAAAAAAAAAAAAAAAACAGTAACCACCTTGATACCAGCATTGCAATTCGTCGATCTTCTGTTGACTTAAGTTATGTTCGAAAGATCCATTTGGGACAGTTAAAATTCTCTTTTCAAGGTCACAACATAAATCCAGATTCATTACCAGTAACGATATTCCAAACCAAATCTGAAGTGCCGCCTTGGAATTTTTCCAGAGTTTTTCTGCTTTTCTGCACCAATTAATGCGGTGTTGTTTTTGATCAGGAGTCAGTTTATGTGGAATCCGTAGGCAAAATTTTTTTCTCGCACTTAAATGTTGATGTAAAATGTTTTGGATTTCACGCATACCAATATCCAATTACATATTCATAATATGTGATTCGATATTGTTCAATCATTACTCGAACAGCGGCAATATTTTCATCAATAATAGCAGTGTCTCCTCCTCCGTGGTATAGGGGTACAAATTAGCCTCTAGTTCCTAAGGTCGCGAGTTCAACCCCGGCGGGTGGCGATAGATTTTTTAACGTAAAAATCCTTAGCGTGGCTTCCTTCGAAACGGAAGTAAAGCAATTGGTGCTCTATCGTAAATTTATGGCCCGTAAAAGAACCTCAAGCCACTAAACAGGTGGCTGAGCAAAATTAAGCGGTGCCCGCCTCGATAGTGTCGGGGTAGCATATCTGCCTCACACCCAACAGTTCGAGAGTTCAAATCTCGCTTAAGGTGAGTTACACGGACAAGGTTTTTTTCGGGGTTTTCCCTTATCCCCAGAAGATGAATGTCGAGTAACTTAAGCTCCATTGACCCTGAAATCATTTTAGCATCATTTCACCATCCGCTACGAGCAACCAGATTAAGGGACGTTAAGTAAATAAAATGGTCTTTCATGTTCAATATAGAATGGGAAACCAAATTTAAGTAACAACCATTCTTGGGCGTCCTTACTAAATTCATAACTAAGAAAGAAGAAGAAAAAAAATGTTTTGATTTCTCTGTAACAATTATAATTTGCTGCTTTAGACAGGACTTCTTCACCAAATTATGCTACGCCGATATTCTCTTTGTTTAGGTGTTAATGATGATTTAAAACTATAAAAGATCACAGCTCGGAAATGTTCTCTAGTCAAATTCATTTTTGAGTGAACACAAAATCCTTAAATGATGATAATTAACAAATTATTACAGCAAATCTAACAAACTCCAGGTCAATCAATTCGCAAAGCATTAGAAAGTGGCTGTAAGAAATACATTTCATTTACTTTTAGCATTCTAAACTGGTAATCTCCATGAAATGGACGGACATTTTGTTATGCGGCACCACTGATGACAGAGTGATTCGTGTGATACGTTTTCAAAAATATGTGATGTCGAGTTAATTACTAAGAGCTATCTAAAGTGATCGGTGTCTCATGTACCGTAGAAAATGAAGAGTGAAAAAAAAAAAAAGTGTTTCAAGTTATTAAAAACTTCCATCAAGGAAAACAGATCAAAGCAGAACCGGATGAAGTTCACGGTCACTGCTCCGTCATTTAAGACCGTTTATTTCTGGATCAATGGGTTTAACACTGGTTGAAGAAATATCGAAGATATAGCAGCCTCCAGTCTCCAATTTTGCCACCACAAAGGAAATCACAAAATCGTAGTATAAGTGCAACTGCGTGAGATAGCGGAGACTGTAAACACTGAAATAAGCACACAATGTCCTGCATTAAAATTAGAATTGAAAAAAACTGTGTATACGTTGGAAGCTATGATGGATTGTTAATCAAAATTGCACACTCGGAAGACAGTGTCTGGAGATTAGAAATAGGTCCATGAGAGCACGCCAAAGAAGGCGAGGTCTGCTTTGTCGGCTAGAAAGATGTTGGCCAGTGTTTCTTGGGATTTCTGGATATAATTATTATAGATTACTTGCAATGAGGCACAACTATAACTAAATAATATTTTACTTCGTTGTGGGATAGTTTGAAACACACATTGGATGCAAATTACCAAGATTGACACAAACAAACATCCCCTTTCAGCAGGATAATGCTCCAACCCACACAGCAGGAATCACAATGGACAAAGTGTATGAAGTGGGATCAATTTAATCCACCCTGTTCTCCAGATTTAACCATATATACTTCGTGTATCCAAACTTCAAAATTTGGCTCGGCTCATCAAACTAAGAAGTGATCATTCCCGTAAATACCCAAGGTCGTGGGTTCAAACCCGGCGGACAACGATGGATTTTTTCGGGCGTAAAAATCCTTAGCATGGCTTCCTCCGGAAGGGAAAAAAGCCGTAGGTTACGGGCACGTAAAAGAACCTCAAGCCTAATAAAAGGGCTTCTAAGCAAAATTAAGCGTTCTTTCACGCAGGGACGTAGAATCCACATCAGTTAAAGAGCGTCCATAAATTAAAAAACTAAATTTTCCATTTTTCCTCAAACAACTATTTTGCACAGTTTAACGAATCCTATTTTTTCAAAGTGATGAAAAAATTCTGGGCTCACTGTAGTTCATGTGTATAGATATCAATGAAGACTAGGCTGAGAAATAAAGGAAGAAAGTTATGGGGAAAAAAATCTTATATTTTTACCAAAGTTTTTGATCGACCCCTCGAATTCTCGATGCAGAAACATACCAAGAAAGTTAACATCTGGAAAGGACTATTTGTTTGCCTGCTTATAAGTTACCAAGGAATTGTTTACGAACATACTTAGCGATGCAGTTAATGACCTTAAAATTATGAACCTGAGCAGTATGACACTACCGTACGACTGACTTATTTTTACTCTTCCAGAAAAAATTAAATACTAATGGTAATGATGAATATGAATGAATGAAAATGACTGCATGCTATTGATTGTGTACAGCACAATACACAGAAGTTTCGTGATATTCAAAAATAAATAGCTCTTAATGCATTGTTGACAAGGAAAGAAAATAACATGAGTCGAAATCATCAGCAACTAAGCATGTTGCAATCCACTTAGTATGTTAAACAAACATACTTTCCTATTCCCTGCACCTCATGTACTTATTCAAAGCTGAAGAATAGTACTTTATCATAAATAATATCACGAGTGTTTTCATCTTGTCGATAATTCACGACCGGAGCGAAGCGACGAAAGTGAGTTGTTCTAAGAGATGAAAACATGAGTTGTATTTGATAAGACAATTCAGTGAAATAGACTATTCATAATTTATAATACATAGGAACGGAGATTTTATCGCATTATGATTGTAATACTTATATTGGTTCTGAAATCGTAGATGACGCATTCAACCAGTTTATTTACCGATTTTTTTTTTTCCTTTCCTTGCTGCCTCATAATACAGAATTAAACAAACGAACGTCAGGTGCGACAAGATTTCAAAGAAATGAACATCAAGCTACGATGAGATTTTTGACAATACCATTCCAGTCAGTGACCGCGCTTTAATATTTGAGCTAAATTGTCGATTGAAATTAAGTTTTTTTATTTATAGATCCTCTTTAACTGCTACGGCTCTTTGCGTCCCCTCCTATTTTGTGCGTGAAATACCCTTTAATTTTACTCAGAGGCCTCTTTAGCAGACTTGAGGTTTTTTACGTGCAGTAGATCTACGACATAGGATCACCGGTTTACTTCCCTTCCGAAGAACGCCGTTCGAAGGATTTTATGCCCGAAAAAAAACATCGTCCTGTGTCGGGTTTGAACCCGCGACCTTGTAGAGATAACCACTAGCATTAGACCTCGGAGGATGATGTACTTTGCCGACCCTACATTATTAACAATAAAAGTAATTACAACTGATGATTCTGTAATAAAAATCGACAAGGAAAAATGTTTAAATTCCTAGAAAGTAAAATATAGCAGTAGATCGATCGCTAAAATGCAATTTCGGTTGATCTACCAAAAAACCGTAGGGTCAGCAGCACTGTCGGCCAGTGACCGGGGTTAAAAGTAGCGCTGGTTCATCTCGGCCTCAATATAATGTCATTCTGGTATGGTTAGTGGCATCGTCCTTGCTAGTCGCATCATCTTCCGGGTCTGGTCGCCCTTCCGGTTTTCCTCTATCCCGTACTCCCAGGTTACGTATGCCACAAAGGACCTGGAATGACCTAAGTGCAGTGCTGAAACCCTTTACCTCTGACGAATCCTAATTCCGAAAATGTCTTTTCAACAATTTCAAAGTGTCTTAAAGTCTACTGGTTCAAAACTAGAAATCACAATAGTACAACTATACCAGTAGCAGATGAAGTGGATTTTGTAAAGCGTGGTGTTTTCAGTTTATATAATTTCACATCGGGAGATAAAAAATATCTGTTTGTTCCATTCCCATTACTTTCTCTACATTTCTGTAACAAATTATAGTTAAACAGCTTCTGTTTATTTATGCTAATCGAGATAAATATGAACGGAAATGGTCTTATTACTTGCTTTCTTGTAATTAGAAAGTACGAGTAAATAAGGGAATATACTAGGTTAAAACGACAATCAAATTATTTAAAAGTGGTTGCTATGGGATTGATATCCATAGGAGAAAAGTTTTTAGTATTTTAAAACTGAAACCAATATTAAAACCTTTTATTTGTTATGTAAATAACTTTAATATACATGTTAATCAAAATTGTTTCTGAAATCATTTTCAGAAAAATAAACTTTTCGAATTTTTTTCTAAGTAAAGGGTAATTGGGGGTGGGGAGATTTTTTGAAAATCTTCGTGTCGCATCCTTGGAAGATACTGAACTTAAATACCAACTTGATATTCAACTTAATTTTAGTTTTTGAGATATGCTGTTCACACACACGAACATTTTTCTTAAAAGCTTTATTCGTTTATTTATTTATTTATTCAGGAGGTCTCAAAATATGTATTTCCGGTGAAATCTCGGTATCGAATTTTTGGGTGTATAAGAATGATCTTTTAAAAGTAAATGTTTCGTTTGGTTTATCTGCGCTTCATCTTCGTTGGTATCAAATTTGTAACTGCTTGTCAGTTTTATTCGCTAGTAAAGGTACATTAACACTAACAGCGAGAATACTATTCTGCGTAGTCTGTCATTTATGTGTATCATAAATTTTTCATAATAGGTGGTCGAAATTTTAACTGTTACATCATTATGCCTTCTTGTAATTATTTCTTTGCATTTAAGTTCTAGACGATGGCGTAAAATTTATTCATTGTTATGCATTGAAAAAAACACACACGCACCCCTCCACACTCCCGCCCTCCCACCCACACCTACACACACACACACACACACACACACACACACGCGCGCGCGCGCGCGCTGCTCCTGCCCAACTAGCAGGGAATAATGGTTGGTATATTGCCAGCGTTTACCCGAGAGCCAAGATCAAGCTATTTACTTTGTAACTGACCTGTATTATGCTGCTTCTCTTGGCAAAGGGCGCGGCCGCAGAGTTTTCAGAATTATTATCTACATTTAGACAAATGCCTTGAGGTGGAATAAAGCCTAACAGTTTCCTATTTTTATTAGGTGATTTTTTTTAATTTTCAGCGAATTCTAATCGTAGTTTAAAGGTTGATCAAAATTGTTACACAGTTTTTATCAAGAATAAACATCACCAATTTTTTTTTTTATTTTTTTAATTTCTCTAGTATGCATATCAATGTACATAGTGGATATAGAACGTATTGAATTCCACCCAAAAATGCCGAGATTTCACCGGAAATCCATGTTTTATGGTCCTCTGAATAAAAAAATAGCATTTTAGAAAAAAAGATCTGTGGGCAGCGTAACTAAAAGCGAAATGTCGATTAAATACAAACTTTAGACAAAACTTCTGCAAAAAAACGTAGTTTTTGTTGAAACACACAACTTATATCATATACATTTTTGTTGAAGAATTAACCGTTTCTGAGACAATCGGTGTTATTGGTTTCATTTTAAGCTAAACTTTCTCAAACGTGAAGCCATCTTTCTTTTCGCCTCTCTTTTGTTTACTCCTAGCAAGCAAAGAGAACAGAATTTGAGCTGTTTCATAAAGCGACCGGCTCATAAAAGATTTGACTATCGCTTTAGCCTATTGCATTCCCCGATTTCTCTTCTACTTACAAAGAAGCAAGTAATAAGACCAATTCTGCTAATGCTTATTCGGATTAGCATGATGTAAACAAGAGAACAATCTTATATAAGAAAGTTTTCATTGCCAAACAGCTAGAGAAAGTCATGTGAATGGAATACATTCGATGTTTTTTAAGTAACGCCCTTCATTTCGGACGATGAAGGAATGCAAAGGGTAATGTGATACTCAAAGAGCTCGGAGCCCATGGTGCTTAGGGTTATCCAAATTCATCTTTTCAGGATAAGGCAAGATCCCAGAGGGAGGGGGAGGGAGAGAGAGAGAGAGAGAGAGAGAGAGAGAGAAACATCCGGGTAACTTACCTTAACTGAGATTCGAACTGGGGACGTCTTGAATGTGAGAAGACAAGCTACCACCACACCACAGAGGCGGACAAGTAAATTATTGTTGTTACTGATGAGACTATGGTTTATGTTGCGTATCTAAACAGAAGCGAAAGTAATAATAGTTTATATTAAGCGCATGCAGTGTTTGCCATCAAGTGATAAATTGTAATACAGGAGGAAAGTTACATAAGAAACTTTTAACCACAAAAAGAGTGCGGGGATTGTAAAATAGAATTTTTGAAATGAAATATAACAGTTTAAGCTCATAAATATGACTAACAACAAAGAAAACTCTTCAGTTGTTTAGTCCTACACTGAGATTTTCGCCTTCTCCGAATGCCCAGACTGCATAAAGTGACAAGTTGACTCCTAAATGTTTCACAACGTAACAAACAGCATTTTAGTACCTTCATAAAACTGTTTACTGGGCAGGTAAAGTGTCAAACTTTCTGATATCTGACACAATTGTACCCACTCGGTAATAAAACGAAGCCGCAAAGTGCTCAATCAAGGAAATCACGTGAGAGCAAGCGCATTTATTTGACCTTCAAAGTATTTGTGGGTAATCGAGGCTACGGCTTTTACTCTGAGGTAAATAAATCACCTTAGAATTAATTATGTATGGTTAGAGACAATGTTCTACAAATTCTAAGCCAACGTCAGCAAACTAACCGATCTGTGACACGAGAGAACAAGTCTCCTTTGCTTCCGGTACAGAGAAAGGAACTCACTGAGCATGTACAAGTACAGAAAAAATGTTTACTGATAGAAAAACAAAAGCGGGGCAAGGAGAATCCACGCTAATCTTTGTAAACAGTAATTACTAGAATTCGGACTTCATTTTCTTCCTCCTCATTGCCTTGAGATCTAATGCACGTGTCTGTGCATGGGCTTCACCCCAGTGTAACGTCACGTCCATTCCTCCAGTCTAGTTACACAGCAACAGGCAAGGCATTCATTGTCAACGGCTACAGAAATCTGTCATCCGTTTTCAGTGTAAGAGGGACAGTCTTATGAAGTAAACACACACAAGCAGTGTTGCCAGATTGGGGCGAAAAGTCGCGGTTTGGTACTAAAAGATGGATTTTCCGACCGATTTTCAATTTAGGCGATTTGCGAATTTTTGGGCTACTTCTGAAATCACGAAAATGATTTAAATGTATTCCTTGAAAAGTATATTATACATTGTTTTACAAATTAAGTAATATATTAATGAGTAGAGTAATGGTATGTTCGTTAAGTCACTACTGCTATTAAAAAGGTGTAAAATACCTGCATACACAGAAGAAAAATTAGCTGCTATACTATTTTCCTTGTTATCTTTCCATTGTTACGTCGCTATTAATGCAGTCGCACCGAGTTCAAGAGAACTGTTTGAATCAAATGCACCAGTTGAATGCAAATATATTTTAATATTACATGCATATATATATATATATATATATATATATATATATATATATATATATATATACAGAGAGAGAGAGAGAGAGAGAGAGAGAGAGAGAGATTTGAGTAAAAAAAGTATTAGTAATAGGTAAGTAGTAATGTAATAAACTTTTAACAAGAGTTTCTTTCCTGCTTTGCGAAGTGTCCCGGGTTCGATTCCCGACTGGGGGTGGGAAATTTTCTCTAGCCGATTAAAATTCCCTATCCTCTTCACAGTGTGGAAATATTGATGGGAATGGTGTAATCTAATGAATAAAATTCAAAGAAAAACAGAAATAAACTATTACACTACACGAGGTAAGACCATTGCCGTTAAGCAGATTGTTCCAAAGAGAAATCCTGCAGATATGACTTTGAAATTGTGAACTTAAAATAAACAAACAAATGACTTGAATGGGTTTCTTATGATATAACTTTTTGTTTTTTATTGTAGAGTTTGCAACTAAGAGCCCAATGGTCTGACTGTAAGAAATATTATGTAAAAAACACAAACAAAATTCTAAACCAAATCTTAGACATTTTCAACCCCCCTCCTAAGAAAATTTGAATGTGAAATTGGGCGATTTCAATATGATTTTTGAGATTTTTAAAATAATTCTGGCGATATTTTGTGAAAGAATCTGGCAACCGTACACACAAGTTGATGGAATATATGGACGCGTGTGAAGAGGAATAAATACTTTCGCGATGCATATCTTATACAGTTTAACGCCCAAAGAAGGATTTTCATACATATGGAAGCGTAAATATTCCTCGAACAATATGAGTGCACTTGGGTGTTTGCCCGATGTTTGTTGTCACTCTCAAGCTATGGTATCCCGTTACAATTCCCAACGTTCTTCCCTGTTCAGCACTCTTCATAACCTTTCCGACCCTTTTTCTGCCAGCATCAGCACTATATTACAACCTTGCAAATATCAGTGTACCATGCAATAACAAAGTTAATTAAAGACTGTAATTTAAACACATAACCTTCCTTATTGCGTTAATTTCCTTCCCTATCCTAATGGCCAAATAGTTTACACCTGAAGGTAGGGAAAAAAAAAAAAAAAAAAAAAAATCTGATGTGTACCATTCACATGACTTTCTCCATATCCCTGCAACAAATAATTCTTAAAAAGCTTATACTTCTCTTTACTTGATGCTAATCAGAAAAAAATTAGCAGAAATAGTCTTATTACTCGCTTCCTTGTAAGTAGAAGCGAAATAAGAGACAACCGTAGGTTAAAGTGATAGTCAAAAGTTGGTTGCTATATCAATGAAGTTCTTTTGTTTATATGGATAGGAGTTGACAAGTTCCAGTATGAGAAAAATATACGTTTTTCATAGCAGAAACCAAAAATAAGGAATGTCACAAAAACGACGAACTCCACGAAAAAAAATGTATATAACATAAATTGTGTGTTTTAATGTGCTCTACATTTTTTGTGCAGTAAGTTTTTGTCCATCTCTTACGGTTTAGCAGTTATTCAAAATTTAGTAAAATTCATCCAGAATAAACTACTCTTCAGAGGCTATTCCCAGAAAATTCAATATATATTTTTCATTTGTCAGGTAAATATGTTTAACATCCGAAATTTTAATCAAAATCGTTAGAGCCATTTTTGAGAAAATCAAAATTTTCGAAAAAAGTTCCATGTAAAGGGTAGTTGGGGGTGGGGTATTTTTCTCAAAATCTTCGTGTCGCATCCCTGGAAGATACTAAACTTAAAATACCAGTTTGGTATTTTACCGACTTTTCGTTTTTGAGTTATCGTGTTCACAGACTCACGGACACACGGCCACACACACACACACACACACACACACACACACACACACACGGACCCTTTTGTGAAAATGCTTTTTTTGGATATTGGGGACCCTAAAACATATATTTCCGGTGAAATCTCGGTATCGAATTTTTGGTGGAGTGCAATACTTTCTCTATACACTATGTACATAGTGCGTATGGAGAAAGTAAAAAAGGGGGGGGAAGCGAGGGGACTGAAGAGAAGGGACAGTGGCAATTACAGTTGCACAATGAAAACGTTACTAACCTACTGATGTCTTCAAATTGGATTTCTTGGAAGCAGCATATCTGCGTATATTTCCTATATCTGACTGTACTTCTGATGCTACATCCACTTATTTCATAACGGTATAATTGCTCTTACTTCCGAACGCATTCATAGCGTGATCGAGTTGTACGTGAATTATAAAAGAAAACGTATTGTTTATGTTCTATTAAAATGTGCATTAATGTTTTTACTTTCTCTATACGTACTATGTACATAATGCATAGAGAAGGTGTTGCATTGTACCCAAAAATTCGATACCGAGATTTCAGCGTAAATACATGCTTTGAGACCACCTGAATCCAAAAGAAGCATTTTAAAAAAAATATGATGTGTACCATTCACATCACTTTCTCCATATCCCTGCAACAAATAATTCTTAAAAAGCTTATACTTCTCTTTACTTTATGCTAATCAGAAAAAATTAGCAGAAATAGTCTTATTACTCGCTTCCTTGTAAGTAGAAGCGAAATAAGGGACAACCGTAGGTTAAAGTGATAGTCAAAAGCTGGTTGCTATGTCAATGAAGTTCCTTTGTTTATATGGATAGGAGTTGACAAGTTCCTGTATGAGAAAAGTATGCGTTTTTCATAGCAGAAACCAAAAATAAGGAATGTCACAAAAACGACGAACTCCACGAAAAAAAAAATGTATATAACATAAATTGTGTGTTTTAATGTGCTCTACATTTTTTGTGTAGTAAGTTTTTGTCCATCTCTTACGGTTTAGCAGTTATTCAAAATTTAGTAAAATTCATCCAGAATAAACTACTCTTCAGAGGCTATTCCCAAAAAATTCAAGATATGCATTTTATTTGTCAGGTAAATATGTTTAATATCCGAAATTTTAATCAAAATCGTTAGAGCCATTTTTGAGAAAATCAAAACGTTCGAAAAAAGTTCCATGTAAAGGGTAGTTGGGGGTGGGGGGATTTTTCTCAAAATCTTCGTGTCACATCCCTGGAAGATACTAAACTTAAATACCAAGTTTGGTATTTTACCGACTTTTCGTTTTTTTTGAGTTATCGTGTTCACAGACACACACACACACACACATACACACACACACATACGGACCTTTTTGTGAAAATGCTTTTTTTGGATATTGGGGACCCTAAAACATATATTTCCGGTGAAATCTCAGTATCGAATTTTTGGTGGAGTGCAATACTTTCTCTATACACTATGTACATAGTGCGTATGGAGAAAGTAAAAATGTCTGTGTGTGCCTGTGGGCAGCATAGCTCAAAAACGAAAAGACCTTGCATTACATATCTTCCAAGGATGCGACACGAAGATTTTCGAGAAAATCCCCCCAACCCCAACTACCCTTCACATGGAAAATGTTTCGAAAATTATGATTTTCTAAAAACTGGCTCTAACGATTTTGATTAAAATATCGTATATTAAAGATATATACTTGCCAAATAATATGTATATCTTGAATTTTCTGGTAATAGCCTCTGAAGACTACTTTATTCTGGATGAATTTTACGGAATTTTGTGTAACTGGTAAACCGTAAGAGATAGACAAAAACTTACCACACAGAAAATGTAGAGCACATTAAAACACACAATTTATGTTATGTACATTTTTTTCGTGGAGTTGATGGTTTTTTAGATACTCCTTGTTTTTGGTTTCAGCTTTAAAACTTATAATTTTTTTAGTTGTATTCATCTGCCATTAAGAAAGTTATATATGAAGGCGAGAATTTGTACCACCTTTTCTCTGAATATCGTGTCATAGGTGTTCTCTATATCAAGACTAAGTCGATGTATTGTTGTGATTAGTTGAATGTGTCCATCATTTCTGATTCTAGTGTTATTAGGCAGTTCATTGGGGAATGATATTGTCGGAAACCATCTTGTATAGGGGTAAAAAACATCATGTTTTCCAGTGTCCAAAGCAGTCTGCTATCCACAATTTTTTCTAGTAGTTTACTCATTGTGCAACTAGGGTTATAGGACGATACCTTTAGGTATAGCTATTATGTACGGTTTTTTCCATCTTGTAGGAAATACTTGTGTCCATATATAATTGAACAATTTTTGTAGGTACAATAAGCCATTGTTAGGTAGTTGTTTTAGCATCATGTAAGGGATATTGTCCGGTCCTGGGGTGTAAGGGGTTTCTTGTATCTCAGTTATACTGATTTACACATTTTAAACTTGGTCATTTATTTTGGTCGCTCTTCTTAAATTTGATTTAACCTGTTTTGTAGCATCCTGAAGCTTTATAAAATCTTCTCCGTAATGTCTGTCATTTGAAATTTCAGCAAAAGATTTGCAAAAACTATCGGATATTTGTTTAGGGTCGCTGGTTAATTCATTTGTGGTTTTCTCCCATAGATAAGATATGGATAGTTTATTATTATTTCCATTTATTTTCATTATTTTGTTCCAAATAGTGTTTGGAGGAGTTTTGTGATTCATTGAGGATATAAATCCGATCCAGGAAACTCTTTTACTTTCTTTTATAACGTGAGGATTCTTAGCTCTAAATTCTTGGAATTGTATCTTATTTTCCATTGTTGGATGCTTCTTAAATTTGAAATAATGAATGTTTTTGTTTTTATTGGCATATTGCAGTTTTCATTCCATCAAGGGTCTGTTTGGTTCCGTATCTTCATAGTTTTGGTTTTGGGTATGTTAATTTCTGCACATTTAAGTATTACTTTAGTGAAGTCTTAAACGACGTCATCAATGTTTACACAGATACAATCTTCGAATTGATTTAAGGAGACTACGGCAATGTCTATTGATTTTTCATATTTAGGCCAGTTAGCTTGATTTATTTTACATCTTGGGGATGTTGTAGAACATAGTGAGTTGTTCCTATTGAGTGCATCAATTGTAATGGCAAAATGATCACTTCCATATAATACAGGGTTAACTGACCAAATCAATAGTACTGAAAGATCCATGAGCTAAGTCAAACCTTGTGGATTGGGATGTATTAATAATAATTAGGTCATTTTCCCGTTCTATGCCTCTATTATTTTACCCTTTTGATTAGTGGATTTAGGTCCCCATATTATGCTGTGGCTATTTAAGTCTCCCAACAATATGAATGGTGGAGGAAGTTGGTTTAAGAGTAATTGAAGTTCATTAATATCTAAATTCATGCTGTTAGGTAAATATGTGTTGCATATGGATATAGGATTTGGTAATAAAATAATCAATGTTATCGCTTCCATTGTTGTATTCAATTTAATTTCTTAATGGGAAATTATCTCTAATAAAAGTGATTACACCTCCACTAGCGCGACCCGCAATAACTCTGTTTTTATGATAAGCAGAGTAATGCCTAATATTTGGGGTAAAATTACTTTTAAAGTTAGTTTCTTGTAAGCATGTTATTTTGGGTCTATATTTATTGATAAGAATATTAAAATATTCTATTTTTGCACAGTATCCTTGGATATTCCATTGGAAAAGTCCACTTCCCATTATATCTAGATTGTAGTATGGGAAGGAATTTCAGCAGGGGCTGATGGTTTACTGTTAGATTTCTGTATATCATAAAGCAGTTTCTTTTCTATGCGAGTGAATCGATTCTTGAGCGATTTGTTGTTAAGTAAGGAATGAATTCTTTTAATGGTGTCTAAACGGCCGTGTAAACCTTCCGTGTAGTTCAGTGCTACCGATACTACATGAGGTACACCTAGTGTTTTCCAAAAAAACTTTTTAATTGGTCATAGTTCAAAATTTAGTTCTTGTGGGAGTTATTGTTTCTTGGATTGTTGACAATCAATGTCAGTGTGTCGATTTTCTTGATTTTTTTTTTTTTTTGAATATGTTTGGTTTTTAAATTCTTGTCTTGAAAAGTTGCTTCTTCATTGCATTGTAATGATGAATCAGAAAATTCTTGTTCTTCATCATATTGATGCTCTGTGATTTTACTGGATGTTGACAATGGGCGTTTCAAAGCAAGGCTCTTGTGGTCTATTGGCGTAGTACTTTCTACAGAAGGAAGTTCTTCTTTAAGGTTATGTTTTATTGTATTAACACATCTTTGTGTTGTTCCGAGCCCCAAAATAGTAGTTCATAATACTCTATATCGCTTGGTGAGAATAATAATATAAGGGATCTATATTAAGATGGCAACGAGCATGTGTGTGGGTGTGTGTGGGTGTTTGATTAGTTTAATCTCAAAAACACTGAACCACTGAAAAGCCTCACTCTTCAGCTGGATAAAATTAAACATACAGCAAGGGAAACGAATCATGATAAGCATACAATACCAATGCCAAAATATTTTAATAACTTTCATGTAAGAAAATGCGGATTTACTTCCTTTGTACTTATGGTATAATCAACTTTGTAAGCATGACATGCTAAATAATTGTATAAAGAAAGAAAATTGCCAATATTAGAAATCAGTAAACTAATGTTTTTAACTAACAAAATTGTATGTCTTTTCCAAGGAGTTAACTTGGTGACCTGGAATCTGAATCTACAAATCCACCAGCTTTACCTCTATTTCTGCATTTTAAGAGACGACACTTGCATAGCTATTATGTTACTAAATGAGTATTTATTTATTTATCCTGGTTGGAATCAAGGCCATAAGACCTACCCTTCCACTGTATACCAGGCAATACATTAAATGCAATACAGCAGTGATATAATAGATAAAGAGCAAAAATACAATTCTATACAAGTTAAAAACAAATATAAAAAGGTGCAACAAGTATACTGAAATTAAAGTAAAAAAAAGGTGTTAACAAAATTATTTTAAGTGGAATATTCATGTAGGTTGAAACGCATATTAGTCATATTTACAATTGAAATGCATATTACTTGCCAGAACATAAAATATTAGTAACAGTAAATGAAAGTAGTAATGTATTTATCATATTAATAGAGCATCAGATTAGGTTTGATTATAAATGTTGTCCTAATTTTCTTCTTGAACAGTATAACGTTCCGGCAGTCCCTTACGTCTTCAAGTAGAGAATTCCAAAGACGAACTAAATCTATTGTAAATGATGATGAATAAAGTATGGGACCAAAGAGACAGTACAAAGGTTTAAACTTTCACCTAGTGTTATTATTAAGATCGCAGAAGAGGTAATGTTTGAGAGATTGAGAGTTAACGCGCTATGGAGATCGATGATATCAGAGATAGGGGCGGGGTCGCAGCACTTACTGTGCGTTCACAATTGATAAGACCTCAGTTGCTATGTTTTGTGTTCTCTGTTCAAAAACTAGTTCTCAGAGCATGTTTTTCTTCCCTCTACAGGTAATTCTGCAGTGAACTTCAGTCTTTACATACTCCAAATTACTCCGCCATTCCGCCCAATGATTGTTCTACGTCAAAAGCTATTTCCAAATCTTGAAAGATTGTCGGCGGGAGATTGCATCGATGTTTCACACACCTTTGCGGAAATATAAGGACATTTTTCATTCGTTATTAAGGATAGTAGGGTTCAAACGAATCACGAAAGGAGTAAAAATCATGATAAAAATTACGCAATGATTTGTCTTGTTTGTTAGTTTTTTTTACTTTCTCTATACTCACTATGTACATAGTGTATAGAGAATGTATTGCACTCCACCAAAAAATTCGATACCGAGATTTCACCGGAAATATATGTTTTAGGGTCACCTGTATCAAAAAAAAGTATTTTCAGAAAAAGGTCCGTGTGTGTGTCTGTGTGTCTGTGAACACAATAACTCAAAAACGAAAAGTCGGTAAAATACCAAACTTGGTATTTAAGTTTAGTATCTTCCAGGGATGCGACACGAAGATTTTGAGAAAAATCCCCCCACCCCAAACTACCCTTTATATGGAACATTTTTCGAAAATTTCGATTTTCTCAAAAATGGCTCTAACGATTTTGATCAAATATCGTATATTAAAGTTATTTATCTGACAAATAAAACGTATATTTTCAATTTCCAGGGAATAGCCTCTGAAGACTACTTTACTCTGGATGAATTTTTCATAACTACTAAACCGTAAGAGATGGACAAAAACTTAACACACATAAAATGTAGAGCACGTTAAAACGCACAATTAATGTTATATACATTTTTTTCGTGGAGTTAATCGTTTTTGAGATATTCCTTTTTCTTGGTTTCAGCTTTGAAAAACTTATACTTTTCTCATACAGGAATTTGTCAACTCCTGTCCATACAAACAAAGGAACATCAGTCACATAGCAACCAGCTTTTGGCTTTCAATTTAACGTATGGTACTCCCTTATTTCGCTTCTACTTACAATGAAGTAAGAAATAAGACTATTTCTGCCAATTTTTCTCGATTAGCATGAAATGAATAAAAGATAAGCTTATTAACAATAATAATTTACAGAGATATAGAGAAAGTCATGTGAATGGAACACATCAGATTTTTCTTTTTTCTTTTTAGCTTAACGTCCTTTAACCTTTTTGGTCATATCGGGCGATTAATGAAATTGGCGAAATGATGCTCAAATGATTTCGGAGTTCATGGAGCTTAAAATTACTCGACATTTGTATTCTCGAGATAAGGGAAAACCCCAAAAAAAAATCTTATCCGGGTAACTCACCCTAAGCGATATTCGAACTCGTCACCCCCAAACTGCCCAAGCGGGCACGTTATTCATTGAACAACGAATTAAATGAATTCCTTATTTCAATTTAACAAGCTACCCATGCAGTCAGTTAATACTATAGGTTAAGCTCTTTCTCTCCAGTACAGCCTCTAGTTCTAAAACAGTATAATTTATCTGCTGATCTTGGCAATATACATTACTTTTACGTCACATAGATGGCATATAGTCTTTAATCTTACTTCTGAAGAAGCAGAAACAAATTACCAGTGACAGTACAAACACAACTGCCCGCATCTTTATTACTTTAGGAAGTGAGCACACAACTCCGCTTCCTGTATAAACATTACACATCTGTGTATAAGTCTATTAGATCATTTATAAGCCCAATGGTAACAACAATTATTTCATGCTAAGATATTAATTGTGACTCATTTTGGAAAAAATCCCATTAATGATGGCAGTTCGAAATGTGTTTTCTTAAAAGTAAGGTTGCCAGGGTTAGGTTGCTCGAGTTTTGTGGCCTATTAGGAAAAAATCTGATGTGCTTAACTCTCTCTCTAGCTGTTCCATATACAAACTTTTCTTACTAAAGATTATTATGTTATCTACAAAAACATTAACAGAATCACTTGCTTTCTTGTAAGTAGAAGGGAAATTAGAGAATGCATTAGGCTAAAGCGATAGTAAAATATTTTAAAACCTGTTCGCTATGTGAAATAATTAAGGTGCGGTTCGCTCTGCATGGTTTCGTTTGAGAAAAGGTAGTTTAAAATTGAAACTAATAACAAGGAATATCTCGAAAACTGCCAATTCTACAAGAAAGCCGTATATGACATAAATTATGTGTTTTAACGAGATGTACAATTTTATGTAGTAAGATTTTGTCTATCTCTTATAGTTTAACCGTTATGCAAAATTCATCCGGAATAAAGAAGTCTTCAGAGGCTATTCCCTGGAAATTGAAAATATACATTTTATTTGTCATATTAATATGTTTAATGTACGGCATTTTAATCAAAATCGCTAAAATTTCAAAATATTTTCCATGTAAAGGGTAGTTTAGGTGTTGCATCCTTAGAAGACACTAAATATAAATACAAAATATGGTATTTAGCGCTCTTTTAGTTTTTGAGATTTGTTCACACTAACACATGGACATTTGTCTAAAAATGCTTTCTTCGGACTCAGGGACCCTCAAAACATATATTTCCGGTGATATCTCGATATCGAATTTTTGGGTGCACAATACTTTCTCTATACACTAAGTACATAGTACGTGTAGAGAAAGTAAAAATATTTTTTATTCAAATCCACACGTTTTCCAGCACCATTTTGAAGAAGGATTAACAATTGTACTAATGTAAAGAAAATGTTCTGTAAGTCGTAATATCGACCTTTTTGTTTTATTTTGACCTTTGCGTGAGTTATTGCATAACGCCAATCGACCGCGTATCTATGAGGTGAAGATAACCGTGTTCCAACATTTATTATGTATCTATTCGTTACGTTATCTGTTTTGGTCATGAAAGTAAAGGCTTCTGGAACAAAGTTTCACCTGCAGAGTTTCTTTGCGGAGTAAAACAAGAGCGGAACAAAATAGCAATTGTTTCCTCTTCTTCTTCTATTGTAATGCTTTCACATTAAATTAGATGATGCCGTGATTAGGTGAGAGGCCATTTGAATTTAGACTGTCAACGAATAAAATGCAATCGATAACGCAAAAATTTACAGCATTAAACACCGCAATATGGCAGTTAAGTACACAAAATGTATTTCACGGAGGGGGCGCCCCTCAACCGGGGCAGAGCACGTACAACCGCCCTTCGAGCTTCTGGTAGAGAGAAAGGAGCTAGTAGACCCGATGGACGAATAGAACCGGGTAACAACGTGCGCAAGAATGGACAGTTTCTCTATAGTCTCCAGTTCCAAAGCATCCGACTCGCTCAAACCCACTCAAAAGCCCCTGACCCGCCGGCTGAAGGGCAATCTGCCCGAGAGCACCCGGTGGCTATATCTAGGTGAGCAACCCCACCGACTCCTGAAAGAAACTTCTACAAAGCACTTCTACACCGCTCAGCGTAACTCACCGAAGATCGTCGCCTGGTCCTATAACCCTGAAACAGACGAAAGAAATGATGGGAACAGGAAAAGTGGAATAGAAAAGTCGAGGTAGAAGAGGAACAACTCCAGCATTTGCCGACCTACCCAGGGAGATAAACGTTTGTGAAATGGTTTTATTACACTTCCTCGTAAGTACAAGGGGCTTATTTGTTACGCAAAGGGCATTAAGAATGAAAAGGATTTCAAAGGCTATTCACAGATAATTCAAGATATACGTGTCATGCAAATTTCTTAAGGTACTGTTTTTATCAAAATCGTTAGGGCGAATAATGTTTTTGTATAAAGGAAAACTGGAGGAAATATCTCATTATTTAGAAACCGTTTGAAAAGATACGAAAGTCGTTTAAAATCGAATTTTTATAAAAGAAAATAAGAACTGTGAGGCAATCTTAGTTAAAGGAAAAAGTGGAAATGCACCTGAAATGAAAGAGAGAGAGAGGGTAAATTACATAAAACTCTAATTACTAATTAGCTATTAAATTGTATTTGTAGCAGATGTCTATTGAATGAATAACCAGTGTCACATTTCAGTAGACAATACATTTGCAAATTCTGTTAGCACTTTAAAAATTAGAAACAAATAAAAATATAGGACTTGAAGGTTCAGTAACCATGTATAATGTAACGCGATATTACAATACATAAGAAACGCATCCAGGTATGCCAAAGGAAGTAAAAGAGAAAACTACTACAGATATCCTCTAGAGATAAGATACAGAACACTAAAACAAGAAGAAAGAAAGAAAGAAAGAAAGAAAGAAAGAAAGAAAGAAAGAAAATCAACTTGGAAGATGTTTCTCAAAGAGCTTCAAACCTAAACTGGAAATGGGGAGGCTACGTGGTGAGACTTCAGAGCTCCAGGTAGACATACGAGGTACGTCCAGAAAGTAGATTCCGTTTCAATGTATCTCCGCTGCAGCGCTGTGATCGCAGTTCCGCACATCCGCGGTAGACGCTCTGTATCAAGGAGAAGAAACGTGCGCCATTTTGAGATCGCTGTCAGCCACATACGCTTTGTTGTGCTTGTTTACAATGTCGGTGTTGATTGAAAATCCCGCCACTTGTGAAATCAGATCTGTGATTCGTTTTCTGAATGCTAGGAAAGTGAAACCAATTGAAATTTATCGGCAAATTTGCGGACAAAATGCGATGAGTGATTCAATGGTCAGAAGATGGGTCCGACAGTTCAACGAAGGACCTAGTGAAGTGCACGACAACGCACGACCACACACTGCAAATGTGACGAAAAACCTCCTAGAGGGATTTGGCTGGGACGTGTTTGACCATCCTCCGTACAGCCCTGACCTCGCTCCTAGCGACTTTCATCTGTTCTTACATCTCAAGTCTTTCCTTGGCGGTCAACACTTCAACAACGACGAAGAGCTGAAAGAAAATGTTTCCAACTTTTTGAAGACACAGGCGGCAAACTTCTATGAAGAAGGTATACAAAAACTTGTGCCACGCTATGACAAATGCCTGCAAAATTTCGGCAGTTATGTGGAAAAGTATTTTAAGAGTTGTAGAATTTTGTGCAATAAATAATTATTCTATATCTGTACACAATTTAATTTTATTACCAAACGGAACTTACTTTCTGGACGTACCTCGTACTTAGCTGCAATGTGGTCACTACATATCGGAAAGGGACACTAAGGATGGACCGAATGTTTTAAGAAGAAAGTAAGGAGCTCACTGGATAAGGACAGCAAGGAACGCAGTAATTGTAGAGACATCTGAAAGAGCCAAAAAGAAAGTGACGAATGTGAACATCTATAATAGTGTCCGCTGAAAGGAAGTGAGTATAGTGCGTAAGTGGCTTAGTAATCATATAATCTTAGTTGTACGATTGTTGTCATATTCTGTGGTACAAACTCGGTTACCTTTTTTATGAAGCACCTTGCATAATATGTAAGGGCATGTGATTTTCTAATGGGTAGAGAGAGAGAGAGAGAGAGACTGCAACTCTTAAGTCACAGCTTGAAGTCAACATCAAAAAGCAAGACATTTATAACCATCCCTATTATGCGAGAAGTGATTGGGCTTATGATGAAAGCCAGAAGAACCGCCATAGGATTCATGAAGAATCCGGAAAATCTATCTTCATCTGTTAATTACTACTGACATCATTTTGGCTTATCTCAGGGGATCAGCGGCTATTTTAAGAGGCCATATTATATATTAAATCTGCTTTAAATTCAAATTTCAAATTGATAGAAGCTATATGCTTAATACAACACCCTAAAAGTAAATTTTGATTGCTCTGTTTGTTTGTTGAACTCTTTATTTTAATGAAAACCCATAATTATTGGAAGATTATTAAATACTCTACATTTACTTCTAACTCGCATAACTGTGCGCCTAAAAATTAATCGTTTTCCCTGATATTTGTATATTTTACCTTGATGTTTACTGGATGAAGTTTACGCCCAGATTTGTACGCCTTCAGTTGCCTTAATTACTTTTCTCGCACAGATGCACAGCATTACAGTCCTTGGTTGTGAAATTAACGTGATGACATCTGAACCATGAAAACACTTACCTTCACTACGCCGGGCTGCTTTCCAAGTTCATAATGTTGAACTCACCTGCAACAACAAATTCTTATTTAATATTTTATTGTGAAGTGTACTGGGTGAAAGAGGTAGTAGTGTGTACAGTTGAGGGATAAAATTATCTTATATAATTTTGTTAAGGCCTAACACATGGTTGTAAATGTATACCAATAACAAGGAATACTTCGAAAAGTCAATTCAACAAGAAAAGGGTATATGACATAAATTATAAGTTTTAATGAGATCTACAAAGCATGGTTTGACTGAATATGTGAATGAGGCAATTCGTGAAAACCGACGGTTTACAATCCTGTTGGGCAGAAGATCCACATACATTCACACTTCCAGGCTCTGGATAGGATAGGAAATAATCTCGACTAGAGAAAAATCAACCCCCAGCCGGGAATCGAACCCGTGATTCGTCGCACAACGGCAGGGGCTCTACCGCCTGAGCAATGTAACCAGCGCAATTTTAACATTACGTGTTTGAGTGTGCGCCCTTGGGTTACCATACATTTTTATAACAACCCCTATCATGGGATTTTAAGTAATTTCTCGCCTGTATAATTTACACTTCACCGCAAGTTTTTGATTATTATTGAGTCTGATGTGTATGTTAAATAGCGTATCGCTTCGTTTGAAATAAGTCCACTGTTTAGATCAATATCTGTTTTCGCGCAAATAGGGAATACAAAACAACGCCATCATAATAATATATGTTAGTAGTTAACCAATTACCTACGTTCTGTCAACAGATAGGAAGCCTAGCCCTTAAAAGATGAAACAGATTAACAAAAACATTGTGCCCGCCTCTGTAGTGTGGGAGTAGCGTGTCTCCTGGATTTCAAGAGATTCCAAGTTCCAATCTCAGTTAGGATAATTTACTCTCTTAAGGCTTTTTCTGGGGGTTTTCCCTTATCCTCTGAAGACGAATGTCCAGTAACTCTAAGCTCCATAGAGCCCTGGGTTCATTTGAACATCATTTCATCGATTTCATTCATTATCTGATGTGACCTTCTAGGTTAAAGGACGTTAACAAAAAAATAAATAAATAGCCACTATTGCATTATTACACAAAACAGTGTAACTGCTGATTTTAGAAAAGGAATGCCGGTTGTTAGGCATGTTGTCCACAATGGCTCATTGGTTCAGAGAGCGAAATTTTAATTGTATTACTAAGCATAACATTACATGAATAAATAATGTTGTAGGGTACCCGATGGTAATTTTGAATACATTCTATTTCACTTAGCAAGAGATAAGTTTGCAAAAGGTGGCAAGATGTCGTAAATGGTGACATAGTCGTGACCTCATAAAGCAATGCTGCCATTAGCGTGGTCTTAAATATAAAGACTCCGATAACTAAGTCATGGGAAGCCCTTGCATCTGGTCTACTGACACTGTCAGACACACTCCGGATCGACGTTGACAGAAGCATAGTGCTATTTAAAAGTGTTACCTTCAAAATCATCAAATTGAGGTGAGTTGATTGGAATTAGGGTAGTCCCTTGGGTTTTCTTCCCTTCACTACCTGATTATGTAGCCACATTAATTCCGCTAAGTAGTAGTAAAAGCATTGTGTCACCTCGCACCCTTGGTGTACTTATTTATTGATTCCGATCTGTCCCCAAATGTATACCCTCCTATACTTTAAACCCTGAAGCCACCTGCTTTCCTTTCGCATGCGTGAGCACTAGTTCTTCTCTGATCCTACTACGCCCTAGCGATCCACAGTGGTATGGGTGATTTCTACACCACACTGGGTATCCTACAATATTAACAAATATTGCCTAGTATAAAAATTATGACAGGTAAAAACCTTTATAAAATATTCGTTAAAAAGGGCCATAATAGGTCCTTAGACTTAGAAAATGCAATTATAGGAACTATAAAAATTAGTATATTTTACTCCAGTAAGCATGATGCATACAAAGAAACAAAATAGCAAAATGCAGAGCTATAGTCATTAAGGGTTTTCTTCCCTTCCTTTCTGTGAATTCTGCCTGTAGTATAGAAGTGAACATCTAATCGCCTTCCAGCCTGTAAACTACATAGTACAAAATTGTACAATGGTTTTAGCGCTCACTTCGAATTAAGTAAGCTATGCATGAAATGCTATGATTATGCGAGGAGCAATAAGGAAAACCCCAGAATTCGTTACAATGGAATCTATTCGTTATACTCTGTGATAGAGGAAGTATCGGTATCTAGAATTAAAAATGGACTCCAGACAGCAACGCTAATCACGAGACGTGGGAGAAGTTCGAATTCGCGTGAGACCTTCCTCACAGGTAGGTCACGCGAAAACTTCGATTGCTGTCCAGTGTCGACATGAAAGGGTTAGAGTAGAATCATTTATAACTCGACTTAAAAGCATTGTTGGTTCTGGCGGTAGCGTATGTGACTCTATTTGAGAGATGTGGGTTCAAACCCCGTGTACCGGCCAAACTTATTGTCTTGTTTTTGCTTTTGTGGGTCCCCTCATAATCAAATTAATATCAAATTGTATAATCAATAACGCGATCCAGAGTTTCACCTAAAGAACAAAATAAATAAGAATCTCATGTATTCCATTCACATGACTTTCTCTAGATATTCTGCAAAAGCATATAGCAGAAATGGTCATATTAATTACTTTTATAAACAGAATGGAAGTAAGGGAATACACTAGGGTAAAACGGTACTCAAATCATTTAAAAACTGGTTACTATCCGATTAAAATTTATTTCTTTGTATGGCCAGGAGTAGACAAAATTCCTGTATGAGAAATGTTTAAGTATTTTAACATTGAAACTAATAAAATAGAATGTCACCTCCAAGGGGGGAAAAACATATACATTATATAAATTCTGGGTTTTTATAACGTCTACATGTTTGCGTAGTAAGTTTTTGTCTATCTCTTACGATTTACTAGCTATGCAAAAGTCATTCATAGTGAAGAGCTCTTCAGAGGTTATTCCCAGAAAATTCAGTAAATGTATACATTTTATTTACCATGTAAATATCTTTAATATACGGCATTTATATCAAAATCGTTACAGCAATTTTCTATAAAATAAAAACTGTCTGCATTTTTTTCTCCGTGTAAAGGCAATTTGGGGTGGGGAGGGGATTTTTCTCAAAATCTTCGTGTCGAATCCTTGGAAGATACTAAACTTAAATACAAACAATTGGTATTTTAACAACTTTTCGTTTTTGAGTTGTGTTCACAGACACACGGACACACATACAAGGACCTTTTTCAAAAAATGTTTTATTTTAATATTTTTTATACAAGCTACCTATACGTATATTTCCGGTGAAATCTCGGTAACGAATTTTTGGCAGGAATGCAATGCCATTTCTAAATTCTATGTACATTGTACATACGTGCTAAAGAAAGTAAAAATAAATGGACAGAAAGGCAATTGCGCAACTCAGGCCACCCCTTCAGTTTCACAATGACTACGTGCACAAAAATACAAATAAGGTCATTTTATCATGCAAATTCCTTAGATGTAAAGGAAGGCGATTGCGTAGCTAAGGCCATCTGTCTCGCATACACTGACTTCGGCGAACCAACGAACCTACAGAACCTTTCTTTAACACGCACATAGTAGTCACAAAAGATATTCATTCTACCCATAAAGTCCTTACCGATGTTCCAATAGAAATGCATGTTTTGAGGTCCCCATATATTTTTTTAAGAAAAATTTGTGTTGTGTATATGCATAATTCAAAAACATGAAATCGGTTTAAATCCAAACTGACACACATCGTCAACTCTTTCAAGGATGCAATACATAGAATTTCAACCACGCAAACCTACCCTTTTTTGGAAAATGTTAATATACTCAAAAATGTCTAACCATTTTGATTAAAATACCCTAATTTAAAGATATTTTCATCTCAAATAAAATGAATATCGTGAATTTTCTAAGAATAGCTTTGAAGTCCTCTACATTCTGAATGACTTTTGCTTAACTGCTAAAGTATAAAAGATAGAGTTCTTGTTAAAACACACAATTTATGTTAAATACATTTGTTGTACAGCTAAACATTCCGAGATAATCCTTGTTATTGGTTTAAATTTTAAAATATGTATACTATTAACAAATACTAAGTCGTCGATCGTTTTTATTTCTTCTCGTCTGGCAAAGAGATTGGAATTTCAAAAACATCACATAAAGAACCAGCTCTCAAAAGATTTGACTATCGCTTAAGCCTATATTACTTTATCCGCATTATACAATTGAAAAAACGTGCAATACATGCATTTCTACAAATGTTTATCTCGATTATCTTGAAGTATATGGAGTTTTTTATTTTCATTAGCGCATATATACAACGTACATAGCAGATAGAGAAGGTATTGTATTCCACCTAAAAGTTCTTACCGAGTCATCTAGATATTCCCCTTTTATTGTAAGCGGCACTGCTAATGAATGGAACAGTGAAATAAATCAAATATACTAAGTATTGGGGGGAAATTTTCTTGAAAATCTCCGTGTCGCACCCTTGGAAGATACCATTTAAATATCAAGTTCCGTATTTAACGCCAGCTTTTACTGTCTACTATCATAACATTAAAAGAAAACTAAAACATATAATATTACTTTGTAATGGATCATGTTGTAATTCAATAAAAAAAAATCCAATAAAGTTTACAAAACTGGACACATTATTAATAAAATAAATATAAGTAACATTGATTTAGTGCGGTAGGTAACCTGGTGATAATATTATAATTTTTTTTTTTATTAGAAAAATGCAATGTCACAGCCGGGTTTTGAACACGGTTCTCCCAGCTCTCCGTGTGGTTACTCTTACCATTGAGTTACTGTGGCAACGTGCCGGTATGAAATTCATTCCTCCAACTGCTTTTACTCCGTCAACCAACCGGTATGTCTCTTCTTTCAGAGAACCACCTTAATGGCGAGTTACATTCGTAAAGTACTTAGTATCTAGGTAATATTCGCATAACTAGCTAGTTATTGTCAACTATAAAGCCATCCTATTGGTAATGCTCCTTACACTGGATAATGTTTTTTTACTTTCTCTATACGCACTATGTACATAGTGTATAGAGAATGTATTGCACTTTACCAAAAAATTCGATACCGAGATTTCACCGGAAATATATGTTTTAGGGTCCCCTTTATCGAAAAAAAAAGTATTTTCGGAAAAAGGTCCGTGTGTGTGTGTCCGTGTGTCTGTGAACACGATAACTCAAAAACGAAAAATAAGTAAAATACCAAACTTGATATTTAAGTTTAGTATCTTCCAGGGATGCGACACGAAGATTTTGAGAAAAATCCCCCCACCCCCAACTACCCTTTACATGGAACTTTTTTCGAAAATTTTGATTTTCTCAAAAATGGCTCTAACCATTTTGATTAACATTTCGTATATTAAAGATATTTGCCTGACAAATAAAATGTATATCTTGAATTTTCTGGGAATAGCCTCTGAAGAGAAGTTTATTCTGGATGAATTTTACGGAATTTTGAATAACTGCTAAACCGTAAGAGATGGACAAAACTTACTACCAAAAAATGTAGAGCTCGTTAAAACACACAATATGTTATATAACTTTTTTTCGTGGAGTTCGTCGTTTTTGAGACATTCCTTATTTTTGGTTTCTGAAATGAAAAACATATTTTTCTCATATAGGAACTTGTCAACTCCGATCCATATAAACAAAGGAACTTCATTGACATAGCAACCAGCTTTTGATTATCACTTTAACCTATGGTACTCCCTTATTTCACCTCTACTTACAAGGAAGCAAGTAATATGGCTATTTTTGCTAATGCTTTACTGATTAGCATGAAGTTAATAGAAGTATAAGTTTTTTAAAAATAATTTGTTGCAGGGATATAAAGAAAGTCATGTGAATGGTACACATCAGATTTTTTTATTATTGGAACCAGCTGATTCTAATAAAAATCTGAAGTTTTCCGTTCACATGACTTTCTCTACATCTATCTCAGTAACAAATTATTGCTAATAAGCTTATTCGTCTATCTACTTAATGCAAATTGAGACAAACATAAGTAGATGAGGTCTTTTTACTTAGCTCCTTATAAGTAGAAGAGAAATAAGGGAATACACTAGGGCTAAACTGACAGTCACATGTTGGGATTATGAGATTGAAATCCGTTTCTTTGCGTGACCAGGAATTGAAAAAGTTGCTGCATGAGAAAACAGTCGTTTCCAGGGAAAAAAATTAATATCACATAGATGTGTGTTTTAAGAAGCTCTACATTTTTTGTTTATTAAGTTTTTGTCTATCTCTTACGGTTTACTAGTTATGCAAAATTCAAAAAAAGAATTATCCTGAATAAAGAGGTCTTCAGAGGCTATTCCCAGGAAAAATACATTTTATCTGTCATATAAATATCTTAATTTTAGGAGATTTTAATTAAAATCGTTAGAGCTATTTTTTTAGAAAATCAAAAATTTCGAAATTTTTCCATGTAAAGGGTGGGCGGATTTTCTTATAAATTTTCGCTTCGCATCCTTGGGAGATACTAAACTTAAATATCAAGTTTGGTATTTATCGGACTTTTCGTTTGTGAGCTAAGCTACTCACACACACACACACACACACACACACACACACACACTCACACATACGGAAGCTTTTATTGGATTCAGGGGGTTCAAAAACATGTATTTCCAGTGAAATCTCAGTATTGAATTTGTTGGGTGCAATACAACACCCCTATATACTATGTACATTGTACGTGTAAAGAGGATAATAAAAAGCATTAAACAGTGTAAGGAGCATTACCAATCTAATAATAATTTTTTTTATTAGTTTTAACGTCCTTTAACTTAATAATAATTGTCTAACGGCTTACTCGGCTCAGTAGAACCTCGCAGGGCGGGCGGGGAGTGAGGCGCTTGAGCAGTAACGAGGGCAACAGTTGAAACAAAGTTATAATTCTGATGATTGTGTTATACCACCATTTTGTGAGGACTCCATTTTATTTTTGTATCGCGTGTGTCTCACAAAACGAAACGGATGAGATTGAACGATGAACTAAGGAACTAAGCAATGAAACATCTTCGACATCAGTACAAGAACCTAAACAAGTGAAGATATGTCACTGCCATCGTCATCGTCCTTTAAAACAGTTTGGTGGACAAAAACGCAGAAGTTCTTTTAGATATGATTCCCCCAATTCTTTCTAATTTCAAATCACAAAGAATCGTACAATCAGAGAACAGCAGTGATCAAATGTACAGTTGACACTTATCGATGTACCCTACGAAATAGACGAATATATATATTTATTTTTGTGCAACTGCTTATTAAACCTACTGTTCAAATACAGCGCGTTTCAAAAATACTGCATATTTTCTGTTGCAGCTAAATGGAAATATTGTTCAAAAAAACATTCGGACACGCTAAACAGTATATTTTAAAAGGCAATTTTTCATAGAAACAATCTTAATAATCTTGTGTAAGTTGTGTCGCCATCGGAAACATTTTTACTGATACATATTTTTGATATACCATCTTTATTATTGTGTATGCTACAAGCTATAAAGTTTTATAAAACAAATGCTGCTATGATAGCCAAATAAAAATTGCATTTTCTGGCGTTATTGATGCACTTTATTTGAAGAAATTAACATCAGCGATGTTATTGTTCGATTGACATTAATAACAAAGATTCTCTTTCACCTATTTATTTGGCTACAATAGCAACAGTTATTCCATAAAACAATTCAATAGCTTGTAAAACCAAACACGACAGTAAAATCATTAAGATAGTGTACGAAATAATATAGGAGGTAACGTGCTTGCCTCACATTCGAATATTGGTGTGGGTATGTTAATTCGAGAAATCCCCTCTTCCCAACCCTTATATTTCTCCTTTATCCTGAGAAGAGAGTTCTGTGAATCCGGGGCCAATTGAGCATCATTTCGCCCATTTCATTCATTCATCCTATGATATGACCTATCACGTTGAAGGATTTTAAAGTTAAAAAAATCTGATGTGTACCATTCACATGACTTTCTCTACATCTCTGCAACAAATTATTCTTAAAAAGCTTATACTTATATTTACTTCATGCTAATCAGAAAAATTTAGCAGAAATAATCTCATTACTTGCTTCCTTGTAAGTAGAAGCGAAATAAGGGAGTACCATAGGTTAAAGTGATAGTCAAAAGCTGGTTGCTATGCCAATGAAGTTCCTTTGTTTGTATGGGCAGCAATTGACAAATTCCTGTATGAGAAAAGTATAAGTTTTTCATAGCAGAAACCAAAAACAAGGAAGGTCTAAAAAACGATGAACTTCACGAAAAGACTGTATATAGCATAAATTGTGTGTTTTAACGTGCTCTACATTTTTTGTGTAGTAAGTTTTTGTCTATCTCTTATGGTTTAACAGTTATTCAAAATTCCGTAAAATTCATCCAGAATAAACTACTCTTCAGAGACTATTCCCAGAAAATTGAAGATATACATTTTATTTGTCAGGTAAATGTGTTTAATAAACGACATTTTAATCAAAATCGTTAGAGCCATTTTTGAGAAAATCGAAATTTTAAAAAAAGTTCCATGTAAAGGGTAGTTTGGGGTGGGAGGATTTTTCTCAAAATCTTCGTGTCGCATCCCTGGAAGATACTAAACTTAAATACCAAGTTAGGTATTTTACCGACTTTACGTTTTTGAGTTGTCGTGTTCACAGACACACGGACCTTTTTGTGAAAATGCCCATAAAACATATATTTTCGGTGAAATCTCGGTATCGAATTTTTGGGTGGAGTGCAATACCTTCTCTATATACTATGCACATAGTAAGTGTAGAGAAAGTAAAAATTGTTCCATACACATGATTTTCTCTATTTAATTTACAACAAGGTGTTCTATGTCGTTCTAATCATTATAAACATTAGCTGAAATGATTATATGACTTAGCTCCTACTAAGTAGAATACGCTAGACTGAAGCGATAGTCAAATATTTCAAAAGCTGGTTGCTAAGGCATGGCCAGGGGTAAAACAAAAGAAATGCGAATGGCGACTTCCTATTTGAGAGAAACGTCTTGAGTATTGGACATTTTAAAATCCAATAACAAGGAATATCTAGGAAATGGAGCTTTACAAGAAGAAATGCATATGACATAAATTTTATTATATGAGCTCTACATGTTTATGTAGTAAGTTTTTGTGTATCTCTTACGGTTATGCAAAAGTCGTTCAAAATGAAGACGGCTTCAAGGACTGTTTCCAACAAATTCAATATATACAATTTATTTGCCAAGTAAACAGCTTTAATATGCATAATTTTAATAGAAAACGTTAGAGATATTTTGAAAAGAACAAAAATTTCGAAAAATCTTACATGTAAAACGTAGTTTCGGTTCGCATCTTCGTGTCGCATCTTTGGAAGAAACTAAACTTAAGCACTAAGTTTGGTATCAAGTGACTTTTCTTTGATTTGTGCTTCACACACAAACACACACACACATATATATATACACACCTACATACGTCAGACACACACACGAACCTTTTTCTAAAAAGTCCTTTTCTAATCGGAGTCCTCAAAAATGTATTTCCGGTGAAATCTCGGTATCAAACTTGTGGGGTATAATACAATACCTTATCTATCTCATATATATATATATATATATATATATATATATATATATATATATATATATATATTGTATGTACGTTCTATGGGATATAAAGTGTTTCTGATGACGTCATAAGGAGTAAATCAATGCTATTAAAAATGTGATGTGTTCCATTCACATGACTTTCGCTACATATCTGCAACAAATTATTGTTAAAAAACTTATGCTTCATTCTAATCGAGAAAAAATTAGCAGAAATAGTATTGTTTCTTGCTTCTTTGTAAGTAGAAGTCAAATAAGGGAGTGCCTTACGTTAAAGTGATAGCCAAAAGCTGGTTGCTATGTGACTGAATTTCCTTTGTTTGCATAGACAGGAATTCCTGCACGAGAAAAGTAAGTTTTTCAAAGCTGAAACAAAAAACAAGGAATATCTTAAAACAACCATGAAAAATCCATGAAAAAATGTATATAACACAAATTATGTGTTTTAATGTGCCCTACATTTTTTGTGTGGTAAGTTTTTGTCCATTTGTTATGGTTTAGCAGTTATGCAAAATTCTGTAAAATTCAACCAGAATAAAGTAGTCTTCAGAGGCTATTCCCAGGAAATTCAAGATATACATTTTATTTGTCAGGTAAATATCTTTAATATATGACATTTTAATCAAAATCGTTACAGCCATTTTTGAGAAAATCAAAATTTCGAAATTTTTCCATGTAAAGGGTAGTTTGGGGTGGGGGGATTTTCCTCAAAATATTTGCATCTCTGGAAGATACTAAACTTAAATACCAAGTTTGATATTTTACCGACTTTTCGTTTTTGAGTTATCGTGTTCACACACACACACACACACACACACACACACACACGTACTCAACCTAAAATATATATTTCCGGTGGAACCTCGGTATCTAATTTTTAGGTGGAGTGCAATACCTTCTGTATACACTATGTACATAGTAGGTATAGAGAAAGTAAAAAAGGCTTGTTTCTGTTAAAAAGTGACCTAAAAAATATACTGTTTTATGCGTCCGAGCGTTTTTTAAAAAAAAAATGTTTCCTTAGCTGTAGCAGAAAATATTGGGACTTTTGAAACACACTGTATATCAAGATGGATTACCCGTCATTTTTGGTTAACCATCAACCCCATCCGTTACATTATAAAGGTTAATCGGGGTTCTACCGTACTTCGTGATGTTGATGGGTGTAAATTTGTTCTCGCTAGCTATCTGTATGGCTCCTAAATTTGTTTCGTACCATGCAAGGCATCATAGCTTATTCAATTTAGTGAACTTGAAATCCCGCCTACGCTCGCACAGCGTTGTTACTCGTTAGATAATCACTGTTTTCCCTGAAGTATTGACGTCACGCACAAATCTGGCCTATTGAAGACGTAAAGCCGAAGTTTCGGTAAACAACACTCCAGCCTTAAGCCATTCACAATGAAAATTAAGCGGTAAGAAGCGCAAAGCTAACGAAATGTGGTGTCATTCACAAAAGAATGGAAATATAAGCAAAAATACTTGTGTTCCATTGATGACTTTCTCTACCTATTCTGCAAACACACAATTCTTACAAAAAGTTATTCATTTATCTACATCATGTTAATCGAAATAAGCGTTAGCAGAAATTCTTATTACTTGCTTCCTTGCAAGAGAGGGATAAAAGGGAATACACTAGGCTAAAGCGATAGTAAATTTTTTTAGAAACTGTGAAACAATTGACATTAGGTACACTTTGCTTGGCTTGGAGCAAAATAAAAGCCCTATGAAACGAAAGATCACCTCCGTTTGAGAAAATATTAGGTTGTTTAAAATTGAAACCGATAACAAGGAATATCTTGTAAACATTTAACTTACATTAACATTATATATATATATATATATATATATATATATAATATACATTATATATATATATATATTCGAGTATATCTGTGTAATAGGTTTTTGTCTATCCCTTACGGTTTACTAGTTACACTAAAGGCATCCAGAATGAAGAGGTCTTCAGAGGCTATTCCCAGAAAACTCAAAATATATACGTACATGTCGTTTGTTATGAAAATGTCTTAGCCATATGGTAAATTGTTAGAGCCATTTTAAAGAAATAAAAATGTTCGAAAAATGTTCGATGTAAAGGTAGTTGGGGGATTTTCTTGAAAAATTTCGTGTCACATCCTTAGAAGATACTGAACTTAAATACCAAGTTTTGTTTTTAACGGGACTTATCGTTTTTGAGCTTTGCTACCCCCCCACACCACACGGATCTTTTTCTGATTTTTTTTTTTGATTCGGAGAGTCTCAAAACATTATTTCCGGTGAAAGTTCATATCATTTTTTGGTTGGAATACAATACATTCTCTATCTATTATGCCCATTGTATGTACGTGCTAGAGAAAGTAAAAATAATAAAACAAACTGCGAAGTGACCAGCAATACTCATGCGACATAAAAGAACAACGTCCATTTACTCTTATAAATAAATGCTCTAAAAATCGATATAAATTTGTTTATAGATATCTTAGCTATACTTACGCAATAACAAAGATAAATGGTAGACAACGAAGGAGGACGCAACATACACTTCGACCTACACAAATCTTCTGTGGCTAACATTCCCCAGGATGAAGTGAGGGAACCATAGGAGGCTACAGGTCGCAGGCAAATTTACCACAGAGACGCGCGGAAGTTTTCAACATTTCCAAGCCCGATGGCCCGCCCCACTACTGGAGCGGCCAGAGAGGGCGATCAAGCGACCAGTTGACCTGGCAGTCTTCTAATAGTTCAAGGGAGTATTCTTTCAATTGAGCATACATCTGCGCTACCTGTCCGGTAAAGTCATACACTACGGACCTAGAAGCACGCATGAAATATGAGAAGAAAATGGAATGAAGCGGAAATTATTGAATGAAAATCGTGGTAGATAGGACCATCCAAGAATTCGCTACGGAGCCTGCGGAAACCACGAAAAAAAAACACGGGTCGCAGTGGCCATTGTGGGTGATCAAACCGGGGAACTTTCGAATGCGAGTCGCACACACTATCGCATGAATATGAATTTGACGTGAATGTACCTACCTAAAGGTTGGGGCATGCGAATATCTATCCTCAGTGTAGGTAGCTTAACGGTAATTTGTAAATTTGTTCATTAGTTTACACGATACAATTTTTATTTTCTCTAGCATGTATATACAAAGTACATAGTAGATAGAGAAGATATTGTATTCTACCCAAAAGTTCAAATCCGAGATTTCACCGGAAATATTTTTGAGAACCCCCTGAAAAAAATTCTTTTTAGAAAAATTTCCGCCCGCACGAGACAAGAAAATTTTCTTTAGGCATAAAACAAGTAAATCCAAATATGATAAGTTTGTTTAGTCGTCCACCGAAGCCGTGGTACGTATATACAGTGACACTTAAATAGCAATTGACAGTTCCTAGAGAGAGTTGATATTATATGCCTCAACTGACTTTCATTTTGGATAAATTTAATGTCAAGTAGAGCCCCCGGGAGATCCGTGGTTCAAATTCCAGCTATTATATTGAATTTTTCGGTCTTACTCTATCTTTCAAACACCTGACCTACACACGGCTTGTGTGAAAAAAGCAATTAATTAACACTTATTGAAATAAGATTTGGTTGCACTGTGAGGTTTGGGAGTTAAAAGTGTTCACGGCACTGTAACTCGCCATTAGGATATATTGTCTAAAATAATTTGGGATCTCCTTGTGTTTACCGAAATAAAATGTGAGTCAATTGGGAAAGTTAATGTCATGTCAACATGTCGCCATGGTACCTCAATAGTTAGAGCAACCGGACGCAGACCGGGAGATCTGTGGTTCAAATCCCGGCTATGATATTGAATTTTTAAGTCCGATTTTAGCTTTCCAACTTTTGCCCTAAACATGGCTTGTTTGGAAAAACAAAACACTTCATGGTGTTTATTTTACTCACTTCTGAATACCCAAGAATCGAATCCTAAAGAAATAAAACGTACGTTCGTTCTCCGAGGCAGCATACACAGACTGCTCTTTACTTTTGAACTCATGGTTCGATATGAGTGACGTCAATATGAGAAAGTATCAGTTAACCTAAAAGATGTCCACGCTAGGACAACGTGTCATCCTTATTCATTACATGGAGAGTTTATGGTTATGAATGATAGTATCGAAGAGCTATAATCTGCGCCGAATTTTTGGGTCCAACGTAATAATTTCTCTATCCACTAAGTACATTGTACATACGGGGCTAGAGAAGTAAAAAGGGTTGATATAGTAGGGTTGATGTTTGGAGGTTCATTCTAAAATGAGCTTCATATGGTTTGCAGAAAAATACTTCACTGTATATGTCAGAATTACAACTGAAGAGAAGTTCTTCTTTCCTTATTTACCTTCCCCACTGGAGGACATCCTGCGCCTGGGGACTGTTGAGGAGCAGACGGACTTCGCATCATGTTTGATACCAGAGTGAGGGAGGTCATATGAAATGACCGCGAAATGATTAAAGGAAAGGTGATTATGCAGCATGGGTTGAAGAATGTCAGCGGAAACCGTAGAAAACCCGCCCAGACTTCGTTTTGTTCATAACAAATCCCACATGTATTTTAAAGCTGAAATCAACAAGAAGGAATATCTCTAAAACGACCAACTCAACGACATAAACGTGCATGAGATTAATTGTGTGTTTTATCGTGTTCTACGTTTTTTGTTTAATAAGCTTTTGTCTATCTCTCACGTTTACCAGTTATGCCAAACTTCGCAAAATTCTCCCGGAATAAACATGTCTTCAGAATTTCCAGAAAATTCAAGATATACATGTTATTTGTCATGTAAAAATCTTAAATATAAGAGATTTTAATCAAAAGAATCATTTTTGAGAAAATCAGAATTTTTGACATTTTCTTCGTGTAAAGGGTAGTTGGGGGTGTAAGGATTTTTTTTTAAATCTTCGTTTCGCATTGGTATTTAACGGTCTTTTCGTTTTTGAGCTATGCTGCCCACAGATACACATACACACGCACACTCAAACCTTTTTCTGAAAATGCTTTCTTTTGGATTCAGGGTGACCCAAAACATGTATTTCCGGTGAAATCTCGGTATCGACTTTTTTGGGTGGAATGCAATACCTTCTCTATACACTTTTTACATAGTACGTGTAGAGAAAGTAAAAACCATAAATAAAATGGAATAGAATATGATACATTATATAATAGAAATTCCAAAAATGAAATATACTCTATAGAGATTAAGAATTACCGTCCGTGATTTAGATTAATAATGCTGTGCGCACCGCTGTGAATGTATGGAGGGCACGTAATCAGATGCAAAAGACCGCTGCCGTAGAGTTCAACTCGAGTTTAATGGCCTTTCCAATGATATGCTTGGAATAGTCCACGGGAGCAAAGAAAGATGACGTCACATATTCTCGTCTCTTCACGAAAGAAATGTTGATTTTAAAAGCACAGCATGAACTAAAGTAATAAAGCTCAGCATGAACTAACATAATAAAGTACAGCATCAAAATAGTGCTTTTCCCTTCCGTATTATTTCTTTATTGAACTTTCTAACAAACAACCTTTATCTAAGGTATATTAGGAGAGCAGTGGAATTCACCCACCTTGGTACTAGAATACAGTAAGATGTCTATGGTACTAATACTCAAGATAGATTTTCCGGTTTGTCCTCAACATACGTCCAAATGACATCAATTTTCAAGCTTAAGGTGTAGATGCATGGTTGTAAACAATGAGGTGTAACTTCCCAGTTTTAAAAAAATAATGAAATGAAATAACTTTCTCTACGTATGCTGCAGCAAACTATTTTTTTTTTTCATTGCTTCATTTACATTAGTTGAATACGACACTTCCTTTACTTTAAGTAGAAGAGAAAATAACAATTGCTGCAATTGAAGAATACAAAATAGAAACTGGCGCATAATTAGTATATGAATGAATGAATAAGTGTATTTATTGACATAGCAATATCATACATAGAATTTCAACAGTCGCACGGGTCCACAGACTGTACGTGCTTTTGTAATACACATTACAAGCAATATTAAAACAACAACAATCAAGAATTAAAAGAGTAAACACGAAAATAAAAAGACAAAGGAAATACACAGTCAAAAGCAATATTAAACAACAATAAAGAATTAAGAGTGAACCCGAAAATAAAAATACAAAGATATTCAAATATAGCAATTTAAATTTACAGCACAGAGTACACACCTTCATAAATGCACCCTCTTATAATAGATAATTACACTTAAAATACATATATACACATAATATATACACCATATATAAAACCATAGCACAACAGTGACCTAAGTATGATATAATATATATATATATATATATATATATATATATATATGTATGTAGAACATTGTAGTCACTTTTGTTGCAGCCTCCTTAGATCTCAGCTGTCTTGCCTTAAGTATAAATTTACCTAGCCCGTCCATGTTTTCCGTGCCTGCCAGTAGCGTCCAACATGCTTCTAGCCCTACATTCGCAGTGGTAAAAAAAGGAGGGGAGAATATTTCTCTAACGGGTGGTCATCAATGGGGAGAGGAATTCCGCGAAGGTCAACGAAAGAGCAAGGATAGTTTTATTAATGGGGAGGCAGACAATTACTTGCTTTCTGCGATGCCTTCTCTTTAGAAACAATGAATGGCAAGTACGGTGAGGATCGAGAAGGAGAACTCGCTTTCATAAATGAAAATGGGGGTAACGTAATAGATTTTATTTTAATAAGTCAGGGTTTAATTGGCAGAATTAGAGATTTTTTGGGTGGGGGATCGTATCGAGTCACATCACTGTCCGGTTGCCCTGGAACTGAATAATTAGCATATAGGTAAATGCTATAAAATCGGTTTAACAAGTTTTCACACTGAAAACTATTTTTTGGTCAGAGTCTTTTAAGATGTCATAATAACCCGGCGAGCCTTTATCCTGTTTAAAAAAGTCAGTAACGGTGTTAAAGAATCAGCGAGAAGTAATGGAATCATCCCATCCGTGCGTATAACGCAAGTCATTTCCTTCCCGAAAGTGTTAAACCTGCGCACAAAACAAGGCATATCTTTTCTTCATGATCCCGCTGTTTAATTTATCGCATGGTGGTCATCTTCGGTTGGCATACTCGGGCAACAGGTCGCCGATAAGGGTTCACAAAAACTTTCCAGACAAATCCTTCTACCCTATTAGTAAAAGGATAAGATCCACACGGTAACTTCTTGAAGCAAATCTGAACATAGACAGGTACGTATGACCACGTTCTATAAATTAAGTGTTAGACTTTCATTATATTTAAAGTGCAACTCAGCCTTAAAAGGCAGGACAGGTTAAATGGAGAGCAATGCTGCCACATGTACTACGTGCTCGATAGCAATTTTTGCGTTCAGATACAATCGGTCTACTAATTCAATGTCAGCTTGTGAATTATGCAACACCAAATAGTAAAATATATGCTCTGCTGTTTTCACTTTACTTTTCTTTATATTTTAGTACTTCAAAATACGATTTTACAGGCATTAAATATATGAAAATGAAGATATAAAATGATAAAAGCTTTAATTTTGTAGGACATAATTCGTTATTCTTGAGAAAATTACAATCGGATATACAGAACATTTTAAAACAGCAAAGAATGAACTACACGCCACACTGTTTTGCGCTATTCACTTGTATTGCGTTAACTAGCTGGTTTTTGTTTCCCTCACCCTTTTGGCTTCTATTTTAATGGGCTCTTACAGGTCCTTTTATTCATTTCTTTTCCATCCTGTACACTAATTTTTCTGAACACCTGGTAGCCCTATCCGTTTCATTTATTGTCTTACTTAACATTCATTTTACCTTATAAGTTATCAACACTTCGTCTTTTCAAAGCCTCTCATTCCATAACTTTAAAGATTTACGTAAAGTTCAAAATAAATAACCCACAGTAATACTTCACAATGTTCCATGTGTCATAAACACTTTCTTACAAATGTATGTTAACATTAACCACTGCATGTTAACTGCCTTCTGCCTCATGCCTGTGAGCTGAATAAATGAACAACTATTGTTTGACACATATAATGAATGCAAGAAGTAATAGAATTCCGGCTTGTTTCAAAACCTGATTCAAACCCTTGTCAATATTATCTCTCGTTTGGTCCCCCGTGTAAACTCAATAGCCAAAAAATGTCTCGCTGTCACTTATCTACTGCATAGACACAGACTTTTCCGAAAACCTTTTATTTAAAGAATCATAACGTTCATCTTATAAAAGATAGATAATTCAAACTATGGAGGTATCAGCCCCCTGGTGTACTCAAGCTAAGAAAAAAATCTGATGTGTTCCATTCACATGACTTTCTCTATATCACTGCAACAAATTATTCTATTTACTTCATCTAATGGAACAAAAATTAGCAGAAATGCCTTATTACTTGCTTCCTTGTTAGTAGAAGCGAAATAAGGTGGTACCATAGGTTAAAGTGATAGTCAAAAGCTGGTTGCTCTGCGACTGAAGTTCCTTTGTTTGTATGGACACGAGTTCACAAAGTCCTGTATGAGAAAAGTATAAGTCTTTATAGCTGAAAAAAAAAAAAACAAGGAATATCTCAAAAACAATCAACTCCAAAAAAATGTATGTAACATAAATTGTGTGTTTTAAGGTGCTCTACATTTGTTTTGTGGTAAGTTTTTGTCCATCTCTTACGGTTTAGCAGTTATGCAAAATTCCGTAAAATTGACCCAGAATAAAGTAGTCTTCAGAGGCTATTACCACAAAATTGAAGATATACATTTTATGTCTCAGGTAAATATCTTTATTATACGATATTTTAATCAAAATCGTTAGGGCCATTTTTTAGAAAATAAAAATTTTCGAAAAAAGTTCCATGTAAAGGGTAGTTGGGGGTGGGAGGATTTTTCTAAAAATCTTCGTGTCGCATCCCTGGAAGATACTAAACTTAAATACCAGGTATTTTATTTTACCGAATTTTCGTTTTTGAGTTATCGTGTTCACAGACACACGGACACACACACGGACCTTTTTCTGAAAATACCTTTTTTGGATACAGAGGACCCTAAAACATATATTTCCGGTGAAATCTCGGTATCGAATTTTTTGGTGGAGTGCAATACCTTCTCTATACACTATATACATAGCACGTATAGAGAAAGTAAAAATATTGTTGCGCTGTAACCATTAGTGATAACCATAGAACATCAATATCGAACGTTTACTGAGAAACACATTTTCTTTAGAAATGTGGGCCCATGGAAATCTAAAAGGCTCTAAAACAGATGTATTCTGAAAAAAATATATTCTGCATAAGCTGCGGTATTGTAAGATGAAATTTATAACAATTTAATATTTACACATTGTTATTCGCAATTTAGCAACAGCGCGAGACTAGACAAAGACGAAACTAATGGTAACACACAGGGTGGAGCACTGAAGTTGAGTCTGCATTATCTTCAAAGCTAACTTTTGTAGAAAGCACTGTCTTGTATAAAAGTTGCTTATATTACGGGGAAATAAATGTTATTAATTGTGTTTTATTTGAAGTACGTCATGGTCATCTTAAGGCTAATTTAATTTTTACTTTCTCTAGCCGGTTTGTACAATGTATATAGCGGATAGAGAAGGTACTGCATTTCACCCAAAAATTCGATATCAAGAGTTCACCAAACATATGTCTTGAGACCTCCTAAAACCCCCAAAAAAGTATTTTTAGAGACATGCCCATGTGTGTCTTGTCTGTGGGCAGCATAGCTCAAGTACGAAAACTCAGTTAAATAACCAAACTTAGTATTTAGTCTTACAATCTTCCAAGACGATACGAAATTTTCAAGAAAATCCTCCCACCCCATACTACCCTTTAAATGGAACATTTTTTGAAAAATTTAATTTTATCAAAAATTACTCTAGCAATTTGTATTAAAATAAGCTGTAAGATATTTTCATGACAAACGAAATGTTTATCTTGGATTTTCAAAGAATAGCCTCTGAAGACCATTTTATTCTGGGTGACTTTTGTATAACTGGTAAACCGTAAGAGATAGGGAAAAAAATCTGATGTGTACCATTCACATGACTTTCTCCATATCCCTGCAACAAATAATTCTTAAAAAGCTTATACTTCTATTTACTGTCTGATAATCAGAAAAAAATAGCAGAAATAGTCTTATTACTCGCTTCATTGTAAGTAGAAGCGAAATAAGGGACAACCGTAGGTTAAAGTGATAGTCAAAAGCTGGTTGCTATGTCAATGAAGTTCCTTTCTTTATAAGGATAGGAGTTGACAAGTTCCTGTATGAGAAAAGTATACGTTTTTCATAGCAGAAACCAAAAATAAGGAATGTCACAAAAACGACGAACTCCACGAAAAAATGTATATAACATAAATTGTGTGCTTTAAAGTGCTCTACATTTTTTGTGCAGTAAGTTTTTGTCCATCTCTTACGTTTAGCAGTTATTCAAAATTTAGTAAAATTCATCCAGAATAAACTACTCTTCAGAGGCTATTTCCAGAAAATTCAAGATATACATTTTATTTGTCAGGTAAATATGTTTAATATACGACATTTTAATCAAAATCGTTAGAGCCATTTTTGAGAAAATAAAAATTTTCGAAAAAAGTTCCATGTAAAGGGTAGTTGGGAGTGGGGGATTTTTCTCAAAATCTTCGTGTCGCATCCCTGGAAGATACTAAACTTAAATATCAAGTTTGGTATTTTACCGACTTTTCGTTTTTGAGTTACCATGTTCACAGACACATGGACACACACACACACACACACACACACACACACACACACGGACCTTTTTGTGAAAATGCTTTTTTTGGATATTGGGGACCCTAAAACATATATTTCCGGTGAAATCTCGGTATCGAATTTTTTGGTGGAGTGCAATACTTTCTCTATACACTATGTACATAGTGCGTATGGAGAAAGTAAAAATGTACGTGCTCTTTAAGGGGAAGGAATAAGCTGTTTTCGAGAGAACTGAATTTAATTGTTTCATTTAGCGACCGGCTTTTAAAAGACCTGACTATCGCTTTAGTCTAATGTACTTCCTTACTACCCTTCTACTTACAAAGAAATAATAAGACGAATTCTGGTAATATTTATCTTGATTAGCATGGCGTAGATAAAATAATCATCTTCTGTAAGGAATGTTTGTTTGTGGAAGAATTAGGGAAAGCAATGTGAATGAAACACATGAGATTTTTTTTAAAAATTGAAACTTACCTTCATTTATGTTCTCACTCAGAAAAAACTAACCAACATTTGTATAAAACCCATTACAATTGCTCTTATACTAACGTAAACAAAACAAAAATTCTGAATGTGTACGAAGAGCGCAATGAGGTTCAAATTAACTGGTCCACCGTATACTCGTATATGCGTTAGATAGAGGCAGAGATATTCTATTTAACTCCATACTGTCATTTAAGCTATAGAACGACTGCTGCACTACGTTTCCAGTGTTTACGTTTAACTAAAACCTAAGCTGAAAATGAAATAGAAGAAAATCAGCAAAAATAGCTTTCCCTCCCTACGAGAAAGTATGTTTTTGAAACTTACGAGAATCATATGCTAGACTATTTAATGATTTCCTCGGTAACTACGAATACCGTTTTTTTTTCAACCTCCGATAGGATATAAATAAAAGACAAGTTTATAGAAAACAAGTATTTTATTACTAAACGTTTTGTACACTTATGGTTACTTTTCAATATAATCACCGAAAAGATTGAAACATTTATCGTACCTGCGCACGAGCTTTGTAATACCCGCTTCAAAAAATGTTTTCGCCAATGATTTCAAATGAGCATTGACGTTGTTTTGAAGAACCTATTCCCAGGAAATTCATGATATACATTTTATTTTTTATGTAAATCTCTTTAAAGTACAGTATTTTCATCAAAATCATTAAGTCATTTTTGAGAAAAACAAAAATTCAATTTTTTTCCATGTAAAGGGTACTTTGGGGAGGGCAGATTTTCTTGAAAATCTTTATGTCGAATCCTTGGAAGAAACTAAAAAATACCAAGTTTGGTATTTTACGGTCTTTTAGTTTTTAGCTAGGCAGTCCACAGACACTAACAATCAGGGGTATCAAAACATATTTCCAGCGAAATCTCTACATTGAATTTTTTAGTAGAATACAATATCTTCTCTAGTCATTATCTGCAGTTCACATACGTGCTAGAGAAAATAAAAAACGGAAGTTCGGCCATTTTAAGTTGCTGAACCATTATCTAACCGTTGGCATTGATGGTTAAAGATCCCCATAAATAGCATCCGATTTCGTTTTTATCTCCTCGTAAGTTTTCTCATCCAAAAGTAAAAAACGATAATTGAACAATATTGCACGTTTTTACAATTTTAGCGAAATCACGTTGCACGATTAATAAAAATGCCTGCCAAATTCAAAGTAAATTAAGAATCGTACTATAAATATTTTTGCCACGTGTAATAAATGGCACACGATGACATCTACTTGCTTTACCACAGCATCTATTTTTAACCGCTCAGTGTAATTAAATGCGGAGCCATGGTGAGACAATTCATGTGCATGTCCCTCAAAATATCAGATAGTAAGTTCAATTAGCCAAAACATGCAACATTTATTAAAAGTTAAGGCCCGTGCGTGGGTGTGAATGTGTGTGAATGTGCGTGTGTGATGTGTGTGTGATGTGTGTGTGATGTGTGTGTGTGTGATGTGTGTGTGTGATGTGTGTGTGTGTGTGTGTGTGAAGCATAACTCAAAAACAAAAATACGGTTTAAGTTTAATATTTTCTAAGGATGCAATACGAAGACTTTCGGGAAAATCCCCACACCACCCTTTATAACGAGAAATTTTCGAAAATATTGATTTTCTCAAAAATGGCTCAAGGATATTGATTAAAATACCATTTGTTGAACATATTTTCTTGATAAACTAAATGTATATCTTGAATTTTCTGGGGATAACCTATGAAGAACTCTTAATTTTGAATAATTTTTGTGTAATTGATAACCGTAACAGATAGACAAAAGCTTTAAAAATATAGATCTCGTTAAAACACACAATTTTTAACCGTTTTCAGATATTCTTTATTATTGCTGTCAATTTTAACTACTTAAATTTCTCAAGTTTCTCTTAACTTCAAGAAACAAGATATCTTTCTTAATTTCTCTCGTTTTGTATTGCTGGCCTTTCACATAGCGACCAGCTTTTAAAAGGTCTGACTATCGCTATAGCCTAATGCATTCTCTTATTTCCCTTCTACTTGCAAGGAAGCACGTAATAAGATTTCTTAGACTAATTTTATCTCGACGTAGACAACAGAATAATCTGCCTCCGTGGTCAGCGAGACCGGGTTCGATTCCCGGCTGGGGCGGGGAATTTTCTTTAACCGGAATTATTCTCTATCCCCCACAGAGTCTGGAAGTATGAATGTGAGAGTGAATGTGCGTGTGTAGTAATATAAAGTTTAACCTAATGTTCTGAACTTACACTTTCACAATTGAAAGCCCCCGATATGACCATTGATGTTAAAGGGGGCTATACAAATGAAGCAATTAAAAAAAAAAATCTTTGTAAGAATAGTTTGTGGAACAGTTAGAGAAAGTCGTGTGAATGGATAAATTCAGATTTTATTTTAATGCACGAACATCTAATTACCACGAAAATAGATCCATAACAAGCTATGTTTTATAACTACGAAACATAAAGGTACATGTTATCTCTGCTTGACTTCATCAGAGCCTCTACAGATGAGATTAACTGTGACAAAATGATACAAATGACGTCATTCCTAGCAATGGGCGTAGTTGCAAGCCATTAAACCATGAGGCCGCTAAAGAGCAAAATGAAGGTTCCCTGAGCGAGTCACATCATGCAAATATAGGCCGGATCGTTCATTTGCCTGTAACTTTTTTTTAACGTCGGTTACAATCAGGGTCGTCTAAAGCTCTCCTTTTGTGCTGACCACACGCAACACAAACATCACCTTGTACGTAGGCTACACGCAGAGCAGTTCTGATGAGAAAATTATCTAACAATCAGGGTAATTCTTATACCATCAATGTTAGTCATTAAGGGACAAAATTGCTCTAACGATTTTTGTTATAATACCACATGTTTAAGATCTTTTCATGACAAATGAAATTGAATTTGTGAGTACAAAAACGTCCCAACTCCACATTTCTGCGCAATTTACTTTAACCATATAACGAAAGCGTGGCATGGACATATGTTTGCGTAGGTAATGTCACATTTCCAAATGGAAAGCACAATATTATCGCATTTGATTTAGTGTATAATTCAAGAATATCCCAACAGAAGGAGTTGGGATAGTTTTGAAACAATACAGATGTCTCTAGGGTTGGGCTTCATAGTTTCACAAAATGGAGTCTACAAGTAAAGAAATAAATCGTGATGAAGATTGTACTGAGGTTCATGGTAGAAACAGAAGAACTGAAAGAAATCAGAACAAAAATATTCAAAAGAAATCACGAGCATCGGGCGTAGCATATATTATAAATAGTGCAGGGAAATAAGTTTCTAAGAGAAAGAGAAAACAAACAAAAAAAGAAGGCTGTTATGTTTATATGCCCTGAAACTCAAGCACGAAGGGGCGTAAATGAAGTTTTGTCATGCTTGTTTCACTATTTCAAAAGCCACTTATGTCAAAACCAAATATTAACCCAAAATTCGATTTCTAAAAAATGTTAAAAATTTGGTTATCTTTACAACATTTTTATTATTTTTTTCCTACACAGAACAACACAATTATTAGGTTATTTTAATTAGTATTTACAGGTAAGTTAAGTTCACTGATATTCTTTAAAAGGTACTAGTGAGAATCACAGTTTTCTCCCCTGTGATCGCAGAAAATGCAATAATTGAGAAAATGAAAGGCAAGGTCCAAACGATGGAACTTATAAAAATAGAATTTAATGTTGTTAAGGGTGACCGCAGACTTGATTTTATACCTTAAAAATCACCTTCAGAGATTCTTTAAAAACTTTAAATCAAGAATAATCAGAAGTTCAAATATGAGTGAATACAAAACACCCATACTTAAAAATTGGTATAAGTATGAGGTATACTTACTACAGCTATGTCTTCTACTCCTCCCACATATATTTCCCTTGCTAAAGAATAACGTCATTCCAGAGAAACTTTTCTAGTTAAATTCTATGATAGGCAAATACCAGTGAAGCCAGAGAAGCTAAGAGCTCTAAAGAAGTTATGGTGTTTTAGCTTCCTAATACATTATCACTAACCTGAAACAAGCTAGAGATATTACAGAAAATGATTTGGAATGAAATTGAAGAAATCTGATGTGTACCATTCACATGACTTTCTCTACATCTCTGCAACAAATTATTCTTCAAAAGCTTATACTTCTATTTACTTCATGCTAATCAGAAAATTTAGCAGAAATAGCCTTATTACTTGCTTCCTTGTAAGTAGAAGCGAAATAAGGGTGTACCATGGGTTAAAGTGATTGTCAAAAGCTGGTTGCTATGTCACTGAAGTTCCTTTGTTTGTATGGAGAGCAGTTGACAAATTCCTGTATGAGGAAAGTATAAATTTTTCAAAACAGAAACCAAAAACAAGGAATATCTCAAAAATGATGAACTCCACGAAAAAAAGTATTTGACATAAATTGTGTGTTTTAATGTGCTCTACATTTTTTTTGTGGTAAGTTTTTGTCCATTTCTTACGGTTTAGCAGTTTATGCAACATTTCGTAAAATCCATACAGAATAGTCTTCAGAGGCTATTCCCAGAAAATTCAAGATACACACATTATTTGTCAGGTAAATATCTTTAATACACGATATTTTAATCAAAATCGCTAAGAGCCATTTTTGAGAAAATCAAAATTTTCGAAAAAAGTTCCATGTAAAGGGTAGTTTAGGGTGGGGCGATTTTCTTGAAAATCTTCGTGTCGCATCCTTGTAAAATACCAAACTTTAATACCAAGTTTGGTATTTTACCGACTTTTCGTTTCTGAGTTAACGTGTTCACAGACACAGCGACACACGCACACGGACACACACACAAACACGGTTCTTTTTCCGAAAATGTTTTTTTAGATAAAGGGGACCTTAAAACATATATTTCCGGTGAAATCTCGGTATCTAATTTTTGGGTGGAGTGCAATACCTTCTCTATACACTATGTACATAGTACGTATAGAGAAAGTAAAAAGTACTGGACATAAATGGTAATTAATAAGCTTATTTCTGTATTTTATTGTATTAAGCCATACATTTAAGAGTATCCCAATTCCGTCCAATATTTATAACGATACTAGCTTATCCATACATAAGTAGAACACCTTACCCTTACTGATAAATTCATAGGGTACTGCTTCATTACATACATAAGTTGTATGTAGCTCATATTACTAATTTATGTAGAAGTATCCTGAAAAGTTTAGTGTAATAGAGCTGGGTCGTTTTTTAACTCACGTGTTCAATTAAATCTTGAATTCTGCTTCTCTTGAGTTTTCTTCATTCCAGATGACTATTGAAATATTATAATAATAATAATAATAATAATAATAATAATAATCTGCTCTTACTTTTCAAATGCTTATATTTTACGCAAATAAGAGGTCTTTTTCTTTCTTTTTCCTTCTGCTGGTCAATCAAAGAGAACGGAATTTCAATGTTATCACTTTAGTGACCAGCTTTGTAATCATTTGGCAAACGTTTAGCATTCACAAGTTCGAATCTCGCTTAAGGTCAGTTACGCAGATAAGATTTTTGGGGATTTTTTTCGTTATCCAGAGAAGACGAATGTCAGGCAACTTTAAGCTCTATGGACCCCGAGATCATCTGAGCATCATTTCATCAATCTCATTCACAGTTCGATATTACCAACCAGGTTAATGGGCGTTAAGGAAACTAGCCTAGTACATCCTTAATTCTTTTATACCTACTAGTAAATAATTTATACGACTATTTATATTAATTCGTATCCTGTTTAGCATAAGTTATAAGAATAATTTGTTATACAATAAGTAGAGAAAGTCATATGAATAGAACATATCACATTTTTACTTTCTCTAGCCCCATATGTACAATGAACATAGGGATAGAGAAGGTATTGTAATGCACCCAAAAATTCGATACCAAGATTTCACCGGAAATATATGTTTTGTGGTCCCCTGAGTCCGAAAAAAGCATTTTTAAAAAAGGTCCGTGTGTGTGTGTGCGTGTCTGTCTGTGTGTGTGCCTATGGACAGCATAGCCCCAAAACAAAAAGACCGTTAAATACCAAACTTGGTATTTAGGTTTAGTATCTTCCAAGGATGCGACACGAAGATTTTCAAAAAAATCCCCCCCACCACAAACTACCCTTTACATGAAAAAAAATTCGAAAATTTTGATTTTCTTAAACATGGCTTTAATGATTTTGATTAAATTTCCGTATATTAAAGCTATTTATGTTCGAAATAAAATGTATATCTCGAATTTTTGGGAATAGCCTCTGAAGACCTCTTTATTTTGGATGCATTTTGCTGAATTTTGCTTAATTGCTAAACCGTAAGAGATAGAAAAAAAAGTACTGCACAAAAAATGTACCTCATGATAAAACACACCATTTTTGTCCTTTACGTTTTTGTTGTGGAGGTAACCGTTTTCGAGATATTCCTTGTTATTGGTTTCAATTGTGAAGTACTTAAATTTTTCTCACACAGGAAGTGTCCGTTTTTTCTTTTGTTTTACTCCTGGCCAAGCAAAGAAGTGATTTGCAATGACAATCGCATAACGATAGCTTTTAAAACATTAGACAATCACTTTAACATAGTGCACTCCCTTATTCCCTTCTACTTATAAGGAACTAAGTAATAACATTCTTGATTAGCACTGTGTAAACAGAATAAGAATCTTTTGTAGGAGTTTTGTAGAGCAGCTAGAGAAAGTCATGTGAGTGTAACACATCAGATTTTTTTACTTTCTCTACCATGTACAAAGCATGTGGTAGATAGAGAAGGCATTGTATCCCACCTAATCATAATACCCATATTTCATTTGAAATGCTTGTTTTGGTATCCCTGAATCCAAATAAACCATTTTTAGAAAAAGATCTGCGCGTACATGTGTATTACAATTTAAAAACCAATCAATCAAATGATAATTCTTTCACAATTGAAAAAAAAGTATTCTTACAGATATGGACTGTAACTCCTTTCATAAATTTTTAACAGGTTAAAAAGGATTTATCCCTGTATTTGAACACAACATTTTAGAGTTAAAAAAGGACATGCACAGAAGGGTTTAACTTTTAGGTGAGAGTGCCTAGAGTAGAACATAATTAGTGTTTATCCACGGAAAATGTATGTAAAACAAGGCAGGAGCTGTGGATATTTCATTCCAAGTCACATACTCTGCGCGCATCTTTTCCTGGGCGTTCAGCTTCCTGGTCTTCATTCGGTGGTTTTCCCGCATCTTCGGAAGCTGGTCAGAGCAACAAACCTTGAGACATCAAGTACGTTATAGGTCTGATATCTAATGATTTCAGTGCTAGCTTTCATCCTCTCTGTAGATTCCAAAGTTCACGTACATGCACGTGCGCTATGTTTATTTAATAATTCAGTTAGTTCGCGATAAGTCATATAATCTATTAACCATAATGTCTGAGGGTGAACAGCGGAAAGACAGGCAGGCGAACTCGCTGTCTCTGTCTCTCTCGTATACATAATTATGCAGATGCCTACAATTTAGCAACTAAGGCAAGCAAAACAAAGTAACCTCCCTATAATGCTATGATACACATGCGAAATCAACAATACCAAAATATTGTAACAAATGTCTTTGACTCAAAAACGTTTACAATTAAAGTCTTAAATGCAGTGCTACAAATTATTCACTCATGTTATACACACTGCGCGCCAGCACTCCAGTCACTTACGAATCAGTACAATTCACAACACACCATGCACTACAATCCTTCCTCCTTTTATAGCTGGAAAATGGCGTCACAAACTTTGTAGAAACTTGTCGAAGATACCGAAGGACCATTTTTACTTTCTCTATACGTACTATGTACACAGTGTATAGAGAAGGTATTGCATTGTACCCAAAAATTCGATACCGAGATTTCATCGGAAATATATGTTTTGAGACCCCCTGAATCCAAAAAAAACATTTTTAGGACCATGTACGTGTGTCTGTCTGTGTGTCTGTGGGCACATAGCTCAAAAACGAAAAGACCGTTAAAAACCAAACTTGGTATTTAAGTTTGGCATCTTCCAAGGATGCGACACTAAGATTTTCAAGAAAATTCCCCACCCCAAACTCCCTTTACATAGAACTTTTTTTTTTCGAAAATTTTGATTTTCTAAAAAATGGCTCTAACAATTTTCATTAAAATCCCGTATATTACTGACATTTACATACCAAATAAAATGTATATCTTGAATTTTCTGGGAATAAGCTCTGAAGACCTCTTTATTCTGGATGAATGTTGCCTTATTTTGCTTAACTGCTAAACGGTAAGAGAATCTACACAGAAAATGTAGGGCACGTTAAAACACACAATTTATGTTATACAATTTTTTTTTTCCTGGAGTTGATCGTTTTTTAGTTATTCGTTGTTTTTGATTTCACCTTTCAAGAACTTATATTTTCTCATACAGGAATTTGTCAACTTCTGTCCATGCAAACAAAGGAACTTCCGTCACATAGCAACCATCCTTTGACTATCATTTTAACCTATGGTACTCCAATTATTTCGCTTCTACTTAAAAGGAAACAGCTAATAAGACTATTTCTGACATTTTTTTCTGGATTAGCATGAAGTAAATAGAAGCATAAGCTTTTCAACAATAATTTGTTGCAGAGATATAGAGAACGTCATGTGAATGGAACACATCAGATTTTTGTTGATAAGTTTAACGCCAGCATTTACTATAAATGCACCGCAGGCGATGACACTGATGACGTATGGAATGAAGATGGAGCACCGGTGGAATACAATGGTAGGGGAAACCCGCCCCTCCGCCGTTTTGTCCACCACAAATCCCGTTTGGGCGCTGCCGAGGCCGAAATTGAAGAAATATCTCGAATATCAAGAAGAATCATGATGTCAATGTCTCACGTTCCAAAGTCTCCTGTTACGTCGCGCCGTTATTTACGCATCCAACTGCGATGCCTCCATTCCATGAGAGCGATCACCTCCACGGACGGTATTGTCACAATATTCCAATAACCCTAAGTGAAAAAATTGTGCTTTATTTCCTTCTTTTTTTTTTTTGTGCAATTAACTTCGTAGCAGGACACACACTAAATAATGGAATATAGAGAGAATATTGCTAACAGTGAGAAACTTTTCTTGATAACCTCTGGCTATAACTACGTCTTTTTCCCACAAATATTAACTTAAAGGCCTGGGAATGTGAAATCAACATATTCACCAGCTTGACTTTTATTACGTCTCATATGTTAAGGGATTCTGAATTTTAAGAAAAACTATGTAGCTGTTATGCTATTAAACAAACACGGGAGTAAAGAGAAAGTACAAACATTTAAAATGCTACCTACTGTAATTAACTTACATTACTCCAACCGATGATTTTCCGCGGACAAAGAGTGTGTCTAGGCTATGCAGAACTTGAAAGACTATTAGGGAGGGAGGATGTAAAGGAAGTCAAGACGTTTCACCGAATGTCTCACTTCTTTAGTATGAAATCAGGGGATTTCTCATGCGTTATTAATAGTATGAGATCCTTTTTTGTTTTAAAGGTAAAAATACAAGTCAGTTGGGGAATTTAATGTCGTGTCTATGCTGCCATTGTAACTAGTTGGTAAGAGCAACCGAGTGGAAACCGGTACAAAACCGGCTATAGCTCTGATTCTGTCTTGTCAATGTTTTATAAGAATAGTTTGTAGACGTGTAGAAAAAATGCTATTAATGTATCACATCAGATTATTTCAGATGATGGGCATATCAAGGAGCAAGGAGGCTGTTGAGAAGTAAAACGCTGAATTTCCACACGTTTCTTTGATTTTTCATTCTGCCTTTTTTTCGTCGATTTTGTTCCTCTTGAAGTTTGGGGCAGGTACTCCTGAAGGAGAGAATGAAACTTTTATTTTCTTGTGTGCACGTGAATCACGGATACTGAGCCCGATCCTCGGCGCCAGCGGGAATTTACTTTTGTGGTGCAGCCGTGGTTCTTCAAAGACCTCATTCTCTTTTCATGTCGTTTTCGTAATTAAAAATGTGTGGCAACAAGGACGTAGCCCAAGGATAGAACTCACTTGTTCTCTGCATCGTGTACCGGATGGAATGCAACTATCTACAATATACTGCGTCCTTGAGTTCCTAATTCCATTTCATTTCATAACCGGCTTCAGCGATAAACTGTGAAGGGAAAAAATCTAGATCTGTAACAGTGGCCTGACTTTCTCTACACTAACATTTCATAGCGATTCTCGAGATTATTCGTGCACTGGAATCAATTATGCGACATGCGTTTCCTGTGCGTATGAGCGTTCCCCACCATTTTCCCTAATCCCTTTCCGGAATGACCATTATCCCGAATGGACTTTGCCGCGAATGCGTTTGCCCGAAACCATTGCTTCGAATGACATTTCCCTCGAATTTACAACAACCACAAAACTAATATAATATTTGCTGGACTTAAAATCAGCGGCTGCCCCCGTAGTTACTTACTTCAGTACCGCGTCACCCATTTGTTTCAAAGCCATTTTAATAAGTGTTAAATAACGCCCCAATAATATTTTGGGGCAAAAGAGTAATTTCGGAGAAATAATTTTTTTTTTAAAAAAAAAATTAGATCTACTCCACTCACAAGGACCTTCTCTTTCTGTTCCATAAACAAATGTACCTTGCAAAAGATTATTCTTTTATCTATGTCATGCTAATCGAGATAACCTTAGACGGCCATATTATTTGCTTTCTTGTAAGTAGAAGGGAAATAAGGGGATACTCTGTGCTAAAACGATTTTCAAATATTTTAACAGCCATCGCTGTGTGAAACAATTGAAATTCGGTTCTCTTTTGCATTCCCGGGCGTAAAACAAAAGAGATGAAACAAAAGTTGACTTCTCCCTTGGGAAATGTTTAAGTAGTTTAAAATTGAAACCAATTACAACGACCATCTTGAAAACTGTTAATTTTACAAACAAACAAATATGTAGCTATATGACATTTTTGATAGTGTTTAACGCCCGCATTTACTACAAATGGCAGCGCAGGCGATGACATGGAATGAAGATGGAGATCCGTGGAATGCGATGGCAGAGGAAATCGGAGAACCCGGAGAAAATCCGCCCCTGCACCACTTTGCCCGTCGCTTGGGATCGAACCCATGTTTGGGGCGAGTGGTCTAACCACTCGGCCACGGCGGTACGTGACATATATTGTGTGTTTTAATGATCTCTACATTTTTGTGTAAGAAGTTTTTATCTATCTCTTACAAGTTATATAAAAGTCATCCTGAATGAAGAGGTCTTCAGAGGCTATTCCCAGAAAACTCAACATACATATTTTCGTATGCCATGAAATATTAAAACATATGGCACTTTAAAAAAATCGTTAGCCATTTTTGAGAAAATAAACATTTTCGAAAAATGCTCCATGTAAAGGGTAGTTGGGATGAGGGTGTTTCTTGAAAATCTTTGTGTTGCATCTTTGATAGATACGGAACTTAAATACCAAGTTTGGTATTTATGTGATTTTTCGTTTTTGAGCAGTGCTGCCCACACACACGCCGCGCGCGCGGGCATCTTTTTAAAATTCATTTTTTCTTCTTCTTTCTTGCCAATAGAGAAGAGGGGGGAGGGATAAGAGTGACTACAATGTTTTACATACATATATTTTATGTCATACTTAGGTCACTGTTGTGTTATGGTTTTATATATTGTGTATATATTTATTTTAAGTGTATTTATCTATTATAAGAGGGTACATTTATGCTTCTGAGTAAGGTGCACTCTGTGCTGTAAAAAAATTGCTGTATTTGAATATCTTTGTCTTTATATTTTCGTGTTTACTCTTTTAATTCTTTGTTGTTGTTTTAATATTGTTTTTATTGGTATTACCTTTGTCTTTTTATTTTCGTGTTTACTCTTTTAATTTCTTGTTGTTGTTTTAATATTGCTCTCTAGTGTGTATTACAAAAGAACTTAAGGTCTGTGGACCCGTGCGATTGTTGAAGTTCAATGTATGATATTGTTATGTCAATAAATACACTTATTCATTCATTCATACTTTCTTTTTCAGGGAGTTTCAAATCATGTATTTACAGTGAAATGTCTATATAGAATTTTGGGGTGGAATACAACACCTCTATCGATCATGTACTTTAAGTATATTTGCTAGAGGAAGTAAAATCTATGAATCAACCTGGCACTTGCACATTACACCTTTACACCGCCTTCTGAAGGTCATTCAAATGACAATTGGAAGGATGTGGAGGTCTTGTGGATGACTGTTAATACAAGAATCAAAGTTCTTGCTAAGCAGTATCAACAATACACGGACACAAATGAAATACAAACCTATCTGTAAAGATTAGGTTATAATAATTTCTCACTTTGAGATATCTCTCTTTTTCTCTGTCTCTGTCTCTCTCTCTCTCTCCCTTCTCCTCCCAAAAATTGTAACATACTGGACAGGAAAAAAAGGTTAAGTTTCAAGTTTTGCATTTCCCCATTCGAGGCAGTGGCTTAGGCCAAATGGATCAGGAGAAACGGGCATTCGGGTTGTTAAATACGAGTTTATGCACGGGAATCGCGAAAGTGAATGAAGCAAGTAGAAGCGCATTTTCGACGACAGAGTTTCTTTATCCACTTTACGCTCATACTATCAGCCTATCGTGACTGTTAAGCTAAAATGTCTGCACTCCGTACGTTTTTCATTTTTCCCGAAGAATGCTAAAAAAAAAAAAAAAAAAAAAAAAAAAAAAAAAAAAAAAAAAATAAATTAATCGTGCAACAAGTAACATTAATGTTTGCTGTTGCAGAACCCAGTTTGATGGCTCCACAGCAACACTGAGGTTCGCATTCGTGAGTTCCTGCGTTCGATTCCCGTCGACCGCCTACCCTGATATTGTGGTTTTCGTAGTTTTCTATGGTCGATATGCCAGTTCTTGGATGGTTTCGCCTCTATCTTGATGTCCCTTCCATCACTTCTCTTTCATTCAATTTCCTGCTCATGTTCATTCAAGTGTGATTTTAGGTTTCGTGGCGTATGGCGGTGCTGGACATATGGCGCGGATTTCCCTCAAAGGAAAGAGTACTCTCCGTGGAAACTAGAGGGTTGCTTGTTCGATGGGTCATTCATCGGCCTCTCTAAGCAGCTCCTGCAATGGAACAATGCCAGCAACAATTGAAAATCGACAGAGCTGTAAAAGAATGAAAAGTATTGAGCAAATGAAATCGCTTACAAAAGGATAAAAATGAAAATGGTTATCCACAAAAAAACGCAATTTAAAGTTATTTTACTAAAATCTGCATTTATGCATAGTACATTTTTGCAGCTGCTTAACATTTACTAGTTGTGTAAGATTATACAAAATCCCTTCCGAATGAAAACGACTACAGAAGCTATTACCATAAATTCAAGTTACATTTTATTTATGTAATTTTTTTAAAATATGGTATCCACCAAAATCGTTAGCATCATTGTTTAATATCGAGCATTTCGATAAATATTCTATGTAAAAGGCAGTTTGGGATGGTGAATTTTCTTGAAACTTTTTGTGCATTTGGTATTCAAATTACTTTTCGTTTTTGAGTTATGTTTTTTACAGAAATACACGCAGATACACTTTGTCCAAAATTCTCTTTATTTATGAGTCTCAAAACGGTAAATCTTAGCATCGATTTTTTTGCTAGAATTCAATATTTACTCTACTTCCTGTAAGTAAGCAAACCAAATAGTAAATATTTTAAAATATCCGGCGATATAAAAAGAATCAGGATGTAAGTACCAAAGTAACTATGGTTCAACAACGATAAATTTCATTTATAACAATTAATAGCAGAAAGTGAATATACTACTTCGATTCAAAGTCTTATACAATTTGAATCACTCGAATTCAGGGTAGTCCCATATGCAAATTGAATATACCACACACACCATTTTATATAGGTATATAAACAATGTATTGTTTTTATTTTGCTGCACGCCGGAGATAAAATAAGAGATTCGATGGCTCTAGAACCGGAAATAATTAGCGGACAAGATAGTCATTAATGCTCGAACAAATCAGCATGAAAATGATACCCTATAGTGTTACTACAAACGAATAATTTACACAATATTAATAATTTCAATTGCAGATATCATTTGTACTATTTCAAGTGGGCAAATGGGTATCAATTTGTCAAAATCCGGTCACAAAAAAAAAAAAAACAACGTTTTACTTTCTCTAACACGTATGTACATACAATGTACAACAAAGTAGCTGGAGAAGGTGTTTGTTCCACCCAAAAATTCGATGTCGGGATTTCACCGGAAATATATGTTTTCAGGTCCCTTGAACCAATAAAGACAAGATAGTCATTAATGCTCGAACAAATCAGCATGAAAATGATACCCTATAGTGTTACTACAAACGAATAATTTACACAATATTAATAATTTCAATTGCAGATATCATTTGTACTATTTCAAGTGGGCAAATGGGTATCAATTTGTCAAAATCCGGTCACAAAAAAAAAAAAACGTTTTACTTTCTCTAACACGTATGTACATACAATGTACAACAAAGTAGCTGGAGAAGGTGTTTGTTCCACCCAAAAATTCGATGTCGGGATTTCACCGGAAATATATGTTTTCAGGTCCCTTGAACCAATAAAGAGCAGTTTTCGAAAAAGGTCTGTGTGCGTCTGTGGACAGCAAAGCTCGAAAACGAAAAGACGTTAAATACCAAACTTGGCATTTATGTTTAGTGTCTTCCACTAATACGGTACGAAGATTTTCAAAACAATCCACCCACCACAAACCCCTTTTACATGGATACATTTTTGGAGATTTGGTTTTTCTCAAAAATGACTCAAATGACTTTGATTAAAATACTGTATATAAAAGATTTTTACAAACCTGGGAAATCCCTGTAGACAACACTTATAAGGCGTGCTAGGGGAATGTATTACACTTCTGATAAATGACAAACGTTAACAAACAGTCATGGCAACACAAGGCAACTCTGCAGAATAAAATGGGTCAAAGTCTTCTATGAACGAGTGCATAAATAAATGAAGTTATTAGGCTGGACCCGGAAAGCCCTTGAAGGTGACTTTTGTTAGCGTTTTAGAGAACATATTTATATGAACTGATTTTCTTGTTTTGATGTCAGGAATTCATCCCCAAACGTTGTAAAAGTATTTTTGAATCGCCCTGTGCATACTGATAAGTAACTGAATTGGACGGTTATGGTAACATAGAGGGCTTTAATGGCACAGTATGGCAGTAGCACTCAACCATGCAAATTCTGTAATCGGTGGTCATTTCCATCTCACGTGCGAAGAACGCACAAAATGTGTGGTGGTAGCGTGTCTGCCTCACATTCAACAGGTCGCGAGTTCGAATATCGCTTAGGGTGAGTGACCCGAATAAGTTTTTATTGAGGTTTTCCCTTATCCTGAGAAGACGAATGTCGAGTAATTTTAAGCTCCATGGAATCCGAGATCTTTGAACATCGTTTCACCAATTCCATCATCGTCCGATATGACCAACTGGGTTAAGGACGTTAAGAAAAAACAAAAAATAAATAAATAAAATGTCCTGATGAAAAACAGTTCTGCATCACCCACTTCATCAACCTGTTTACGAAGTCGGAAAATATACTCCGCATCTTCCCTTTGAGACAAGTGGCTCGCTGAACTACTAATGACGTCATGCATTTAAATCCACTATCATTAGATGCCGAATAAATCTCAAGACCGGGTATAACCTATTGGGTTCAATAAGGCCCGTAATTTTATCTTGCTTGTTTTATTTACTTTCTCTAGCCCCGTATGTACAAAGTACATAGGGATAGAGAAGTATTGTATTCCACCCAAAAATTCCATTTCGAGATTTCACCGGAAATACATGTTTTAGGACCCCCTGAGTCCAAAAAAAAGCATTTTCAGAAACAGGTCCATGTGTGTGTGTGTGTGTGTGGACAGCATAGCTCAAAAACAAAAAACTTGGTATTTAAGTTTGGTATCTTCCAAGGATGCGAAGATTTTCAAGAAAATCCCCCCCAACCCTAACTACCCTTTACATGGAAAAATTTTCGAAAATGTTGTTTTTCTTAAAAATGGCTCTAACGATTTTGATTAAAATGCCACATATTAAAGCCATTTCTATCACAAATAAAATATATATCTTGAATTTTCTGGGAATATCTTCTAAAGACCTGTTTATTCTGGATGAATTTTCTTAATTTGGAATAACTTGTAAACCGTAAGAAACAGACAAAAACGTATGTTACAAAAAATGTAGATCTTGTTAAAATACACAATTTATGTCATATACATTTTATTCGTGGAGCTTACCGTTTTCGCGGTATTCCTTGTCATTGGTTTCAGTTGTGAAGTACTGATACTTTTCTCCGACGGGCGTGTCTGTTTCTCTTTTGTTGTACTCCTGGTCAAGCAAAGAAGCGATTTACAATGACAATCTAATAACGACAGCTTTTAAAACATTTGACTATCACTTTAGCATAGCACATTCCCTTAGTTCCCTTCTACTTATAGGGAACTATGTAATACAATTCTGCTAATATTTATTTCGATTAGCGTGGTGTTGAAAGAAGAATTATCTTTTGTAAGAAGTTTTTAGAGTAGCTAGAGAAAGTCATGTGAGTGTAACACATCGGATTTTTTCCTTCTTCTTAAGCAGCACGGCAGGCCTAATGTAACTTCCAAAGTTACTCTTATGTATGACGAATATCGGCTGTTCTTTGTGAATTTTCAAAATGTTGATTGGTTGGTGCTAATGAAACTCACTCGGCATGATTAAGTAATGCTGAAATAAATTACAACGTATAACACACTACGCTTCAGGTTTTTAGGTTATGTTGCTGTTAACGGTGTTGCCAACAGTGACCACGAATCATCGCTAATGGCGTAGTAGCCGTAAAGAGGAGGGGAGGTGTTCGGACCCTGATATGTTTTGTTCGCCAGCAAATAGACCTCACTTCAAGCGGTTATCTCATACCCACCCCCCTCCCCACCTTTATTTACTAGAGATTATGATTTTTTTTTAATCAAACCTAGTCATTCTTGCACTCTGTCTGCATTAAGCTATCAAAATTGTTTTCGACAAAAATGGAATCTGGTCGTTTTTAGACGTTACTCTTCCTATATAACAAAGTAATAATTACTCTCTAATAAAAATTACTACCAAATTTACTTCACCTAATTGGAGGTTGGTATAAACAAAATATGCTTAACAATAATAGGATATAAGTACATAAATGAAATTGTAATCATTACAAATAACTGTTCATAAACAATGTTGAGACTGTATAAAATACTACAAAATATAAGCCAAATATATGATAGATTATATTTTGTAAGTATATGTATAAAAATCTTGATATTTCCATTCACGTGACTTTCTCTAGCTACTCCACAAACAAAATTTTCCTTATATGTCATGCTAAGCGAGATAAACAATAGCAGAAATGGTCTTATCACTTGCTTCCTTGTATAGTTTTCTCCAAAATATGATGGCCACCCGCCCCAAACACTGGGCAATAACCTTTAGCAAACAAAAGACGAACCTGCACTAGGGGCGAGAGGCAACGTAGTAAAATCTTTTCTAGAGACACTGCTTGGTAGTCGAATCGCTATGTGAAACAATTGAAATTCGATTCTCTTTTGCATTGCCGGGAGTAAAACAGAGGAGATGAAACGAAAGTTTACTTCCCGCTCGAGAAAAGTTTAAGAAGTTTAAAATTGAAATCAATAAAAAGAAAGAATATATATATATATATATATATATATATATATATATATATATATGACATAAATTGTGTGTTTTAATGATATCCACATTTTTTGTGTAGCAAGTATTTTTTCTATTTCTTACGGTTTACGATCTATGCACAAGTCATCTAGAATGAAGAGGTCTTGACAAAAAATTCAACATATACATTTATTTGTCATGAAAATAGCTAAAGATATATGGTATTTTAATAAAAATTATCAGAGGAATTTTTGAGAAAATCAAAAATGTTGCATTCTTGGAGGATAATTAACTTAAATGCCAAGTTTGGTATTTAACCGACGTTTCGTTTTTGAGGTATGCTGCCCACAGAAACACACCCACACATACAAACACACAGCCATTTTTCTAAAAATGTTTTTTTTTTATTCAAGGTGTCTTAAAACATACATTTCCGGTGAAATCTCGGAATCGAATTTTTGGGTGAAATACAATACCTTCCTTATCTACTATGTACATTTTACGCACGTGCTTAAGAAAGTAAAAATCCTTATCTAAAAAAAATATGTGTACCTATAGGAATACAAATATTTTTCAATGAAGGATATAACCCAAAGGGGGAGGGCCGCTGCTTTAATAATTTAATTTATATTTTCGATAACATGAAACAAAAAGCATGGAATAGTACTTCTGCCTCCAATTAGTAAACCAACAACGTCAGTTAAAGCAAGAGGATATTTAATTACCGTAATAACTATAAGTGTTGAGTAACTTTTGTTCATTTTTTGTTCATTTATAAGCAAAATTACATTTATTTCAATTTTATATTTTAACTTTTAAACCTTTATTGTAGGAATAATAATGAAGCACTTGATTTTGTTTGTCACTTATATCATGCCTTGCATTTTAATAAATATACATTGTTAGCTTTTCAGACTAAGAGTTTTTTCAGACTTTTTCAATTGGGAAGAGTTCTACGCTGCAGCGAATGAGATACGTTATCGTGCTCTGCGTTGCCAGGTCACTACTCTCACTCTTCATATTTCTCTCTCACTCACATGCAAATCTGCCTGGTGACATAATGATTATTCATGTATATTATAAAAACTATTTGAACTAAAAATATGTGGTTTTTACGATTCTGCTACATTACTCCCTATCTTCCTAGTGAATTCTTTTTTGCAAAATTTGAATATTTTGTCTTAGCTCAAGTGGTGTTTATGAGAGACGGACTCAATTGTCGCGTTACTCCCAGTTAAGTGAGAATACAATATTTCAACACAGCAGCACTATGTTGCCGTAAAATCCAGCCACTCACAAGACACTAAATTGGAGGAATAAAGCAGAAGTAGATATTTGCTAACTGGATAAGTGATCTGTGTAGTTACTGCGTTTGCTGGTTTCATAAAAGTAAATAAGTACTGCGATTAATGTAAAATGAGTATAAATAAATGTCCATATGAAGAGTCATGGGAATTGGAAATGGGTAAAGAAAACTATTTGAGTGTTACACGTCGGAGTTTTATCTTTTCCATGCATTCGGTACAGACAGTTCACAGCTTTTAATGTGCGATTTATTTCGATTGTCCGGATGTAATAAAATTGTTAGTTCACCTCTTTTTCCTCATGCGAGGTGTTTGCGCGCTGCCCACGCATGTCCATCATTTCAATTTCGGCCTAACGAGATGGTAATTAGCGGAACACATCTCATAATTGCATCAGTAATTGGGCTAGTGGCGCCAGCAACCTATCACTCCGGCTTCCGAAACGGATCGATGTGGCAACTCGACTAAATTGTTCTCCTATTTCTAGTTGAATTAAGTAACAAAATATGTTATAATGCAAGTTCATTAAATTAATATGTTCATCTTCTGCACCCATCACCTGGGGTAGAGTAATACATGGTTGTACCTTAGAAAAAGTACTAAGCAAAAATACTGCAAAACTCTGAGTTAGAATCCATCTAGTATTCAAAACTGGCGTCGCCGTTTCGGAGGCAATAACGTCACTCATACACATCACGTTAGCTAATAGGTAATTTATTAACGAATATTAAAAAATATACAGCAATTTATATTTGACACACAGAGACGCCTGTAGTGCAGGTGATCTGCTCCAGTCTAGTCTTTTAATGAGTTCAATTCTGGCAGTAGAACGAGCTGTGCCGTATGTCCACTGACTCCCTTTCGAAAGGACACCCTTTCTATTCCTAGATTTTACGGCCTTTAGAGTTGATCGTCCTGCTCTACAACTAATGTAGTAAAGCTGCCTACTACTTTAGACAATCCAACTTATTACACAGACGTGGAAAGTAGGTAGAGATTGAAAATAATCTACTATCTGAAAAATGTCTACATCGATTATCTATTTACTCACAGATAACCCCAAATTAGCAGCAAATGGATCGTCGGACGAACACCTCTGAATAGCCTCAGCCAGCTTCGCCACTACCGAGATCATTGGGCAGCTGGAAGTCCTTGGGCCCTCTCATCAGTGCCGTCATAGCAATCTGGCCACAGATATTTCCTTGCAACCACAGAAAGTTGGGCTCCACCGTGGACAGTCAACAGATACAGTGTTCCCGAAATAAATTGACACTCGACACACTATATAAGAGAGACAATTCCTGCTGTCACGTGTTTACCCATTGCATACACGGAGCATGTCTGGAGACACCTCATCTTCAAAACAGTTAAGCATCCGAAAGGGGCTCACCTTGTATAACTCAGTTCACTGAACGAGTTGAACTAAGCCTACAAGAAGCTAAGGGAGCATACAAAAAGCCTTTCTCTCCGCCACTCCTCTTAGCCGTTAATGTCAGGAAATTAAGGACCTCAACATTAGAGGCAAGCCCGATCTACCCAATTAAGTGGACTAGTCTTATCCACCTGATCTTGCCGAGGTGACGTGCTACAGGACTTAGCTTGCTGGATTTCATTTCGCAGCTGAGTCAAGCTAGTGTTTTTCTCCCTAACGCCGTTGTGTTTCGCACACGATGCTGTTGACTGCACATCTGCGCCGCGGTGCCACTATTATGGCGCCGACTGAGTAATAATGAAGTTGGAAGCGAGTTAAACTCCATACAGTTCACTGAAAGATTTTTTGTGTGCCCCCTTAGCTTATTATAGACTTAGTTCAACTTGTACAGCGAACCTAGTTACAGGTTGGGCGCCTTCTCCAGAATGCTTAGCCGTTTCCAAGATGAGGTGTCTGCTTTTCTCTAGAGCAGGCGTCACCAACTCGCTTGATTTTGTACCGAAGAAAACGGGTTTGCTTTGTGCTCGCAGTGGGTAAACACGTGACAGCAGGGCTTGTCTCTCTTTCTCATATAGTGTGTCTGTGTCAGTTTATGTCGGGAATAGAAAGTAACGTAAGCCATCGACTCCTACGTTTATGCCTGCCTAGAATTTTTTATTTATAGAAAGTGGTGGAATGAGTGCTTAGTTTGCAGCAAATGTTCTGCACTCAGAAAATTCAACTTGTATCGTTACTACGCAAGTGAATACGACAGTTACCAAGGGGAAGTAATATTGCTAGATATAAATTAATTACCAAGGTGCCTGTTCATTTCCAGTGCTGGAAATGTGAATGTTTTTAATTATAACGTAATTTTCATTCTGTTAGCGTTACAATGCGATTACAGTGACATTAACGAGCTAAGGAGACTATCTTATTGTGTTAATACTATACTAATTGTGATTATTTTTGCAACGTTTTATGTTACGATACCAATTACCACCAAACCTATAAAAATATGCATATTTTAATAAATGCTAATGCAAGATATATGCAATCGTGCTACCAATCATGAAGCTACATAGGTGCCTTAGCCTATGAAAGGTGGATTACATATTTCCAAAATATTGCATGCTGCCACTACACTGAAGGAAGTATCTGTTCTTGCTTTCCGCGCAGTTGGTCACGCACTGTACAGAAGACGATTTGCAGGAACATCGAGCCAATTTGCTCTCTGTCTCTACTAGTTGGCGACGGCTGTTCTAGAATTTAACACTCCAGAAGAAGATAAACTGTTTCATCAGATTATTTACATATTGGTTTTTCGTAGAATATCACTAACATTTTGCCAACATTTTCCATTTCAAGGATAGTATACATGGAACTTAAAACTCTCGTATTTTTGCCGTTTCAATCATACAATCCAATGCTTTTTTCTATAAACTATATTGTTATTTAATTGAGATGAACTTTTGTAATAGCTCACGTATCATAGGCAGGTTTACAGACTGTAAACTACAGAAAAAGTGTATTATTCTTGTTGCCCTATGTAATTTGAACTTACAAATGCTAAACCAAGTCTATGCAAATAATAATTTTACATATTTATATTATTCATGCCTATTTTGCAATTTTTAACCTCACAGAGCGGGAGCAGCTGCAACAGCGTGCAATGCTTTTCAGCGAAAATACACATCATTTGTACAAAACTAGAAATACTTTTATAAAAACATATATCAATAAGGTACACGTAGAATGTTATGGATATATTAATATTCTCTAGGCTTATAATTATTGCACAAGACCAGATCGTGGATCGTATTCACACCTAAATTATCGTACGTTTTCATTCGGATCGTATAGGTTGGCAACACTGTATCTCTACCATCCTAATATGTTTCTCAGCGTGTGCGAAGAAAGATAATGAAAAGTAATTTAATGAGGCAATCACTTAGACTTTATTATGTTCTTTGATTAAGATTCTAAGTTTTGGGGATTCAGGACCATTTATGAACAATTCTTCTCTTCATCCAATCGCTGTGGTGTTAGCCCATTTTACGGGCTAGGCCTCAGCCCCGAATACCCCCAATACAGAGCCGAAATATTGTTTTTCAATTATGCTTCCAAACACAAACGCGCGGACTTTTTCTAAAAATGCTTTTTTTGTTTTTTTGATCCAGAGGACCACAAAATGTGTATTTCCGGTGAAATCTCGGTATCAAATTTTTGGGTGGAATAAAATACCTTCTCTATCCACTATGCACACTGTACATATGTGACAGATAAAGTAAAAACATAAAAGGCAGTTAAAAATAAAGTAAATCCAAATGTATAAAATCAACTTTACAGTTTGAGATTGATATGGTTATCCATATAATTACGGACTATTGTGAATCAAAACCTTATCGTTCTCGGGTTATTGTTAACCAGATTTACCACTGGAAGGGTCAATCCCGGTTAACATGAAGTAAATAAAAACGCAAGCTTTAGAAATAATAGTTGGTATAAGCTATATAAAAAAAAATCTAATGTGTTTCATTGACATGACTTTCGCTACATCTCTGCAACAAATTGTTGTTAAAAAATTTATGCTTCCATTTAGCTCATGCTAGTTGCGAAAACATTAGCAGAAATAGTCTTATTACTTTCTTCCTAAGTAGAAGCGAAGTAAGGGAGTACCATAGGTTAAAGTGATAGTCAAAAGCTGGCTGCTATGTGACTGAAGTTCCTTTGTTGGACAGGAGCTGACAAATTCCTGTATGAGAAAAGAATGTTTTTCAAAACTGAAACTAAAAACAAGGAATATCATAAAAACGATCAACTCCACGAAAAAAATGTATATAACATAAATTGTGTGTTTTAGTGTACTCTACATTTTCTGTGTGGTAAGTTTTTGTCCATCTCTTACGGTTTGACAGTTATGCAAAAATTCGCAAAATTCATCCAGAAAAGTAGTCTTCAGAGGCTATTCCCAGAATACATTTTATTTGTGAAGTAAATACCTTAAATATACGAGATTTTAATCAAAATCGTTAGAGCCATTTTTAAGAAAATAAAAATTTTCGAAATTTTTCCATGTAAAGGGTAATTTGGGGTGGGGGGATTTTCTTGAAAATCTTCGTGTTGCATCCTTAGAAGATAAACTTAAATACCAAATTTGGTTTTTAACGATCTTTTCAGTTCAGTTTTTAGCTATGCTGCCCACAGACACACACACACACACACACACACACACACACACACACACAGACGGACACACACACACAGACATTTTTCTAAAAATGCTTTTTTTTTGGATTCAGGGGATCTCAAATAATTTCCAGTGAAACCTTGGTATCGAATTTTTGGGTGCAATACAATACCTTCTCTATACACTATGTGCATAGTACGTATAGAGAAAGTAATTAGCAATAGTGGATACAGGAAGTCATGTGAATGTAACATATTAGAAATTATTATCAAGATGAAGATGACTTTCTGCTATAAGTAGTCACATCAGGCAGCATACATTAAAATATCAAATCCAAGGTTAAATAAAAATGCCCTCTAATTAAGTACTTTTGCTTTCTTCCAAAGTTGGAGAGCTTGTATAATTCAGAAGGGCAATTATCATAAATATACTGAGGAAGTATATTACCGAATCCCAGACATTTTATGTTGCTTGGGCGGCGTGATGACACAGTTCCGTGCAAGTAATGATATATTCACGTGGCAAGTAATGCATATCTTACCAAGGTCGGTGTCACCAACTTATGATGAGTCCTGGGACCTACATCAAACATTTAACTGAGGCCGAAATGGGAATTAATTAAAACTTTCTGACATAAACTAATCATAGCACATCCTCAAACATGCCACCTGCAAACAGCGACGATAAAAAGACACATTCAGCAAAAAACAGGCAAAAAAAGGAGAAGAGAAACAAAGCGACAAAAGAGGAAAAATCTGATGTGTTCCAAACACATGACTTTCTCTACATCTCTGCTACAAATTATTGTTAGAAGGCTTCTTCTATTTACTTCATGCTAATCGAGACAAAATTAAGAGAAATCGTCTTATTACTTGCTTCCTTGTAAGTAGAAGCGAAATAAGGGAGTACTATGGGTTAAAGTGATAGTCAAAAGCTGGTTGTCATGTAACTGAAGCTCCTTTGTTTGTATGGACAGGAGTTGACAAATTCCTGTATGAGAAAAATATAAGTTTTTCAAAGCTGAAACTAAAAACAAGGAATATCTTAAAAACGACCAACTCCACGGAAAAAAGTATGTAACATAAATTTTGTGTTTTAATGTGTTCTACATTTTCTGTGTGGTGAGTTTTTGTCCATCTCTAACGGTTTAGCAAAAATCCGTAGAATTTATCCAGAATAAAGTAATCTTCAGAGGCTATTCCCAGAAAATTCAAGATATACATTGTATTTGTCAAGTAAATATCTTATTTAATCAAAATCGTTAGAGCCATTTTTAAGAAAATAAAAATGTTTGAAATTTTTTCCATGTAAAGGGTAGTTTGGGGTGGGGGGATTTTCTTTAAAATCTTCGTGTCATATCCTTGGAAGATACCAAACTTAAATACCAAGTTTGGTTTTTAACGGTCTTTTCATTTTTGAGCTACGCTGCCCACAGACACAGACGCAGACACATACACATAGGCAGAGTCAGACAGACACACACATACGGACATTTTTCTAAAAGTTCTTTTTTTGGATTCAGGGGGTCTCAAAACATATATTTCCTGTGAAATCTCGGTTTCAAATTCAAAATACTTAAACTTGTCTTGACACGGAAAGCTGTTAACTCCTGGCCCTTCATAGATACGGATTTCAACCACATGGCAACCAGCTTTTAAAAGATTTCGCTATCGTTTTAGCCTAGTTAGTGTATTCACTTATTTTCCTTCTACTTACAAGGAAGTAAGTAATTAAGACAATTTCTGTTAATGTTTATCTAGATTATCATAAGAATATGTTGTTAACAATAATTTGTTACAGCGATGTGGAGAAAAGTCATGTGATTGGAACATATCAGATTTTTATATTATGAATTACTATGTTGGCACCACAAATTTCTGATTATTCACCATAAAATACTCCAGGACGATTACATCAAGCAACGTTTTTATTTAATCAGTCTAGTGTATTATAAAAAGTCCCTATGAATTCCCTATAAAACTGAATGTTCTGAATTTTTTTTACATTATGAATCACTATATTGGCATCATAAATGTTTGAACATTGTCCATAAAATACTGCAGGACGATTAAATCAAACAGTTGCTTGATTTAATCGTCGTGGACCAGGATCAGCATTTTGGGGATGAGCAAAGTACGGAAATGTAATGAAAGACAGAATAAAATTAAATTTTAGACATTTTTCAAGCAAATAAAACATTATTATATTACTGCTGTTGTTGCTGCTATTCTCAATAACGTGTTGTTATTGACACGCGGTCAAAAACAACATAATCTTACTAATTAGTGAAGAATTGTTTCCTAAAAAAAAATTAGGAAAAGTACCACACAAGCCTTATACAGTGTCATCCAAATATTTCTCCGCGGCTGAAGCGAAGTCCCGCCCGGCCGTTAAGCTATAGCTTCCCGCTTGTCAGTTAATACGAACCTCAGTCGTTTAGCAAGTAAGAATAACTACGTAAATTCAAAACCACATGAAAGTCAAGTATTCATTCATGTCACTAAAGAAGCTGCTCTTAATTCGTCTAAAAGTATGTGTATTTTGTCTTATACACTCATCTGTTAATGGTCGCGAGATGTCACAGGCTAAAAATAATCTTCAAATTATCCGATGACAGCACGAGTGGATTCTATACGAATATGAGTCATAAATAAACACTAGATGTGGGACAGAAGGGCTTGGAAATATAGAGTCAACGTCGTACTCGTGATTTGAAACACAAATCTTCTAGTCTCCGCCCGGTTGTTCTTACCACTGAGTTACCATAGTAACATGTGGACATTGCATTAAATTCCCCAACTGATTCGCATGTTTCCCGGTAAACCACAAAAAAACATAAGGGTTATTTCGAGATGACACATCCCAATAGGACTTAACATGTCTTAAATACTTAAATCCCGGGCTTAACTTTGTCCTGTACACGGCTTATGTGGAGGAAACAATTATCATTGATTGATCTAACAGGTGATTAAACTCCTCTGCTTTAACTTCTTATATGTAATACATTCAAATAATTTTTCTGGCGAATCCTGTATAGGCATTAAAAATGTTACACATGTCGGTAATTTTATTTTCCTCCAATAAGTCCCATGGGGCCCATGTCTCGTAAGACATGCTGATTTTGCTGATTTTACATGATTTATGTGGAGTTGATTTTCTCAAAAATGGCTCTTATGATTTTGATAAAAATAACATATCTTTAAGACCTTTCCATGACAAAATGTATATCTTGAGTTTTCTGGGAATAACCTCTGAACAACTAATAAACCGTAAGAGATAGATACATTCTTACTGCACAAAAATATAGATAGACTGCCTCTGTGGTCGAGTAGTCAGCGAGCTAACTTCTCACCCGGAGGTCCTGGGTTGGATTCCCGGCTAGGACGGGGAATTTTTCTTTAACCGGAATGACTCGCTAGCCCATAGAGTATGGAAGTATGTGTCTGAGGGTGGATGTGCGTTGTTTAAATAAAAATAAAACGATTAAAAACCCAACATTCATGAACCTACAGTTTACGAGTTGTTTCTTAAGTCAAAGCCCCCGATATGACCATAGATGTTAAAGAGGGCTATGTAAATGAAACAATAAAAAATTAAGATCTCAATAAAGCACACAATTTATTCCAGATTTAAGGGGGGGGGGGGTTTCACCATTTGCTTTCAAATTTAAAATATACTATTCTCAAATGGAAAGTAGTTTTTTTTTTTTTTTTTTGCTCATTCTTTTCTCCCGGTCAAGCAAAATTCATCACATAGTGACTAGCTCTTAAAAATATTTGACTATCACTTAATCCTTAGTATATACCTCTACTCCCATTGCATCTACAAGGAAGTATGTAATAAAAGCAATTCCACAAATGTTTTAACTTGATTAACGTAAAGCAGATAGAAGAACAAGCTTTTTAAGAATAGCTTTAAAGAATGGGTAAAGTATGTAAATGTAAAACATAGATATTATTATTGTTATTCTTGTGAGATCAGTAAATAAACAATATTACATTCGCTGGCATATCATCGATAATATTATATAACAGGCTTTTGTGTGAGCAATATAAAGCTATGGAAATAATTGATAGTGGGTAGACAGAAATGCGATTGTCACACAGCAGATGTCTCTCTTGTGATACTTTCATTAACAGTGACACTCAAACATGTGCCGACTATGACTGATTCAAAAAATTACTTATTTGACCCCAGGATCCCTGGGTGCCAAAGTCTAGCACAGACAGGAAATAGCTAGAAAGAAATAGTAATCCAGGCAATTTCTCTCCCTGGAAATCGAACTCGGATGCGGTGGAGAAGCAAACACTGCCAGCTGAGCCACTGATGGGTTTCTGCTCCCCTCCCCTTCCATTTCTTGTCGAATGCGTATTTATTTCTTGTTTCCTGAATGGTGTATTCTTCCATCATGCCTTATCGTATTATATTTTCCAAGGATTTGTTTCTAGCAAGTTTCTGTCTCCCTACATGTTGACCCCTAACTATTCGGGTCAGTGAACAAAATGGATCTGCAATATCAGAAGTGAGTTTTGGATTTAAAGTAGTCTAACATGGAGGTCTACAGATTTTCATGACCAGGAATAAGAGAAAAATCTGATTATTACATGCACGTTACATTCTCTTATTCTTACAAGAGTTCATTTTTTTATGTATTACATTTTAATGAACATGAACCTTTCCGAAAAATTATTACACTTTTTTACTTTCTCTACACTACTATGTACATAGTGTATAGAGAATTTATTGTATTGCACCCAAAAATTCGATACCGAGATTTCAACGGAAATACATGTTTTGAGATTCCCTGAATCAAAAAAACGCATTTTTAGAAAAATGTCCGTCTGTGTGTGTGTCTCTGTGGGCAGCAAAGCTCAAAAACGAAAAGTCCATTAAAAACCACTCTTGGTATTTTCCAATGATGACACACGAAGATTTTCAAGAAAATCCCCCCACCATCAACTACCTTTTCCATGGAACTTTTTTCGAAATTTTTTATTTTCTCAAAAATGACTAACGATTTGATTATAATAACGTATATTAAAGAGATTAACCTGACAAATAAAATGTATATTTTGAATTTTCTGGGAATAGGCTCTGAAGACTACTTTACTCTGGATGGATTTTACGGAATTTTGCATAGTGCCAAACCGTAAGAGATGGACAAAAGTTTACGTCACTAAAAATGTAGAGCACGTTAAAACATACAATTTATGTTATATACATTTTTTTCGTGGAATTGATCCTTTTTTAGATATTCCTTGTTATTGGTTTCAGATTTAAAAAATTTATACTTTTCTCATACAGGAATTTGTCAACTCCTGTCCATACAAACAAAGGAACTTCAGTCACATAGCAACCAGCTTTTGCCTATCACTTTAACCTATGTTACTCCCTTATTTCGCTTCTACTTATAAGGAAGCAAGTATTAAGACTATTTCCGCTAATTTTTATCGATTAGCATAAAGGAAATAGAAGCATTAGCGTTTTAACAATAATTTGTTGCAGAGATGTAGAGAAAGTCATGTGAATGGACCACAACGTCCTTTAATCGGACGATGAAATATTGGTGAAATGACGCTCAAATGATCTCAGGGTCCATGGAGCTTAAAGTTATATTCGTCTTCTCAGGATAAGGGAAAACCCCCGTAAAAAACTTTATCCGGGTAACTCACCCTAAGCGAGATTAGAACTCACGACCTTTTGAATTAAGCCAGACACGCAACCACCAAACTACCCAGACGGACTTATTTACACATTTTGTTGCAGTTATATACAGAATGTCGATAGTGTTATGTTTTAGAACTAAACGTTTTATTCCTACCATGAACATCGACAACACTTCAAATGAAAGTCTTAGTATTGAAAAATCCGAACTGTTAAATTATGAATATCTTGAAATCGCCGATACAACAGAAAAAAAGGAAGTAATTTGAAACAAACTGTATGCTTTACCTACGGGTATATTTTCACCTATAGTTTTACCAGTTATGCAAGATTATATAACCTTCTTTCCCATTGAAGAGGTCTTCACAAGCAATTCACAGAAATGAAAGATATACATTTTATTTAACATGTAAATGTCTTTAATATGTAGCATTATAATCAAAATCGCAACTACCATTGTTAGAGAATATCGGAAATATCATTTCGGAAAATATTCCATATAAAGAGTAGTTGTAGATGGGCAATTTTTTTTAATATTCGTGCCGCATCCTTGCAAAGTATTGAACTGATACACCAACAAACATATTTATTCGACATTTCGTTTTTGAGTTATGCTGTTCACAGACAGACACACACACTTACAGTTGAAGACAAGACAGCGAGCTACCTTTCTCTAATTCTTTTTGGATTCAGTGGCTATCAAAACATATATTTACGGAGAAATTTCGACATCGAAGTTTTGGGTGGATTGTAACACTTCCCCAACTAACTGTACACAGAGAAAGCCCCTCCCCATAAAAATACGAATTAGGTATTCACATTTGAGAAAAAAGATAAGTACGATAATGAAAAATACAATACAGTAACAAGTATTATCTTGGAAAACGTTAATCCAAAAAAAAAAAAAAAATGTATTGTATGACACGTATTGTATGTTTTAGTGATCTGCATTTTTTGTGTAGTAAGATTGTGTATCTCTTACGGTTTACCAGTTATTCAAAAGTCATCCAGAATAAAGAGAACTTAAGAGACTATTACCAGAAAACTCAAATTAAACACTTACTTTGTTATGAAAATATCTCAAGTATTCGAATCAAAAGCATTAAGAGCCATTTTTCAGAAGATGAAGTTAATTACCAAGTTTGATAGCTATCGAGTTATACTATTCGCAGACACTTAGATATATACGCGTACATACGCGCGAGCACGGATCTTTTTTCAAAACATTTTTATTTATTTATTTTTATTCACGGGGTAGTGGAATGGCTCAAATCCGCCGGAGGGTGGTGAATTTTTTCGGACGTAAAAATCATTAGCATGGCTTCCTTCAGAAGGGCAGTAAAACTTATGATCCCGTGTAATTTTTATTTGCAGTATAGAGAGCCCATAAGTTGAAAGAAGATTCCTGAGCAAACTTTTCCTCCATTTCGCGTCCGCAGTGTCATCTGTGGGCGATTAACTGATCCTTCGTCACCATAGCGCTTAGTGATGAACTCACGATCATGGAAATATCGTAACGATGCCCTGTGCTCCACTTAAGAGATACAGGAGATCTATTCAAGAGGCCTAAAACATAGATACTTTTCCGGGAAATATCGACATTGAATTTTTGTGGGTACACATACTTCCCCTACTTACTATACATGGTAGAGCAAGTAAAACGCTGATTAACCTGAAAGTTACTTGTTAAAAATAAATCCTTAACCCATTTTCCAAATGTGTCAAAAAGTGGTTTTCGTTTAGGCACTACAGTGTTTTCTACATCCTAGTTAGGAAACTGCACTCGAAGTTAATGTAACACAAGTTTGCATCGTAATCATTAATGAGCTCATGGGAATAGAAAAGAGAAATCTTAAGTTTCAAGCGTGTTACATAGTTGCCATGTCACCTTGCGATCATTTAAGCACACAGTAGCGAATATTACAGAACGGTCTTCTGCTACCATAAATATTATTTGAGATAAACTATGTATCTTAATGACATCTTATGAAACTTAGATAAAACGTTTGGAAACCGTGAATAAACTCTATTGACAGTACATAAAATGAAGTGTTTAACGGTACACAAACTTAAGTCTCTTGCTTATGTTTACCTACTACTTCAAAGCTATGTTATTTGTTAAGGTAACTTTTATTATTATTATTGCTCAGAAGCATTTATTGGCTTTAAAAACGAAGTTGCTATCTAGAAATTTGAACACTTGGCAAATTGCATAAGTCTCGAAAACAATTTTGATACTTTTGCACCACAAAATATGTACAGTTATCAATCAAATGAATGCACACAATGAAATAAATATAATAAAATGAACAACTTTAGTCTATTACCTGGATATCAACATAAACACACTTTCGAAACTTGAATGTCCTTTAAAATAAACAACATTACCTTTTATTTCTTTTGCACAACTGGAGTTCTGTTTATTAGTGAAGCGAAATAAAACTATAAAAGTGAAATTTCTTAACGAAGCTTTCACCTGAGTAACTGATTTTATGCACAGGAATGATAGTAACAAAATATTTATATACATTTTAAATATTCATGCTTCGAAATTTTGTAAGTAACAAAACATGTTTATAAGCTTTATGTTTATAAGCTTTTGCTAAGTAAGTAGCACCCTTGAAAATAACTGAATAATCCACAATTACGATTTTTACTTTCTCTAACAGAAACGTACAATATACATAGTATATAGGGAAAGTATTGTATTCCACCCAAAATTTCATACCACGATTTCACCGGAAATGCATGTTTTAAGAAATGTCTGTGTGTGTGTGTGTGTGTGTGTGTGTGTGTGTGTCTGTGAGTGTGTGTGTATGTGTGTGTGTGAGGTTACAACACTTTGTATTTAAGTTCAGTTTCTTCCAAAGATGTGAAATTTTGAAGGAACTTCCCCACCCGAAACCGGAAAATTTTTAAAAATGTTGATTTTCTCAAAATTGCTTTAATAATTTTGATTAAAATACCGTACATTAAAGATATTTAAATGGTAAATAAAATGCATATCTTTAATTTTCTGGGAATAGCCTCTGAATACTACTTCATTCTGGATGGCTTTTGTATAGCTGGTAAACCGCAAGAGATACACAAAAACTCACCACAAAAAAATTTAGATCTCCTTAAAATACTCACTTTATTTCATACATTTTTTTCGTACAATTAACCGTTTTCCCGATATTTTGAGTTATTGGTTTCTGTACTCAGACTTTTCTCAAACGGGAGACATCTATATTTTCCTCTCTCTCTTTTGTTTACTTCTAGCAAGCAAAGAGAACCAAATTTCAATTGTTTTACTTAGCGACCGGGGTTTAAAAGATCTGACTATCGCTTTAGCATAGTGCACCCCCCTTATTTCCTTTCTACTTATAGAGAAGCAAGTAATAAGTCCAATTTTGGTAATATTTATCTTGATTAGCATGATGTAGATAAAAGAATCTTTTGTAAGGAAATTTTCTTTGTGGGAGAGTTAGAAAAATTCATAAGAATGGAGCAAATCAGATTTTTCTTTTTTGCAATCGCATCTTAACACTGCTTATCTGCAATTAACTATTCCCTCCAATTCCATTAGCTATCAAATGCCTCGTTGTCGCTACAGATTAACACAATCGATCCACATAGAAAAACAAACAGTGGGCACGTAACAAAAATCTGAACTGTTACATTCACAGGAGTTTCACTATCTATACTGCAATAAACTGTTCTTACAAAAGATTTTCTTTATGTACTTGTTAATAATCGAGACAAAACATTATCAGAAATGTTTTTATTTCATATTTCCTTGTAGGTGCCAATGGAATAAGGGAACACACTAGGCGAACTCAAATCACTTAAGAGTTGGTTGTTTTGTCATGGTTTTGAACTTTCGTCCTCCTTGCAAGACCACAATGGATTTAACAAGCTATACATTTTTACTTTCTCTACACTTACATAGTGTAAGTACATAGTGCACCCAAAAATTCGATACCGAGATTTCACCGGAAATACATGTTTTAGGACCCCCTGAATAAAAAAAAAATAGAAAATTTCCGTTAAATACCAAACTTGGTATTTAAGTTCAGTATCTTTCGAGGATGCGACAAGAAAATCCCACCACCCGCAAGTACTCTTTACATGGAAACATTTTCGAAAATTTTGATTTTCTCAAAAATGGCTACAACGATTTTGATTAAAATATCGTATATCAAAACTGTTTACATAACAAATAAAATGTAATCTTCAATTTTCTGGGAATAGCCTCTCAAGACCTCTTTGTTCTGGATGATTTTTATTTAATTTTACATAGCTGGTAAGCCGTAAGAGATACACAAAAACTTACTACACAAAAAATTAATATCTTGTTAAGCATAGTACCATTTACTAAGACACACTTTTTGGGATGGGGGGGATTAACCATATCCGAGCTATTCCTTGTTATTGACTAATGGTCATTCGTCATTCGTCTCTCTTCTTGGCTTACGAAGAGAACCTGATTTTAAGTCATCACTGTCGCTTTAGTTTAGTGAATTCCATATTTTCCATATACACTGAGAAGAATGTTGTTTATTTCGATTAACACAAAGTACATAGCTTTTGTAAGCTATAAGCATTTGTAAGAATAGTTTGTTGCAGAACAAGTACAGAAAGTTATGTGAGAGTTTCTTGAAAAGTTACGTAACTAGAAAAATCAATGCTCTGGTATAATTATGTTTAACAAATCTATGATAAAATGTCATATAAATTCTTCCAAATTTGCACAATTTTGGTATCGAAAGCCCTTAAATTTGTTCACGTGTTAAGTAGAAGTGTTTTGAAACGCTAAGAGGGCATAGCCTCGTGTATAGCGTTTATCAATCGACCAGAGGAGTAGACTAACAGGTGGAAAGCCACATTAGAATTTCAAACTCATAATTTCTTGGCCTCTGGCCGAAACCACTGAAAATGTGTCACCACATTGCTGTTCTAAACCCATAATTCCTCGGGTTACCCGCAAAAATTTGAAAGCGATGTTTTTGGTGTATTGGAATTTACTAACATTAATAATGCGCATTTGTTGTAGCTATTTGTGGTACAGCACAAACAGAGTGGCCCAGAAAAAGTGACGTTTCACGCGCAGGCATGACAGGAAATGCTTTATTGCAGTTATTATTCAGCACTCGTTGCAGGGAGCTGTTTGTGGCATTCAGTGCGTCATGAAAACATACTTGCCTACCTACTTTCTCTATTAATTACTTACCTGCAGTAACTAGACAAAATAATGCATTCAAAAATCCTATATAGATTTCACCAGAATCAATAAAAAAAAGACAAAATCTGATGTGTAGGTAGATCTTGTTAAAACACAATTTACGTCATATACATATTTCTTGTAGACTTGTTGTTTCGGGATATCACTTGTTATTTTTACTTTATCTATACGTACTATGCACATAGTGAATAGAGAAGGTATTGCATTGTACCCAAAAATTCGATATCGAGATTTCACCGGAAATACATGTTTTGAGACCACCTGAATCCAAAAAAAAAGTATATTTAGAAAAATGTCCGTGTTTGTGTCTGTTTGTGTGTCTGTGGGCAGCATAGTTCAAAAACGAAAAGACCGTTAAATACCAAACTTGGTATTTAAGTTCAGTATCTTCCAAGGATGCGACACGAAGATTTTCAAGAAAATCCCCCCACCCCCAACTACCCTTTACATGGAAAAATGTTCGATAATTTTGATTTTCTAAAAAATGGCTCTAACGATTTTGATAAAAATGTCATATATTAAAGATATACACTTGATAAATAATATGTATATCTTCATTTTTCTGGGAATAGCCTCTGAAGACTACTTTATTCTTACGGAATTTTGTGTAACTGGTAAACCGTAAGAGATAGACAAAAACTTACCACACAAAAAATGTAGAGTACATTAAAACACAAGTTATGTTATATACATTTCCTTCATGGAGTTGATCGTTTTTTAGCTATTGCTTGTTTCTTGTTTCAGCCTTAAAAAACTTATACTTTTCTCATACAGGAACGTGTCAACTCCTTCCATACAAAGGAACTTCAGTTACATAGCAACCATCTTTTGCTATCACTTTAACCTATGTTTCTCCCTTATTTCGCTTCTACTTACAGGGAAGCAAGTAATAAGACTATTTCTGCTATTTTTTTCTAACTTAGCATGAAGTAAATAGAAGCATAAACTTTTTAACAAAAGTTTATTGCAGAGATATAGAGGAAGTCATGTGAATGGATGCAACAGATTTTTTTTTTAAATCGTTTCATTTATATAGCCCCCTTTAACATCTAAGGTCATATCGGGGGCTTTACGTTTGGTTTACATCTTCATCAAACACACACACATTTACTCTCCCATACATACTTCCACACTCTGTGGGGGGATAGGAAATAATTCTGGCTACAGAAAAATTCTTCGCCCCAGTCGAGAATCGAACCGGGACCTCCGGGTGAGAAGTCAACTCGCTGACTACTCGACCATGGTCCACCTAGTTATTGATTTCAATTTTAAACTAACTTTTCTCACACTGGAACATGCAAAACGAACCAGACCTCAAATATTACACATAGCGTCCAGCTTTTAAAAGGTTTGACTATGCTTTAGCCTAATATATCCCCTTATTTTTCTTCCACATACAAGGAAGAAAGTAATAAGACCAGTTCTGTTAATGTTTATCTCGATTAGCATAGTGTAGATAACAGAATAATCTATTGTAAGAATAGTTTGAATATGGAACAGCTAAAGAAACTTACGAGAATGGAACACATCAGATTTTTACTTTCTCTACACATACTTTGTACATAGTGTATAGAGAAGGTATTGTATTGCACCCAAAAATTTGATACCGAGATTTCACCGGAAATACATGTTTTGGGTCCCCCTGAATCCAAAAAAAGCATGTTTGGAAAAAGGTTCGTGTGTGTGTGTGTGGACAGCATAGCTCAAAAACGAAAAGACCGTTGAATACCAAACTTTGTATTTAAGTTTGGTATCTTCCAAGGATGCGACACGAAGATTTTCAAGAAAATCCCCCTACCCCCAACTACCCTTTGCATGGAACTTTTTTCGAAAGTTTTGATTTTCTCAAAATTGGCTGCAACGATTTTGATTAAAATATCGTATATTAAAGATATTTACCTGACAAATAATATGTATATCTTGAATTTTCTGGGAATAGCCTCTGAAGACTACTTTATTCTGGATGAATTTTGCATAACTGCTAAACCGTAAGAAATGGACAAAAACTTATCACACAAAAAATGTAGAGCACATTAAAACACACAATTTATGTTATATAACTTTTTTTCGAGGAGTTAATCGTTTTTGAGATATTCCTTGTTTGTGGCTTCAGCTTTGAAAAACTTGTACATTTCTCATACAGGAATTTGTCAACGCATGTCCATACAAACAAAGGAACTTCAGTCACCTAACAACCAGATTTTGACTTCACTTTAACCTATGATACTCCCATATTTCGCTTCTACTTACAAGGAAGCAAGTAATAAGACTATTTCTGCTAATTTTTTCTCGATTAGCATGAAGTAAATAGAAGAATAAATTTACTAACATTAATTTGTTACACAGAAGTAGAGAAAGTCTTGTGAATGGAACACATCAGATTTTTTTTCTTATGTCGCATTTGCACTTTCTGTACACGTACTACGCACGTAGTATAGAGATGGTATTGTATTCCACCCAAAAATTCGATACCGAGATTTCATCTGAAATTTCTTTTGAGGTCTCCTGAGCAGAAAAAACATTTTTAAAACATGCTTTGTATGTGTGTGAGTGTGTGTATGTGTGTGAGTGAGTGTGTGTGTGTGTGTGTGTGTGTGTGAGTGTGTGTGTGTTTATTTGGACAGCATAGCGAAAAATCGATAAAACTGTTAAATGCCAAACTTGGTGTTTGCATTTAATACGGCTCAAGGTTGCGATACGAACATTTTCAAGATAACCCCCCCCCCCACCTCAAACTACCCTTTACATGGAAACATCTTTGAAAATTTTATTTTTCTGAAAACGGCTGTAAGGGTTTTGGTTAAGATACTGCATATTAAATATATTTACCTACATCACAAATAAAATGTATATCTTGAATTTTCAGGGAATAGCCTCTGAAGACTTCATTCGGGATGAATTGTGCAAACTGGTAAATCGTAAGAGATGGAAAAGAAGTTGCTGGACAAGATAGATAAATATATATATATTTTTTTTTTTCAGTTGACCGTTTGCGAGTTGTTTCTTGTTTTTGGTTTCAATTTTAACCCACGTAAATTTTCGGAAAGTCGCCTTTCGTTTCCCCTCTCTTTTGTTTTACTGCTGGCAGTGCAAAGCGAACCGATTCTTAAGGTTAATACAATTCTTAATAATATATATAATACCAAAGGGTAGTTTAAAGTAAAATATAGCTATAGGAATTAACGATAAGAATTTCTTTCCTCTGAAGTTTTAAAAGTAAGACTTAATTTTGGTTTACAGGACTATCTTTTAATAGCTTTGACTATCGTTTTAGCCTAGTGTATCCACTTATTTTTCTTCTCCTTAGAAGCAAGAAATAAGAGAATTGTTGCAAATATTTATCTCATTAGCATGATATAGGTAAAAGAATCTTTTGCAAGATTAGATTGTTGAAAACCAGGTAAAGAAAGTCACGTGAATGGAACAAATAAGATATTTTTGTTATAGGGGTCTTCAAAACACGTATTTCTGGTGAGATCTCGATATCGAATTTTTTGGTGGAATATAATAGCTTTGCTACCTACTATGTATGTACAGATATTTAGTACAAGACTGTCTCCTTGGTCGAGTGGTCAGCGAGCTGTCTTCTTATCTGTCGGTCCCGGGTTCAATTCCAGGCCGGAGGGTGGAACATTTTTAGCCCGCCTGGGTAGTGTGGTGGTAGCGTGTCTGCCTCACATTCAACAGGTCGCAAGTTGGAATCTCGCTTAGAGTGAGTTACCCGAGGTTTACCTTATCCTGAAAGAGAACGTCGAATTAAGCTCCATTGACCCGGAGGTATTTGAGCATCATTTCACCAAGTTCATTCATCGCCCGATATGTCCAACGAGGTTAATGGACTTAAAGCTACAAAAAAAAAAAAGAAAATCTGAAGTGTTACACTCACATGACTTTCTCTAGCTGCTCTACAAACACATGTATTACAAAATGTTATTCTTTTTTCTACACAATGATAATCGAGATAAACATCAGCATAATGCTCTTATTATTTAGTTCCTTATAAGTAGAAGGGAACTAAAGGAATGCGCTATGCTAAACTGATAGCCAAATGTTTTAAAAGCTGTCGTTATGCGATTGTCATTGCAAATCGCTTCTTTGCTTGGCCAGGAGTAAAATAAAAGAAAAACGGACACTTCCTGTGTTGAAAAGTATAAGTACTTTACAATTGAAACTAATAACAAGGAATATCTCGCAAACTCCTCGAAAAAAATATGACATCAATTCTTCTGAAAATGCTTTTTTTTTTTTTTTTTTATTCAGGGGATCCGAAAACATGTATTTCCGGTGAAATCTGGTTATCGAATATATTTCGTTGTAATACAATATTTCCTCTATCCACTAATATACATTGTACATACGGGGCTAGAGAAAGTAAAAGAACTTGGTAAAGTAAAAAGACGAAATTTTCTGTTCTGAAGGAAGCGAAAGGAAATGTAACGTAATAAGAGTTTACATTCCCTTGATACAGAGTTACTAGGATTTAACAGCGACTGCATGTGATCCATCAGCGAGAGACGTATTCGCGCACAAGGCAGGGCATAAGGTCAATGGAGTTCACAAAATTCCCGTCGTCCTGACCAGCTCTAACCTTTCGGTACACATCGCGCACAAAGCCTTGCCAGCCGGCTTCATGTCTAGCTGCAACTATACTGCACCCTGCGGACCAATCTTGTCACGTGATATATCGTGTGCAGCGTGATTTTATTTTGTGACAACTGCATACATGTGAAAAGGTAGAAGAGCATAGGAGTTCTATACAGTATGGCTCCCATTTCAAGTTAGCCTGGGTAATAGTTTGTCAAGTGATATGTTGTGTGCAGTATGGTTGTGCTTTGTTATAACTGCATACATGTGTAAAAGAAAAAAAAAAAATCTGACGTGTTCCTTTCACATGACTTTCTCTACATCTCTACAACAAATTGTTAAAAAGCTCATGCTTCAATTTACTTCATGCTAATCGAGAAAAAATTAGCAGAAACAGTCTTATTACTTGCTTCCTTGTAAGTAGAAGGGAAATAAGGGAGTACCATAGGTTAAGGTGATACTCAAAAAACTGGTTGCTAGGTGACTAAAGTTCCTTTGTATAGACAGGAGTTGACAAATTGCTGTTTGACAAAAGAACAAGTTTTCCAAAGCTGAAACCAAAAACAAGGACTATCTCAAAAACGATCCACTCTACGAAAAAAATTTATACAACATAAATTGTGTGTTTTAAAGTACTCTACATTTTTTGTGTGTTAGGTTTTTGTCCATCTCTTACGGTTTAGCAGTTATGCAAAATTTCGTAAAATTCATCCGGAATAAAGTAGTCTTCAGAGGCTATTCCCAGAAAATTCATATATACATATTATTTGTCAGGTAAATATCTTACATATAAGATATTTTAATCAAAATCGTTAGTGCCATTTTTAAGAAAATCAAACTTTTCGAAAAAAATTCCATGTTAAGGGTAGTTGGGGGTGGGTGGATTTTCTTGAAAATCTTCGTGTCGCATTCTTGGAAGAAACTAAACTTAAATACCAGATTTGGTATTCAACGGTCTTTTCGTTTTTGAGCCATGCTGTCCATAGGCACAGACGCGCGCGCGCGCGCACACACACATAAACACACACACGGACCTTTTTGTAAAAATGCTTTTTTTGAATTCAGGGGGACCCAAAACATATATTTCCGGTGAAATCTCAACATCGAAGTTTTGGGTGCATTACAATACCTTCTCTATGCACTATGTACATTGTACATATGGGGCTAGAGAAAGTAAAAATGATAGTATTTATCGCCCGCTTTAACTACTTGTGGCACCGCAGGTGGTGACACTGATGATACATGAATGAACATGGAGTACCGGTGAAATGCAATGGCGGGGGAATCCGGAGAACCCGAAAAAAACTCGCCCCTATGCGCTTTGTCCACCAGAAATCTCACATGCGGTTGCTTGGGATCGAACCGATGCCATCTAGGTTAGACGCGAATGGTCTAACCACTCGGCCACGGCGCGGTCCCATAAGAAAGAACAGTGTTCCATTCACATGAATTTCTCTATATATCTGTAACAAATTATTGTTTAAAAGATTCTATCTACTTCATATTAATCGAGATAAACATTAGCATAAATAGACCTATTACTTCCTTCCTCCAAGTAGAAGGGAAATAAAGGACAATAGTAGCCTAACGCGATAGTCAAATCTTTTAAAACCTGATTGCCATGTGGTTGAAATCCGTTTCTTTGCGTTGCCAGAAGTTGACAAATTCCCATATGAGAAGTCGCCCTCCGTGGTGTAATGGTTACCATGCTAACTTCATATACCCAAGGTCGCGGGTTCAAACCCGGCGGAGGACGATGGATTTTTTCGGGCGTAAAAATCCTTAGCATGGCTTCCTTCGGAAGGGAAGTAATGCTGTGGGTCCCGTGTAGTAGATTTACGGCACGTAAAAGAACCTCAAGCCTGATAAGAGAGGCCTCTGAGCAAAATTAAGCGATCTTTCACGCCCAATATAGAATGGGACGCTGAGAACCAAGGCAGTTAAAGAGCGTCCATAAATAACAGGCCATTTCATTTCCCATATGAGAAAATGAAACCAATAACAAGGAGTATCTCAAGAATGGTCAACTCCACGAAAAAATGTAGATAAATGATATAAATTGTGTGTTTTAAACAGATCTACCTTTTTTTGTGCAGTAAGTTTCTGTCTATCTGTTATGGTTTAATAGATACGAAATATCCAGCAAAATTCATTCAGAATAGAGGTCTTCAGAGGCTATTCCCAGATAATTTAAGATCTGTATTTTATTTTCCTTGTAAATGTTTTTAATACACGGTATTTAGTCAAAAATTTCAGTGCCATTTTTGAGAAAATCAGAATTTTCGATACTTTTTGCATTTAAAGTGTCGTTTGTGGGGAGGTCCTAAACATCGTGTCGCATCCTTGGAAGACATATACCTAAATACCAAATTTGGTATTTTACCAACTTTTCGTTATTGGGTTATCGTGTTCGCACACACACACATGGGATTTTTATAAAAATTACAGGGGACTCTTAAAGTGTATTTCCCGTGAAACCTCGGTATCGAATTTTTGGTGAGAGTGCAATACGTTCTCTACCCACGGACCATGTAGGTACTATGTACAGAAAGTAAAAGAGCAGTTAAATTCTGCACAGTAAGACTCCCATTGCAAGTTAGCCAAAGTAACTGAAATAATTTAATGATTTGCAATAATCAAGAACGGGAACTAGAACGAGAACGTAGTTTAAATCGTGTATTATTTGAGCGTCCGCAATTAACCGGAAGCTTTCTCGTTTCCCGGAAATGGAAAGAAGACTTAAGTTCTAATTTTCTCGTTTTGTTCCGGGCACGGCATACTAGATCCATTTTGGGTATAATATTATTCTGTGTAGGATTTATTCAACCTGTGTCATATGAAACAATAGCTAGAGGACTCTCCAATCGCAAGCTGGAAAACGTTTTTTATCGTTTTTTACTTTCTCTATTCGTACTATGTACATAGTGTAGAAAGAAGGATTGCACCCAAAAATTCGATACCGAGACCTCCTGAATCCAAAAAAAAGCTCTTTTAGAAAAATCCGATGTGTTCCATTCACATGACTTTCTCTACCTCTCTGCAACAAATTATTGTTAAAACGCTTATGCTTCTATTTACCTGATGCTAATCGAGAAAAAAATTAGCACAAATAGTCTTATTACTTGCTTCCTTGTAAGCAGACAGGAAATAAGGGAGTACTATAGGCTAAACTAATATTCTAAAGCTGGTTGCTATGTGACTGAAGTTCCTTTGTTTGTATGGACAGGAGTTGACGAATTCCTGTATGAGAAAAGTATAAGTTTTTCATAGCTGAAACCCAAAACAAGGAATATGTCAAAAACGATCAACTCCACGAAAAAAAATGTAAAAAACATAAATTGTGTGCTTTAATGTGCTCTACATTTTTTGTGTGTTAAGTTTTTGCCCATCTCTTACGGTTTAGCAGTTATGCAAAATTCCGTAAAATTCATCCAGATTAAAGTAGTCCTCAGAGGCTATTCCCAGAAAATTCAAGATATACATATTATTTGTCAGGTAAATATCTTTAATATATGATATTTTAATCTAAATCGTTAGAGCCATTTTTAAGAAAATAAAAAATTTCGAAAAAAGTTCCATGTAAAACGTTGTTGATGGTGGGGGGATTTTCTTGAAAATCTTCGTGTCGCACCCTTGGAAGATACTAAACTTAGATGCAAAGTTTGGTATTCAACGGACTTTTCGTTTTTGAGCTATGCTGTCCACAGACACACACGGACCTTTTTCCAAAAATGCTTTTTTTGGATTTAGGGGGACCCAAAACATGCATTTCCGGTGAAATCTCGGTATCGAATTTTTGGGTGCAATACAATATCTTCTCTATACACTATGTACATAGTACGTGTAGAGAAAGTAAAAATGTCCGCGTATGTGCCTGTCTGTGGGCAGCATAGCTCAAAAATGAAAAGACCGTTAAAAACCAAACTTGGTATTTAAGTTTGGTATCTTCCAAGGATGCGACATGAAGTTTTTCAAGAAAATCCCCCCACCCCAAACCTACCTTTACATGGAAAAAATTTCAAAAATGTTGATTTTCTTAAAAATGTCTCTAACGATTGTAAATAAATATTTCGCTTCTACTTACAAGGACGCAAGAATAAGACTATTTCTGCTAATGTTTTTTCAATTAACATGAAGTAAATAGAAGCCTAAGCTTTTTAACAGTAATTTGTTGCAGAGATGTACAGAAAGTCATGTGAATGGAACATATCAGATTTTTTAACATTTTATTTACTAATTTGTGAACCAGCACGAATGCTTAAGCTGATACATCTGTGAAATGTATCCAATAATTTGATGTTCCATTCACATGACTTTCTCTAAAACTCTGCAATAAATTATTGTTACAATGCTTAGGCTTCTATTTACTTCCTGCTAATCGAGAAAAAATTAGCAGAAATAATCTTATTGCTTGCTTCCATGTAAGTAGAAACGAAATAAGGGAGTACCATAGGTTAAAGTGATAGTCAAAAGCTGGTTACTATGTGACTGAAGTTCCTTTGTTTGAATGGACACGAGTTCACAAAGTCCTGTATGAGAAAAGTATGTTTTTTATAGCTGAAACCAAAAACAAGGAATATCTCAAAAACAATCAACTCCACGAAAAAAATGTATATAACATAAATTGTGTGTTTTAAAGTGCTCTACATTTGTGGTGTGGTAAGATTTTGTTCATTTCTTACGATTTAGCAGTTATGCAAAATTCCGTAAAATTGACCCAGAATAAAGTAGTCTTCAGAGGCTATTCGCAGAAAATTCAAAATATACATTTTATTTGTCAGGTAAACATCTTTAATACACGATATTTTAATCAAAATCGTAGCCATTTTTTAGAAAATCTAAATTTTCGAAAAAAGTTCCATGTGAAGGGTAGTTTGAGGTGGGGGGATTTTTCTCAAAATTTTCGTGTCGCATCCCTGGAAGATACTAAACTTAAATACCATGTTTGGTATTTTACCGACCTTTCGTTTTTGAGTTATTGTGTTCACAGACATACCGACACACGGACACACACACACACACACGGACCTTTTTCTGAAACTCCTTTTTTTGGATACAGGGGACCCTAAAACATATATTTCCGGTGAAATCTCGGAATCGAATTGTTTGGTGGAGTGCAATACCTTCTCTATACACTATGTATATAGTACATATAGAGAAAGTAAAAATTGAAGAAAAACATTATTTTTCATTAATAAAGTTATATGAATTCTAAACTGTAAGAAAATATATCGTTTTTCACACTTGGCACACTTTAACTACCAATTAACTGAAGCTATAAATGGATATACGCATGCCTATTAATAGTTAGACACTCTCAACTTTAAACCTGATTTTCTCGCAAACTTTCTTCCAGCGTTGTTCCATACGTAAAATGTTTCATACGATACCATTTTTACTTTCTCTGCACGTACTATGTACAGAGTATATAGAGAAGGTACTGTAATGCACCCAAAAATGCGATAACGAGATTTCACGGATAATACATGTTTTGGGTCCCCCTGAATCCAAAATAAGCATTTTTGGAAAAAGGTCCGTGTGTGTGTGCGCGCGTGTGTGTGTGCGCGCCTGTGTGTCTGTGGACAGTATAGCTCAAAAAGGAAAAGACCGTAGAATACCAAACTTGGTATTTAAGTTTGGTATCTTAAAAGGATGCGACACGAAGATTTTCAAGAAAATACCCCCACCCCAACTGCCCTTTACATGGAACTTTTTTCTAAAATTTTTATTTTCTTAAAAATGGCTCTAACGATTTTGATTAAAATAAGGTATAAAATGTATATCTTGAATTTTCTGGGAATAGCCTCTGAAGACTACTTTATTCTGGATGAATTTCACGGAATTTTGCATAACTGCTAAACCGTAAGAGATGGGCCAAAACTTAACACACAATTTATGTCATATACATTTTTTCGTGGAATTGATCGTTTTTGACATATTCCTTGTTTTTTTGTTTCGGCTATGAAAAACATATTTTTCTCATACAGGAATTTGTCAACTGCTGTCCATACAAACAAAGGAACTTCAGTCACATAGTAGCCAGCTTTTGAGTGTTAATTTAGCCTATAGCACTCCCTTATTTCCCTTCTGCTTACAAGGAAGTAAGTAATAAGACCATTTGTGCTAATTTTTTTCTTGATTAGCATGAAGTAAATAGAAGCATAAGCATTTTAACAATTTTTTGCAGATATGTAGAGAAAGTCATGTAAATGGAACACATCAGATTTTTTTTTTTTACTAATTTGCTTTACATTTTTATACGGCTTCTCATATGCACATTGAATAATATTTTCATATATATTTTTCCAATTAAAGCTCCAATTTTGAGAAATAGCTCATTACATTTTGAAAAAATCTAGAGTTTCGGAGGGTATGAAAGGTAATAGTTCTTCTACACTAATTATATAAACATATATATTAAGGTATATCTATTTGTAAACTCATTAATTTTATGTAAATATTTTTCAAAATGTATTACGCAGCGCATTTTATTAGAACAATGAATTTGGGCAGTAAAAAGTATTATTTAAATAGTCATGCAAGCTAGAATGTTGATACACAGCGAACATAATAATGGTATTGTGTATAATAACGGGTTTAAGTTGAAATTTATACAAAAAAGATATCTTACATATTGTGGATTTTCCAAATTTCACAGATGCATCACTATAATAGATCATGGTAAAATACGAAAACATGAAGAAAACTAATTGAACTTCTGAGGTTGGCAACGTAAATAGCTGGATAGTGAGTGAGAGTGTTTTAACGCCCGCTTTTACTACTTATGGCACCGCAGGCGATGACACTGATGACACATAGAATGAAAATGGAAATTTTATAGACGCTCTTTAACTGCTGTGGCTCTCCGCGTCCCATTCTATACTGGGCGTGAAAGACGCTTAATTTTGCTCAGAGGTCTCTTTATCAGGCTTGAGGTTCTTTTACGTGTCGTAAATCTACGACACGGGACCAGCACTTTACTTCCCTTCTGAAGGAAGCCATGCTAAGGATTTTTACGCCCAAAAAATCCATCGTCCTCTGCCGGATTTGAACCCGTGACCCTGGGTATACGTAGTTAGCATGGTAACCATTACAACACGCAGGAGGACATCAAGATGGAGCACTATGGCATACGATGGTGGGGGAAACCGGAGAAAACCCGCCCTTGCGCCGCTTTGTCCGCCATAAATCCCGCCTGGGATCGAACCCGAGCGGTAGGTAGGCGGATGCGTGGATAGGTAAGTGGATAGGTGGCTTAGTGGGTGGATACATATAGTAATATAGATAAAGTAGGTGGCTTGGTGGGTGGATACATATAGTAAAATAGATAAAATAGATGGATAGATAAATAGATAGACAGACAGACAGGCGGGCAAACCGATGTAGGAGCCCCACATTAGCAAAGGAACGTATAAGCTGACATAAAAGCATTGTTGTTATTATTATTATCTATTATTATTGTTATTATTATTATTATTATTATAATAAAAACGCTAGGATTTTGTTACTGGTTAGGGAATAGTGCATGCTATTTTGGAGTTACTATATGTACGTTTATTTGATGTAATGAAAACAAAACCAACTTTAATTCGCAAAGCTTTACAGCAATGCCAACATCGCAAAGTGAATTAAGAGCTAAAATTAGAATCATACACGCTGTATAATGTTTCATGGGAGAATGCACACCTTCGCTAGGTTTTAATTTGTAATAATATCCTCTATATGGTAAAGAAATACAGCTGCGAGCTTTGCCGTTATGATTGTAATTCATATGCAAATATTTCATGTAAACATTTTAGAACTTGCTTATAATTAACTATGCAATTATTATAAATATCTTTTATGTCACTTGAGGCAAAATCAGGCCTCAAACCGCTCCAATCTACTGCAAATACTTGTTTACAGTTAAAGTTAATATTCATATGTAGAATTTACATATTTCTACTTTCTCTATCACGTACTATGTACATATATATCTCTTTATGTGGAGAATATATTATATTACCTGAAAAATTCGATGTCGAGATTTTGCCGAAAATAAATGTTTTGGGGTTCCCTAAATAAAAAAAAACAAATAAATAGATGAATAAAAACATTTTCGTGTGTCCCTGCGCGCGCGCGTCTGTGAAAATTCATTAAATAGTAAACTTGATATTTAAGTTCATTATCTTTCAAGAATACGACACGAAGATTTTCGGGAAAATCCTTACACCCCAAAACTACCTTCTGCATAGAATTTTTAGAAAATTTTACTCTCTCAAAAATTGTTGTAACGATTTTTATTAAAATACCGTGCTTATGATTTTATCACAAAATGTATACCTTGAATTTTCTGGAAATAGCCTCTGAAGCTCTCTTCTTTCTGGACGACTTTTGCATAATTGTTAAGTGTAAAAGGTATACACAAAAATGTAGATCTCGTTAAAATACACAATTTATGTCAGATACATCTTTTTTACGGAGTTATCATTTCCGAGATATTCCTTGTTAATGAATTTAAAGCGGCCAATGTTTATGCTTTTCTCAAATGGAAAGTCATTATTCGCACACACAAAGCAAACCTTTTCTCTAAATATATGCTTTTTTTGAATCAGCTTTGTTCATTTAAAAGTAATTTCCCCCGTCCAATACGGAAGTGCCTTCTGTGCCAAAAACTCTTATATGTACCATTCACATGACTTTCTTACCAGTTCTGCAAACAAACTATTCTTACAAAATATGATTATTTTATTTACACCATAATCGAGAGAGCGTAAATTGTCTTATCACTGGCTTCCTGGTAAGCAGAAAGGAAATAAAAGAATACTTTAGGCTAAAGCGACATCCAATCTTTTAAAAGCTGGTCGCTATGTGAACAATTGAAGTTCGGAAAAAGAGAGATGAAACAAAAGGCGACTTTCCGTTAGAGAAAACCTACGTAGTTTAAAACTGAAATCAATAACAACGAATATTTCAAAAACGATAACTCTAAAGAACAGAAAAATTGACCTAAATTGTGTATTTTAATGAGATCTAACTTTTGTGCAGTAAATTTTTGTGTTAAGACACTCCACCCAGTTATGTAAAATTTGCTTCCCTTAGACATTTTTTTAACTTCCTGCACACACTTCCAACTTTACCATTTTCGAGGGGAAAAAATTCGATTTGTAATTCTGAGAAATTTAACGACTCAAATGACCACTGAATAAACAAACTGAATGAAAAAAGTTATTTACTTCTTGAAATAATGAAAATATGATGAATGTGAGTTTATGAAATGACCGTAGAAGCTGGTATAGCTGAAAAAGGAATCTGAGCATCTTTTGTTCTTCCTGCTGATTAACTTAACATGAAATTAAAAATAGTACATAATCATTTATTATACAATTTAAATTAAAATATAATTACATCTCCAAAAATTTAATATTCACTCAATAAAATATAAAAAATTGCCATATATTATAAATGTGATTAGATAAATTACAATAATTCGATTACTTTTTTTTCGTTAAAGCTATACATATATATAAACGTAACAAATGTAACGAAAAAAATCTGATGTGTACCATTCACATGACTTTCTCTACATCTCTGTGACAAATTATTGTTAAAAAGCTTATGCCTCTATTTACTTCACGGTACTCGAGAACAAATTAGCAGAAATAGTCTTATTTCTTGCTTTATTGTAAGTAGAAGCGAAATAAGGGAGTACCATAGGTTAAAGTGATAGTCAAAAGCTGGTTGCTATGTGACAAGTTCCTTTGTTTATATGGACAGGATTTGGCCTATATGAGGAAAGTAAGTTTTTCATAGCTGAAACCAAAAACAATGAATGTCTCAAAAACGATCAACTCCACGAAAAAAAATGTATATAACTAAATTGTGTGTTTTAACGTGCTCTACATTTCTTGTACAGTAAGTTTTATCTAAGTCTTACGGTTTAGCAGTTGTGCAAAATTCCGTAAAATTCGTCCAGAATAAAGTAGTCTTCAGAGGCTATTCCCAGAAAATTCAAGATATGTATTTTGTTTGTCAGGTAAATAACTTTAATATTTTATATTTTAATCAAAATCATTAGAGCCATTTTTGCGAAAACCAAAATTTTCGAAAAAAGTTCCATGTAAAGGGTAGTTTGGGGTGGGGGGATTTTCTTAAAAATCTTCGTGTCGCATCCCTGGAAGATACTAAACTTAAATACCAAGTTTGGTATTTTACCGATTTTTCGTTTTTGAGTTATCGTGTTCACAGACACACGGACACACACACGGACCTTTTTGTGAAAATGCTTTTTTTGGATATAAGTGACCCTAAGACATATATTTCCGGTGAAATCTGAGTATCCAATTTTTGGATGGAGTGCAATACCTTCTCTATACACTATGCACATAGTGCGTGTAGAGAAAGTAAAAATAATCGAATAATAAAGTATTTATAATTTAAGGGATGTGAAGTTATTTTCGGTAACGGTTATAACTGTCGGTTACACTGCGTTAACAGTTACATGTAACGGCTATTGTAACGATTAAGTGGTTATCTATTCGCAGTTATATTACATTAATAATTAACAGAAACGATTAGATGCAACGTTTCAATATAAATGATTCTATACAGACTTCTCTTTGTTATTTAATGCAATCTAAAAAGAAATGTTTTTGGCTGTCTACTACAAAAGTTTATCATTCGCACTAGCTCCTAATTCCTGCACTTGTAAAGGTGAACTGAGACATATGGGATCCTAAATACCAATACCTGATGCACACATAACAAAGGAACACACATATCAATGTAACATCCACACGGCTGAAATTAACATATAACTTAAATATTCTCGCAGTACGTTAGATAAAGCGTGTCAATGGCACTTAGACATGTGATGACATCGAGATCACAAACATTAATGCCCAATTACACATAATTGTCAATATCAAAAAAAGATGCCAAAAATTTTTTTATTTATGGCCGCTCTTTAATTGCTGCTCACTCAGCGTCTAATTCTTAATTGGGCGTGAAAGACCACTTAATTTTGCTCACAGGCCACTTTTTCAGGCTTGAGGTTCTTTTACGTACCGTAAACACACACACACACACACACACACAACTAAAATGTTCCAGAATTTGTAGAAGTGTGTATTGTACTATTGCAAGCGACAAAATTATCCTAACAACAACAGTAATTTTACTTTCTCTAGCACGTATGTATATGCACATAGTAGATAGAGAAGGTATTGTATTCCATCCAAAAATTCGATACTGAAATTTCACCGGAAAGTGTCCTCTGTGTCAAAAGAAAGAAAGAAAGAAAAGAAAAAAAAATCCACGCGCTGGTGTCTATGGATTGCGTAACTCAAAAACGAAAGGTAGGTTTGATACCAAATTTGGTATTTAAGGTCAGCATTTTCAAATGATGCGGCACGGAGATTTTCAAAAAAATGCCCCCACCCCCAACTACCCTTTACATAGAACTTTTTTTTTTTTTTAAATTTTGATTTTTTTAAAACATGGTTCTAAGGATTTTTATTAAAACTCTATGTGTTTAAAGGCATTTTATGACAAACAAAATGTATATCCTGAATTTTTTGGGAATAGCCACTGAAGACCTTTCATTCTGGATGGTGTTCGTATAACTGGTAAACCGTAAGAGAAAATTTAGATCTTGTTAAAACACGTAATTTATGTCATATTTGCGGAAAATTCCTTGTTATTTGTTTCAATTTTAAAGTACATAATTTTTCCTAAAAGGGCGGCCACCTTTCGTTTCATCTCTTTCGTTTTACTGCTGCCCATGCAAAGCGAAGCGTACTTCAATTGTTTTACATAGCGATGAGCCTTTAAAAGATTTGACTACCCCTTAGCCTAGTGTATTCCCTATTTATTTATTGAATATACAAGTACATAAACCCCTATTTTACCCGAAGGTATATTAGGGTTATAGTTATTATACAAATGAATTCACAACAAATTTAAATTAGCCATAGCTATATGCAGGTCATACTATTTCCCTTCTACTTACAAGGAAGTAAGCAATAAAAGCAACTCTGCTAATGTTTCTCTCAATTAGTGTGACGTAGATGAAAGATATTTTGTAAGAAAAGTTTGTTTTTGGAACAGCTAGAGAAAATCACATAAATGGAACAGGTCAGATACAAAAAAAAAAATCTGATGTGTTCCATTCACATAACTTTCTCTACATATCTGCAAAAAATTATTCTATTTACTTCATCTAATCGAGAAAAAATTAGCAGAAATAGTCTTATTACTTGCTTTCTTGTTAGTAACCCCGAAATAATGGAGTACCATAGGTTAACGTGATAGTCAAAAGTTAGTTGCTATGTGACTGAAATTCCTTTGTTTGCATGGATAGGAGTTGACAAATTCCTGTATGAGAAAATTATGTTTTTCAAAGCTGAAACCAAAAACAAGGATTATCTGAAAAACGATCTACTCAAAGCAAAAAATGTATATAACATAAATAGTGTGTTTTAACTTGCTCTACATTTTTTGTGTTTTAAGTTTTCGTCTATCTTTTACGTTTTAGCAGTTATGCAAAATTCCGTAACATTCATCCAGAATAAAGTAGTCTTCAGAAGCTATTCCCAGAAAATTCAAGATACACATTTTATTTGTCAGGTAAATAGCTTTAATATACGATATTTCAAAATCGTTAGCCATTTTTAAAAAAAAAAAATCAAAAAATTTTCCATGTAAAGGGTAGCTTGGGATGGGGGGGATTTTTTTTGAAAATCTTCATGTCGCATCCTTCAACGACACCAAACTTAAGTTTGGTATAAAAACTGTCTTTTTTTTAGCTATGCTGCGCGCGCACACACACACACACACACACACACACACACACACATTACAGACAGACACACACACACACGGATTTTTTTTTTAAATGATTTTTTATGGATTCAGGGTGTCTCAAAACATATATTTCCGTTGAAATCTCGGTATCGAATTTTTGGGTGCATTACAATACCTTCTCTATACACTATGTACATAGTACGCGTGGAGAAAGTAATATTTAAGGAAAAAATGTTGATTTAAAAATTAAAATTTCTAAACTTTTAAAACATACATCACGATTCAGTAATCCAAGCTAATGAAATATCGTTAAGTTTTTATATGTGATTCAAAGCTCCAACACAAAAAATGCCAACCAATTTTCTCATATTTGAGGCGCGTGGATCCTTTAAATTATGCAGTATATTTACATAATACAATTTATGAAATAATTTATATCTTGCACAGTTTTGTCTAATTTGAATGAAATTTGGGATTCTTATTAAAATAACAACTAATCACAGTGAAATTTTCAGAAAAATCTATAGAAAATATAGGCATTTGAAATTTTACTTCCAAAGTACCAATCAGTGCTTAATTACTTTAATTTTCCATAGCTGTACGGTTGTTCGCTGCTTTTATTGCTGGTGATATTTCTGAATCAATTATATCTCCGGGTTCTTCCATTTCAAGGTTTAGACCCAAAAATATACCTGTTCCGAGACTTGACATATATATAGTTAAATATGTTGATCACTCATCTTCTTCGAGGTATGCCAAAATCTCTTATTCCCTATGGTTTACTAATTAAGGTTAGCTTTGGGAGTCATTCTCATCAAATAGCCTTTTCACAGTTTCTGGTAGTTAAATTTTATCTACTACATTTAATTTTTCAAATTCAAATCCTATTTGGAATTCTCATTCTCTCTTATCTTGCCAACCATGAATCGCATTAAGCGCTTTTGAGCTACTTCTAATCGTCGTTTATCTTGGCTCCTTAGAGCCCATGTTTCGTTTCCGTATTTCAGAGCATGTTTAGATACAATATAGTAGGGCATTAATTCTGGACTTTTTTTGTTGTTGTTGTTGTTAAATTAACCTTCAAATTTGAATATTGCATTCAACTCTTACTTAGGTTCATTTTTATCTGATAAATTATAGCCATAATGCAGTATTGAACCTTTTACAATAAACTGAAGCTAATTTGGCCCTTTGACTCACTTCGGAAAATATATTACTTTATAAATATACACGCGTATATTTTATTTTACATTGTGTCCAAAGTGAAGATTGTATTTATTGCTCTATTCTACACAGAGGAGCTCCTAATTTGAAGAAACCGATCGATTAATTTTGGGATTATGACAATTCAATACCAATAACATCATACTTTTAAAAATACTCGATTTTCCCAATTCTAGACCCCCCTCCTTTATATGAGAGTAATGATTTATTATATTTCATATTGGATACAGTATAAAATAAAAACTATAATTCCAAAATATGCTTTTCATCTTATTGTGTATCTAATATGAAATATAATACATTATTACTCTCATATACCTAATAGGGGGCTCAGAATTGAGAAAATGCTATATGTTTAAGATTACAGTATTCATGGTGTTGCTCTTAGTACCTATGAAATCTAATAATCGTAAAATTACTAGACTTCTCAAAATTTGAAGTCCTCTATATAATATGAGTGCAATAATTCCGATTTTCATATTGAATATAAAGTAAAATATATATATTTATAAAATGATATGTTTTACAGAGATGAGCCAAAGTATCCATTAGCTCCAGTTTAAGATAAAAGGTTCAATACTGCATTGTGGCAATACTTCCTGCAAAAATTATCAAATAAGAATGGTTCTGAATGAGGATTGAATGCAATATTAATGTTTTAAACTTAATTAAACAAAAAAGTATCCAGAATCAATACAACTACTACATTACATATGTTTTATTTCTCTCGCCTTTCTCAATTGTTTTATCACAATAATTTTAATGCATCCATTTGTATTTATCATATTTTCTTTCTAAGTCTACTTGGTACTATTCCAAAGTATATACATGATGACGCTTTTCAAATATACTACCTACAACTATTTTTCCTGGTCTGATATTTTCCATGCATGTCCATAGCTTTAGTTTTTCTATTTAATATTTTCATCATATTCTCTCCCTATTTTATTCTGACGTATTATTTAGTGACTAATCTAATTTATACTCAACTCTGTTAATAATAGTTGGCCATCAGAAAATAGATTTGCTATAATAATATTTTCTTTTGTTAGATAAATGCCATTTACCTTTTGGGCTCACCATATTTCTATTATCTTATTTATATGCAGGTGACACAATTGACCTTTATTTACGGCGGTAGTTCCTGTGTTTCTCTTAAGATTATGAATTTTAATACCAGGTGGCCCAACAGCGCTGTATTTCACGTGTGCTGATAATCCTACGTGCGTTTACAGAATTGCAGAGCTCAACGGGACAAATCCAAATAAGCCGGTCAGCGGGCGTCCTGCGTTCTATGGTGACGGAATCTAGCGTAAGGAGAGGAGTTCCCGGGTTTGTATTAGAGCCCGTGATCTCAAATATCGAAATAGTGCAAACAGGTCGATAAAGTTTACATCTTTTCCATTCCAGTTACATATTTTTTTTGTTTTTGAGAGAATAAAGCCACCTTTTAAATTGATAATTAAGAACTCTTTTATTTCACCTCCCAGTATCCGCCACTACCTAGTTTTGTAAATACTATTCTTCCTTATCACTAGAGACTAGACTTACCGTAGAGTTAAATCATGACATTAAGGCACCGTAATAAAAAACATGCATGAGAGCACGTTACGTTTAGCTGTTGTATTATTATTATTATTATTATTATTATTATTATTATTATTATTATTATTATTATTATTATTATTATTATTATTATTATTATCATCATCATTATTATTACGCAGTACACGCATGATCAGAGTAAATCAAAACAAGAAAAATATGCAAATATAACAGCACTTAGTATTTAACTATTATTATTATTTATAATAGTAAACGCATAAGCAGAATAAATCAAAATATAAACCCAGTGATGAAAAATGTACAAATACGACAACACGTAGTGTTTCACTGCATTAATAATTATTATTATTATTATTATCATCATCATTATTATTATTTATAACATTAACCGCATAAGTAGAATAAATCAAAATATAACCCCAAATCAAAAAATCAAAACAAGCCACCAAAACGATAAACATGCAAATAGAATAGCACGTAGTATTTAACTGTATTATTATTATTACTATTATTATACAGTGAAATTGCAATTAAAATGAAGCCTGGTGTTTGCATACTGAACGATTTCCTAATAGAAATTTACTCAATACGTAAGGAATACAAGGGGATCTTATGGAAGAGGGCTCTTTTAAAAGACCCATTTTTGATAATAGAAAACTAAGGAACAGCAGAGAATCTATCACAGATAAAGCAGTCCTCAATCACATTAAGGAAAATAGCAGGATGAGCACCAAGGATAAAACAGTAAATCGAGAATGTGGGTCAACGTGGAGAACTCCACCAGAACAAACATTTACATTAATCATTCGCTCAGAAGTGAGATAGACTTAGACCTTCTTTTGATGCATTGGTTCTAAGTGTCACTGGTGGATCAATGTGGCGAACCCCGCTATCAGATCATTTTTCAGGCAGGCGGATAACGAGAGAGCAAAGGACCGGAGAGCGACCATGGAATTTTATGGCACTGTAATATCGTCTTTGTTTTACAAGCAGCAGAGCGGAAAGGACGTTGCATGGGCTCTTAGGCTTGCTTGTTAAAGAGGAGATTCAGAGGATACAGGATTAATGGTTGTCGGACACACCCATTAGCGGTCATATTCGCCAGTGCTGGACGAAGTGCGTACTTCTTCCAGATGACGAGGGACAAGGACAGTCAATCACTTTCTGGCGAGTAGGAGATAACAGAGGTACTCTCACTTTTAAAGGTATATGAGCATTTCCAATTTTCCTTTGCGCGAGAGCCGCTCACAAACGCTCGTATTACAGATAGTCACGCTATGTGTTGCCTCAAACAGTAGCAGATCTGGTAAAACGGATCATTCAGGATGAAAGCTTTCAGATACTATTCACTGCACGGAAGTATTCTACCAACCGTTTAGATGTCATTCCTTATACCTTTTATACATAACACTGCTCATTGGAACAGCCTTCACTGCTGTGGCAAACTATATCCTATTGACCACACTTTGCCTTGGACAATACATGAATGGCATTAAGTCTATCTTCCAAAAACATTCTCTCCATAATATAAAATACAATTGCCGTATCATCATTTTAGTAGACTAAAATATTGGCGAAGGTATACTAGCCAAGCGGCTGAAAGCAGTTCCACGGAAGTTGTGCACAGCTCACAAACAACAGTTGTGTCCAACCGCTCTATCACACATTCTTTGTTGGACCTCAGAACTGTGATACAATATTTTCACCGCAGCAAAGAAGCTGCTGTTTGATAAACTTGACTTTCAAAAACACTTAAATATGATAGGAATCCACTTTAATATCCAGAAGTTATACAGTAAGTATGCTACAAAACTTGGCCTTCATGCGCAGGTCAGAGTCAGAAAAAGAACTAGAAACAGGTCCGTGTGTGTCTGTGGACAGCATAGCTTTAAAACGTAAGGTTGGTTAAATACCAAACTTGGTATTTAAGTTCAGTATCTTTCAAGGATGCGACGCGAAGATTTTCAAGAAAATTCCCACACCTCCAACTAATTTTTACATGGAACATTTTTCCAAAACTATTTTCTCAAAAAGGGATCTGACGATTTTTATTAAAATGTCGTATATTAAAGATATTCAAAACACAAAATATATTTTGAATTTTCTGGGAATTGCCTTGAACTCTTTTACTGATTGAGCTTTGCAGAATTTTGGATCAAACAGTAAGAGATAGACAAAATCGTACTACACAAAAATGTAGATCTCGTTAAAACACAATTTCTATCATATACGTTTTTCTTGTTGAGTTGACTGTTTTCGAGATATTTACTGTTATTCGTTTCAATTTTAAACTAATTAACATTTCTCAAACGGGACCATGCTAAGTGAACCGAACCTTACTATCGCTTTAGCCTACTTGATTCCCTTATTTCCCTTCTACTTACAAGGAAGCAAGTAATAAGATCAATTCTGCTAATATTTACGCAGGTTAGCATGACAGATAAAAGAATAATCTTTTGCAAGAAAAATATTCGTGGAACAGCTAGAGAAAGTTGTGTGAATGGAACACATCAGATTTTTCCCCTGTAACTTCCATTATGTAAAATCTTCCTTTCTTAATTTCCATTAACAGTATCCATTTTTGGTGTACATTTTTGCCAACTCCAAGCACTGTTATTAGTTTAAATAGATCTGCAAAGTTATTCTTGATGTGTTCTAGAGATTCCTTTAGTTCTTCTGATATTAGAGCTTTTGGTATGTCCATTGCAGCACTGTATAATGAATTTAGTACTAATTATTTTATCATTGCAACCACTAGCATTTCACGTAGCTATTGTCAACTTCTTTAAAATACTTAAACATATTTCTGAGTCATTGTATCGCCTTCAGGATTTTCAGTCTGGTTTTATTTCTGTTTAGCTTTATGAGGAATTTTGTTATTCAAGAATAGGTTACCAGACTTCAGGCCCTAACCTGAAGGACCAGCGGTTTCTGTTAGGGTCCTTACCTTTAAATGTTGTCTCCTAACTAACGAGAGTCCTCGAACCCTGATTTATTTCGGAATTGTCTTTCTCCTAGCTTAGCCATACGGCCAATTTCACATCTTTAGAGGTGCTTATTCTAAGTGATATGACGCCTTCAAGGAAGCCTTTGATAGATGGGTGGGATTTCTTATCCTGGCAATCATTCACCAGGACTACACTGTTATGATGGGCGATAGGATCGCCACACCCCTACGTCTGATTTTTCCAGTTTGTTTTCAACAACAGCGACAAAATCATTGTCTAAGCGTAAACGATTTGAGTAATTTCAAAATAGGACATGCAATATGAATATCAACTTTTCCATTAAAATATTTTTTTCTCATTTTTGTCCACAGGGATATCAAAATAATGTATTATTAAATATATATTTCTAATGAAATTTCAGCACTGTATTATTGGGTTGAATTTTTAAAGTGGAATATTCAACGATAGTTAATGAAATGAAAATTTTAAGAAGAACTGCAGGATACACTAAACTGGATAAGAAAAGGAATATAGGTGTATATCAAAACTATCGTCGAAATTGGAGGTCCCATGTACTCAGAATACATGCACAAAAAATTCCATGCCAAATATTAAATTACAGACCATAAGAAGACTGTTGGGCCGTCCGATGAAGAGATGGAATGATACCGTAACACGCCACTAGGTCGAATACTTGGCAGTAAGATGAATGATGATATTCAACGATTATTTTAGAAAATTTTATAAATGGCTAATGCTATGAAAAATGAAGAGGAACAAATTGAATATTTTTCTGAACCCTACATGTCTCCTTCGTGCTAGGCCTCCAGTTCCCCAGATCACGGATTCAAACCCAGGGAAGTCGTCCTCCGAGGTCTAGGCGTAACATGCTAGCCTCTGGTTCTCAAGGTTGCGGATTCAAATCCGACGGAGGGCGATGGATTGTTTCGAGCATAAAAATCCTTAGCATGGCTTCGTTCGGAAGGGAAGTAAAGCCGTTGGTCCGGTGTCGTATATTTACATGTAAAAGAACCTTTAACCTGCAAAAGAGGCCTCTAAGCAAAATTAAGCGGTCTTTCACGCCCAATATAAAATGGGATGCTGAGAACCAGATCAAGAGCGTCCAAAACAAAACTCAGGTTAATTTAAGTTAAACCCAGGAGAGGGCGATTTTTTTCGGGGCTTAAAATCCCGAACATGACTTCCTTTGGAAGGAAGTAAAGCGTTGATACAGAATGGTCCCTAAGCACATTTATCGCTCATTTCATGTCCGCAGTGTCCCGTGGCGCTATCTATGCGCGGTGGACTAATCACCTGCCACCATACGCGCCTCTTTGCAGAAACAGTACCTATAGAATGTATTTTGATTACATTAAGCCTGCTCGAGTGCTCCTATTTACCAACAGCGTGAGAAATTGTTTCTCCTATATCGATTTGAGTTTCCATTTATATAAGACTTTACTGGGAACATACAATTATTCAACATGTGATCCTTCTTGATATCTAAGTTTTTAAACACAACTCTTGCAAACTTTTGTGATACATTTCCTAACATGCATTTCACTGTTTTTATTTACCTCTATTGACAGACGATACAATTAGCTTCTGTTGTGTTTCCGAACGCTTCCTCGTTCGTGCATGCAGCTTCAAGCAATATAAACCAAAACTCCAATACATCAAGAAAAATCGTTACTGCCGAGGCGTCCTTGACCTGGTTTTGCCTTGACCTACTTACTTTCACCTTTAGTTGTGTTGGTCATTGTAATTTCGAAAAACTGCAGGAGTGTTTCTGCTCATCGATAGCAAACAAAACGTTTAAATTTCCGGACAAGTCACCAAATTTCCTGTGAGTGGAGTACAGGGCGGGGCGGATTGCCATCGATTGAAGAAGAAAACGGAAGGCATGGCGTGTGAGCATACAGGGACAACGCCCTTCTAAATCGATAACATCAACTTTACTTTTTCCTCCTCAACCTCTTGCATTACAGTACCACGTAAATATTGAAACAGTTGAACACCTAGCTCCGTTTCCTAGCACCAAAACTAAAGTAAACCTCAGCGTTTTGCTCCTCTCCCGTGCCTAGGATAGTAGTATTGCTTTGGAATCAAATTTAAATATATTATCAAGAAAGATTTTACGGTATGTTGAATCCCAAAAATCTGATGCATCACACTCGCAAAACTACCTCCATATAGTGTTGATTTATTATTTTTTTTTTTTTTTCACACAAGCCGTGTGTAGGACAGGAGTTGGAGAGGTAAAGTCAGACTGAAAAATCTGATGTGTTACACTCACATGACTTTCTCTAGCTCTTCTGCTAATTTCTTACATAAGATTCTTCTTCTTGCTACACAATACTAATCGAGATAAACTTTAGCAGAATGCTCTTACTACTTAGTTCCTTATAAGTAGAAAGAAAATGAGGGAATGCACTAGGCTAAACCAATAGTCAAATGTTTTAAAAGCTGTCGTTATTCGATTTTCATTCCAAATCGCTTCCTTCCTTGGCCAGGAGTGGAACAAAAGAAAAACGGACACTTCCTGTCTAAGAAAAGTATAAGTACTCACAACTGAAACCAAAAACAATGAATATCTTGGAAACGGTTACCTCCACAACAAAAATGTAAAGGACATAAATTGTGTGTTTTGATCAGATCAACATTTTCTGTGCAGTAAGTTTTTGTCTATCTCTTATCGTTTAGCAGTTAAGCAAAATTTATCAAAATCCATCCAGAATAAAGAGCTCTTCAGAGGCTATTCCCAGAAAATTCAAGATATACATTTTATTTGGTACGTAAATGTCTTTAATATACGGAATTTTAATCAAAATAGTTAGAGCCATTTTTTGAAAATCAAAATTTTCAAAAATTTTTCCATGTAAAGGGTAGTTGGGAGTGGGGGGATTTTATTGAAAATCTTCGTGTCGCATCCTTGGAAGATACCAAATCTAAATACCAAGTTTAGTATTTAACGGTCTTTTCGTTTTTGAGCTATGCTGTCCACAGACAGACACACACACACACACACACACACACACACACACACACACACACACACACACATACACATGGACATTTTTCTGAAAAATGCTTTTTTTGGATTCAGGGGGTCTTAAACATGTATTTCCAGTGAAATCACGACATCGGATTTTTGGGTGGAATACAACACTTCCTCTATACACTGTGTATATAGTACGTATAGAGAAAGTAAAAATGTAATGTCATAGCCGGGATTTGAACCATGGATCTCCCGGTCTCTGCCGGTTGCTCTACCACTGAGCTCCCAATGCAACAGTAATAGTTGGCTATGCTATGAATCCTGGGACTAAAAGTACTTTAGACATTATAAGTCGACATTGGGGTTTGTCATCTCAAAATAATTTGAAATCACCTTGTAAACCACCAGGCAACATCCAAGTCAGTTAAAAATTTAGTGCAGTGTCGTGCCGTGCCGTCGTATTGCCACGTTACCTCAATGGTAAAGCGACCGGCTAGAGACCGGGAGATCCGAGGTTCAAATCCCGGCTATGGCATTGAATTTTTCAATCTGACTCTACTTGTTTAACACCATATAGTCTCATATACTATGGTACCTTAAAAAGTTATTTCGTTATTCACACTTTTTGACTATAAATGAATAATCTCAAATTATAAAACATGGATGTGGTTACTGATGTGATACAGACAAAAAAAAAAAAAAAAAAAAAAAAAAAAAAAAAAAAAAAATCGCTAGTGCATTAATGAGTTTTTGTATTTGTATCTCTTCAAGCCTTTTTCTTATAGCTTCCAGAATCCATTTGTTATTTTCCCCTCTTCTGCGTGTCTATTCTAAACCACTGCTTTCCAAGTTTTTACGAAGACTATTTGCCCATCCACTATTTCTTAAACTCTTCTCTTGATATTGTAAGTATTGTCTTAAAATATATATATATATATATATATATATATATATATATATATATATATATATATATATAAACAGCAGCATATGAACAGCATCTATAGCTTCTGACCCTCCTCCATCCCCCACATTTCTATCTCATATAGCATTTTGGCTTCTACCACCATGTGTTATAAATTCCCTCTAGCAACTTGACCTCTATATCTAGTATACTACTTTTGCATTCTCTAATGGCTATCATACCTCCTTTCCCGTTTGCTAATACTAATTTCTTTCGTTTCTCACATGATCCTCCTCTAATTTTGACTCCTAAGTGCACTGTTGTACTATCTTATATATATATATATATATATATATATATATAAAATAACTCTTTAGATTGTTAAGTCGGATTTTGTAGCTAATGAACCCCATATATGGGATGGGGAGGGGGGGAATAGCAGTGTTAAGAGATGCTTTGTAGATCCCATATTACGATTAAGCTTTAGGAAAGTTATTTCGAAAACTACTACTGCTAGAGAATTTGTTATTTCAATATTTGATATAAGTTTGATATCAATTAGCCCAATTTATATTGCGTGCAGATATTTCTAAATATCGCAGGTTTGAACAATATTACACAAAATTAATTCCTAATCATGGAGACACGGATTATTCAAATAAATATTATTAATCAGTAATTTCCTTAAATATGTGAGCTCTTCACGATTTCAGAGCCATTCTTGAGAAAATAAATTACGGTATCACGGCTGCTTACTGAGTGGGAAGCACGGGTCCGATTCCCGGTACCGGCGTGAGAATTTTCTCTCTCTGGGAGACAACTCGTGAGGTCCCCAAGGGAGATTGGGAATTGAGGACCTCTTGATCGAGATGAGTGGGGGCTCTAGGTTACGTGGACTGCATTAACCGCCGGGGAGCGCTAACCACTACTGCACCACTTTCACGACGCCTGTAATGTTCCATATAAATGGTAGTTTAGGGTGGCGGGACTTTCTTGACATTTTTTGTGTCGCATCGTGTTCTTTTTTTATTTTCTCTAGATATGTACATAGGGATAGAGAACGTATTGTAATGCACCCAAAAATTCAATACCGAGATTTCACCGGAAATATATGTTTTTGGGGTCCCCTGAGTCCGAAAAATGCATTTTACTTTCTCTACACGTACTATGTACATAGTGTATAGAGAAATTATTGTATCCAAAAAAAAGCATTTTTGGAAAAAGGTACGTGTGTGTGTGTGCCTTTGTGTCTGTGGACAGCATAGCTCAAAAACGAAAAGACCGTTAAATACCTAACTTGGTATTTAAGTTTGGTATCTTTCAAGGATGCGACACGAAGATTTTCAAGAAAATCCCCCCACCCCAAACTACCCTTTACATGGAAAAAATTTCGAAAATTTTGATTTTCACAAAAATGGCTCTAACTTGACAAATATGTTGAATTTTCTGGGAATAGCCTCTGAGGACTACTTTATTCTAGAGGAATTTTGCATAACTACAAAACCGTAAGAAATGGACAAAAACTTACCACACAAAAAAAATGTAGAGCACATTAAACACACAATTTATGTTATATGATTTTTTTTCGAGGAGTTGATCGTTTTTGACATATTTCTTGTTTTTGGTTTCAGCTTTGAAAAACTTATACCTACTTTTCTCATACAGGAATTTGTCAATTCGTGTCCATACAAACAAAGGAACTTCAGTCACCTAGTGACCGGCTTTTGACTTCACTTTAGCCTATGATACTCCCACATTTCGCTTCTACTTATAAGGAAGCAAGTAATAAGACTATTTCTGCTAATTTTTTCTCGATTAGCTTGAAATAAATAGAAGAATAAGCTTATTAACAATAATTTGTTACACAGAAGTAGAGAAAGTCATGTGAATGGAACACATCAGATTTAAAAAAAAAAAGGTCCATATGTGTGTGTGTGTGTCTGTCTGTCTGTCTGTCTATCTGTCTGTGTGTGTCTGTCTGTCTGTGTGTCTGTCTGTCTGTGTGTGTCTGTGTGTGTGTGTGTGTGTGTGTGTGTGTGTGTGTGTGTGTGTGTGTGTCTCTGGACAGCATAGCCCCAAAACAGAAAGACCGTTAAATATCAAACTTGGTATTTAGGTTTAGTATCTTCCAAGGATGCGACACGAAGATTTACAAAAAAATCCCCCACCACAAACTACCCTTTACATGGAAAAAATTTTGAAATTTTTGATTTTCTTAAAAATAGCTCTAACGATTTTGATTAAAATCCCGTATATTAAAGCTATTTATGTCCAAAATAAAATGTATATCTCGAATTTTTTGGGAATAGCCTCTGAAGACCTCTTTATTCTGGATGAATTTTGCTTAACTGCTAAACCGTAAGAGATAGAAAAAAACGTATTACACAGAAAATGTACCTCATAACAAAACACGTATTTTTGTCGTTTACGTTTTTGTTGTGGAGGTAACCGTTTTCGAGATATTCCTTGTTATTGATTTCAATTGTGAAGTACTTTTCTTACACAGGAAGTGTCTGTTTTTCTTTTGTTCTACTCCTGGCCAAGCAAAGAAGTGATTTGCAATGACAATCGCATAACGATAGCTTTTAAAACATTTGACAATCACTTTAGCATAGTGCATTCCCTTATTCCCTTCTACTTATAAGGAACTAAGTAATAACATTCTGCTAATATTTATCTTGATTAGCATTGTGTACAAAGAAGAATAATCTTTTGTATGAGTTTTGTAGAGCAGCTAGAGAAAGTTATGTGAGTGTAACACATTCTTTTTTCTTTTTCTTTTTGTAGTGTTTAATGACCGCTTACTTCTGGCACCGCAGGCGAATACATTTGTGATGGAATGCGATGGCGGGGTAAATGCGAAGAACCCGGAGAAAACCCACCACAAATCTCACACGCTGTCGCTTGGGATCGAACCCGGGCCATCTAGGTGAGAGGCGAATGGTCTAACCACTGGCCACGGCGCGGCCCATCGAATCGTGTGAAGATGGAGAAATTAAAGTTTTGTAGGCAAACATCTTTTTGTTTCGGTTATACTGTTCACACACACACACTCGAACCATGTTTTAATTTGGGGTGGGGTGATTTAAGGAATCTCAAAACATATATCCCCATTTCGATATAAACATCTGAATGAAACATAGTATTTCCCCTATTTAATATTGTTGTAAAGAAAGCTAAACAGAAAAACGTTTTCACAAAAATCTCATGTGTCACATTCATATGACTTTCGCTACTCTCTTAAGTTCATTTTCACTTTCTTAAAAACGTTATTTTCACCTTCTCTACACGTAATATTTATTATTTACACAGTGTATAAAGAAGGTACTGGGTTCCACTCAACCGAGACTTCACTGGAAATATGTTTTGAGGTCCCCTAATTCCACAAAGAGCATTTTAGATCAAGGTCCGTGTGTGTCTGTGTACAGCATATCTCACATGCCAAACTTGGTATTTTAGTTTAATATCTTATAAGGATGCAACACGAAGATTTTAAGAAAAATCCCCCGCCCCCAAACTACCCTTTACATGGCAAAGTTTCAGGAATCTAGTTTTTCTCAAAAGATGACTTTCTCTAATAAATATAGTGAGAAGAGGAAGTATGGTATTCGACCTAAAAATTCGATGTTGAGATTTCATCGGAAATAGGTTTTGAGGTTCCCATAATTCGAACAAAGCAGTTTATAAAAAATCTGATATATTGCGTTCACATAACTTTCTAGCTATTCAATAACAAGTACTAACCATTTTTACAAAATATTATTCTTTTATCTACAACATGCTAATCGAGATAAACAGCAGAATTGGTCTTACTACTTTCTTGTTTCCTTGTAAGTAGAAGGAAAATAAGGGAAACACTAGGCTAAAGTTGTATCAAATTCTTTAAAAACTATCGCTATGTGAAACAATTCAGGTTCGGTTCGCTTTGCGTGATCAGAGAGATGAAACGAATGCTAGCTCGCCGTTTGAGAAACATTAGGTAGTTTAAAACTGAAACCAATAACAAGGAATATCTCGAAAATGGTCAATTCATCAAGAAAGCCGTATATGACATGTGTTATAAGGAGATCTACATTTTTGTGTAGTAAGTGTTTTCTATCCCTTACGGTTTAACACTTACACAATATTCTGCAAAATTCATCCAAAACAAAGAGGCCTTCAGGGGCTATTCTCATAAAATCAAAATATACACTTTATTTGTGATGTAAATATCTTTAATATTGGGTATTATATTAACATTTCGAAAACATTTTCCAAGTAAAAGGTATTTTTGGGGTGTTTTATTTATTTTTTTTTTTTAAATCTTGAAATACCAAAATTTGATATTTAACAGACTTTTCGTTTTTCTCAGTTAGCTGCTCGCGCTCTCTCTCTCTCTCTCTCTCTCTCTCTCTCTCTCTCTCTCTCTCTCTCTCTCTCTCTCTCTCTCTCTCTCTCTCTCTCTCTCTCTCTCTACGACACGCGACAAACGCTTTACTTCCCTTCTGAAGCAAGCCATATTAAGGATTTTTACGTCCGAAAAAAATAAATCGTCCTCCACCGGGTTTGAACTCGGGATATGAAGCTAGTATGGTAACCATTACACCACGGAGGGTGAAAGGCTGCTCAGAGGATCCATTTTAATATTCATTTAAAACTTAAAACATGAACAAATAATATTTTTAGAACGGCTAATATACAAATTAGCATACATTATGTATGTTTAAATCAGCTCTATAGTTTTCGCGTAGAAAGTTTTCTTTTAATTCTTACGGTTTATAAACAATTTTATAAAACTCTTCCACAATGAAAATATTTCCTACACTATTCACAGAATACTGAATATGGTTATTTTATTAATCACGCAAATGCTTAAATATAAAACCAAAAACAGTGTCTGATTCAAATATGCATTTAATTATTTACCATATTTTACTTTCTCTACACGTACTATGTACATAGTGTATAGAGAAGATATTGTAATGTACCCAAAAATTCGATACCGAGATTTCACCGAAAATACACGTTTTAGGGTTGCCTGAATTTAAAAAAAAAAACAGTTTTAGAAAAAAGTCAGTATTTGTCCGTATGTCCAAGTGTCAGTCTGTCTGTGAGTCTGTGAGTAGATAACTCAAAAACGAAAAGCCGGTAAAATACCAAACCTATATTTAAGTTTGGTATCTCGCAGGGATGCGTTTTGAGAAAAATCCCTCCACCCCAAACTACCCTTTACATGGAAAAAATTGCGAAACTTTTGACTTTCTCAAAAATGGCTACAACGATTTTGATTAAAATACCGCATATTAAAGATATTTACATGACAGATAAATAGAATTTTCTGGGAATAGCCTCTAAAGACCTCTTTATTCTGGATGAATTTTGACCGTAAGAGATAGACAAAAACTTAGTACACAAAAAATGTAAATCTCGTTAAAACACACAATGTCATACACGTTTTTTCCTTGGAATTGACCATTTTTGAGATATTTCAAATTATTTGTATCAGATTTAAGATACTTAAAACTTTTCTCACATGGAAAGTTGTAAACTCCTAGCCATGCATAGAGATGGATTTCAACCACATGGCAACCAGTTTTTAAAAGATTTGACTATCGTTTAGCCTAGTTTACTTCCTTATTTACCTTCTACTTACAAGGAAGCAAGTAATTAAGACAATTTCTGCTAATGTTTATCTCGATTATCACAAAGTACATAGAAGAATATGCTTTTTAACAATAATGTATTTCTGTTTTGTAGAGAAAGTCATGTGAATGGAACACGTCAGAATTTTCATGTTTGTTTATATGCTTCTCTCTCTCTCTCAAGTGTTTCCTTTCAGTCATTTATGTAGGGTAAAAGGGCCTCAAGTCATGAGGTGAAATCTCGATATCGAAATTTTGATTGGAATATACATCTTCTATTTATAGAAGGTAATAGAGAATGTAATAAAGCAATATAGCGAGCACTTATTCATGAATTTTTACTAACTTAACAGTTTAATTTATTTAATAGATACAAACCAAACACAATAGCATGCAAACAAAGCAGTGAATATTTGGGGATTCATGTCAGCCATACCAACGATTGCAGTGTTCTGTATTTCTCTCGGTCACAGGGATATTCTGTATGCAATTTAAAACGTTATTTACCGCATACTGGTGATTTAATGCTGTCAAACGCATGTCGTTCTCCCTACTTTTTGATATCGATCAAAACCACCAGCCGAGACTGATCGAGAGCGACCTCTCGAATAAACAGATTGTGTCGTTAACCCCATCAATAACACTTCAATACAACCTGTTCATAAAACTGTGACAGAGGACTGTGGTTCCGAAAAAATGAACTACTATCGTATTACAAGCCATTTCTGTCTAGATCAGGTTAACCCTGCTTGTTAGAAACAAACTGTCCCAAAGAACAGTCCTTAAAAACTAAAAAAGAAAATTAATTGTAATCAGTTTGACCATATAGTGAGATGTATTAAATATCTTTATTTATTATACATTAAGAAACAAATTTATTGTAATTAGTTTCGACTTAAAAAATTTATCCAACACTCCATAGACCAGAAGTGTGATTTTTTGTTATTTTTTTTTTACTTTCTCTATACGTACTACTACATAGTGTATAGAGAAGGTATTGTATTTCACCCAAAAATTCGATGTTAAGATGTCACCAGAAGTGCATATTTTGAGGCCCCTGATTCCAAAAAATATAGAAAAAGGTGTGTGTGTGTGTGTGTGTGTGTGTGTGTGTGTCTGTAGACAGCATGGTTCAAAAACTAAAAGACCGTTAAATACCAAGCTTGGTATTTAATTTAGTATCTTCCAAGGGTGAGACTCGAAAATTTTTAAGAAAATTTCCCACCCCAAACCACCTTTTACGTGGAAAATGTTTTGAAAACGTGGCTTTCTAAAAACGGTTCTTAGCGAATTTTATTAAAATACGGTATGTTAAAGATGTTTACTTCACAAATAAAATGTATATCTTGAATTTTCTGGGGGTAGCTTCTGAAGATCTTTTCATTCTGACTGAATTTTGCATAACTGGTAAACCATAAGAAATAGAAAAAACCTTACTACACAAAAACTGTAAATCTCGTTAAAAAAAACACAACTTATGTCATATGCATTTTTGTTTTGGAGTTGACGTTTCCGAGATATTCCTTATTATTGGTTGCAATTTTAAACTACGTAACTTTTCTCAAACGGGGTCAACTTTCTTTTCATCTCTCTTTCTTTTGTTTTACTTGCAATATAAAGCGAACCGAACTTCAATTGTTCACATATCGACCAACTTTTACAAAATTTTATTTTCCTTCTCCTTAGAAGGAAGCAAGTAATACAATTACTGCTAATGTTTATCTCGACTAGCATGACGTAGATAAAAGAATCATTTTTGTAAGAATAGTTTCTTTGCATAACGTGTGAATGGAACACATCAGATTATTTTATCCACTTCGTGTGTTTTGCATTTTTACCGCAGACAGTAAAATGCATTTAATCCATACTCATATACCTATTTTTTGTTGCTGACTACAGTATAATTGAATTTTGCAGTTGAATAATATCATATAAATCTTACCGTCTGTATTTCGTTATATACGATTTATTTTATGCAGCATATAACTCTTTCGGCGCAAGCAACCATTTTACTGTCAGTTGTTCACTGGTTTGGTCTACACTACTAGGCGTGACATATAAAATTAGCAAAAGCTAGTGCGGATGACCTTGATACTGCTTTTGCACAGCCGACAATTTTATTTTCGCGTAAATATTTTTATTATTTACTACGGTCAAAAAAGAATATGTAATACACATCCGTTGAATTTCCTCACCCCTCATGTATACCCCTTTAACCGTATGGTTCTATCGGCGGCATTTCCCTTTGGAGCATATGGCAGTGATGTTAACTCGTGTGTAGATGTTGGGTTTCAGTTTATTTTTAATTTTAACCATTAGATAACACGAACTTTCACACATACTTCCAAACTCTGGGGAGTATAGGAATAATCTGAGCTAGAGAAAAATTACTATCCCCCAGCCGGGAATCGAACCCGAGACCCCTCGCACAGCAGCACAGCTATGTGGTCAGGCGTTGAAATCTTTGCAGAAACTCGGAAATCTTTGCAGAAACTCGGAAATCTTTGCAGAAACTCGGAAATCTTTGCAGAAACTCGGAAGTGAAACTATTCGACTGCTTCCTCGTTCGGCAAAGATGCCTTAGCACACTTGTATCGCGATGTACTATTTTCAAATTCCCATTCAAGCTGTCACGGTGGAAAGTTTAATTTCACGCATCTAACTTACCTACGTGTTTTGCTTGATTTGCTACACCTAAGAGCAGAAACAATATTAAATCCCGTAACTTATGATACATAAATTATTCTTACAGACCTCGTTAGGCGCTGTCCTTCTGACCCCAACTTCGCGGTTTCAAACCCAGCCCGGCCAACGATTATTAAGTGTGCTTAAAAGCGACACCCTGACAGTAAAATACTCCTGCGGAAAGAAATTCCGGTGCCATGGAGCGCTGATAAGCATGGCAATTGACAACGTCGTTAACAAATAACATATTTATATATTGGAATAATCATATTTGATATTTGAATGTTATAGTTTAAATCTTACCGCATCTTTACTTCCTCTTTATTTGTTAATATTTAATTGCGATTTAATTCATGCAGAGCTAAGTATGAGTTGCAAGGTTTTATAATTTTCTTTTTAGGTCAGCTACCATATGTGAATAATCAGTCGCCTGCTCGCCAACAAATTTAATGTTGGTAACCATGCAACCATGTGCAACAGCCATTAGTAAACGATTTTATATTGTGTACATACCATTTCTATTAGTATAAATCTGTATGGGATAGTATGCAATGCATTTCACAGGTGTTAATTACAATGGAGAACCTTGTATGTCTAAATTAATCGATTTCCTCTCATTCTTCAAATTCTTCTTCGTTCTTGTGAAGTATTTACTGCACTTGTATAAGTGTGTGTTGTCAGAAAAGTTCCAGGACAGAGGTTGTAGAAAATTGCACTTACCAAGTAAAAATCTTAGCTCCTATCGAACTATACACAATTGCCAACGTTTCTGGAGGTTTTGGAAGCAACCATGGAAATGTTCAACTGCGATGCTTGTAAGCTCATTTGTCACACCCCTTTGGATGTCTGCGATATCTTGATGGCGCTTTTCTTTGAATCGCTTTTTCACTCGCGGAAATAAGAAAATATCACAAGGCGAGAGGTCGGGCGAATATGGCGAATGTGCGATGGCAATAACAGAATGTCTGGCCAGATACACGGTAACAGTATGGGATGCGATCTTGCAATGTCATGCAGTACGAACCATCCCGAGAATGTCACAAATCAGGGCGCGACGTCGAATTGCTTGTCGCAAACGTTTCAAGACTTCAATGTAAAGAGTTTGGTTCACCGTTTGAACTGGAGGAACTAATCCTTAAAAAAAAAACCTATCCTGGAGCTACAAGTACTAGTATTTAATATGAAATTTGGTATATATCCGACTTTTCTTGTCAAGTTATGCTCTTGACACACGCGGATTTTTTTTTTCTAAAAATATTTTCAAGGCTCAGGAGAGTTTTTAAAAAGAGATACTTTCGAATGATATGACATTTTTTCGGTGGATTACTTCTTTTTTTGGAGCGGGGGTAGTGTTTAACACCCGCTTTTACTGCTCTAGCACCGCAGGCGATGACACTGATGATACATGAAGATGGAGCCCCGGTGGAATGTAATAGCGGAGGAAACCGGAGAAAACCCGCCCCTGCGCCGCTTCGTCCACCACAAATCTCACATGCGGTCGCTTGGGATCGAACCCGGCCGTCTAGGTGAGAGGCGAGTGGTCTGATCACTCGGCCACGGCGCGGCCTGGTGGACTACTTCCCCTACTTATTATACACAGTAGAGATAGCTATTAGCTAATGTGAATAATCAAAATAATAGCTAAGAAAATGAATGAGATGAGACGCCAATCACAATTTTCTCTGAAACGCAATAAATAAATAAACAACGCAAGTGTAGTAAGTTTTAATTCAGCCTTTTTACTCTTCTGTAATCTTTGGAAAGTTTATATACAATGTAAGAGGGTATCGAATTAAGCTTTTACAATGCAAAAAGAATCTTCCTTTAAGGGAGCACTGTTATATAAAACACCTTACATAAAATTTCCGCTCCAATATCTACTTCAAATTGCCTTGACCTGAAAATCCATTTCATTCTAGACGGTGTCATGTTCGACACATCTCTTCCGCAACTAAGTGTACCTTGGGAGAATATGTAAACCAATGAAAACCGTTATCGATATTATCTAGAGATTTTTCGCAAGTAAATTCTACTCTCAGCGTCTTGTCTTTCAACATGGCTACCTACTAAGAATATGTTATTCGGAACATTTTATAGCATATGTAACACATTACAATCTCGCTGCATAAAAGAAAAGAACGATAACATGACAGCTTTTATTGGAATAGATATAGAAGGTATTATTCCACTTGGAGGTTTCACTGGTAATAACACGTTTTAAGGCCCCTGCAACCAAAAAAAAAAAAAAAAAAATAGAAAAAAAAAGTGTGTGTGAACAGCGTGACTCAAAAACGAAAAGACGGTTAAATACTAAATTTGATATTCAATTTTACATTTTCCAAGGACCCGCCACGAAGATTTTCAAGAAAGTTCCCCACTACAAACTACCCTTTACCGGGGAAAAGTTTTGAAATGTTTGTTTTTTTCAAAAATAGCTATCGATTTTGATTAAAATACCGTATATTAAAAATATTTACATGACAAAAAATGTATACCTTGAGTTTTCTAGGAATAGCCTCTGAAGACCTCTTCATTCTGGATTAATTGTGTATAACTGGTAAAAAGCTAGACAAAAACTTACTACACAAAATCTTATGTCTTCCATTCCCATAACTTTCTCTGTGTTTCTGTAACAAGTGTTAAAAAACTTATTCTTCTATTTACCTCATGCTACTCGAATTAATCATTACCAGAAATGGTCGTATTACTTGCTGCCTTGTAAGTAGAAGAGATAAGGGAATACACTAGCTAAAGCGATAGTCAAATATTTTAATATGGGATTTAAACCAGTTTCTTTGCACGATCAGGTGTTTTCAAGTTCCCGTATGAGAAAACTTTGTTATTAAAACTGAAACAAGGAATATCTAGGAAACGGTCAACTCCACGAAAACAACTGTAAATTACATAAATTGCTTGTTTTAACGAGATCTACTTTTCTGTGTAATAAGTTTTTGTTTATCTCTTATGGTTTAGCAGTTATAGGACAAAAGTCATCCAGAATGAAGAGGTCTTCAGATGCAATTACAGAAAATTCAAGATATACATTTTATTTGTTATGTAAATATCTTTAATATACAATATTTTAACCAAAATTGTTAGAGCCATTTTTGGGAAAATCCAAACTTTTCGATTTTTTTTCCTATATAAAGGATAGTTGAAGATGGGGGGAGGCATTTTCTTCAAAATCTTCGTGTCTCATTTAATACACGCGTCTTCGTGTTGGTATTTAACGAACTTTTCGTTTTTGAGCTATGCTGTTCACAGACACATACACACACACGCGGACATTTTTAATATTATTTTGTTTCGGAGATCTAAAACACGTTTATTTTTTCGTGAAATCCCAGCATCGAATTCTTTGCTGGAATACAATACCTTCTTTATACTCTATGTACATAGTAATGTACAGAAAGTAATATTGTAGATCTCGTTAAAATGGCGTACAATTTATTGTATAGGCTTTTTATTATTATTATTATTATTATTATTATTATTATTATTATTATTATTATTTTAACTGTAGAGTAGTAGTCATATCTTTTAAACCCTTTCGTTGTGTGAAACAGTTGAAATTCTGTTCTCTTTTGCATTTCCGGGAGTAAAACAAAAGATAGATGAAACGAAAGTTGAATTTCCGCTTGAGAAAAGTGTAAGTACCTAGTTTAAAATTAAAACCAATACAAGGAATATCTCAGAAACTGTTCACTCTACAAACAAAACAAAAAAATGCATTACACAAATGTGTGTTTTAATGAGATCTATAGTTTTGGTGACGTCAGTTTTTGTCTATTTCCTGCCGCTTACGGGTTAAACAAGTCATCCAGAATGAAGAGGTCTTCAGAAGCTATTCCCACAAAATTCAAAATATACGTTTCGTTTGACATGAAAATATCTTAAACATAGGGCATTTTAATTAAAATCGTTAGCCGACATTCCTCAGACAGACAGACAGACAGACAGACAGACACACTTACACAAACAGTATGTGCTAGGGAAAGTAAAAAGTGTGCATGCAACATATATTTCGAAAACAGCTAAAACTAAAAAAGTAAAAAGATTACACAAGGTGTGTATTTAATAACCTTTCCTGAAGTAAGGTTAGGTCTGGTTTTTCCCTTGTTAGAATATACTATTAGAATTAACAGGATTTCACAGGATATTTATAGAAAATTCAGGGCAAACGTTTTATTTCCATTTATACATTTCAAAAGCGCGCGAGTTGGTTCCGCAGTAACGTGTGTCATTCGCATTCAGAAGCCAACCAACCTCATTGAAGAGTCTTTGGCGGTTTTCCTCGGTCGTTAGGCCAGTGTTGGATTGGGTAACTTTTACCCGCGAATTTACCTGTCGTCCTTTTCATCACACACCATTTCCTTCGCCGCATACCAGGGTAAATCACATATCCTGGATATGCTTTCAGATGTTATTTGCTCCTCGAAAGGCTACTTACTGGCTGAAGACATTGGTTTGTAAGTGCTTGAGGTTGGAAGTCTTACAAAAACGAGGGTAATCCATTAAATATGAAGTATACATCTTAAGTATGTGCATTTTAATCAAAGTCATTCTTTATTTGCAAAAATAAAAAAGGATGTCAATTTTTCCACGTACAGCTAATTTAGGATTGAGAATTTTGTGAAAATATTTGCGTTGCATTCTTGAGAACGTTTCACTAAAGCATTTGGCGCTATCTGACTTAATTGTTTAGAATGGGTTCACACCGTTTCCTAAATAGTTTTTGGGGGAGGGGGTTCAGGTATCACAGAATACGTTTTTGTGTGGAATACAATACTTCTTTATCCACTACAAGTAAGCAGTACACACGTAAAAACCAGGTTGACATTCAAATGGCAATATCTTGTTATGAACGGTACGCGTGCCCTTCGATATAACTGAAACACATAGTACAATTTCCAGTTGTGCGGAACATAATGCAGTACATAATTGTTAGGAAAAAGTAATTTGCCTGTTCGCATCGGAATTTTGAATTCGATTTCATCACACCCGCAAAGAAATGAATCATTTTCTGTACCTGAAATTATCTAACCGTAATCAATTAACATTGTGCAAATATTTATAACGATTGTCATGAAATGGACAAAAAATATGTGGTGTATTCCATTGACAAACTATCCAACAAAACCTTTTTCTTCCACGTACTCCCTGCTAATCGAGATACAACATTGGCAGAAATGGTCTTATTACCTACTTAGTTTCTTGTAAATAGAAGGGAAATAAAGGAATACATTAGGCTAAAGCGATAGTAAAATCATTTAAACGCTGATTGCTGACTGAAATTCCATTTTGTTTCCATGGCTAGGAGAAAAACGAAAGAAACAGGAATGACAAATTTGCGTTTGAAAAGTTTAAGTATTCTAAAGCTGAAACATATACCAAGGAACACATTGGAAATAATTAATTCCACAAAAAATGTATATGACATAAATGATGTGTTTTAACGATATCTACATTTTGTGTAGTATGTTTTTGTCTATCTCTTACGGTTTACCAGTTATGCAAAAATCATCCAGAATAAATGGGTCTTCAGAGGCTAATCCCAGAAAATTCAAGATTTACATTTTGTCATATCAATATTTTAATTTGGAGCATTTTAATCAAAACCGTTAGGGCAATTTTTGAGAATTATTCTAAATTTTTTCCATGTAAAGTGTAATTTGCGGTGGGGCGACTTTCTTGAAAAGTTTCGTGTCGCATCCTTGGAGGGTGCTAAATTTAAATATCAAATTTAGTGTTTAACAGAGTTTTATTTTTGAGTAATGCTGTCCATACACATACACGCAGAAATCGTTTTGCTAAAAATGCTTCTATTTGAATCAGGGGCCCTAAAAACGTATTTTCTTGAAATCTCGGAATCGAATTTTGGGGTGGAATACAATACCTTCTCCACTTCTATGTACGTACATAGTAGTGGTAAAGAAAGTAAAAATGGGATGTGTTGCACTCGCATGACTTTCTCTATTCACTCTTGTATAACTAATTTTACAAATGATTATTTTGCTATTCTATTTCATGTTTATCGAGATGATCATTTTGGAAACTCCCTTATTTTATACTTCTTGTCTGTATAACGGTTTTCGAGGGATGCAGTAGGCCTTAAGCGAGTTAAATATTTTAAGAGCAAGCTCCCATGTGATGATTTTGAAATTCCGTTCTCTTTGCATGGCTAAGATAATAAAATTGAAAGAAAAAAAAAAGAAGTGAGAAAGAAAATTACTTCCCATTTGAGAAAAGTATAAGTGACTTAAAACCAAACAAAATAACAAGAATTGTCTTGGAAAAGGATGAGTAAAAAACAATAAGTTAAGTATAGGAAACGACCTCCACTGTGTGGACGTGTCACTTCCAAAGTATTAACGCGAAGAGAATCAGAACATTTACATACTGTAATAAAAGCGAGGTGAATCAACAGCGAGTTGGTTTTGTAAGGGAACTGTTGAGATAATAGGAATCTATCCTCCCAACAAATGAGACCTGGGGAGCTTGAGCACATCGGAGCTCAAACATTGCCACCCCTTCCATACCCATTCTACTGTGCCTGTTTTCTTAAGATGTGTACATGACGAATAACAACAAATAGCAGGAAGTCAGCGACGTTTCATTGATAAATTATCAATATGGAAAAACATATGCAACTATTTGCAAATCGTATTTTCAATGTAATAAATGCCCCGTTGCAGTTACAATTAAAACTAGATGGAAAACTAAACAGAAAACCACAGCTTACAACTTTACCAAATGTTGCCAGCCGATACATACCCCTAATTCAGAGATTTTGCAGGCCGTATTGTTGCATGTTTCCACATATACATGTGAGCAATTCTTTTATAAATTGAACTATACTAAGAGTGATACTTTTGAATAATATCCTTCTATCAATACTGCGTGTCGCTGTATCTATAATTAAGCCTGTAGTTGCTAAATTAGTGTCGAGAAAAAGATGTCAGCGTTCTACTATACGCTCAAAAAAGTGTTGTAAAGCCTCATTTGAAGAAGAAACTGCTAGATATATTTTGGTACTCAGCCACACATCGAATTGGTTATACCACTATGGTATTTTGCATTGTGAGCAAGAGTCTTGAAAACTCGAGGTGGAATGGGAAGACGTGACACTTCCCCTCCGTTTACCAGCTCCCAGGGCTGCAATATAGCAATGTGTTTGCAGTTTTGAGAACTTCACATTCAAGAGAAGTTAACTAATAACGTCAATACAAATTTAACCATCCACAAGCAGGAAGACTACAAAGAATCATTAACCCGGCACAATTTGCTAGAACCACAAAGAAATAATCGCCAGGTGTGTGTCGTAATGCTATTCTACAATATCTGTTGCAATACAGCAAAGGTGGAAGTTTAGAGAGAGGTGCGATTAAGAAAGCAGCAAATCAGTTTTAAGTAACATGATTAACTACATCCCGGATGTCATCAAGCCAAAACCCAGTAAGATCAAGGCAAGTTGTGTGCTAATTCTAAAACGACAGGAAATTACAGCCACCCACGCAAAGTTATTCTGCACAATTTCGTATAATAAAGGACACTTCTTTATATAAAAAGTGGGACAATCCGGTTTTTTCCCTGTGTAATCGAAATCCCAATATAAATCCTCTTTCGGTGTTTCGCAGAAGCCAAAACAATCAACGATTGTTTGATGAAATGCGAGTTTCATCCGCACTGAAGCCTCTTCTCACAGAGGAAAACAAAGGTGAACGTTTGCCTGCTGTTTGTCCATGGCAGAGAATAACGGAAAATTCAAGGCTGAGTACAACTACGTTGAAAAGTGGCTCTATTTCACCAAGGTACAGCAGAAATATTACTCATGACAAACGAGCAATCTCCACAAAGGTGTCAATCAAAGAAAACGATTCATTCCTACGTAATGTTTATGGTGGCAATTGCAAATGTAAATGGGATTCACATAAACAGCAGTGACTCAATGAACCAATATGCATTCGTGTAATAGAGACAAAAAGAAACAGCAAAACCCAACCACGTGGCACTGCCGTCATAAGGTCTACAACAGTATGACTTTGATAAATATTTGTCCAACACGATATTCCGGCTATTCAACAAAGGTTCCGTAATTTGGATAAAGAGAATCGTTGCCATTCAGCAGGTCAAAGCAAACCAGAAATTCGTGCAGCAGCCAGAAAAATTCAATGAAATATTGGCCTGGAGCGAGAGTCTCGCAATAGTACAGATTTAAAGTGTTGAATCTTTGATTCTTAATGCAATCCAGTCTTTGCAGCACCAGCTAAGTCCAGGAATATCAAAAAATTTGACTCACTGAGTTGTCGAGACATTCAACATCCTCCCCAAGGACAAACTGAATGAAGTTTCCTTCACTACACAAGGCGTGTAGTGTGCATGATAGCACAAGCTTCCACATTTGGGTAAACAGCAACAAAGACGTTCAACAGCATTACCTGAATCTCTTCAATGTAAGCAAGAGACTGTAGAAGTGGCATCATCAATCTTAGTCAAGTTAGGATTTACTAATGTGATTCTATTAACTTAAACCTTAATATTTATCTTGGAAAAGTATAAATGTATAACATAATATAATATACATACTTAGAATGTAATAAATGAGTAAAAATCATTACCATTTTTGGGATGGTATAAATGACTAATATACCATAATTTGGGACGGAGGGAGAGAGTTAATGGAAACGTATAACTGAAAAAATCTTATGTGTACCATTCACATGGCTTTCTCTATATCCCTGCAATAAAGTATTCTTAAAAAGCTTATACTTCTATTTACTTTATGCTAATCAGAAAACATTAGCAGAAATAGTCTTATTACTTGCTTCCTTGTAAGTAGAAGCGAAATAAGGGAGTACCATACGTTAAAGTGATAGTCAAAAGCTTGATGCTATGTCAATGAAGTTCCTTTGTTTATATGGATAGGAATTGACAAGTTCCTGTATGAGAAAAGTATACGTTTTTCATAACAGAAACCAAAAATAAGGAATGTCTCAAAAACGACGAACTCTACGAAAAAAATGTATATAGCATAAATTGTGTGTTTTAATGTGCTCTACATTTTTTGTGTAGTAAGCTTTTGTCCATCTCTTACAGTTTAGCAGTTATTCAAAATTCAGCAAAATTCATCCAGAATAACGTCTTCAGAGGCTATTCCCAGAAAATCCAAGATATAATTTTATTTGTCAGGTAAATATCTTTAATATACGACATTTTAATTAAAATCGTTTGAGCCATTTTTGAGAAAATCAAAATTTTCGAAAAAAGTTCCATGTAAAGGGTAGTTTGGGGTGGGGGGATTTTTCTCAAAATCTTCGTGTCGCATCCCTGGAAGATACTTAACTTAAATACCAAGTTTAGTATTTTACCGACTTTTCGTTTTTGAGTTATCGTGTTCACAGACACACGGACCTTTTTGTGAAAATGCTTTTTTTGGATAATGGGGACCCTAAAACATATATTTCCGGTGAAATCTACGGTATCGAATTTTTGGGTGGAGTGCAATACCTTCTCTATACACTATGTATAGAGAAAGTAAAAATTATAAATATTAATAAACAAAAGGTCTGTGCTTAAAAATGTGACGCATTTCTGAGGAAAACAAAGAATAAACGATACACAAGGTTTAATGTGTATAAAAGAAAGTCTATTGAAAGAGGTGTGTGTGTATGCCATAAATATGACTTCCAATAAAATGCAAACTAAATATCTTTTACGCAAATAATTACCATTTTGACTAAACATTTTTGCTGTACATACATAACTATGAATCCTAAAACTGATTTGTAAGTTTAGGCTGATTGTCTACTAGCTTTATAAAATATTTATGACCTGCAGCTGCCCCCCCCAACATTCAACTGAAGCGTTTCATTACAACAGGTTCCGCGATGCTATGGTGAATGCTTTTGACATAATCGCTTCGTTTCAAGTAATGCTTGTTAATGTTACGTTTGCGCGCTTGGAAAGGTGAAAGGAGAATTACTAGTGACTTTAGACGTGACTGAACTACAGTTTAACATTGTTTAAGAGAAAACGAAGCAAATTCTAACATTTACTTTTTGTAACCGAAGAGAGGGACCTAAATCGGAATATACAGACGATTCTTTGTACTTTATTTATCCTTCGCGCAGTTTTTCATGAGCGCTCGGCTCCCTATCTTATTTGGTAGATTTCTCGCAATTTCGAAAGCAGAGCAGAACGACAACATTTAGACCTGAAGTGTATTACAAGTATACACCCTGACATTTAATGGCTTCAATACAAAGCTTTCATTCTGTCTGAAGATCCCAAGAGTTCACGCATGTGCACCTACGCTGTTTCGTTTAATAATTCAGCTACATAGTTCACGGTAAATTAGATAACCTATTAAACATATTGGCTGAGAGCCTCAAAGTAAAACTCTTTGGTTGACAACACCCTGCACTCGCTTCCCCATAAAACTAGCGCCCAAGAAAAAGTGCACACATAGTACCTATACCAGATATTTCATCTAATAATTCAGTATCGCGATTTCACTGGAAAAGTCATCAGATTTTTCAAATAAATAAAAAAAACACGCGTTACATTCACATTAGTTTCTCTACCTACTAAATTTTATTACTTTCTCTATACGCGGTATGTACATAGTGTATAGAGAAGGTATTGCACCCAAAAATTCGATACCGAGATTTTACCGGAAATACATGTTTTGAGACCCCCTGAATAAAAAACTTTTTACTTTCTCTACACGTACTATGTACATAATGTATAGAGAAGGTATTGCACTCCACCAAAAAATTCTAAGTATTTTCAAAAAAAGGTCCGTGTGTGTGTGTCAGTGTCTACGTGTGTCCGTGTGTCTGTGAACACGATAACTCAAAAACGAAAAGTCGGTAAAATACCAAACTTGGTATTTAAGTTTAGTATCTTCCAGGGATGCGACACAAAGATTTTGAGGAAAATCCCCCCAACCCAAACTACCCTTTACATGGAACTTTTTTCGAAAATTTTGATTTTCTCAAAAATGGCTCTAACGATTTTTATTAAAATATCGTATATTAAAGATATTTACTTGACAAATAATATGTATATCTTGAATTTTCTGGGAATAGCCTCTGAAGACTACTTTATACTGTAAGAATTTTACGGAATTTTGCATAACTTCTAAACCGTAAGAGATGGAGAAAAACTTATCTCACAAAAAATGTAGAGCACGTTAAAATACACACTTTATGTTATATACATTTTTTCGTGGAGGTGATCGTTTTTGAGTTATTCCTTGATTGTGGTTTCACCTAAAAAACTTACTTTTCTCATACAGGAATTTGTCAACTCGTGTCCATACAACAAAGGAACTTCAGTCACTTAGCAACCAGCTTTTGACTACCACTTTAACCCTTTAATCCTTATTTCGCTCCTACTTTCAAGGAAGCAAGTAATAAGAGTATTTCTGCTACTTTTTTGTCGATTAGCATGAAATAAATACAAGCATAAGCTTTTTAACAATAACTTGTTGCAGAGATGTAGAGAAAGACATGTAAATGGAACAATCAGATTTTTAGAAAAATGTCCGTAACTCAAAAATAAAAGACCGTTAAAAACCAAACTTGGTATTTAAGTTTGGTATCTTCCAAGGATGCGACACGAAGATTTTCAAGAAAATCCTCCCATCCCAAACTACACTTTACTTGGAAAAAATTTCGAAAATTTTGATTTTCTCAAAAATGGCTCAAACGATTTTGATCAAAATATCGTATATTAAAGATATTTACTTAACAAATAAAATGTATATCTTGAATTTTCTGGGAATAGCCTCTCAAGACTACTTTATTCTGGATGAATTTTACGGATTTCTGCATAAATGCTAAACCGTAAGAGATGGACAAAAATTTAACACACAGAAAATGTAGAGCACATTAAAACACGCAATGTATGCTATATATATTTTTTTTTCTCGTGGAGTTGATCGTTTTTAAGATATTTCTGAGTTTTGGTTTCAGGATTGAAAAACATACTTTTCTTATATAGGAATTTGCAACTCCTGTCCACACAAAGTGTTTACCTGCATGGTGAATTAAAACAAAAACTGGTACTTTAGACAGAAGATTGTTACCTTGCCACGGTTACGTGTAGTGAGTGTTGAGTGCAGGAAAACACAATTTACCGTGTAACTTTTTTTCCTTAGTGGTTCTTTAAGTATTTTGTACATTTTAAAAACAAATGGGTACACTAAAATATCTAAAAAATTGTGATTTAAGCGAATGTTTCTACTCGTTTGTGGCAATACCCAAACTGAAGGAATATTCAACTGATTTAAGAAAAAACTGTTAATAGAAGCCAACCCTTTGTTGAAAACGAGTTTTGTGTTTCCCAACAGCTTGAATGTTTGGTGACAACTTCAGAAAAAAAAAAAAAAAAAAAAAGGGAGGGGAGAACGGTAGAGAACTATTCCGTAGTTGTTGGGCCAAGAAATTAACATAAAAGAAGATAGAATAATTAGTAGGTAATCAGTAGATGATCCTAAAAATCAGCCCAAGCAATACGATCTTCAAGAAAAGTATGGGGTAAAGCCCACATTTCTCATAAACACGTCGACTAGCTCTAATGATGTCAGAGGTGGGCGACCATATTGGAAACATCTTATTAGCGGGAAGAATAGGAAGGTCAGACTGCAGTTTGCCAAGACTGATGACTAATCCAAAATTCACTGGAGTGATGAAATCAAGTTCAATCACATGGAAAAAGATATACTCGAATGCCGATCAACAAGAGAAATTGCCTTAAGTTCCAGATACCCACCATAAGCTTGCAAGATGTAGCATCATGGTGTGGGGTTGATTTTTCATTTTAAAAAAAATATAAAATGGAGAAGAAAATACAAAGCAGAATCTCTCTAACCTGGAAGGCGTTTTGTGGCCTCCAGATTATACTGTTGGACAAAACACTAAGCGGAATTAAATTTCACACACTGGAAACCTGTATTACCCTATGGGTGTGTCAAACGCAGACACTTACAGAAAATAAGGAACAAAATTCAGGATGTGTCTCTGAGAGACAAAATCTCTACTGCAGCAATAAACCAGCACTCACGGATAAACGACGTGACACACGTAGTCACCAGAATTAAATGGAAATGGGGAGGTCACGTTACGAGATTACAAGACAAGAAGTGGACTTTCAAAGCTAGTCGGACCCCCCCCCCCTATAGGCAAGCGACAACAAAGAGGCTGAGACGCAGATGGGCAGACCCCTGCATGCAACCCGGAGGATAGCAATGGTTACGCGTAGCGAGAAAAAGAAAAGCATGGAAATCCCTGCAGATATATTTGTAGTGAATAAATAGTGTCGTTGTTATGTGATTGAATAATGCACGACATAATCATACAAAGCTGACTTAATAAACATGTATAAATGGAATAGTTCACATTAGTAACAATGAGCTTTCCCTTTTTTGATAGGAGGCCCTGCCCTTCAAGGGATATTTAAGTCTATTTTTCATTCATTTCATTTTTCCAGTACTGGTCCTCTGTTCAAACTGACGGAATTTGGAAAGGTTTTAATATGGTAACATACTATTGAACAATACAATTCCTCACGGAAGACGAAATATGCCACGTAATTGGGCAATGATACTGAGTATATGTTTGACCATGTAAACTGTTAAATAAATTATACAGAAGTATGGGATTAACGTTTCGGATTAATCAAGACAAAACCTTGACCTTAACCCAACTGAGTACCTCTGGGAGAAGGTAAGGTGCGTCAATAGGTTCGTCAGAAAATTACACCAATAGAAAATTACAGTGTGATGTGTGATGTATTCCATAGAAGTTGTTGACTAAATGCCGCCAAGACGTGCAGCAATCATTAAAGCAAAAAGTGTCAATCATAAAAGCAAAATTACTCGCATTCAGCCAAGAAAAAATAAATCGTCCTTTTCATGTTACTTATCTTTTCTTTCGTTTTACAAAAACCAATTTCGAACCTGTATAATTATGTAATTTTTATTTTCTCTACTACGCAAGTAGGGGAGGAGCTGTATTCACTATATCGAGATTTCACTGGAAAGAGTTTTCAGAATCCCTGATTCAAAAAAGCATTCACAGAAAAATATCCATGTGTGTGTGCGTGCGTATGTGTGTATGAATCCAAAACAAAAAATTTGATGTGTAAAATTCACATGACTTTCTCTGCATTTCTGTAACAAATTATTGCCAATAAGCTTACTTTTCTATCTACTTCATGCTATTCGAGAAAAACATTAGCAGAAACGGTCTTATTACTTAGTTACTTATAAGTAGAAGGGAAATAAGAGAATACACTAGGCTAAAACGACAGCCATATGTTTTAAAATGCGGTTGCTATGGGTTTGAAATCTGTTTCTTTGTGTGGTCAGGAGTTGACAAGTTCCCGTATGAGAAAGATTTAAAACTGAAACCAAAAACAAGGAATATCTCGCAAAAGGTTAACTCCACAAAAAAAATGTATGTGACAAAAATTGTGTGCTTAAGGAGATCTACATTTTTTGTGTAGTAAGTTTTTGTCTATCTCTTATAGTTTGCCAGTTATGCAAAATTTAGAAGAAAAAAATCCGGAATAAAGAGGACTTCAGAGGCTATTCCAAGAAAATTCAAGATATAAGTTTATTTGTCATATAAATATCTTAAATATAAGAGATTTTAATCAAAATCGTTATAGCCAATTTTGAAAAAAAAAACCAACATTTTCGAAAATGTTTCCATGTAAAGGAACTTGGACTGGGGTGGAGTGGGGGGATTTTATTGAAAATCTTTGTGTCGCATTCTTGAAAGATATTAAACATAAATATCAAGTTTGGTATTTAACGGACTTTTCGTTTTAGAGCTATGCTGCTCACAGACACACACATACGCACACACACGCACGCGGACACTACTAATTTTTTTTTTTTTTAAATAGATTCAGGAGGTCCCAAAACATGTTTCTACGGTGAAATCTCGGTATTTTTGGGTGCAATACAATAGCTCAGCTACCTTCTCTATACCTCTATACATTATGTAGAGAGTACGTGTAGAGAAAGTAAAAACCAGTTAAATGCACACTTGATGTTCAGTATCTTCCAAATATGCGACCGTAAGATTTGGAAGAAAATTCCGCAATCCAAATTACCTTCTGCATGCAACACTTTTCGATGTGTTCCATATTCTAAAAAATGTCTTGAATTATTGTATATAAGATACCATTTATTAAAGATATTTACGTGACAAATTAAATAAATATCTCGAATTTTCTGGGAATAGCCTGTGAACTCCCGTTCATTCTGAAGGAATGTTGTATAACAGGCAAAAGTTAAAGCTTGTATAATAGTAAACATACTTACAACAAACTCATATCTCTTTAAAACAAAAAATGTATTCCAAAAACTTTTTGTGCCATAAAGTATTTCCGAGATATACGTTATTAATGGTTCATCGGTCAGTGTGGTAAGGCGCTCGTCTTTGGATCTCAAGATTGTGGGTTAAACAGAAAGATATTTTTTAACTGTTCTTAAAAGCGACGCGGAACACGGGCGGTGCTGATATGAACCTGGAAATTAATATTTTATTAACAAAGAAATAATTTAATTTAGTGATTAATAATTCAAATTGTTCACGGCTTTGTCATTATTTTAAAATTATCTGATATTCGGTTGTTGCGTGGATTACCTTTGTATCTACAGAAGAAATGCAATGTACCTACTTATTTCTGCAAAGGTTTATCTCAATTAAAATGAAGTAGATAGAAAAATGAGTATGCTTTCGTTAGAATAGTTTTTATACCCGCTAAGAAACGACATAAGGTAGAAAAAATCGTGTGTTTTTAAGTATAGTGCATCACATGTCTGCTTTACCACTATGCAAAATCACAAAATACCATAAAACATCATTCAGAAAGCAGAAAATTACACGGCTATTCACAATAAAATTAAAGGTATGAGAGCCATATATATTCAATAAATGCTATTTTAATCAAAATCGTTACAGCTGTTTTCCATAAAATGAAAAACAACGCATATATACCATGTTAAAGCATCGTTTAGGGTGACGAGATTGCCTTGAAACCTTCGCTTAAATTTCTTAATTCTTAATAGTGTGTGAATCAAATATGAAATTCGGCATTTATTGTATTTCGTTTTTAAATTATGCTGCGCTCTCTCCCTTTCTTTCTTTCTCTCTCTCTCTCTCGTATACACCCACACGCCCCCCCCCCCTAAAAATTCTATTTTTCGGCTTCATGGGGACTTTTTTGTAAAATATAATGCTTATACCATCATAGCTAAGCGAGAAAGTAAAATTTGGTTTGTGATATACGCACTTGAATGTTTTTGTTTTTTTCCCTATCTCTCATGCAACCATGTTCCTATTGCCTAATTTGAAATAATTTCTAAGCAAGCACTAAAACAGTAGCGTAAAGTTTATGTAAGAACTCCCCATTTTACGAATAATCAGCGGGGTTGTGTGAGATTTGTTATTATATTATGGTTCTATCATTTTTATGTTAGGTAAGTAAAGGAAGTATAAAATTTCGATGTCGAAATTTCACGGAAAAACGCGTTTTGAGACGTGAATCCAAAAAACTATATTTACAAAAAGGTGCATGTGCGTGTGTGTGTGTGTGTGTGTGTGTGTATGTGTTTTAAAGATTTTCACATCATAATTATATTTTTTTGTCTCAATCTTTCGACTTTTTGTTATTAAATTTGCGATTTAATAATTTTTTTCGGATCTGGCAACCTGTGTAGCACACATAATTTTAATATAATTTAAGTGACATTTAATAACACTGAGAGTCACTACTTTAATAAATGTATTTGTTTAATTTATATTCTCTGCAAAACGATACAAAAAGCATATGTAGTCCTCTGGCTCCAGTTAGTAAGCCAACAACTAATTGAAGCTAGATAATATTTAATTTGCTGTTAATACTGTATTGACGTTGTTTGTTCATTTTCCTACTAATTTATTACCGATATTACATTTGTGTGTTCAATTTGACATGAAATGTAAACTATTTTGCAATTCAAACTTTATTGTATGAAAAAATGAAAAAGTAGTTGATTTATTTCAATTGTTTTGTTTCATTCGTATATAGCCCCTTTAACTTCTATGGTCATGTCGGGACTCTGACCTGTGAAACAACTCACATTAATTTAAGTTAGTGGCATTATGTTAATCTTTTATATCATTAAACATGTGGACATTCACGCTCCCATTCATACTTCCAGACTCTGTGAGAGATAGCGAATAGCCCTGATAAAAAAAATAAAAAACCATCAAAAACAAAAACACGCGGCCACTCAACCACGGAGGTAATCACAGCTGATTTTGTTTTGTCATTAATCCATATCTTGAATTTATTAAGTAGGGACTTCTGCTTTTCAAAACTACGAATGTCAGCCCCAGAGCTGTGGTCGTTGGCGAGTTGTCGTCGCTCTGTCGCGAAAAGGCGCGGGTTCGAATCCTCTATGGGCATGGGTGTTTAGTATTGGTGTTTCTGTGTTTGGTAATAATGTTTTCCCCCCATATGGCTGATTAGGTTAAGCCTGAAGGCCAAATATATGTTTAAAAAAATTAGAATCGTATCTCGCTACTGTACTGATAGAGGGGAGTTATAGCTTGTCAAGCTAATTAAAAATATTATCACATTTCGGTCCGCGCAGCTCACGTCTTCAATTGATCCCGCGTTAGCTGGCCGCCGTGCGGAGATGGTAGGAAAGGTGGGGAAGGAGGGAGTTTACCATCACCGCTATATTATTGTTAAAATAATGCGCATGGATGGTTGAATGTAGGATGAGAACAAATATGCACTTGTTTTCGCAAGTGGCAATATTGTAAACTATCTCCCTAGTCTGTCCTCTAAGGGATTTATCAGGTGTTGAACTTCCCGATATTACTTTTAATAGTTTTCAGTTTATATACTCTTACAATAAACAGTTCACTATGATTTTTGTGATCACTCACTGCCGGTTATAATAATATCTTTCTCACCACTGACAAAAAATATCGCGATGCGCATGCGCGTCTGATGTCTTATGGGCATGTGGGAGAAGGTAGAATAACGTAATCAGCAATAGTTTCGCACACAACGTTCTCCGCAGTCTTTTCATTACCCTGACGGGTCGTTATATCACATTATCCCTCCATATCTCTCCCATACCAATACTTGTTCTAGGATATATTCAGAGTTCGTATAACTAACCCTAACATAAATCGTGATCACCCATTTGTGTAACAGTTAATTGTACAGTCCGCCGCACGGAAACGTGCCGATGTTGTTAGGGTCTTTTGATGTGTTTATTTAATGTAGACGGAACCTTTTCAGCACTTGTGTTCCACACGAGTCCTGGATTTGCCAATATCCTTTTGGATTATAAGTCCGAGGCATGTAATGACCGATGAACAAAGGGCGTAGCCAAGGTGAGCAGTGCAGGGGGAGGTGTAAGGAGACAAGTTAGCCTTAATGGAACGATTGTTAGCACCATCTCCTGGCAGAAGGGATACTGCTATAAGGAACGGGGGCTAATGATGAATTACTTTAACATTAATTTACTTTAATACCATGATCGTCTTTAGGAATGCTTTTGTAAGCTCGATAAATTTTGGGTTTAATGAGCTGTAATTTACAATGACAAATTTTTAATGAAATGGCAAGATTTTAAATAAGCATGTATAATATGAAATTTAAGTTAATACATATATAATAAAATAGAAAATTTTGTTTCATCCCTTAACCCCTACCCATGAAATTACGTAAACATTAGCATTTTTATTGCTCGAAAAGGATTGTCAATCTACCTTTGGCCACTTCCCTAAAAACCGCTGATAAATAATCAAATTAAGATAAAACGCATTGTGAATTATATGTTTTAACGTATCTAAAACTGCCTGGGTCTCTGGTTCGCCTCCGCCATCGCGAAACAAAGGGCAAGCTATATTACCAATCACACCTTGCAAGAGCTGAAAGGGGGTTTGAATGGAGTGTGGTAGAGGAGTGGTGCCATGCATCTACCAACCTAAACAGCTGTTCCTCACATCGGCACCGGACTGTACATTATATTGCACAGTCAGCACTAACCATGGCCGCGTGTGTTTCCTCAGTGCACTGTACCAAAATCGCATAGGTCGTGCGAACTGTGTTCCTTCAAGAACGAGTTACGTCACTGCCATGGCTCACCAATATTATAAATAGCAATCATCCTATACATCTCTCCTCTTGCTTGGAGCAGAGCCAATACGCAGATGAATGGCCCCAGTGTCCACAAACTACATCTTCAAACTGCCGCTATTTACGCCTGGCTACACGTGATTTGTTTTGTGGCATTCGCAAGCGTTAGTAGTAACGTATTGTTCATAATGCAATACGCTTTCACTTCCACTTATACTTTCTATAACCGTACTATGTAGGCAGAAGAAATATTGCATTCCACCCAAATATTTGATGTTGATATTTCACTGAAATGCATGTTTTGAAGCACTCTGAATAATATATTTTTTAATAATCTTATGTGTACATTCACATGACTTTCTCTAACTCTAACGCTTATTAATGGGCATAAAAATTATTCTTAAGAAAACTATTTTCCTATCTACATTATCTTAATCGAGATAAATCTTTCCGGAAATAGATGCATTACACATTTTTCGTTACAGATACAAACGGAATAACGATGGTCCATCTTTGCTTTCTTTAGCATGTATGTAAATCCACATATTAAGTAGAGAAGGTATTGCATTCCACCCAACAAATCAATACCAAGATTTCACCAGTAATACACGTTTTGAGGGCCCGGCATTCGATCTGTTTGCTAATCAAGAGAAATGTTAGAAGAAATTGTCTTTTTATTTGTTTCCTTGTTAGCAGAAAGGAAATAAGGGAATACGCTAGGCTAACGCGATTGTCAACTCTTTTAAAAGCTATATTTATGTGAAACAATTGAAACTCGGTTCTCTTTGTGTGGCTAAGAGTAAAACAACATAGGTACGAAACGAAAGATGACTTCCCGTTTGAGAAAAATTTAAGTTGTTTAAAACTGAAACCAATAACAAAGAATTTTTAATTGTTTTTTCACACAAGCGATGTGTAGGACAAAAGTTGGATAGGTAATCAGACTGAAAAATTCAATGCCATAGCCGGGATTTGAACCACGGATCTCCCGGTCTCTAGCCGGTTGCTCTTCCACTGAACCATCATGGCAACATGCCGGCATAGCATTTAATTTCTCAACTGACTCGCATGTTTCCCGGTAAACCACAAGGTGATCTCAAATTACTTTGAGATGACAACCCCAATGGCGACTTATAATGTTGTAGGTACTTTAAGTCCTAAGATCCATAGTATAGCCAATTATTATGGTCAATTAGTATTGATTTAATTATTTTTTCACATAAGCCGTGTGTAGGACAAGAGTTGGATAGGTAAGTCAGACTGAACGTCTAGGACGTTTATCTCGATTAGCTGAAGCAGATATAAAAATCGGATGTGTTCCATTCACATGACTTTCTCTACATCTCTGAAATAAATTATTGTTAGTAAACTTATGCTTCTATATATTTCATTCTAATCGGCAAAAAAATTAGCAGAAATAGTGTTATTACTTGTTTCCTTGTAAGTAGAAGCGAAACAAGGAAGTAGCATAGATTTAAGTGATAGTCAAAAGCTGGTTGTTATGTGACTGAAGTTCCTTTGTATATATGGACAGGAGTTGACAGATTCCTGTATGAGAAAAGTTAAGTTTTTCATACCTGAAAACAAAAACAAGGAATATCTCAAAAACGATCAACTCAAACGAAAAAAAAATATATATATAAAACATAAATTGTGTGTTTTAATGTGCTCTACATTTTTTGTGTGGTAAGTTTTTGTCTACCTCTTAGGTTTAGCAGTTATGCAAAATTCCGTAAAATTCACTCAGGATAAAGTAGTCTTCTGAGGTTATTCCCAGAAAATTGAAAATATACATTTTATTTGTCAGGTAAATATCTTTAATATATGATATTTTAATCAAAATCGTTACAGCCATTTTTTAGAATATCAAAATTTTCGAAAAAAGTTCCAAGTAAAGGGTAGTTTGGGGTAGTGGGATTTTTCTTAAAATCTTCGTGTCGCATCCCTGGAAGATACTAAACTTAAATAACAAGTTTAGTATATTACCGACATTTCGTTTTTGAGTTATCGTGTTCACAGACACACGGATACACGGACCTTTTTCTGAAAATACTTTTTTTTTTTGGAAACAGGGGACCCTAAAACATATATTCCCGGTGAAATTTCGGTATCGATTTTTTGGTGGAGTGCAATACCTTCTCTGTACACTATGTACATAATGCATATAGAGAAAGTAAAAATAGGTTTGTAAGAAGTTTGTATAAGCAATATAAATAAATGTGTATGAAATGATCCATCCATATAACTTTCTTTACCTATTCTGACAAATTATTCTTCTATCTATCCCATGTTAATCCAGATATGTAATAACAATAGCCGTGGGTATTACTTATTTCGTTGTGGGTACAAAAGAAATAAAGGAATACATTAAACTAAAGTGTCTTCTTTTCCATCTGCTTACCCTTTGTGTAGAAGATTTACACCCCCAGCACTCTCTAGCTAATGCATAGGGAGCAGAGGACTATAGATCCTATAGGGTATTCAGGTACAGAAAATCAATCCAATGCCTGGTATGAACGTAAAGAAGTAGATTATATCAAAGTTGGCTCCAGGTATGATAGGAAAAGTGATGATGGTGGAACTGATGGAATTAATGGCGGAGGACCCGGAGTAAACCTACCCAGACACCCACATACGATCATCTGTGATTGAACGCGGGACGCCTAAGCGAGAGGCGACGGTCTAACCACTTCAACATGGCGCCATCTCAAAGCGATAATCAAATATTTTAAAACCTGGTCCCTAAGTAACAACAGTGAAATTCCGTTCTCTTTGCAGGATAAGAGTAAATAATAAATACATTTTTAAAAAAAGGCGAATTCGCATTTAAGAAAAGTATAAGCATTACAATTTTAAACCAATATCAAGCAATATTTCGGAAATGAATAACTCCAAAAAAAATGAAGAAAAAAAGAGTCATTTAGATCTGAATTGTGTTTAACAAGATTTTTTTTGTTATTGTTGTAACGCGTTGCCTATCTCCACGGTTTTACCAGTTATGCAAAAGTAATCTAGAATAAGTGGGCTTCAGAGGCAATTTACTCCCAGAAAATATACATTTTACTTGTGATGTAAATATCTTTAATATGTGGTATTTTAATCAAAATCGTTGAGACATTCTCTACATCACTATAAAAAGTATTATTACAAATCTTATTTTTCTATCTGCTTCATCGAGATGAATATTAGCAGAAATGGTCTCATTACTCGTTTCCTTGTAAGTATGTAGAAGTTGGTAAGTGAGGGGTGAATTGGATTGGTAAGTGAGGGGTGAATTGTGTAAAATTAAACAAAGGCCCTTCTTCCCCCCCCAAAAAAAAAATTGCCCAAAATTCAAACTTTTAAGGACATTTGAAAACATTGGCAAAGCAATAGTTAAATGTTTTAAAAGCTGGTTGCCATGTGGTTGAAATCCGTTTCTTCCTGGCAAGGAATTTACAAATTCCCGTATGGGAATTTTAAGTGTTTTAAAAGTGAAACCAATAATAAGGAATAGCTCGGATATGGTCAATTCCACGAAAAAAATGTATAGGACATAAATTGTGTGGTGACGCGGTGGTAGCATTGCTCCTTACCAAGCGGGAGACCTGGGTTCGATCCCCAGTACCGGCGTGGGGATTTTTCGCCCGCTGGGAGACCTGGCCCGGGGTGCACTCAGCCTCGTAAGGTCCCTGGGGGGCCAATTGAGGAGCTACTTGATGGAGAAGTAGCGTCTCCAGGTCATGAGGACCGCATTAACCGGCCGGGGGGACTCGAGGCGCTGACCACGTCTCACCCTCCAATACTGCACCCCATCCATGACGTCTGTAGTGGACCGAGATGGGGGACGCAGCGGCCGGGCGGTAGGCCAAGGTTCCCCGTGAGCTGTCGTGCCATGGAGTTACATCTTTTTGTGAATTAAGTTATTCAAAATTCAGCAAAATTTATCCAGAATGAAAGATCTTTGGAGGCTATTCCCAGAAAACTCATGATATACATTTTATTCGTCATATAAACTTCTTTAATGTACGATATTTTAATAAAAATTGTGAAATCCATTTTTGAGAAAATCAAAATTTTCAATTTATTTTTTCCATGTAAAAGGTACTTTAGGGTGGGGGATTTTTTTTCTCAAAATATTCGTGTCGTATCCCTGGGAAATACTAAACCTAAATACCAAGTTTAATATTTTACCGACTTTTCGTTTTTGAGTTATCGTGTTCATAAACACAAATGAACCCTTTTCTGAAAATGTTTATATATATATATATATATATATATATATATATATATATATATATATATAAAGGGGCCCTAAAGCATGTATTTCAGGTGAAATCTGGACATCGTGTTACATCTTTGGAACATGCTGAACTGAGTGCCAAGTTTGATACTTAACCCACTTATTCTATGTGAGTTATGCTGTTCACACACACACACACACACACACACACACACACATACACACACACATACACACACGCGCGTGCGCGCGCGCACGCAAAGAGAGAAACCTTTTTTCAAAAAAGTTTTTAAATGTATTTATGGGTCCTCAAAAAACTTATTTCTGATGAAATCTCTCGGTATTGAACTTTTGAGTGGAATGCAATGCCTTCTCTGACTACTATATACATTTAAGTGGTAGTAAATGATAGTGGATAGACAGTCATGTGAATTTACCGCATGAGGTATTTTCACTACCCGGCAAAGCGAAGAGACGTATTTCACGGCGCACCCATTAGCTTAATATCTGTTTACTCCAACGGGGAAATACTAGGAAGTCAGCGTACAATAAGTAATACAGAGCAAATGGAATACTCTGCAGTAGTATCTACCTATGAAATGTTATTAATTAATTATACATAACTGTAATTACAAAGGTACGTAATAGGAAGAAAGAAAAAAAAAAACAACCTAATGCTGCTATGCGCATTACATATTTATGTAAATATTTATTCTAATTAGCTCAATATTATCTTCTGCAATTTCTAGCATGGAAAAAAATCTTATGTGTTGTTACATTCATATGTCTTTCCCTACCCTCTCGCTTAGATCTTGTTGGGTATAACAATTAATTTTACGAAATTCTATTTTCCTATCCACTTCATTTTAATTAAGAGAGACTTAATAGCTGCGTTACTTATTTCATTACAGATACAAAGGGAATTGCGATAGTCAAGTATTACAGAGCTGGGCGCTTAATGCTGCCCTTTAATTGTCTTTCCATGACATTGCGAGAAACAAATAAAAATCAACGGGAATTTAAAAGAATAAGTAAGTATTGAAGAGTTCGAATCATCAATAACGGATATCTTGGAATTGGCTGATACCACAAAAAATGTATTTAATTAAATTGAGTTTTGAAGAAAGTTACACTTTTTGTGTAGTCGTCTATCACTTAAAATGTACCAATTCTATAAGATTATGTGGATATTCATCAATTTTCAGCAAATAAAATTAAAAACTTAATGCAAAGGGTAGTTAGGGGTGTGAAGATATTCTTAAAAAACTTCTGTAAAGTTGGAGGTACTGAACTTAAACACCAAGTTTGGTATTAATCCGAATTTCGTTTTTTATTTATGATGTTCACAGAAACAAGCACACGGCATTTTTCAAAAAATTCATTTACTTTTTAATTCAGAGGCCTGAAAATATATATTTCCGGTGAAATATCGGTATTAATTTTTGGAAGGAACACAATACCTTCTCTGCTTACCATGCACGTGGTGGAGAAAGTAAAAAGAGAGAACGAAAATGAACTAAATAGTCTGCATATTCTTATAAATAATAAGACTGTAAGTAACAGCTTTTGTAGGTAGTGTACGATAATATAAGTACCTACTTTCCTGAAGTGTGATCAGATTGATGACCTGGAATAATTTCTAACCAGGTGATTTATTTAAGTCGATACAAAGTGTCAACATTTCATCAGCAGTTTCCGCTGAACTGACACTGAAAGATTGCTTACAATTTACTATAATCGCTATTTCAATAAAAAAGTTCTCAATTTCTTGTTCCAATAATTCAACAATCAAACTTCCCAATAATCGTCAGTAATTAATTTCAATCTTCTCAGTTGCAAAACATGTGGCACAAATCATCTCTCGCGCCTGGACATAATAATACTCGTCAATATGCGAATAATGTAAATATCATGGCTGTTTCGCATATTTTTCGATACCCTGGTCGCTTTCTCGACTATTACTTTCTACTACTTACCTATAAGAAGCAGAGCCAGTATTATATTCCACCAAAATTCGATATCGGGATTCACTGAAAAAAAGTTTTGAGGTACATTGAACCCCCGCACCCAAAAGTATTTTTAGGAAAAGGTCCGTCTGGGGTCTTGGTCTGATGGTGTGTCAACAGCATACTTCAAAAATGAAAAGTGGTATAAATACCAAACTAAGCATTTAATGCCAGTGACTTCCAAGGATAAGACATGAAAAATGGTGGAAAATTATTATTGTTTCTTTTAAGAACAGCTTTAATAATCAGTGCCATGGCTGAGTGGTTACGTCGTTATTCTCCCTCTTAGGCCATTCGGTATCAAACCCAGGGGACGGCATGTGGGACTGATGGCGGACTAAGCGATTTGTCGATTTTCTCCTGGTCCTCCGGTTTCCCTCAACATTCCTTCATATTCCCCTTTCCTATTATCCCCCCCCCTTTTTTTTTTTTTTTTTTTTTTGTAGCTTAACGTCCTTTAACCTAGTCGGACGATGAATGATGCTCAAATGATCTCGGGGTCCATGGAGCTTAAAGTTACTCGACATTCATCTTCAAAACCTTATACTCCGAAAAAAACTTTATACGGGTAACTCACCCTAAGCGAGATTCGAACTCACGGCCTATTGAGCGTGAGGCGGGTTATTATACCACCACGCTACCCAGGCGGGCTATTATACCTTTCGCCAACATTTCATATCATCTACCTTCTCACGTTCATACGCGGCATTGAGCTGATCCGCCATCTTTGCTATTCCATCTGCTCCTTAAGAGGTATCTGACTCCAGGCATTGGCTTGCAAGTCCTAGGGGATTTAAGTCCACAAGAGGAAAGTAAGCAGTGGAGAGAGAGAACTATAAATGCGTTGAAAGCTGATTATAATATACCTACTCGTAATTCTAATAAAATGCAATTATTATTATTATTATTATTATTATTCTTACTACTACATTTGTCATTAGTTTTCTTCAAATAGTCTGTGCAGTTCTCTGCATTCTACATGAATGCTGTATATGGCTAGGAAACCCTTAAGGGCTAATTAAAAATTTACTAGCAGAAGTAACATATGGATGGTGCTCAACGTTTTCAGAATATTAGTTGGTACTGGTTTGAAATTTCCAATCTTTTAATCACACATCTTTGGTGAATTGCAAAGAGTATGAAATCTGAAGGCTAGCATATAGCGATGCGCTCATTAAAGATTTGATTATCGCATCAGCCTCAGTATCCCAATGACTTAACAAATCTTGTCTTATCCCCCTTATATCTAAAACGAAAAATGCAATGGACCCATTTCTGCAAACATTTATTTCTATTAACATATAGAGAAAATCATATGAATATAACCTCCAAATTGTTGATTTATTCACCACATAACTACAGTAGGTAGAGGTATATAGTCGATATATTCGATATCGAGATTGCACCAAAAATACATGTTTTAAGGCTCACTGAATCCACAAAAAAAATGTTTAGAAGATCCGTGCGCGTCTACCTCACATTCGGTCACAAGTTTGAATCTCGCTTCAGGTGAGTTACACGGATAAGATTTTTGGGGATTTTTCCCTTATCCTGAGAAGACTAATATCGAGTAACTTTAAGCTCTATGAACCCCGAGATCATATTTCACCGATTTCATTCATCGCCCGATATGACCAACCAGGTTAAAGGACGTTAAGCTATAGCTAGAGAGAGAGATATCCGGTGTGCATCTGTGTGAACAGCTAATTCCAAAATTAAACATTACATAAAATTCAATTTCGTATTTACATTCAGAAATATTCAAAGATGCCACAAAAGATTTTCACCTCCATTGAGGAGAAAACTTTGAGGTAAATAATAAAATATTTTGAAAGTATTTTCACCTAAAACGTTTAACACACTCGAGCACTTGGTCTGACAAGATCCCCATCTTAATTAAATGTCCCAGTTGGCTGGAAAACCTCCCTCATTTTCTTCCTACTTTGCTCCAAACGAGACTCGAAGCCATGAGCAATACTTGTGCTGGTTTTCCCTGTTCCGCAGTGGTCGCTTTGTCACCTGCCAGGGCAGCCAGTCTCCAGATAACACTTCCGCTGTCAAGGAATCGAAATCACCCGCCAGACCATTAAACATGTCCATTTCTGTTTTGATGGAGGCCATTTCGCTGCCAGTAAAAACCATCACTTTGTTCTCTTATTCACAATGGCAGTCCAAATGTCACGATTCCAAAATAGCATTCACGCCTACGCCAAAAATAAGCGCGCGTCAGAAGTAATAAAGGCGATTAACGTTAACACGGTTTTCCATAAACGTTATTGATATTAGATATCGAACCGATTGGCAGGAGTCTTTCAGTCAATCGAATGCCATTAAAATTAAACTTTGGTCAAAATATATTACTTTCTCTACACGCACTATGTACATAGTGCATAGAGAAGGTATTGCATTTCATCCAAAAGTTCGATACCAAGATTTCACTGGAAATAGACGTTTTAGGGGCCCTGTAATAAAAAAAAAAGTTTTAGAAAAAGGTCCGGCGTGTCCGTATGTCTGTGAACACAACCCAAAAACGAAAAGTCAGTAAAATACCAAGCTTGGCATTTAAGTTTAGTATCTTCCAAGGATACGACACGAAGATTTTGAGAAAAATCTCCCCACCCCAAGCCATCTTTTCATGGAAAAAATAACGAAAATGTTGATTTTCTCAAAAATGGCTCTAAAGAGCTTGATTAAACTACCGTATATTACAATGTATATGACAAATAAAGTTTATATCTTGAATTTTATGGGAATGGCCTCCGAAAACCTCTTTATTTGGATGAATTTTAGTGAATTTTGCGTAACTGGTAGACCGTAAGAGATAGAAAAAACCTTACTACACAAAAAATGCAGATGTCGTTAAAACATGTCATATACTTTTTTCGTGAGGTTATCCATTTCTAAGATATTCTTTGTTATTTCGTTTCAGTTTTAAAATACTTACTTTTCTCATACGGAACTTGGCAACTCCTTGCCACGTAAAGAAACGGATTTCAGTCCCTTAGCAACCACATTTTAAAACATGCGGCTGTCGGTTTAGACTAGTGTATTGCCTTATTTCCCTTCTACTTATAGGGAATTAAGTAATAAGGTAGTGTTTAACTCGATTAGCATGAAGTGGATAGAAGAATAAGCTTATTAACAATAATTTCTTACAGAGATGTAGAGCAAGTCATGTGATTACTTTAAATGCATCAGGTTGATCTGAGCAACACTTTACATACCAACGAATTAATACTTGGATAACCATGCAAACTAGACATTTTAAACTTATCGAAAACTTTGAGGTTGTTGCGTAATAACTACTGCACCAGACAGTAAGTGTGCATTTCATAGGTGCATTTCTTTAATCTGGGTGGGTGGGTATGCATGTTCTTTAAAGGCACAGATACCTTTTACACAAGCCGAAAATTACTGTCTAGCTTAAAATTCGAAATTTCGTCCCATTTCACACCATAATTCTTTCATGTAATCCTTACAAAAGCTCGTAAGACCATATATTTCTTTCTCAATGATTATCATAATAGCTCCAGCATTGCCAATATAAGAAAACAAATCTGATGTGTTCCATTCACGTGATTTTCTCTATATCTCTGTAACAAACTTTTCTTAAAAAGCTTATTCTTCTATTTGCTTCATGCTAATCGAGATAATTAGCATCAATTGTCTTAATACTTGCTTTCTTATAAGTAGAAGAGAAATAAGGGAATGCATTAGCTTAAACCGATAATTAAATCTTTTTAAAGCTGGTTGCTATGAGATTGAAATTCGCTTCTTTGCATGGTCATGAGTTGAAAAGTTTCCGTATGAGAACAGTTCAAACATTTTAAAATTGAAACCAATAACTGGGAACAACTTGGAAATGGTAAATTCCACGAAAAAAAAGGTATATAACATAAATTGTGTGCTTTTACTAGATCTACATTTTTGTGTAGTAAGTTTTTGTCAGTAATGCAAAGCTGAACCAGAATGAAGGGGTCTTCAGAAACTATTCTCAGGAAATTCAATATGCACATGTTATGTGTCGTGTAAATATATTTAATCAAAATCGTTAGCCATTTTTGAGAAAATAAAAATTTTCGAAAATGTTTCCATGTAAAGGGTGGTGGGGGGATTTTCTTGAAAATCTTCGTGACGCATCCTTGGAAGAGTCAAAACTTAAATACCAAATTTGGTATTTAACGGTCTTTTCGCTTTTTAACTATGCTGTCCACACAAACATTTATAAGTGCTATTTTTATTCAGGGGTCCTAAAAACATGTGTTTCTGGTGAAATCTCGAAATCGAATTTTCTGGGTGGAATACAATACCTTCTGAGAATGTAATAGTTACCTACTTAAGTTTCCATGGCCCCACAACCAGTTCACATATTTTGCGTTAATCTACTATCTGACATTAATCATGGAATAATAAAACGGCCGTAAGTATTATTACAAACAGCTATAAGTCGATATAATGCATGATTGAAAAATTGTAAACATTTCGAACTGCGTTATATTAGACTTAATAACATAAAACCGGACAAAATATTTCATTTTATCTTAATATGATTATTTATTATTTTTATATAAAATAACACAAACGGGTTCAATATAATTGCAATGATTACAATACTCAACATCACTAACACAGAGTAATAAATAAGTCGATATTACATCCACACATTCTGTGATCATACTCCAATGCTCGGACACTCACCTATCAAAATTTTATTTTCTCAATTTTTGTAACCAGAGGGTTTCTTTCTCTATGGAAGTTTGTGATGTTTTATAAGAAGAAAACATACCAGATGACATATAAAAATGATAAATGGGCATGGATAACAGCAATAGCATCAAACCAGACGAAGTACCACTCCTTCCTTTACTCTTTTGTGTGTTTATTTTGTTGGTTTTAATTTTTTTTCTTGCATTTTCTTAGTAGTTTTATTCTGTATGTTGGTTACTGAGAACATACAGGAATATATTGAGGTATAAACTGAATATATTGATGTACATTACTTCTTCTCAAATGAGATTTTCTTTGTAAATGTCTACGAGTCATCCTATTATTACTATATCTTGGTTCCACCACTTAAACTTCCATTAAAACTATTTAGGTATTAGTTTTTTCACTTCTACTCACCGTAATATCGTTTTACAAAGTTTTAAAAATGTGTCTTGGTTATTTTTGGCCTTTAACTTGCAACAAAGTACGCGATTTATACTAAAATATACCAGAAGTATTTGTTTTCTTTACTTTTTTACAGCAATTTCTATTGTTTCAGGATCTATCAGACAGGTGGCGTCTAAATCGTGCATCAGACACACACGGACCTTTTTCTAAAAATACTTCTTTTGGATTCAGGAGGACCTGAAACATTTTCGGTGAAATCTCGATATCGAATTTGTGTGTGCAGTACATCTTCTCTATACACTGTGCATGTGCTAACAAGACGCACAACAAAACTACTGCAAATGTAATGAGACATTACTCCTTAAGATTACAATTAAAGAGATGCTCATACGAGAGTCCCGATATCAAACTATAATTTTATCGTGAAAAAAAAATCCCTTAAGGGCGGAAAATATCTTGGAGTAATCAAAGCACCAGGTACACGAGGAGGGCGAACAAAGAGCCTGCAGATCGTAATACAATTGTTTTCTTGGATGTCGGTTGTTCCCAATATGTCTTATTTTTCTTTACTCTGATTTATATCATTTATATTTTATTTAAAGCTAATTTTTATTGCAATACACGTTACACCCCAATTAAAGATGTACCATGGGTCATTCTCAGAATTAGCAGTATCTTATTCTGGAATACTTGGAGCCGTTGAATCTCAATAGAATATCTACATACACAAGTGGCATTAATTCTGTACACTTTTTACTTTCTCTACACGTACTATGTACATACTGTATAGAGAAGGTATTGTATTGTTACCAAAAATTAGATACCAAGATTTCACCGTAAATACATGTTTTGAGACCCCCTGAGTAACATGTCCGTGTGTGTGTCTATGGGCAGCATAGCACAAAAATGAAAAGTCCGTTAAATACAAAACTTGCTATTTAAGTTCAGTATCTTCGAAGGATACGGCACGAATATTTTCAAGAAAATCCCACCACACCCAACTACCTTTTACATGGAAAATGTTTCGAACATTTTTATTTTCTCAAAAATAGCTCTTAGGATTTTGATTAAAATATATCATATATTAGACATATTTACATGAAAAATAAAACTCATATCTTGAATTTTCTGTGAATAGCCTCTGAAGACGTCTTTATTCTGGATGAATTTTGTAAAATTTTGCATAGCACGTAAACCGTAAGACCAAAACTTACTACACAACAAGTTTGGTATGCAACGGTCTTTTCGTTTTTGAGCTATGCTGTCCACAGACACACTCGGACCTGAAAATGCTTTTTTTGGATTCAGGGAATCAAAGTATGTATTTCCGGTGAAATCTCGATATTGAAGGAATGCAAAAAATGTAGATTTCGTTAACACACACAATTTATGTCGTAATGTTGGCCGTTTTCAAGATACTCATTGTTATTTGCTTCGGTTTTAAAATAATTAACTTTTCTTAAATGGGGCCATGCCAAGCGAACCGACCTCCAATTGTTTCACATAGCGACCAGCTTTTAAATGATTACTATCGCTTTAGCCTATTGTATTCCCTTATTTTTCTCTTCTACTTACAAGGATGCAAGTAATAAGACCAATTCTGCTAATGTTTATCTAGTTTATCATGACGTAGATAAAAGAATAATCTTTTGTAACAAAATATGTTTGTGGAACAGCTGGAGAAAGTTATATGAATGGAACACATCAGAGTTTTTATTATTATTTATTAACTTTCTAATTCAATATTCCATTCAACTCTCATTCTTTTCTGATAAATTATAGTCAGGAAGTGTTACCATAATATAGTATTGAACCTTAAACTGGAGCTAATAATGGCCCTTGACGTGTTACTTTGGCCCAACTTTGGAAAATACGTTATTTTATAAATACACACATATTTAGGTATTTTATTTTATATTGTATCTACTGTGACAATTGCATTTATTACATTTTAAGAAATCTATTAATTGTGGGACAATTCAACGAAATAAATACCATAATCTTCAAAACACCAGATTTCCCAGTGTTGGGTATGAAAGTAATAATTCATTATATTTCATACTGAATATAGTATAAAATAAAAAGTACAATTCCAAAATACACGTTTCATTTTATTGTGCATCCAATATGAAATAATGATACATTATTCTTATATAATAGAGGGCCTCAAAATTGGAAAAATGCGGTATTTTAAGACAATGGTGTTCAGTGTATTGAAATGTCATAATCTTAAAATTACTATATTTCGGGTCAAAGTAACCGAATATGAGCCAATCTAGCTCCAGTGTATAGTAAAATGTCCAATACTGTGCTACATAAACACTTCCTCGCTATAATTTGTCACATTAAAATGATCCTGAATAAGAGTAAACTGCAACATTCAAATTTGCAAGTTATTTTAACAAAAATCTGATGCGTTCCATTCATATGACTTTCTCTACATCGCTGTAACAAATTACTGTTAAAAGGCATATCCTTGTATCTCCTTTGTATAAACATTAGCAAAAATTGTCTTAAGTGCTTCATTGTAAGTAGAAGGAAAATAAAGAAATACTCTAGGCTAAAGTGACAGTGCATTCTTTTAAAACTGGTTGCTATGTGGTTGAAATCCGTTTCTTCGTGGCCAGTTTACAATTCCCGTAATGAGAAAAGTTTAAGTATTTTAAATCTTAAACAAACAAGGAATATCTCAGAAACGGTCAATTCCACAAGAAAAACTTATATGACATAAATTGCATGTTTTAACGTGATCTACATTTTTTGTGCAGTAAGTTTTTTATCTATCTCTTGCGGTTTACCAGTTATGCAAAATTCAGAAAAAATCATTCAGAATAAAGAGGTTTCAGAGGCTATTCCTAGAAAATTCAAGATATACATTTTATTTGCCATACAAATATCTTTAATATACGGTGCTTTAATCAAAACCGTTAGGAGCCATTTTTGAGAAAATCAAAATTTTCGAAAAATTTTCCATGTAAAGGGTAGTTTAGGGTGGAGGGATTTTTCACAAAATCTTCGTGTCGTATCCCTGGAAGATACTTGACTTAAATACCAAGTTTGATGTTTTACCGACATTTCTTTTTGAGTTAAGCTGTTCACAGACACACGGGGACACACATACATGGACTTTTTCTAAAAATGCGTTTTTGAATACATGATACCCTAAAACGTGTATTTCCGGTGAAATTTCGGTATCGAATTTTTGGGTGGAATGTAATACCTTCTCTATACACTATGTACATGGTACGTGTAGAGAAAGTAAAAAAGTGTCCAGAATTAATGGCACTAATATAAGTATATGGGACTGGCTGCAGAATGCTCTTAAATATCTGCAGAGAGGTTTCCTAACAACTGAGGGAAAACCCCAGATTAAAAAGATTCACCAGACTGCTTGACCCAACTGGACTTGCTGAGTAGGAGCATTGCTTCGGTGACTAATGCTTACGTAGGCATGAACCAGCCGAAAACAACTGATTAGTTTCTTTCGTCTTTTACTTTCTCTACACGTACTATGTACATAGTGGATAGAGAAGGTATTGCATTCCAACCAAAAATAGCATTTTTACAAAAAGGTCCATGTGTGTGAGTGTGTCTGTGGACAGCATAGCTCAAAAATGAAAAGACCGTTGAATACCAGACCTGGTATTTAAGTTTGGTTTCTTCCAAGGATGCGACACAAGATTTTCAAGAAAATCCCCCACTCCCAACTACCCTTTACATGGAACTTTTTTCGAAAATTTTCTCCAAAATGGTTCTAACGATTTTGTTTAAAATGTCGTATATTAAAGATATTTACCTGACAAATAAAATGTATATCTTGAATTTTCTAGGAATAGCCTCTGAAGACTACTTTATTCTGGGTGAATTTTACGGAATTTTGCATAGCTGCTAAACCGTATGAGATGCACAAAAACCTACCACACAAAATATGTAGAGCACATTCAAACACACAATTTACATTATATGCTTTTTTTTCGTGGAATTGTTCGTTTTTGAGATATTCCTGGTTTCGGCTTTAAAAAGCGTATACTTTTCTCATACAGGAATTTGTCAACTGCTGTCCATACAAACAAAGGAACTTCAGTCACATAGCAACCAGCTTTTGACTATCACTTTAACCTATGGTACTCCATTATTTCGTTTCTACTTACAAGGAAGCAAGTAATAAGACTGTTTGCTATTTTTTTCTCAATTAGCATGAAGTAAATAGAAGCATTAGTTTTTTAACAATAATTTGTTACACAGATGTAGAGAAAGTCATGTGAATGGAACACATCACATTTTTTAATCTAGATATGCCATAAAAATCTTGTGTATTCCATTCATATGACTTTCTCTACATCTCTGTAACAAATTACTGTTAAAAAGCTTTTTCTTCTATCTAATTCATGCTAATCGAGATAAAATTATCAGAAATGCTCCTATTACTTGCTTCCTTACAAATAGAAGGGAAATAGAGAGTACCATATGCTAAAGCGATAGTCAAATCTTTTAAAAGCTAAGAGATTGAAATTCCTTTGTTTGTACGGCCAGGAGTTCACAAATTTCCGTATAGAAAACTATAAGTATTTTAAAGTATTTTAAAGCTGAAACCAATAATGAGTATCTCCAGAAACGGGCAGCTCTACTAAAATAAAGTATATGACATAAATTATGTAATTTAACGACATTTATGTTATTTTTTCCGCCGTGTAAGCTTTTGTCTATCTTTTACGCTTTACCGGTTATGCAAAATTCAAGACATACATCTTATTAATCATGCAAATATCTTTAAAATACGATATTTTAATCAAGATCGCTAGACCACTTTTGAGAAAATTAATCTTTTCGAAACTTTTTCCATGTAAAGGGTACTTGGGGGTGGAGGGATTTTCTTGAAAATATTGTGTTGCATCCTTGGGAGGTACTAAACTTAAATACCTTTCGTTTTTGAACTATGCTGTCCATACACACACACACAAACAACACACCTTTTTCTAAAAAGGCTTTTATTATTCATAGGGTCTCAAAACATGTATTTACGGTGAAATCTCGAAGTAAGGGAATACACCGGGCTAACGCGATAATCATGAATGTTTTAAAAGCTATCGCTATGTGAAACAACTTAAATTCTTTTGCGTGGCTAGAGAAAAATAAAATGAGGTAAAAATTACTTACTGTATGAGAAAAGTTTAAAAATAAAAAATAAAAAAGAATAACTTGGAAACGGTTAACCCCATAAACAGAAAAGAAAAAAAAAATGTGTATGGCATATTTTGTGTTTTAATGTGATCTATATTTTTTGTATAGTAAGTTTTTGTCTATCTCTTACGGTTTACCATTTACACAAAATTCATCCAGAATGAAGAGGTCTCTTAGATGCTATTCTCCGAGAATTCAAGATATACGTCATTTCGCTTGTCATGAAAATGTCATAAAAATATGGTATTTTAATCAAAGTCGTTAGCTATTTTTGAGAAAATCAAAATTGTCGAAAAATGATCCGTGTAAACGATAGTTGGGGATGGGGGGATTTTTTGGAAAATCTTCGCATCTTTGGAACATACTGAACTTTAGTACCAAGATGGATAAAATTTGAGTCAGACGTCCTAAAAACATGTATTTTCAGTGATATCTCATATCGAATTTTTGGGTAATATGTACTTTTGTGCATACGTGCTAGAGAAAGTAAAAATTAATCCAACGTTTCACTATTTCGTTTTTGTTTTTTTGTTGGTTTTTTTTACTTTCTCTACTACACAGAGTAAGAAGAGGAAGTGCTGCATTCCACCCAAAAATTAGATACCGATTTTATCTTTTTGAGATTCCCTGATTCCAAAAATAGCAGTGCTACTTTCTCTAGCATGTATGAGACGTTATTAAATTCCACCCAAGAATTGGATACCGAGATTTCACTGGAAATAATGTTTGAAGATTACCTGAAATAAGAAAAAAAAAAAAAAAAGAAGGTCAGCATGTGTGTGTCTATGAATAGCATTGCTCAAAAATGAAAAGTCGGTTAAATGCCAAACTTAGTATTTTTTCCAAGGATATAACATGAAGATTTTCAAGAAAATTGCACCTTTCACATGAAACATTTTTCGAAAATGTTGATATCCTCAAAATGGCTAGCAAATTTTATTAAAAGTCACATGTTTTAAGATATTTTCTGAAAAATTAATTGTATATCTTGAATTTTCTAGGAATAGCCTCTGAAGACTTCATTCTAAATATAACTGTTAAAACTTGCTACCTTTTTTTTTTTTTTTTTAAACCATTTCTGAGATATCCCTTTTTATTGGTTTCAATTTTAAAATAGTTCAGCTTTTCTCATCCGGAAACTCACCATTCATTTCATATCTCTTTTGTTTTAATCCTGGTCATACAAAAATAACAAAATTTCAATTGTATCACACAGCAACCACTTTTTAAAAGATTTTTTACTATTAATTTAGCGTGGTGTATACCTTTATTTCCCTTCAACTTGCAAAGGATGCAAGTAATTAGACCATTTCTGCTAATGTTTATCTCGATTAGCATTAGATAAAATAATAATTTTTTGTAAGAATAGTTTGTTTCCAGAATAAGTGGAAACTCATCTGGATGGAACACATCAGATTTTTTAAGGTATTTGCCTCTGATGCCAGGTATCATGTAAACTGTAAAAGTTTTAGAATTCATGATAATACAAAATTTTCTAAACTTCAAAGCCCAAAACCTATGCTCAGAAATGTGTCTACTGTATCTATTATGTACTATCCTGCACATAGGATATTATGTTAAAAAAAGAAGTGTTTTTCTATTTTTCACAAAAAAAATCAGTGTCCTTAAAGTTAAGCACCTTCCAAGAAAGCCATTTTCACAATATGATAAATGACTCTTTCCTTAAAATGAGGAAGTGCTTCTTTCATCTTTTCTTTTATCTGTATAGCCCTTATTAACTCCTATGATCATATTCAAAAGCTTTAACTTAAACACATAGGCTGTAGGTTCTTTAATTTTATATTTTAATTATTCTTGATATTAAACGCACATTCACACTCATACATGGTGGAGTAGGAACCATTCTAATTAAAGGAACATTTTCGCGCATAAGCTGGGATCTGAAATAGAACCTCTACGTGGAAAAGTTAATACGCTGACCACATATGTACCATAACAATGGTGATGATTACAAGTATTTAACCTGAAGATTACTAAATGGCCGGGACGAATTTGTTGGAGAGTTGACAACCCAACCTCAGCATTCACTCAAGGAGGATGATACAGTGGTAGTGTTGGTGCTGCATAACCACGATATTAAATCAAAACTGTGAAGAGTCATTGCTGATAAAATGAACCTTTTGAAAAATGTTCAATGTAAAGGGTACTTTAGGGTAAGATGATTTTCTTAAAAATCTTCAAGTCAGTCCTTGGAAGATACTGAACTTCAATATCAAGTGTGGTATTCAACATTTTCATTTTTTTGAGTCTCTCTCTCCGACACACAAATTGACTTTTGTATAAGTACTTTTTTATTGCTTAAGCAGACCTCGAAACATGTATAACCAGTCAAAGCTCTGTATTGAAATTTTTTGTGTGGAATGCAATAACAGTGCATAAGGTAGAGGAAGTAAAAATATATGTTTTACTTGGACAGTAGTATACAGATTTGTTTCTTGAGCAAAGATTGGGCAATTTTGCATTATTCCACACCATAACTTTTTTAAAATAGCTAAATGTGAGAGAGCTACAAGATTAACTGATTATTTTCTTGTACTAATAATTGCAAAACTTCTTTATCTCCTTTTATATTTAACACGTTTGTGCATTCTAAACTGACAGAAAATAAATTTGTTATATTTATAAATATTCAGCACCATTGTAACACTTAATCTAATAGCCAAGTATTTACTTCAAGGAAAAACTATTAATCAAATCTAACAAAATATTAAAAGTAAGTAATTAGGTGTTGAGTAAAGAATTGCATACAAGTTAATATACAAGCTTTAAAGGGTATTTTGTGTGAAGTGCAGAGTTGCTGGGATTTATAAAGTGCTTCCAAATAAACATAAAATTGTTCCTTGAAAACACAGCCTTGTTAGATTCAACTAAAGCAACTGCCCTTTCCTCCCAGAAGAATGCTTAAAGTTTGCTTAAGTAATCATAAAATGAAATTTCATAAACATTACATAATTCCTTTCAGTTCCAAAATTGTTAAATGACTAAAATAACATAACTTTGAATATATTATTTATTTGCTGAATTTTGACATACTTTCAGAAAGCATCTGTAGCATTATGAATCAATATTACAGTATTTACAAGATACTTGATACAACATACTGATGTAAAAAAATATTGCTCACAAAAAATTCTTATAAAATCTATATGGAAGAAATCATAAACTCAGAAAACTATTTTTGAAATGTTACATACTATTTAAAATAATAATGTATAATAAGGGCAAGTGCAACTTTAAGAATGGGAAAGGAAAACTGTAATTTCAATAATCTTTTATCTATTACCTGTCACTGGAGCAACTAAATTATATTTGAAGTTCAAAGGAATATTTGGAATTTAAAAATGCATCATGTCCACTAATTGTTGTCAGTTTTCTTAAATTATGCAAGCTTATTTCAAATCTTCAGTATTTCCATTTCTGCAAGTTTTGATTTGTCTCAATAAAATTTAAAGGAATGTTGGTTAAAACAACTTGCCTGATGTTATGCAGCCACTACACTATTTGGCAGCAAACCATTAACATAGGTATATCTACAAAATTAGTTTTCATGTGACAGTACGAGCAATTTAGTACTGTCAAATCTGATATGTGTAATCAAGTTGTATTATATATAGCACAACTCATACATGTTCCTCAAATTAATTCTTCTACAGGGAAGTTTTTCATTTGCTCTTCTAAAAAATAAAACAAATGCTCTTCAGTGAATAAATTACATCCCATCACATGGCTTAAACACGGCAAATCACTATATGAATGAAAGTCATCAATCCTAGATGTCATTCAACAACATATTACACAGTAAAATGAAATTTGTGAAATCGATTCCAGAAATCCTAAATATATGCGAGAATATAACGTAATCCAAGAGTGCAATGACTGCTTGGCTTAAAACTGTAGGGTTTGGATTAAGTTAGGTTAGGTTAGGTTTTCCCATATTTGAACAGTTTGGTTTCCCTTTTACGACATTGTTATGATGTATATGAATACTTAACACAGGAAGAGTACCTATTTCATTTTGTTTTACACCCTCACAAAATGAAACTAATATCAATACGTAAATGGCACATGCACAGCTGTCATTTGCAGTATTTGAGAAGGGCGCTTCTTAATCCTTGGAATTCTTTTAAAATGTACTTTACATACACTCATAAATACCTATAACAAAGAATTTTAAAATGTCACTATTATAAAATATCACAGAAACTAGAAATTATTCACCATGCAAACCACGGTATTACCTACTTTGGCCTACATTTCATGCTCATGGCATATGTCTTTTCACATTGGTGGAAACAGACATCCTACAAATTATAGCGTATGGTTTATTATTTTATTTATTCCATATATACTTACAGCCACTTTTCTTAGTTTTCTGAAGTTTGCCGTTTCTATAAAAACTTACAAAATACACATTATCCGCACACGCATTCCATTATACCGCCATATTTGTTTACAGATCATGGTATGTTACACGTTTTGCATGGTCCCTCCCGGTCGGTGTCCTATTACAGGTCCCCTGATATAGAACAGGGAAAAAAATACCTCTCCGCTCATAACATTTCTGGATACAACTCAATTGCCCTGGTGCTCAAAACCTTGATATAATTATCCTTAAGTTATGTTCGTAATTTGATTAAATAGTGCTACACAAAGCCATTGCCTCAATAAATAAAACAAATAATAAACTGCATTCATCAATTGTTATACACTGCCGCTTCCCAAAGGCTATGTAAAGAGTAACTTTAAACATTAAATATGAGAAACAAAACTGAAATTAAACAGCAACATTTTATAGATTACTCTCACCCTTATTTTTACTTTCCCTGCACATATTATGCACACAAAAGTTCGATACCTAGATTTCACCGGAAATATACATGTGAATCCCAAAAAAAAAGCATTTTTAGAAAAAGGTTCGCGTGCGTGTCTCTTTGGACAGCATAGCTCCGAAAAGATGGATAAATACCAATCTTGGTATCTTCAAAGGATATGACACAAAGATTTTTAAGAAAATCCCTCACCCCAAACTATCCTTTACATGGAACATTTTTCGAAAATGTTGATTTTCTCAAAAATTGCTCAAACAATTTTGATTAAAATACCTTCTGTATAAGATATTTTTATGACAGATGAAATGTATATCTTGAATTTGCTGGGAATAGACTCTAAAGACCTCTTCATTCTGGACGACTTCTATATAATTGGCCAACCATAACAGATATACAAAAGCTTACTGCACAAAAAATGTATCTCTTATTAAAACTAACAGTTTATGTCTTATACTTTTTTTTTTCTTTTTTTTTGTAGAGTTAACCGTTTTTTGAGTTATTTGGATTATTGGTATCAATTTAAAGCCACTTAAACTTTTCTCAAACAGGAAGACATATTTTTTCATGTTTCTCATTGGTTTACTCCTGGCAAGAAAAGAAATTATAATTTCAATTGTTTCACATAGCGACCGGCTTTTAAAGAACAAGACCATCGCTCTAGCCTGTGGGTTTTCTTATTTCCTTTCTACTTACAAGGAAGCTGGTAATATGACTAACTCTGCTTATGTTTCTCTTGATTAGCATGATGTAGATAACAGATTAATGCTTTGAATAAAAGTTTGTTTACCAAATAACTAGAGGACATCATGTGAATGGAACACATTAGACTTTTTCGTTTATACTTAAAAGAAACCAAGTAATACAGACAACTTCTGCTAACGTTTATCTCGATATCATGAAGTAGACAGAAGAATAAGTTTTTTAACAATAATTTGTTGACATTGTGAGTGGAACATGTCAGATTTTTTAAAATAAAAATGTCAGATATCCCCTGATAATGCAACCGTTTAATGAGCTCTACCTTATACAGTAATTCTTTTCCCATATGGAATTAAGTTTTATTTTATTGTGACTACTAACAAAAAGTTTGTGGAAGTGATTTTAATGATTTTTAAATCATTACATTACATTGCATTGCTTTACAAGCTGTGGAACCTGTTTTGAGATTAGACTAACTCTAGGATGTAGATCAAGTCTGAAATTGCATTTATTGATTGATTACTGTTGATAATTATTAATACATATATTTACAAAGATTAACTGTGATATTGAATTGTTCAGAGGGGTCAATTTTGCACAATAATGAATGATTTGGAATGTTTCTAGGAACTGCAGAGATGTTTTTAAGCAAGTGTCTAGTACTTTGTAGAGAAGATGCATACACAGTGCACAGCATTTTATAAATAAACAATTTTCAGGAAAGGACAACACACTATTAGTTAATTAGTAGATGCTATTAAATTACACCAGTAAACTCAAAACATTTAGCACTATATTTAGAATGCAATACAATATAATAGGAATTTTCAAATATAGGTATTACACACTGAAAAGCATAAACAGGTATTCTGCAGCATTTTTACAATATTCCATAATTTTTAATAGACCAGTATATGAGCCAGCCAAAAGCCTATTAGGTATAAGCCATTAATTATAGGCATTAGGATATAAAAGTGTATTGTATTCTATGAACAAAACATTCCAGCTCAAGATAAATTTCAAAATCTAAGTGTTGTTTCCCCTTTATTTCTAATTATGCAGAGTCTTTACAATTTAGGATGTCTTCATCTTCTTCTTTTGCTATTTACCATTCTTGTATGGAGGAGTTATGCCCCCTTGTATGGAGGATTTACAAGCCAGTGCCTGGGGCCAGATGACTGTTGAGGAACAGATAAGAGGATCAGAGAGAGTAGGCAGGATGGGTGATCAGCCAATGCCTGGTATGAAATTGAGGAAGATGATATGAAGTGACAATGGAATGGACGAAAGGAAAAATGATTATGGAACAGATGGTGGAATGAATAACATGGGAAAGCAGAGAACCCAGAGAAAACCTGCCTAGATGCTGCTTTTGTACACCATAAATTCCACATGCAGTTCCCTGAGATTGAACCTGAGCCACCTTGTGATAGCAAGGATGTTTCATCGCAATAAAATACCAGTAACAAAGAATATCCCAGAAATAGGTGTTACCACAAAAAATAATTTCACACAAATTGTCTTTTTAATGTGATCAACTTGTTGTGTCCTTTGTATACCTCTTAGGATTTACCAGTTATACATGATATATGTACAAAATTCATTCTGGCTGAAGGGGACTTCTCAGGTATTTATTTTAATAAAAACATTAGGGCATTTTTAGCAATATATTATTGCCATATCCTTGGAAGATGCTGAATTCAACTAGCAAGTTTTCAAGTTAAATTTGGGGAGTTGTGCTGTTCACACACCACACACACAAACACACACACACTCCACACATCTCCCTGCACCCCACAAATACATGAACAAGCATGTACACATAGAGCAAGATACCATTTCTTAAAAACTGCTTTTGTTGGATTCAAGTATCTCAAAACATGTATTTTAGTGAAATCTTAAAATCAAATTGTTGCTTATATGCTCAGGCAGTATAAACTTGCAATAAAAAAATAACATTTAACAAATTGGATAAGTAATTTTTGAAGCAATTTTTTCTTCATGATAATACTGTGGTTATTTCTTTTTCAACTCAGGCCATTTTTTTTTTATTTAATATTCTTTATCAATTTATCACTAAGTTGAGAAACTTTATATATTTTATTCTAAACATACACTAGGCACAAAAATATTAACATTAGAAGGCCAGGAGGGCTCAATTTGACTCCTAAACAGAATCTTAGTTCACTTTTCTTTTTATGGAAGTTTGTAAACAGTGTTGTTATATTCATCTATTTGACGAGTAGATTGATTACACTAAACAACACTTACTTGGGATTTTTACCAGAACATGTTTCAAAGGATTAATTAGATCCATAATTCCTTGCAGTGAAGCTGGCGATGTTGTAAGTGCTGTCTCCTCTGGTGGTGGTTCAATGAACTTGCTAAACACATCCTTCTGTGGAACGTGAAAATTGAAAACCTGTTTCTATTTTATACAAGGAGGATGTGTTCCCATGTGGCCAGCTCTTGTTTTCCTGTTATGCGTTTTGGAAGTTTTGGTTCTGAATTTATATTGTGTTCTGTCCAAAAGTGGGAGGCAACTACTGATTTTTCCAATTGTGTTTGATTTATGTTTCTGAAGTGTTCTTTGGATCTTGTTTCTAGATTTCTTTTTGTTTTTGCAAAATAAATTTGATTACAATCCTTGCATTCCATTTTGTATATGCCCAATTTTTTTCTTTGCTGGGATGATGTCCTTGATATTTGAGCCTAACTCATTTTTACACAGCATAAAAACTTCAATTGAGTGACACAATTGCCATCTTAGCAGAAACTGACTGAATCATTCAAAACTAGCTTCGTAAGGAGAATAATAGCCTGTGGCTCCTGGAAGCCTCAGATGTACATGCATTCTATCTTGCTGGTGTAGCTGAATCAACGAATATTTTGCATCAGTTTGAGTACGTTCTAATATATGCAATTGAGTTTCAGCAGCGCAGCAAATCCAGGATTAATGTTGGTACACACTTAAATCTCGGGAGTGCAGCAGTACACTGCTGGTAAGCGTAATCATGAGGTAATCATAAAACTTATTATTTCTGTATGTTTGAAATAAATGTAAATTGGATGACTATAGGCATTATCAGGTTTTTACTGAATAATTTAGGAATAACTGTTGACCACAGCAGTGTTTCGGTTGTTTCTACTGAATACATGCCACTGAATAACATAAATATCATTGAATATCAGTGAATGAATTTTTCCACTCTTGTGTCTGAATCACATCCTTTACTTGATAAAGTTTATAACTAGCAACTTTTAAGTTCATCTAAATTAATTATAGTTTATTTAAAGGTTGTATTTAGTTTTAAATCATTTTTCTTTAATGTTTCAGAGGCATCTTCACAGTAATTGATATATATGTTATATGAAAACAACACATCAAGATTAATAAAAGTACATATGAGAGTCACTATGAAAGTTTTGAGATACACAAAAATTAAACTGGTTAAAATCACTTTGACTGCTGGAGTTTTTCAAAGTATTCACCACCACACTTTAAGTACTTTCTCGTTCTCTCAAACCACTTTTGAAAGCACTCCTGACACTCATTTTCATGTAGGTATAAAAGTGCACTTTCGAATGCGGCAACAACTTTTTCAGGGCTCGAAAACATTGTTCCACGCATGCGATTTTTCACTGAGGGAACAAAAAGAAGTTACATGGAGCCAAATCTGGGCTGTAGGGGGAATGAGTCATCAACTTGACCTCTGTGGACTCCAGAAACTTGATCGTTGTATTGGCTGTGTGCACAGAGGTGTTGTCATGGTGGAGCAGGATTCCTCACAGTCCTGTTCTTGGCCGCAATTCACAAAGCTTCTCAAAAACTTGTGATAAGCAATCTGTTGTGTACCAGTGCACAATAACTGTCTTTTGTTCCACAAATGGAATGGTAGCCACATGATGAGATTTAGAGAAGAAAGTGGCCAACATTTTCTTCCCGACGCTGCATGTCCGCTTCACTTTCACTGGAAAATTGTAATCTGTAAAGATCCACACAGCCGACAGACGCTTAGTCTGTCTCAGAGTCAAACTGGTAAATCTAAGTTTAATCACCAGTGACAATGTCAGAAACTCGCCGACAATTGCCTTCATCGAATCTGGCCAGCATTTCTTTACACCACTCATCTGCTTTTGCAGATCAGTTAAATTGTGGGGCATCCAACGGGTGACACCTTCCTCATGCGAAGATAGTCATGCAATATTTTTTAAATTGTTGGTGATCCAATCTGCATACTTGCCTCAATTTTCTTAAATTTCTCATGATTATTTTCGATTTCGAACCATTCTTTCCATAGCAGCTAAGTTTTCTTCAGTCACTGCCATATACGGACAACCACTCCTGATCTCGTCCTTTAATGAAGATCGGCCTCTTTTAAATTCTTGAAACCACCAAAAAACTGTGGCATGGGATGGGGCAATGTCCCCAAAAGCCTGTTGTAAGCGCTCAAGATTTTGGGTCTCATTTAAACCAATTTTAAAATAATACAAAATCATTGCAAGAAAGTGCTCTCTTTCCACCTCCATGCTGGTAAACAACTAGAGGTTGTTAACCTTGTGCTGTAGACTGCGAGGAAAGAGGCAGGATGCAAACTGATACATGTTTACACTTGAAAAGAATGTGGCTATCCAATGGTGCAATCCATTTGAATTGATCAACCTTAGTTTACGCATATCTCAAAACTTTCATAGTGACCCTCACACCCTGGGATATTATGGCTGGTGCCTGAATTCAAGGGATTTTACATATCCTTTACAACCTAAACTAAGATAAAATTTACCACACTCTTCTAGAATAAGATCTCTAGGCTGGTCTTCTGTAACAATTTCTAATAATGGTGCATTCATTATTTGCTAAAGGTGTCCATAAAGATTCATACAGTCCAGTAATCTCTTTTCAAATGTACTGTTTACACTACAAAGTTTTTGAAATGTTTTAACAACATATTCATCACAGTTGTGTACCACCTTAGGCAGTAACTTTTGCTTACATGCATACTGTGAATTTCCCAATATAATAATATTGTCTACTTGTATCAAAAAACAGAGGGTCTTTATGACATATGTCTATCATCCAAAAGAACAGTTACTGGCATTAGTTTACACCACTGTACACACCTTGTGACATTAAAGGTAAAAATAATACAAAACTGAGTTTGTCATCCTTTACATAAACAGCCACATGAGGGTCACTCCAATGGTTTTGAAAGTGGTCAACAAAGCAACTTCAGATTGAAATTCAGATACCAATATGTGCAAGTCTGGGGACACTCCAACAATGACATCATAAGCACCACATGTGTATGTATAGCAGGTGTTGCTATGCCATATTATGCTAGGACGGATCTCAAGTGTGAGCATCTCCCTTCTATGATTTTCTATGACCTTAAAATCGTTGTAGGGGAGAGAAATTGCCTTGAAAGACTGTAATGAGCATTTGGGGATCTTTGCCTTTCATAATCCACCATTTATTGAAGGTATGTAGAGTTTAGAAGAGGAAGGGATTCCCTCGAAGTTGAAGACTGAGCAGGACTCTGGCTACAGCAATAATGAATGAAAATGTATGAAAATAGAGTGCATTTTGCAGAAGATCATCATTGCACCTTTGGTCAGATTCAAGAAGCTCTAAATATTGCAGTAGTGAAAACAATCCTGAAAGGAAAGTTTGACATCAGGAAGCCCTGCAGTCACTGGATCCCTTACCATCTCACAATTGAGCAGAAACAAGCACATGTGCAATGGTACCAGGAAGTGACAGAAAATTCAATAGAAGAAGATCCAAAAACATTTAACATTGTAACAGGTGACAAAAGTTGGATTTATGAGTATAATCCAGAAACTAAATGATAGTAATCAGTCTGGGTCTTCCCAGGAGATCCCTCCCAAAAAGTGAAGTGAACGATAAGTGTCAGCAAGAAGAGGATCTGTTCCTTCTTCTCAGTAAGTAGCCACATTGTGATGATTCCACTTGATACAAAGGACTGTTACTGCCAAGCAGTACACCACAAAATGTCTGCCACAAGTGTTCAATGTGAGCTATTCCACACCTTACACAGAGACTGCTCATTTCTCCTGAGATTACCAGCAAACCATTACTGGTGGAGAAGAGTTAAATCGAGACCACTAACTTTGTCTGAGACTGGGCACCCGACAGCCTGTGATACATCAACGTTGGACACAAGCTAAAGAACTAATTGTGCTGCAGTTTGGTGGTGATGATTGGAAGGTGGCTCTACCCTTTGTCAGAGTCTTAGACTTTCCAAGAAGAGGGGTTAGTACCAGGTCATTCTTCACAGCGAGTACTTGAACAGCTGCTTGGAGACTGATGAACACTCGTGACTTAGATAAGCTGCATTGGTAAATTTTTGGGCAGGGCAAAATTAGGTTTTCTACTGTCTCAGTAAGTCAAAATTACTTCATGCACCACTATTACTATTAAATGTAAACAAGTAAATACTTTTCTATTGGAATATACTCTAACTCAAATCAGCTTCTGTATTTAATTCAGAACAAAGTGAAAAAAATACTGAAACTTAAATTCTTTCAATTCTTTGTTATTTCTATTTAAGCCTACCATGATATTTGCATACATCCCCTCTGCTTTTATATAAAATCATCACAAATGAACTGATAAAAAAGACTGGAATTTTGTTACATAACAATGCCTTTACCCACACTGCATGTTAAACTTCATTTCTTAGAGTCAAGAGTCGCATGTTTGTCACATGCCCCCCCCCCCCCACAGTTTAGAATTGGCCCCATGCAACCTTTTTTCTGTTCCTCAAAATGAAAAAAGTTAGCTATAGTTTGCAACTTAGTTACTTTTATAAACCTCTAGACACTTTTGAACAAGTCACTTAGAAATTCAGAACCCTGGTTAGTTAACACTTTCAATGAAATCCATGTATAGCACAATACATTTTTAACAAACTCTTTAGCAGCTATTCTGAGTATCATGCTTTTCCAGTGACAGAGCTACCATATACTTAGAGGTACATCTTTGCAGCTCAAGATTTTCTTGTTTCCATTTGCTGGTCATCAGTAATGTTCATATAAGAAGAGGAAATTTCTTAAAAGGAGATTTAGCTGTGGTACTGATTTCCATAGATATTGTTTCTTTAATCACAAAATTTATTCTTTTGACACTTTTCACACTTTCTTATGTGTTTTTTCCATGCTCCATCCAAACAGTCCTTTCTGACCACCCAATATATTTTTGTGACATTCCTATGACCACCTATAGAATTATTGTGCATATATTTCTCTCCCTCCTCCCTCCCCTCTTCCTCCCCCTTTCCCTCTCTACCTCCCTCCCCCTCTCCCCATCCCCTCTTCCCCCCTCTCTCTCCATCTCACTCTTTTTTTCAGTATATTCAAGAAATTTATACAGATCTGGGCCGCAAGAGTAAAACTGATTATTGTATTTTTTTGTGGAAACTTTCGCAAGCATTGATAGTTCTCTGTCTATTGCAACTTAGTTCTGCCCACATGGAAGGAGGAAAGAGTGAATTTTCATCGATGTAAGTTTCCACTAAATAGTCTTCAAACATCTTTAGTTTTCCCGAGACAGGCATCACTGCCATGAAGTCTTCAGCAAAACAGTCACCAATCGTATCAGGATCCAGCATTGGCAAACCAAATATGTAGTTCAGAAATTTTTTGACTTTATTTCTGGAACAGTAGTCATGTGCAAGTCCCAAGTTTTGTATCTTTCGCCACCAGCTTTGTGTTAGATGAAATTTACGTCCTTGGATTTTAACATCAGTCCAAAATTCTCTTCCAGCATTCATGATGCTTTCCTCAAAATCAGAAAACATTGTTGATGGAGATAATTTCAGACCTAGCTTATTACATTTATCAACAACTGTTGAAAATACCTGCTGATATGATGAAGTTTTCTTGTCCTTCAACAAAGAAAATACCATTGGAATGTAATGTTCATTAACGAGCCCATGGATTGCAAATAGCTGGATAAAAAATCTTGTGGAATACTTGAAAGTTCCATTAACATATATTGTGTCACACCGACTGAGTACTCTGAGGTTTCCGGATTCATAAAATATTACAACGTTCTCCACAGCATTGTTGTGTAGCAACAACTTGGCTCCATCTATACTTTTCACATTTAATGTGGGTAATTTTGACAGAGTTTTTTGCCTAGCTTTGTGTATAGACTTATATCTTCCATAGCTTTTCTCTTAAGATCACAAAGTAATTTCTGTCTTTGAATTTTGTCACTAGATAGTGCCATGTGGTTATTGTCCTCATGAATATCCATGACATCTATTTCTTCAATGGAATAAAGCTTTTGCAGCTTTTAACATTGCACGTCCATCGTCCCACCCCACTTTTTAAACACTTCTGTAATCTGAAAGTGTAACCATTCCAAAGTAAATTTTTCCTTCCTGTCCTACTCACCGTAATTTCAGTCTCGTCAGAAAACATGTTAACTGTGAACTAATTTGCCAAACACTGAAAGAAACCAAGGAAAAAATTAGGCACACCTATTCCACCCCACCTGCTGACTAATTACACCGGTTTCGTGGGAGGCTTGGGGGTTGTTACCTGTTAAGCTTACCTGGGTACAGGAGGCTTCAGTCCTGCGCCCCTTCAGTGGTCTATGATCAGTTGCAATTGTGAAAATTTATCTCATAAGTAGGGCCAAAAGTGCTTGCAAGTCCATGCTATTGCCAATAGTTTCTTTTCTATAGTACTATAACACCTTTCTGCTTCATTAAGAATTATATTTGCAAATCCAACTGAAAAGACATGGCCTGCTTCTCTCAGAGACCATATTATTCCTCTACCCTCTTTACTGGCATATGTAGTCAAAATAAATTTCCATGACAGGATAACTTTTGCTTCAAATTATTAAATGCTATCTGTTGATCATCTTCTCAGTGAAATTTTGTGTTATCCTTTAGCATTCAGTGCAAAGGTGCTGTTCTCTTGTTAAAATGAGGAATGAATCTGTGATAGAGCCAGCTAAACTAGAAAACCTATAAATACCCTCAGTTCATACTCATAGGCTTAGGATATTTAACTATATTTCAACCTTCTTTGGATATGACTGTACCTCATTCTCCAAAATTACATGGCCAAAATAATTGATCTTCTTTTGCAAAAATTCATGTTTTTCAATTGAAGTGTTAGGTTATACTTCCTGAACTTCTGAAATACTTCCCTCGATTTATTATTCTCCTAAAGACACCCCACAATGATAACTAACTATATTATCCAGAAAAACTAAGCATTTAAACTATCATAATCCAACCAGCACAATATTCATAATCTTTTGAAATATGGCTGGTGCTATTTTCAAACCATAAGGCACCCTGATATATTGCCAAGGATCATTTTTGTGGAGAATGCTGTTTTCTCTTCTGTAGCTCTCATGGGTATCTATGCAAGAAAAATACTTGGAATTCCTTCCCTAATCTATGAGCTTCATATTATCTAGAATGGGTAAGCTTCATTTATTTTTCTGAAATTGACTACAAGCCAAATTTTCTGTATACCACTTGCATCCATCTTCTTCTTTACTATTAATAACAAGCTATTTCAAGGGGAATTATTTCCTTAATTATTCCTTACAGTATTTTTTGTACTTGTTTTTCTACTTCATGATTGTGAGCCTCAGGCAATCTATAAGATTTCACATGAATAAGTTTAATATTAACTTCTACAACAATAGCATACTCTATTGCATTGGTGCAACTTAGACTATCTCCTTACAAATAAAACATACCCTAGTATAATCCACACGTTTCTTTTACCACCCCCCCCTTTCTTTGTCATTAAGATGCTGAAGTATTAGTTGGGACATTACCTTTAATTCTTTATTAGCTGCATCTAGGATGTTTTACAGAGTGTTCAATTTTTCAAAATTATCTTCATGAACAATTATTTCCAATTTTACCACAATCTTCCTAAGCAATGCAATTTTTTTTTTCATTTTTAAGTTATTATCATTAGGTTTATCATGTTATATCATTAAACACATGCACATACTTCCAGTCTCAGTGGGGGATAGGAAATAATTTGGTTAAAGAAAAATTCCCAGCCTCAGCCGGGAATCGAACCTGGGATCTCTGGGTAAGATGTCAGCTTGCTGACCACTCGCAGCTGACTGCTGGAGGCAGTGCTCTGTGTTGTCATCATTAACATTTGGCACTCAAGCATGCCCATTCTTAGCAGTTATAATTGAATCTCATCTGAATGTACTACACTTTCTCTACATGTACTATACTGGGTAAAGATATACTAGAGAAAGTATTCTTTTCCACTCAAAAATTGATAGCAAGATTTCACCGTAAATGTGTGTTTTGAGGTCCCATAAATCCAATTTTTGTTTTTTAAAAATGGGCCGTATGTGGATAGCATAGCTCAAAAATAAAAACACTGTTAATTACCAAATTTGACATTTAAATTTAGTATCTTTCAAGGATATGACACAAAGATTTTCAAGAAAATTCCTCCACCCCAAATTGTTCTTTACATGGAAAATGTTTTAAAATTTTTATTTTTCTCAAAAATGGCTTTAACAATTTTGATTAAAATATCATATTTAAATATGTTTACATGGCAAATGAAATGTATATCTTGACTTTTCTGGGAATAGCCTCTGAACACTTCTTCATTCTGGATGAATTTTGCATAACTGGTAAACTGTAAGAGATAGACAAAAACTTACTACACAAAAAAATGTAGATCTCGTTAAAACACATAATTTATATTTCTCAACTGGGAGGTCATCTTTCCTCTCAACCCTCTTTTTTTTACTCCTGGCCATACAAAGCAAATCAAATTTCAATTGTTTCACATAGCGACCAGCTTTTTAAAATATTTGACCATTGCTTTAGCCTAGTGCTTTACCTTATTTCCCTTATACTTAAAATGAATTAATACAACAATTTCTGTTAATGTTTATCTCGATTACTACAATGTAGGTAAAGAAATAATCTTTTGTAGGTAAGAACAGTTTTTAGAGAAAGTCATGTAAATGAAACAACACATCAGATTTTTCTATTAAGCCTTCCGTAAGCTCAACATTCTCTACAAGGATTTTAATAATGACTTCTACCCTTCTTTGAAGTTTAATTTCCTAAATATTTCAACACCCTTGGTTAATAATTTTAATCGATCCCCAACAATGTTCAATTCTAAAACCTTGTAATTAACAGTAACTTGTGTTGCTTTTAAGTAATTCCTTCCAAGAGTTTCATCACAAGAAATATCTACTTTATGTTTCACTAACTGATAGTTAGTGAAACATAAAGTAGATAACAACAATATTCTCTAGCTAGGTGTCCCGCCTTACTACAACTATAGAAAGATTTTCTCTAGTACATATGTATAATGTATTATACAGAAAAACTCAATACCAAGATTTCACCAGAAATACATGTTTTGAGATCAGCTGAATCAAATTTTTTTTTTTTTATAAATGTGCTTATGTGCATGCATGTCTATGGGCAGCATAGCTCAGAAATAAAAAGTCAGTTAAGTACCAGAACTTGGTATTTACATTTATTACCTTCTAAAGATACAACACAAAGATTTTTAAGAAAATGCCCCACCCCCAAGACATTGCTTTACTGGAACATTTTTCGAAAAATAATCTCAAAAATGTCTCTAATGATTTTGATTAAAATGTCATTATGTTTAAGATATTTTTATGTCAAATGAAATGTATATCTTGAATCTTCTGGCAATAGCCTCCGAAGGCCTCTTCATTCTGGATGACTTCCGTATAACTTTTGTAAAACTAGTAAATTGTAAGAGATAGATAAAAACTTGCTGCACTAAAAATGCAGGTCCCATTAAAATATACAATTTATGTCACATACATATTTTTTGTAGTGCCAACCATTTTTGAGATATTCTGAGTTATTGGTTTCAGTTTTAAGCTACTTAAACTTTTCTCAAATGGGAAGTCATCTAGCAAGCAAAGAGAACCAAATTTCAATTGTTTCTCATAGTAATCGGCTTTTAAAAGATTAGGCTATTGCTTTAGCCTGTGCATTCCCTTATTTCTCTTCTAATTACAAAGAAGCAAGCAATATGACAGTTCTGCTAATGTTTATCGTGATGTAGATAAAAGAATTATCCTCTGTAAGAAAAGTTTGTTTGTGAAACAGCTAGAGAAAGTCATGTAAATGGAACACATTAGATTTTTTTTCACAGTAATAGCTTCTTTTTTTACTCTTTACCCTCCTCATATGGAGGACTTACACTCCCTGCTCCCAGGATTTTACAAGCCAGCTCCTTGGGTCAGATGCTGTTGAGGAGCAGACAGACTCTTGATTAGAGAGAATAACTAGGATGGGTGATCAGCCCGATGTGTCACATATGAAGAAGATGAAATGTAATGATAGTGAAATGGGTGAAAGAGGTGATTATGGAGCAGGTGGTCAAATGAATGATGAAAACTGCAGAACCCAGAGATACCCAGATGCTGCATTGTCCCATAAATCCTGCATGCTTAAAGAAGAATTTATCTAAACTCTCAAGGCTTATCACCTCACATACAGTATCCACATCTGTGATAGACTATGAAAACTTTGTTTTCACTATTGAAAGATGTTATTAACTTAAGAACCTCTTGGGTTATTCAACGCTTCTGTCATCCACTGCCGCTTTACTTCCAACAGTAGTTTCTGTGGGTAAAAAAGTCAGCACCCTTGCCTGTTTTGGTTACCAAGCTCAGACACTTAAAGATTTGAAGCTCTCTCGGTGTTGGTTATTACAGATGACTTCATGGGATAGTTAAATTGGGTTTCTCCAATTACAATTTAATTTGGTTGCTATCTCATGAAGTTATCTGTGAAAACTCAGACACATTTCCACCTATACCTTGATTACTGTTCCTGCAGATAACAGGCCTTTTCAACTGTGGCAGCTGTCATGTTCACAAGAGCACGTGAGCACCTAACTTTTGACCTTGTGGTTTTATTGAATAATTTTTCTTTAAGTGCCATTATATCTATGTGCAGTAATTTAAAATACACAGCATTTAAATCTGCTGCGCTACTCCTCTAAACTGGAAGTGTGTCATCGGTAACACAGACTGAATTGTGCACGTTTTAAATAACTTTTGTATATGGTATGCCATAATTGTCTTATGAGGCAAATACCTATGTGGTGTGCACAGTTCAAAGCATGTTCAGATGCTCCCGCACTCTACCAGTACAATTTTACATTAATGACACCAGATACAAGCTAGAAGTCAGCAATGTTAATGCTTTTCAGCACCATACTTTTTAATACAGCGACTAATCGTACATTAATGCTGCCATCTTGCGACTTTGGCAGAAATAGTTAAGGTACATGCACGCAGAACAGGGTATTTCAGACTATCCATATTCTCAACTGTAATTTATTAATTTACATATTACTTTGCTCTTTCCTTAGAACAATGTACTTAATTATTTACACAGCAAATATAAACAAAACTTACCCTTTCTTTCGTAAGACAACTTATGCATCAATATCATTATTGTCATTGTCCATTTATATAATTTTGTTAAGAATTATAACTAATATGCAGAAGATGATGTTTAAAATTTCCAGGGCTATCCCACTCTCCAACCTTTTTGAACACCCAGAATGTATATTCACACACTGCTGCTGGTTTTCAGCGGAAACATTCCTTGGCCAGACTGCCATCTTTCTCATTAACCTGAGACTGCACACAATAGGCTGCTGCAGTTACCTTGAACCTTTAGAACACTGCAGTCTCTGTTCATAGCAGGCATGCTGCTTTCTTGATTCTTGAATTCTGAGGTTTTGCATTGCTCTTGCACTTAGTAAGCTCCTGTCTTCTTCCTGGTCCTTCGGTGAACAATGATGGTGATAGCTGAACTTGATCACAATAACCACTTGTATTGCACCTGCCACCTGGGTTTAGGCAAGTTGGGATTAGGATTGTCTGATTGGTGTTAAACTGGAGCAATTAAATGAGGTTTTCAGGATATTCCAGTAAAATCAGCTAAACAAAGTAATATTTGCAGATTATTGTGAGTAAAGATGGTCACAAGAATAGTTGACAGAGGAATTACACATCCAGTATGAAGTTCAGAAACAATGGCAGCTTTTGGGTTTATACTTATTTCTTATTATGTTTTAGAATGTTCTCTGGGTAGAGTACACATAAGTTCATTAACCAGCAAGAAACTCTTATATAGCATGTTATATTTCAAGTAGACAGAAAAAATGCTCATTTGGAAGAATAGTTTGTATAACCTACATAAATAAGTCACTTAAATGAAATACATTAGATGCATGTTACTTGTTTCTTCTATAAAGTTTCTAAAAAGTCACATAGATTCACAGAAGTGACAGCACAAATTATGTATTGCATGGATGGTACGTAGCAGTATTTACCACAAAAAAACACAAACAAAAAAATGTTGATTTAAATTAGAAATAGTGAATCCAGAATAAATCCAAAAGTATCTTGTGCCATACTTACAGAGACTACCTAAACACCTTTAACAAGGTACAGCTAAATAAAAAAAGAAAAAAATGTTTGCATACACTGCTAAATGTGGTAAAGTGATTAAAATACTGTGGTGTACGCAATACCAAATAATATTTCTTGCAACTATGGTTTAATTTTTAGGAAATTTTTCTTTAATCCTGCAGTAGTTGCACAGTATTTTATCACATGAAAAGTTGCATGGGCTACATATGTAGTCCAAATTTTAATTAAAATTGTGGCCCTCTTAAATATTTTTCAACAGTCTCTGTACTTATGCTGCAATTCTATACACCACCTTGCAAAAAAGAATAAACCCAGGTGACATTATTTCATTTAAAATAAAAAAGAGCTGAAACGTAATAAAATCATGAGAATGTGAGTTCTACTTTATTCATATTCGAGGTCATAGAAAACAGCTGTGGAAAAGGATCATTTTATATTTATTTCATATTTATTAAAGTAATTTGTTTGTTACATCCTAGATAAGATATAAACAAGAAAAATAATGTAACTTATGAGTACAACTTTTATTATTAATTGTACACCTATCCCTGAAATCTGACATTGAAGTGTTTTACATTTTGACATATAAAACTATTCATGATGCCTAATGTTGAATGCTCATTCTGAATATTTTAAGGTTATTACAGGTTAGCAACAGCACATCAATCACCTATAACATTTGAAAATTGAATGAATTGTTTTTAATTGAATATTTACAACATAAAATAAACTTAATTTCTAATAAGAATAGCAATCAAGGTCCTTTGTTCACTCATTTCCTCATCATCACAACATGCTGCACATACCAGTTTTGAATGAGTGCTACAGATGAATATCTTCTGACACTATTCCCAGAAAATTGAAGATATACATTTTATTTGGGATGTAAATATCATACAATATGGTAAGTATTTTAATCAAAATCGTTAGAGCCATTTTTGAGAAAATTAAAATTTTCAAATTTTTTCCATGTAAAGGGTAGTTTGTGTGGGGGGGATTTTCTTAAAAAATCTTCATGTCGCATCCTTGAAAGATACTTAACCTATATCCCTAGTTTATGCCATTTATCAAATTTCATTTCTCTTCTCCAAACCTACGTCTTCTTACATAATACAATGCTGAGCTTCATTTTCCCCACACATTGGGCATATATTTATGTCATAATCTCCTCTGAGCCCCCTTAGTTTTAACTGATCTGTTCTGCACAAGCATATCCTTCTCTCCCTTCTTTATCATATAAGTACATATATTTCTCTCTGCCCCAATCTGTTTTTATATATTTCTGTATAGTTCCTGCAAACGTTTATCTCTTAAGCTACTAAACAAATCCTGTTTCTCAAAACCTCAATATGTGCTTTCACTCATTTCCAGAAACCCTTTCTCATGCCAATGTTCCCATCCCAAACATTTCTCATTCCTATTTCTTCTAAAATGTTTCTCATCTTTTCATACAACTGAACTTCCTGCCAGCCCTTTCTTGAAGTAATAAACATTCTTTGACAATGTTTTCACCCTCCAACATTTCCACGCTACATAAATATTTAAATCCCCTTTGATCACTTTCCCCTTACTTCCTGTTCTGCCTAGTTCAGTTGCCAGTTTCACAGCAATTGGTCTCTATTTTGATCCTTTTTTCCTATTCTGAATGCATCCTCTATTTCCGTACCAAATAATTCTATATCCAATTTTTCTCTGAAAATTGTTTCCACTACCACATCCACTTTTTCTCTTTGCTGGTCTTCTACTCCAAAAAAAACTAAGTTCCATTTCCATAATTCCTCTTGCTACCTTTCCAATCTTTGTAGTTGACATTTATATTCATACAGTTCCATCCTAATTTCACTTTCAAACTTGCTCACTAATGCTTTTATCTCTTTCATTCTTCCTTCCATTTTTTTATCCATTAGTTTTTCCATTCTCTTTAATCTTTAATGTCTCTCATAATGCCATAATTCTTCTCCACCATTTCTTCCAATGCCAGTTTGCAGTACATTTCTACACTACCAATAATCACCAATGCCACTAACACAAATGTTGTTCATATGAGCTTTACATCTTCACTACTATCTAAGTAGTTTTCAATTATGTGCCTTGACAAGGCTATTACTCCTGAAAAGATCATCCTATCACAAGTAAGCTCTTAAAGAAGTGTGTGTGCGTGCGTGTGTGCGCGTGTGCATGTGCGTATATATATATTTTTTCTAAAGAACACAAAAATGCTACAAAATGAACATATTCTCTTTCAAAATCATCAATGTGCAGCAACACAGTGGCTAAGAAGATGAGGTCATTCATCAATAGCTGCAAGAATTGTGTCCAGTGGAATTTTCTTGACAGCTGACATAATTGACTTTTTAGCATCTCATATTGTAGTGCCTCTATTGACTTTTATTGCCTCGAGCTTCTGCCACAGAACATAATCCAATGGATTGAGGTCAGGACTTCTACTAGGTCAGTCAGAAGCAGCAATGAGCTGTGGGACATTGGTTGTCAACATTGCTGCATGGATTTTGCACTCCATATGTTTAACAAAGCCTGGGATCAAACCTGGCATATCTCCATTAATTAACTGCCTTATTTATCTTTTATTGGACTAACATGTAAATTATCCTTCAAAATACATGACATTGTTTATGAAAAGATGTTCATTTCAAAGACAAATACATTTGTTTAAGCAAATGATTGCATCTTACTTTGTCCTTGCATGAACAGATTCATAACTTCTTTTGTGTGTATACACCTAGTACGGCCAGATCTGACATGGTGAACAGTTGCACCCATTTCTTTAAACTATTTTCCGAAACATAAACCATTCATTGATGCCAAGAGGTTTCAGCGTCAAAATAATTTCATTAGCTCACTTTCCACAAGGAAACAATGCCAATATAGTGATACGATTTTTGTATACTCCTCACTCAATATTAATAACATTATTTCAAATAACAGATTGTTTTATTATCAAATGGAAATTTGATTTTTATTTCTAAGTTTACCTTTATGTGATGTTTGCTTTGTTGTCTTGCTGAAACAAATCATAGACCATTTGATTTTGCAACAACAATATACAGCACTGCCACGTCTCTTCATTCACAATTTCCATACTACAGCACTTTTAAATTTTACTTACAGATTAAGACAGAGATACACAAGTTTTTACTAAAAAACCATTTTTACTCTTTAAATGAATATGTTGAATACTGTAAGGGAAAAATATTTATGAGAAAAGTTACAAATATACTTTTAAACAACTGTGACTATTTAGGTTTAGAAGCCTGCTAACATTATAGCACTGCATGATAGTGACTTCTTTAAAGATACTGCCTTGAATCTTTGTATGTTTCATGGTTCCTGTTCACTTGAGGGAGGCACCTCCACTAGAGAAAGGGGAAGCTATGATGACGGCGCTGAAGAACAGGATTACACATTTTCAAATTGAATATAAAGTTCAATGTTATTATTAAATGTAAATGTTTAAGAATGTAGTCAATGTTTAGAATTTGTTTTATATCTTTTGATGAAGTCATGAATTCTATTGTAATTTCGAAGGTGAATAAAATTATTTATTTAACTTATGGTGGTATTGTGTACATCTTCAATATGATGCAAATTTTACTTTCTCTAACCCATTTGTACATACAATGTATATAGTAACTAGAGAAGGTATTGTATTCTACCCAAAAAACCAATGTTGAGATATTGCCAGAAATATGTTTTGAGGTCCCCTGAGTCAACAAAAATATTTTCAGAAACATGTCCATGGGTGCACATGTTGTGTGTATGTGTGTCTGGAGCAGCATAGCTCAAAAGACTGTTAAATACAAACTTGGTATTTGTTTAAAACATTAATGGGAATGCATAGTGAAGTAACTAATTAAATAGGAGTAAAAACATAGATTACACACAAACTTCACTCTTGAAATAAAGTAAGTAAATTGGTATTTGTGTTTTGTATGTCTCAATGATGTGACATGAAGATTTTTAGGAAAATTCCCCCACCACAAATTATCCTTTACATAGAAGTATTTTTTTGGAAAATTTTATTTTTCTAAAAAATGGCTCTAGCGATTTTGATTAAAATACTACACATTAAAGATATTTGCAACAAATAAAATGTATATTTTGAATTTTCTGAATTTTTTAATTTTCTCTGAAGACTTCTTTATTCTGGATGAGTTTTGCAAAATTTTGCGTAATGGTTAAACCAGTAGAGATAGAAAAAAACTTAACACACAAAAAATGTAAATCTCATTAAACAAATAGTGTATGTCATATGTGTTTTTCTTGTAGAGTTGACTATTTTCGAGATATTCCTAGTTTTTGGTTTCAATTTTAAACTACTCAACTTTTCTCAAACAGAACCATACAAAGTTAACCAAACCTCAATTGTTTCACATAGAAATGAGCTTTTAAAAGATTTGACTCGCTTCAGCCTAATGGATTCCCTTATTCCCTTCTTCTTATAAGGAAGCAGTAATAAAGACCAATTCTGTTAAAGTTTATCTCAATTAGCATGAAGTAAGATTAACTTGTTGAAGTAAGATTAACTCTTTTGTGAGATTAGCTTGTATATGGAACAGCTAGAGAAAGTTATTGAATGGAACACATCAGATTTTTAGAGCTGCAGCCTGTGAGATATACATTAATAAGGTAAATAACTTGCACAATTGTTCTCCATTAAAATTTCCATGTGCCAAAATTCTAGGCGCCACTATATTATCTATGCTGCACACTTAATCTGGCGATACTGAACTTTAAGTTTGGTAATTGTTACAGAATTACAGTGTTCACTGACAGAACTTCTTTCTAAAAATCTGATGTGTTCCATTCACATGAATTTTTCTACATCTCTGTAACTATTGTTAAAAAGCTTATTTTTCCATCTACTTCATACTAATCAGGATAAACATTAGTAGAATTGGTTTTATTACTTGCTTGCTTGTAAATAGAAGGGAAATAAGGGAATACACTAGGCTAAAGCGTTAATTACATCTTTTAAAAGCTGGCTGCATTGTGGTTGAAATCAGTTTTTTTGCATGGCCAGGAGTTTAAAAATTCCTGTATGAGAAAAAGTTAAAGTTTTTATAACCGAAACCAATAACAAGGAATATCTCTGAAATGATCAATTCAATGAAAAAAGTATATGACAAATTGTGTTTTAACAAGATCTACATTTTTTGTGTAGTGTCCATCTCTTACAGTTTACAAAAGTCATCTGGAATGAAGAAGGCTTCAAAAGCTATTCCCACAAAATTCAAGATATACATTTTATTTGCGGTGTAAATATTTTTAATATACGTATTTTGATGAAAATTATTAGAACCATTTTTGGAAAATCAAAATTTTCGAAAATTCATCCATATAAAGATTAGTTTGGGGTAGGATGAACTTACTCAAAATCTTGTGTTGCATCCTTAGAAGATACTAAACTAAAATACCAAGTTTTCCGACTTTTTGTTTTTGAGCTTTCAAGTTCATAGACCTTTTTATAATTTTTTTTTTTCAATACAAGAGACCCTAAAATGTGTATTTCTGTTGAAATGTCAGTATCAAATTTTTGGATGGAGTGCAATACCTTCTCTACCTATGTACTATGTAGAGAAAGTAAAACCTTTTTCTACACGTACATAGTACATAGGAAGAGAAGGTTGGTATTCTATTTTACCCGAAAATTCAATGTCAAGATTTCACCACAAATATGATTTGAGGTCTCCTGAAGCCAAAAAGTAGCATTTTTAGAAAAAGGTCCAAGTGCACATGCATGCATATGTGTCTGTGCATGTGAGAGAGAGAGAGAGAGAATTCTCTTCAAAATGGCTCTTTATAGTTTTGATTAAAATACCTTATATTAAAGAAAATAAAAATGGCGTTTTATTTATGGACGCTCTTTAGCTACTTTGGTTCTCAGCATCCCATTCTAAATTGGGCATGAAAGACCGCTTAATTTTGCTCAGAGGCCTCTCTATCAGGCTTGAGGTTCTTTTACGTGCCGTAAATCCAGACACGGTACCAATGGCTTTACTTCCCTTCCAAAGGAAGCCATAAAAGTCACTGAGATTATAAAGGGAACTAAACAAAATATAAGGTAGAGAGAATTATGTAGATTAAGTTGGCATGTGGACAAGGGAAGGTTTTGAATTGACCCGGATAGTGCAATTGAAAGATTCAAGGGGAGTTTAAATTGAGAGGAATGCCCAATCTATAGGATTCAAGACAACTATTAGTATGTAATTCTGGAATGTGAAGAAACTAAAAAATAGAGCAAAACTTTGGATTGAGAAGTGGTCTAATTTACCAAGACATAAGGGGGAAAAAGTTGGTGAATATGGAAGTTAGGCACAAAATCTTAAGAGTTTGGGGATTGACTGAACAAGGTTAAAAGAAAATGGTTGAAGAAAATGAATAAAAATTGGGGATCTAGATCAACTAGAAGCATATATTTTATTTAAGAAATGGAAGTGATCTCCGGATGTAAGTTGGCCTGATAGTTGAATAACCACAAGGTTGAAACTACTTGGGCCCCTTGGTTAAATACCTTATATTAAAGAAAATAAAAATGGCGTTTTATTTATGGACGCTCTTTAGCTACTTTGGTTCTCAGCATCCCATTCTAAATTGGGCATGAAAGACCGCTTAATTTTGCTCAGAGGCCTCTCTATCAGGCTTGAGGTTCTTTTACGTGCCGTAAATCCAGACACGGTACCAATGGCTTTACTTCCCTTCCAAAGGAAGCCATGCTAAGGATTTTTACCCCCGAAAAAATCCATCGTCCTTTGCCGGGTTTGAACCTGCAACCTTGGGTATATGAAGTTAGCATGGTAACCATTACACCACAGAAAACGATTTATATTAAATATCTTTACATGACAAATAAAATGTAGATCTTCAATTTTCAGGGAATAGCGACCCCTTCATTCTAAATGACTTTTGCATAACTGATAATCCATAAGAAAGAGACAAAACCTACTACACAACAAATGCAAATCTCTTAAAATACACAATTTATATCACACATTTTTTGTGTGGGATTAACCATTTCTGAGATATTCTTTGTTATTGGTTTCAATGTTCATCCTCTTTTGTTTTAATTCTGGTCATGCAAAGAGAACTGCTTTACAACAGATTTGATCTTTGCTTTAGCCTATGTACTCCTGTGTTTCCCTTCTACTTACGAGAAATTATGAAACTGTTGGAGATTCTGGGAGTTCTATTTGCTGATGACTTAGTAGTGGGATTAATTACTAATATTCACTTAGCAAAATCAATTGAAGCAATATCAAAATTCTGTAAGGATTGGGGACTAAGAATTAATCATCAGAAATGAAGAATCATAGTTATTAAGAATGGAAGCATGTAACAATGAAAAATGGTATTGAGAACAGACAAATATTGAGGTAGTTAATAAATTTGATTATTTGGATATTAAGTTAGTGCAAATGGAGGATAGAGAGAGCAAAAAAGAAAGGCTGTAGCAAAAGGAAAGTCGGCTTTGAAAATTATTAATGCCTGTAGGCACAAAATACCAGAAATGCAACATATTTTGTCCAGCCACTTGCTAAATAAAATATAAGCAGCAGTAGTAGAGGCATTGGAGTAGAAATTTGGGGCATTGAGAAGAGATGGCTAAATATAGATTTGATTCACAGGAATTTTTGTAAACAAATTTTGGGGCTACCTAAAAGCTCACCAAATGAGGTTGCAAAAGCTGAGCTAGGCAGAATAAGGAGTAAAGGAAAAATAATGACAAGAACCCTGAAATATTGATTTGGGATCAAGAATTTAAAAGAGAATAGCACTGTCTGGTGACACAAGAGAAAATAAGAGGAAGAAACACCTGGGTCTGCATTAATAGAATTAAAGAGATCATGGAAAACATTGGCATGGGTATGTTGTGGTGGGATAGGGAGAGAAAGGAAAGTGGATTTGGAAAGAAGTTAAACAAAGAATTGTTGATATCCAAATTCAGGAAATATGAGGTAGTTTCAGCAATAAAAAGTCACTGAGATTATAAAGGGAACTAAACAAAATATAAGGTAGAGAGAATTATGTAGATTAAGTTGGCATGTGGACAAGGGAAGGTTTTGAATTGACCCGGATAGTGCAATTGAAAGATTCAAGGGGAGTTTAAATTGAGAGGAATGCCCAATCTATAGGATTCAAGACAACTATTAGTATGTAATTCTGGAATGTGAAGAAACTAAAAAATAGAGCAAAACTTTGGATTGAGAAGTGGTCTAATTTACCAAGACATAAGGGGGAAAAAGTTGGTGAATATGGAAGTTAGGCACAAAATCTTAAGAGTTTGGGGATTGACTGAACAAGGTTAAAAGAAAATGGTTGAAGAAAATGAATAAAAATTGGGGATCTAGATCAACTAGAAGCATATATTTTATTTAAGAAATGGAAGTGATCTCCGGATGTAAGTTGGCCTGATAGTTGAATAACCACAAGGTTGAAACTACTTGGGCCCCTTGGTTAAATAACAACTCAGGAAGAGTTAACTTAGTATTGCTATATTTTCTTTGCATGGTCAAGCGATTGTAAAATAGCATTATAAAGCTACAGTGAAAGTTCTCTTAAACAGACACTGCTGGAACCTAAAAAAATGTCCGTTACATTGTTATATTGTAATAAAATTAACTCTGAATTCAGTATATTTCAAATATACTGTACACTAAGTGCAACATAAGTACAAAAACATAAAAAGCAGTGTATTACAGTACAACACAGTACATGCACTTTGTACCTACAGAAAAACATACAGGTCTGCAGCTGATGAAGTTTATTGAAGAGAAAAACAATTAAATACTGTAGATAAAAATCTTGAGTACACTATACACTTATACTAAGAAATTAAAATTAAGAGCCGTTGCACATATACTCACTTCCTGAAACTTTTAACACATCAGTTCCCTAAATAAATAGGTGCAAGAAAACGATAAAACTGACCTGGAAGTGAAACAATTGAATTCCAACACTCAACAATGGAAGTGAGGGGTGAGAGCATTTGCAGTCCCACTTTATAGAAAGTATAGACTGCATCAAAAGTAGGTTCACATTGCATGTTTACACAAGAAGTACACAACAGATTTTTTTTTTTTAATAAGTGTTCCTAAACAAGGTTCTCTTAGAATTATGAATGGTTTTTGTGTATCCGCTTCCGTCATAAGGGTGTCCAGTTTAGAGTGTTCAATTACTAATAGATGTTATAGTTTTGTATGGGTCTAGAATTATGGTCCATTAACAAGGGGTTTCACTGTAATTGTATTAAGTGGAAATAAATTCAATTCAATGAATTAAGTAATAAAACCATTTCTGCTGTTTATCTTGATTAGCATGAAGCAGATAAAAGAATCAGCTTTTATAAGAATAATTTGTTGGTGAATAGGTAGCCGTGAATGGAATACCTCTGATTTTTAGAAAAACATTTGTTTGTGCATGTGTGTGCATGTATGTTTATGTCTGAACAACAAAACAAAATGCTGGTTAAATACCATACTTGATAATTTAGTTCAGCATTAAAACATGAAGATTTTCAACAAAATCTCCTCCACCCCAACCTATCCTTTACATGGGGAAAAATTTAAAAAATTATGATTTTCTCAAAAATGGCTCATTTTGATTAAAATGTATTAAAGATAATTACAGAACAAATAAAATGTATTTCTTGATTTTCTGGAAATAGCCTCTGAAATTATCTTCATTCTGAATGACCTTTGCATAACTGGTATATTGTAAGATTTACTTACAATGTAGAATTTGTTAATACCATTTTTCACTTTTTTTTTTCTTTCTTTTTCTTTTATGGTTAACGATTTCAGAGATATTTATTAGTTTCAATTATAAAACAAACTATTCCACACAGTTACTAAATAAAGTACCATAATTTGATTAATAAAATAGCAGGATTTAACTGACTAAATACATTTAAAACTAGTTGTAATTCTGATTTACTTTCTTGTTACAAAGAACTTTGTGTCATTCTTGAACAACTAAGTAGAGATAAGCCTACTCATTGTCCACAGTGCCAACCACTCACAAAGCCTACCTACTCAACTCATCCCTCATGTATTTCAGACTTGACTCAACCCAATTTGGTGAGCATTACCCATGTATTCAGTCAGTTCTATAGCATGCTTATGCAGAGACATGACAGGCAACCTTCACGGATTCCTGTGTTCTTGTGACTTTGGAGTATGTGAAAAAGAGAATGTTAGAAGGATTTAGGGTTGATGAACGAGAATTATTAATGCCACTCTGCTATTTTAGTTTCAACTTAAACATTCGATTAACTTTTTATCCAGTTCTAAAGTTTTATAGCATGAGATTAACTGATTGTCAGCAGTTAACCTAATGATTACATGCATTTTAGAATTTAACATGCATAAACATATCTGGAAATATGAAAATTACTTCAGTCTTCTCATATAATAAAATAATGATTTTTAGGTCTGAACTACACACATGAATGTGTAGTTTATTCGAAAAGGTGCCTCATTTGTGAACAGAAATTAATCACTATTAAGTTCTATGATAAGACATACAGCTATAAGAATTACATATTAATAGTCACAAAATGGAAATTTAAATTTGATTCAAGCCTAGAACCATTAATTCTATCTATATGGACTGTTTTAGTAATTAAATAACTATATATGTGTTTAGAGTAAGAAAACAAAGAGAACAAAACAAAAATAAATTAATTAATATACAAAAAATCACACTGATTTTACACGTATGCTTTTAGTTTTCGTAGGTCTTACTCTGTTACGTTACATTTGATAAATCTTTATTGCTATGAATGAGTATTCAACAGTATTGCGAACCAATCTACTTTAGCAGTCTCTGAGTATTAAACCAGCTGCACTGAAATTCTGTTCACTAGATGAGGTGGATGCTGAAATGTTCAATAGTTTTCTAGCAACTTTTGCAAGAACAGGTAGAGCAGACTCATTCTTCTTCCAGTACCTTAAGATGTCATTCTCTGAAGCAATGTCATCCATCATCTTCAGCTGCAGCAAGCGAGATATAAAGAAGCTTCTCTATGGTGATCTACTTCCCTAGGATTTATGGCCTATTGTTACTTTCTGAACACATACTATGTATATAGTGTAAAGAGAAGATATTTTTTTTATTTCATTTATATAGCCCCCTTTAACATCTAAGGTCATATCGGGGGCTTCGAATTTGAAACAACTCCTTGTCTGTAGGTTTACGTTGGGTTTAAACTATTTTATGTCCTCAAACATGCACACATTCACTCTCACATACATACTTCCGGACTCTGTGGGAGATAGGGAATAATTCTAGTAAAAGAAAAATTCCTGCCCCAGCCAGGAAACGAACCCGGGACCTCCGGGTGAGAAGTCACCTCGCTGACCACTCAACCACGAGAAGGTACTATATTCCACCCAAAATTTCAATAATGAGATTTCTGATAGTTCCCTACGATTTATGGCCTATTGTTACTTTCTGAACATATGGTAGGTACTATGTATGTATATAGTGCATTGAGAAGGTATTTTATTCCACCCAAAATTTCAATACTGAGATTTCTCAGGAAAAATACATGTTTTGAGACCCCCTGAATCCAAAAAAGCATTTTTAGAAAAAGGCCAGTTATGTGTGTCTACCTGTGGACAGCATAGTTTAAAAACAAAAATACTGTTGAATACCAAACTTTATATTTAAGTTTAGTATCCTGCAAGGATGCGACACAAAGATTTTGAGGAAAATACCCCCTCCCCAAACTACCCTTTACAAAGAAAACATTTCAAAAATTTTGATTTTCTCAAAACTGGCTCTTAACAATTTAATTAAAATGCTGTATATAAAAGATATTTACGTGACAAATAAAATGTAGCCTCTGGATGAATTTTGTAAAACTGTAACAGATAGACAAAAACTTACTACACAAAAAATGTAGCTTTCGTTAAAACACACAATTTATGTTGTATACATTGTTTTTCTGTGGAATTGATAATTTCCGAATATTCTTTGTTATTGGTTTCAGTTTTAAAATACTTAAATTTTTCTCATATAGGAATTTGTCAACCTTTGGCCATGCAAAAAAATGGATTTCAATCATATAGCAACTGCTTTTAAAGATTGTTTTAGCCTAGCATATTCCCTTATTCCCCTTCAACTTACAAGGAAGCAAATGATAAGACCAATTCTGCTAATGTTTATCTCAATTAACATGAAGTAGATAGAAGAATAAGCTTTTCAAAATAATTTGTTACAGATATGTACAAAAAGTCATGTGTATGGAACACATCAAATTACTTAAATTTTAACTGCTTGGTAAGTTTAAAAGGTCCAAGAACCCTTTCAGTGGAAGTGAAATTCAGTGAACCAGTGGAATCTAGAAACAAATATTTCTAAAATATTACAAAAACAATAACAAAGCTTAAAAATGATTTTTAAACTCACTGATAAATTTAGGGTATAGAGCATCAACTTCTTTCATAACAATAGTTCTGTCCTGCGGAGTCAAGGTTACAAGATGTTGATAAGGATCACAAAGAAAGTTGGAGATCTTGTGAAAAATACGCAATTGAATTTTGTTTTCACTTCAGAAGTGTCTTTCTTGACTTTTCAGAGCTGCTATAGCAGTGCTGCCTGATGCAAGGCAGCTCAGATGGTTGTCGCATAGATTGCAGCAGCAGCAGAGAAGAACAAGGTGCAGCGTTGCTTCAAGGCCATCAGTAGCTTCTTTCTGCAGTGCCATTTGTAGTAAAAGCGGGCATTAAACACTAATAGTAGCTTCTTTGTCGGTCTGGGTACCTCAGTCGATTAGGCGCTGGGCTTATGAACTCAAGTCAAAGGTTCAAAATGTATTAGCTCTCCAAGAGTAGCCTTATTTATTTTCTCAAGTCTGTGACATTCTTTTCTTGGAGCTCATCTATAGCTTCCTGAACTGAAAGCATAGATAGTAGAGTATTCCAGCATGCCTCCACTTCCTGTTTTAAAGACTTTGAATATTAAAGATTTGAAGCTTTCTTGTTGTTGATTATTACAGATGGCTTCACAGGATAGCAACTAAGTTAAATTGGAATCAGAGAAATCCAAGTTTTCGAGGGAACTCTGACAAAGGCCACAGAGTCAAGATGGTCGAAAGCTTGGATTTTTCTGATTTCAATTTAACTTGGTTGCTATCCCATCCAGTCATGTGTAACTTTGAACATTCTCTTAGTTAAGCCTACTCTCTTAAAATATACCACCAGTGATGTACAAGCATCAATTGTCCCTCTTACACAAACTAGGTTAGAGTGTACTTAGAGAAAATCCTGCTTAAAAATGAGTTTCAAAAGTGCATTGAAACAATGACAAGCACAGGAAAGTGAGGTCTGAATATGATCTCCTATCTGTAACAAAAGATGTACATTTTAAAAGTTCAATGGGGATTCCCAAACTCACAATTTGTTCCAGTATTTCTTTCAAAATATTGGCCACAGTTATCTCTTCATTGGGAAATTATGCAGTGAATAAGACCCATTTTCCATTTTCAAATGGTGATCTGGTATGAATGCAGTGACAGTAATGTAAATTGTTTTATGGAAATCATGCATCCACATCCGTCTTGTAAACAAACTTGCTCTTCAAGCATGACAACTTTAACTCTTGGCATAAGTACACCTCTCACTGTGAAAACAATGTTAACCACTCTGTTTTTTTATAGTGGTAGAATGGGGCAGAACCTTGCCTATAATAGAGCTGCATTTGGATGAGTGCCACAATGGGCTTCTAAAGATTTTTAAACCCTGACCCTTGTACTGCATTGAACAGTTGAATTTATGCAACACAATGTGGCTGCATCATTTTGAAATGCTTTTTTGAAGCTGGTATGTGACTTCTGTTTGTTTCTGAGCTCCTTTTCAAACACCAATGACTCCTCATACTGGTTGTTAAATATTTTAAAATACAACCACTTTATTTACAGTACACATGTTTAGTTTGTATATTATGGGATAACTCACTGGGGTGGGATACTATCTTTAAATGCCAACAAAAAAAAAATGTTATGCATAAATAATGTCACTGGTGGGACCGAAAGAATCATGTAGGAAGCTATTCAAAAACCATAAAATATTAATGTTACTGGCACAATACCTACATGAATTAAATAAATACATACATTCATGCAAATTATATGACTCACAATATCTATATGGACATGGAACCAGAACAGAAAAACCATTTAAACCCACCGATGCACAGGTTAACTTTATATGATAAAAGTCTACTTAATGCAGGAATCAAAGCTTATAACAAATTGCCAGCACAAATCAAAAGTATAAAGGATCAAGAACTGTTTAATAAGAAATTGAAGAACATACTTTCAGACAAGGTCTAGTTTTCAGTAGCAGAGTACCTATGTGACATTACATAAGCTTATATTCAATTTATGCAAATATGTACATATTTGTACTTTCTTCATACAGAATGTCTGAAAATATTTTGTTTTATCTATTTTATAATCTTAGCAAATCTACATTTAATGTAATTTGTAAATTTGTTCATTGTACTTTGAAGAGTCATCTGTTTACAGAGCTTCTGCTCAACTGATTTGTAAGTGTTTTGTGATAATAGGGCATCTTATCTTGTCTTAATAAACATTTATTCAGGATTAGTATAGTGAGATCTCCTCTGTGTCATTTCTGTACACTTAAAGAAGATATGGATGGAAACCATCTACTGCACTGCCCAACCTTGAGTCGACATGATAATATGACTTCAAAATACTGAAATGCAAGAGAGCGAATGGCTTCACTGCCAACTGTTCAACATTAGATACCAACCAACCAATCTTATCTTATCCATACTCTCAACTGAACTGTTACATACATCATTTTTACTTTCTCTACACATACTATGTACATAGTGTATAGAGAAGCAAAAATTTGATACCAAGATATCACCAGAAATACATGTATTGGGTCCCTCTGAATCCAAAGAAAGCAGTTTTGGAAAAAGGTATGTGTGAGTATGATTGGACAGCATAGCTCAAAAATGAAAAGACCATTAAATCAAACTTGGTGTTCAAGTTTGACGTCTGCAAGGATGTGACACAAAGATGTTCAAGAAAATTCCCCCCCACACCCAACTACCTGTACATGCAAGAATTTCAAAAATGTCTCTAATGATTTTGATTAAAACCTCTTATATTTGATATTTACATGACAAATAAACTGTATATCTTTAATTTTCTGGAAATAGCCTCTGAAGACATGACTCTAATGACTTTGATTAAAACCTCTTATATTTAAGACATTTACATGACAAATGAAATGTATCTTCAATTCTCTGGGAAACCTCTTGGCATCAATGAATGGTTTGTGTTTCGGACAATAGTTTAAAGAAATGGGTACAACTGTTCATCACATCAGATCTGACCTTCCTAGATGTGTACAAGGAGTTGTGAAGCTGTTCATGCAAGGACAAAATAAGATGCAATCCTTTACATAAACAAACAATTTTGTCTTTGAAATGAACATCTCTTCACGAACAATATCATGTATTTTGAAGGATGATCTACATGTTAGTGCATATAAAATATAAATAAGGCACTTTCTAATTAAAAGTTGAAAAAAGATATGCAGGTTTTATCCCAAGCTTTGTTAACGACACATGAAGAAGAAAATCCATGCAGCAGTGGTAGCAACCAATGTTCCACAGTTCATCACTGCTTCTGACTGGCCTAGTAAAGTCCAGATTTCAATCCATTGGATTATTCTCTGTGGCAGAAGCTTGAGGCAATAAAAGTCGAAAGAGGCACCACAATATGAGATGCCAAAAAAGTCAATTATGTCAGCTGTAAAGAAAATTCCACTGGACACGATTCTTGCAGCAATTGAGTGGCTTCAACGTCTTAGCTACTATGTTGCCACACATCAATCATTTTGAATGAGAGCATGTACATTTTTAACATTTTTGTGTTCAGAAAAAAAAAAAAAAAAAAAATATATATATATATATATATATATATATATATATATATATATATATATATATATATATGGTTTTGCATAGTTATACACCTTTCAACATGAACAATGAAACTAATATTTATTTATTTTAATGGTGTTTTCATGTAAACATTGAGCTACCACCATTCTAGTTCAGTCACTGTCTAAATTTTAACATCCTTAAAATAATAACAAATTCTAAATTCATATAATCCTAACATAATAAACCTTATTATAACTTTATTTTTTAAAAAGCTGGTTCAGATAATTTCTGTATTGGTAATTATTAATGTTGTGTATATTATTCGTATGTAATAGAAAAGATACATAAAGGAATAATCATACTACATCAACAAAATGTCAGTATCAAGCGGCTGCTTCAAAACCTAGTTGTTCTACTCCTGATTAACCACCACCACCTTCCAGAAATGCTGGCGACCTCATCCGCGCTGCTGCCTCCATTTTCAACTCAGTGTATTTTCCAAAATGTAGTCTTTTTCAAAATAATGTTGCTCAAATATTTCCACATGCTAGCATTCCATGGTACCAATTTCACCAAATCTTTGACAGCACAGATATTTCACAGCTTTCATCTTGGAAGATGTATTTCTACTACCTACTCACTGTTTTACATTTTCTCACATCAACTCAGTAGGAGTTAAATCTAGGTGAAAGGAAGTCTGAGTAAAGTGTATCCAAACTCTTGTCAATATCTGGTCTATTACTTAGCATTTTTGTTCAGTTTATTTAACTTAATTAAATCATACATTTTTTTCTTTGAAGGCAACCCTTTTCATATAACTTTTTAGGGAGCTGGACATTAGTGCTTGTCTATTTTGAGCATTATGATAGTGCATGTTGTGGATTATTAGGGCAATTTTCAGGAAGATTTTTGCTTTCAGTTTCAAACAAATGATTCTTTAGTATTTTCTTTCACCATGATACACAGTCAGTGACTACACTCTCAAAATTTGGGGTCTCACTATTAATTGTATATGAAGACATTTCAGTTTAGCATAATTTATTTTAGCATGCTTTTAAGGGGAAACAATTGTTTGCAGGTGTGCACTGAACCATACATACTGTGATTCTAGCATCAAATGACGAGATGTGGGCATTTAGAGGCATGAAGATATCTAAAGTAATACAATCCCTGTGCTTGCTTTTCACTAAGGTATCATTTGGGAGCTCAGCAACCTCAAAACTGTTCTTGCATTCAAAAGAATTTGCAAAAAAAAAAAAATAGATAGATAATTATTTTTTGCGTTTGAATAATCTTAAAACTGTCTAAATTTTATTAACAGTTCCAGGATGTCATAATATTTATAAATTTGAGGAGCAGAAACTTTTAAAAGTGATTTCAGACCATTTTCTGGCACATTCCAAACATTTATCATGAAAAATAATTTCACATCATACATGTAAACAGTGCTCTGATGACGACCTTGAAGCCAAGAGTTCAGGTTGCTCAACTTTTCAGACATGTATGAATCCCAAATTGCTAACCGAGCCTTTATCTTCTAACTTTGAACACGTTTTTCATTGGCCTATCTTGCACCAGCTATTTTGAATTATAGTGACCATAATAAAGAAACTTAAGGTTATCCATCTGCATGGTTACAGCAAGCTTCATGCATATTTAGAAATGAGCCCCAGGTTATATATATATATATTATACGAGGGCAGTTTTTTTTTTCAACCTCCGATGGGTCATAAATAAAAGACAGTCATAAAAAGCAATTATTTTATTTTTTATTTATTTATTTATGCTAAGCTTTATACAGGTGAATATGACCGGTGTTCAGCCCTGGCTCTTTACCGGTCATACTCATATTTTACAATAGTTTATTAATTCTAGTTTATCACACCATTTTGTCTATTTACTGTCCATATCCATTTATTTTTCACTTTGCATAAGAATTGTCCAATCTTCTTACTATCTTTTTGAAACATTTCAACTACTACTACATTTCTATTTATTTTAAACCATTTCTTATTAATATACTTTTTTCTCCAAATTTCAGTTCCTTTACATTTAAATAAAATGTGTTGTATATCTTCATTTCCGCCACATATAGGACATTGATTTTGTGGAATACCTTTCCTTAAACCTTTTAATCTCCATACTCCTGCTTTCAGCCATGCAATACCTTCTCGCTCCTCTTTATTTGTCACATCAATGTACTTTTCCCTTCCCCATGAGACTTTCATTGGTATATAGAAAACTAAACATCTCTTTTCAGTTATTTCACTAAATATTTTTTGTATTTCTATATCCTCAAATCTTTTCCTTGCCAACTTCCAGAAGTTATTCACATTATTTTCTCTTCTTCTCCACATTTCCCCTAACCCACTACTTTCCAGGTTATTTCGAAGACAGTCTACCCATCCCTTGTTCTTTAAACTTTTAATTATTTTATTACTAAAAGTTTTGTACACTTATGGTTACTTTTCAACATAATCACTGAAAAGATTGAGACATTTATCATTCACAAGCTTTGCAATACCCACTTCAAAAAATGTTGCCACCACTGATTTCAAATGAGCATTGATGTTTTGAAGATCTTCGTACTTTACGACGTTTGCAGAGAGCCATTCAAAACAAACGAATAGGAATACTAACTTCAGGAATTGTGTTGATCCATGAAAATGCTCATCCACACACTGCTGGCACAACCATCGGTTCCTTGAACAATTGCAATGGGACATTCTTGATCATCCGCCACACAGTCCTGACCTGGCACCCAACAACTTTCACTTTTTCCCTGAACTTTTTTTTTTTTTTTTTTTTTTTTTTAAAACAGTAACGGAGTCTGATCAGGACTCTGGCACTGTATCCCTATTTACATTTCCCCCCGTAGGTTTTACTGATTACTGGTTTTACTGTTTCTTTTACAAACATATACACATTGCACAAACATATAACACCCATGCCCAAGGCGGGACTCGAACCCACGATCCCCTGCCCACGAAGCACCAAAGCGAGACGCTTTAGCGAGCGTGGCCATAACTTAAGACGTGGCTAGGAGAGCAGCACTTTCAAACCAACAAAGATCTTCAAAACAATGTCAATGCTCATTTGAAATATTAGCAGCAACATTTTTTGAAGCAAGGATTGCAAAGCTTCTGCACAAATACGATAAATGTCTCAATCTTTTCGTTGATTGTGTTGAAAAGTGTACAAAACTTTTAGTAATGAAAAAAAGAGGCCCTCGTGTATCTTTATACTGTTTCAAAAATTGCTCAAGATGCTGTATTTTGCAGACGGGAATTAGAGTTGATATCTTCAGTAATACCCAAATTAAATATAGAGCTGAATATTTAACCATCTTATCAGTTTGGGAGAAAATATATACTAGAATTAAATTATGTTTGCTTAAAAGTCTATTCACTATGAATATTGCTTAATAAAACTATGCTAGTTAACAAAATTTGTTTCTGATTTAATGCTATTTAGAAATGATTTAGTGCATATTTAGTACATCCTTTCTCTCTTTCTACTCTTCTGCAACTAATTTAGTATTTTTAAGAATCCCTAGGCATCCCTTGAATGTTTTACTTTATATAATCAAATTTATTTTTTTACTTTCTCTAAATGTACTGTGTACATGGTTTATAGAGAAGGTATTGCATTGCATTAAAAACTTTGACGATATTTTACCAAAAAGACATTCTTTGGATCCCCCCTGAATCCAAAAATAAAGCATTTTTAGTTTCTCTACATGCACTATGTACATAGTGTGTAGAGAAGGTATTGCACTCCACCCAATTTGATAGAGATTTCACCAGAAAAACATGCTTTAGGCACCCCTGTATCCAAAAAAAAGCATTTTTAGAAAAAGGTTCATGTGTAAATTGTTTGTGAACACGATAACCCAAAAATGAAATCTATAAAATCCAAACTTGGTATTTCAGTTTAGTATTTCAAAGGATGCAACAGGAAGATTTTGAAGAACCCCCCACCCCCCCAACTACCCTTTACATGGAAACATTTTTGCAAATTTTGATTTTCTCAAAAATGGCTGTGATGATTTTGATTAAGACTGTATATTAAGATATTTACAAGACAGATATAACATATATCTTGAATTTTCTAGGAATAACCCCTGAAGACCTGTTCATTCTGGATGAATTCTTCTGGATTTTGACTTAGCTAGTTAACTAAGAGATACTAAAAATTACTCTGCACAAAAAATGTAGATCTCATTTAAACACAATTTATGGCATATAGATTTTTCTTCCAGGAATTTGTAAACTGCTGGCATTGCAAAGAAACATATTTCATCCACATGTCAACCAGCTTTTAAAAGACTTGACCATCATTTTATCCTAGTGCATTCCATTATTTCTCTGTTACTTTTACAAGAAAGCATTTCTGCTAATGTTTATCCTGTTTACCATGAAGTAGCCAGAAAAATAAGCTTTTTAACAAATTGTTAAATGGATGTAGAGAAAGTCATGTGAATGGAGCATATCAGATTTTTTTGATTGTGTTTTCTCAGATACATGCACAGACATTTTTTTAAAAATCTAGTTGACTTCCAAGTATATTTTGTAGTGATAAAGAGAGGCAGATATAGTAGCTGCAATTTTGCAATATTTCTAGGAGTACAATCAGTACTGCTTTTAATACACAAGTCAGTGGCACAATTTTAGGCTTAACACTTAAATAGAACAATAACTATTATAATGGTATATCCAAGCTGTTGAATTACAAATCAATGCTTTGTGTGCAATTAATATAATTCCAAAATTATGCTTTATATCTTCTCTACATTGGTAGAGAAGGTATTACATTTCATTAAAATTTTGATACAGGAATTCACCGAAAATAACATATTTTAGGGTCCTCTGTATTCAAGAATGCATTTTTACTTTCTCTACATGTACTATATACACAGTAATAAAAGAAGGTATTGCATTCCATCCAAAAATTCCACCAGAAAAACACGTTTTAGAGTCCCTGTATAAAAAGTTTTGAGGTCCATGTGTATCTGTGTACACAATAATTCAAGTCAGTAAACTACTTAACTTGGTATTAAGTTTAGTTTGTTCCACGGATGTGACAAAGATTTTGAGTAAAATTCCCCCATTACATGGACAAATTTAGAACATTTTATTTTCTCAGAAATGGTTCTAAATTTTGATTAAAATCGCTTATATTTAAGATATCTATGACAAATAAAATATTTATTTCCTGGGAATAGACTCCAAAGACACGTTTACTCTGGATGAATTTTGCAGAACTGACAAACCATAAAAGGTAAATAAAAACTAAGCACATAAAAGGTAGAGGTTGCTAAAACACACAAATTTGTTGAGTTCACCATTTTTGAAATGTTCTTTTATGGCTTTAAAATACTTTTTTCCCCCCCTTTTAGTTAGAAGGAACTACACAACAAGGCCATTTCTCCACATTTTTCTCGGTTGGTATGAAAGAATTTTGGTGCTGGCAAGATCCGAGAATCTTGCATTTTTGACAATTTTAGCAATAAATAAGAATATCTTGGGACTTTGTTTAAATATTTACATTTCATGTTACATAAACAGTTAAATGTGTTTGTACAAAGAAACTAGCAGTTGGCAAAATTAAACTGGTAATATAAATATGAATACAAGCTTATCTTGAGCCTCCAAGCCTCACCCATTTCATTTCTTTTGTTAAAACTCCTGGTAATGAACACAAACAGAAAGCCATGCAATTTTTTTTTTATCACTATTAAGGGATTCCATTTAAGGTACAAATAGTAATGCCAAAGTTCAGCATCTTCTAAACAAAAATATACATGTTCAAAATGGTCAAATTATATTTCTCATATAAGTAGGTTTTAACAAGCTACAATTTTTTTTTTTAGAGTCAGCTTTGCTTACTACCACTTGCCAAATGCATTTTTGGGTGGTTCCTTGAATATCTTGTTGCTTCTTAAGAGGATGCTAAATTTTAATGGTTAGCATTACTGTCTTCATACTTGGACGTTTTATCTACTTCTGCCTTGAAATTCAATGAATGATACATTTACAAATTTTCTGAGAAGTATGTGGAGCAACTTAACTGGTAAATTATGATTTTAAATCACAATTAAAAAATCAAATATAGACTACAGAATCTTGAACAGCAGCTACTGGTCTCAAGCCAACAAATGTACATCATATTAGGGAATGCTATGAAACTATAACATTCCTTAACTTCTGCAATAACAGCAACCTTAAGAGCATTTATTACTTTCTCCATACACACTATGAACATAGTGTATAGAGAAAGCATTGCACTCCACCAAAAAATTAGATGCCAAGATTTCACCAGAAACATATGTTTTAGGGTCCCCAGTATACTTTTCTCATACAGGAACTTGTTAACTCTTATCCATATAAACAATGGAACTTCATTGGCCTAGCAACCAGCTTTTGACTATCACTTTAACCTACGGTTGTCCCTTATTTCGCTTCTACTTACAAGGAAGCGAGTAATTAAACTATTTCTACTATTTTTTTTCTGATTAGCATAAAGTAAATAGAAGTATAAGCTTTTTAAGAATTATTTGTTGCAGGGATAAGGAGAAAGTCACGTGAATGGTACACATCAGATTTTTTTACTTTTCTCTTCTGTTATAGGTATTACACTCCAAACAATTTGCTGGACTTCACATTTTAAGGTCCCCTACATAAGTTTAGAAGTGTCCAAAATTCAAAACTCTGAAAATGCTAACTTAATATTTACATTTAGTATCTTGCAAGGATGAGTCCCTTTGACTTAGAAAAATCCCTGTACCATAACTATCCTTACATGTAATTTTTTTTTTTTTAGATTTTCTCAAAAATGGCTAACAATTTTTATTAAAATCCCATACATTACATATATTCAAATGAAAGATAAAATGTTCCAACTAATCCAATTTTTTTGGGAATAGCTTCTGAAGATTGCTATATCCTGGATAAATTTTAAATTGCTGGAAACCATAAAAGGGAAAAACTTCCAAGAAATGCTGCTCTCACTAAAATACACAATGCAAGTTAAAATGTGGAGCTTACTCCCAGAGGTATCCCACGTTATTCAATTTAGTTCCAAAATACTTGAAACTTGAACAGTACATTTGTGTGTACAACACCTGTGAAAATGGAAATGTGTTTACATTCTCCTGCTTATCCTTTCCAGGTAGACATATCTGGTCAAGTTAGAATGCTATCACTAATCGCCACACCAAGTGGCAAAACCTTGCACTAATGGAAGAATAGCTAGACATTGTCATTGTATTTAGTCACCAGAGTCCCACCATGTACAAACCTCAGTCCATGTTTAGCATAAATTAGGTACTGTGACAAAGGCATGATACTAACACCAAATTCATAGAAACACTTCGCAATAATTTAAGAAAACAACACAAACCAAAATGTTCACATTTCTGTTTACTTTAGAGTAAATCACTAAACCCCAAATTTGGAATCCATTTGTTAATCTTTCAATTCAACCCAAGTTGCTGTTAATGAACCACATTTGAGAAATTGCTTTTTCTTTTTAACCAGAACTGACACTTTGCCATAGTAAATCATAAGCTCAATGATTAAGAAAGTCAATTTACAAACTTAATTGCTCTTGCCCAAAATGTCAACTATAACATGGTTTTCCTTTACCCTATTTCAGTATTACTCTCAAATGAAAGTGAAGGAAGAGGATTTGGCAAGGTGTGAACAGTATCACATTTTTAGAAGAAAAATTTTCAATAGCCTTTAACTATGCAGAATTTATTCATGAAATGTGCAAAAAATATTATTTAAATTAAAAAAAGTATCCAAAGCTGAGTACAAAATTCAGAATCTTTTAACATGTAAATTGGAACTTAATTCAACTCTCGTAACAACTGTTAACATTCATGAGATACACGGTCCAGTTTACAAATTCTGCAACACATTCACTGACCACCTCTCAGTCTTAGCACCAGATGGAGAGTAGACTCCTTCTGAATATTGTAGTCTGAAAGCGTGCGCCCATCCTCTAACTGCTTACCAGCGAAGATCAGTCGTTGCTGGTCTGGGGGAATGCCTTCCTTATCTTGAATCTTGGCCTTCACATTTTCTATTGTGTCAGAAGCTTCAACTTCTAATGTGATGGTCTTGCCAGTCAGTGTCTTCACAAAAATTTGCATTCCTCCACGAAGCCTGAGTACCAAATGAAGGGTAGATTCTTTTTGTATGTTATAATCTGACAGTGTACGACCATCTTCAAGCTGCTTGCCAGCAAAAATAAGTCGCTGCTGATCTGGTGGAATACCTTCTTTATCCTGGATCTTTGCCTTCACATTTTCAATAGTGTCTGAAGCTTCGACCTCTAAAGTGATGGTTTTGCCAGTTAGTGTCTTGACAAAAATCTGCATACCTCCACGAAGTCGCAGTACCAGATGAAGGGTTGATTCTTTCTGGATGTTATAATCTGACAGAGTCCTGCCATCTTCCAGTTGCTTGCCAGCAAAAATAAGTCGCTGCTGGTCTGGGGGAATGCCTTCTTTGTCTTGAATTTTGGCCTTAACATTCTCAATGGTGTCTGATGCTTCGACTTCCAAGGTGATGGTTTTGCCAGTCAGGGTCTTTACAAAGATCTGCATGCCACCTCTTAATCTCAACACCAGATGGAGTGTTGATTCTTTCTGAATGTTATAGTCAGACAAAGTGCGACCATCTTCAAGCTGCTTGCCAGCAAATATAAGTCGCTGCTGGTCTGGGGGAATGCCTTCTTTGTCTTGAATCTTTGCCTTCACATTCTCAATTGTGTCAGATGCCTCAACTTCCAAAGTGATTGTTTTGCCTGTGAGTGTCTTTACAAAAATCTGCATACCTCCGCGAAGCCGCAGTACCAGATGAAGGGTTGATTCTTTCTGGATGTTATAATCTGACAGTGTCCTGCCATCTTCCAGTTGCTTGCCAGCAAAAATAAGTCTCTGCTGGTCTGGGGGAATGCCTTCTTTGTCTTGAATCTTTGCCTTCACATTTTCGATTGTATCAGAGGCTTCAACCTCCAATGTGATGGTCTTGCCTGTTAGGGTCTTTACAAAAATCTGCATGCCACCACGAAGTCTCAGCACCAGGTGAAGTGTAGATTCCTTCTGAATGTTGTAGTCGGACAAAGTGCGGCCATCTTCCAGTTGCTTACCAGCAAAGATCAGTCGCTGCTGGTCTGGGGGAATTCCTTCTTTGTCTTGTATTTTGGCCTTCACATTTTCAATTGTGTCAGATGCCTCAACTTCCAAAGTGATTGTTTTGCCTGTGAGCGTCTTTACAAAAATCTGCATACCTCCACGAAGCCGCAGTACCAAATGAAGGGTAGATTCCTTCTGGATGTTGTAATCTGACAAAGTGCGGCCATCCTCCAACTGCTTTCCAGCAAAGATCAGACGTTGCTGGTCTGGAGGAATACCTTCTTTGTCTTGAATTTTTGCCTTCACATTTTCAATAGTATCTGAAGCCTCAACTTCCAAAGTAATAGTCTTGCCAGTAAGAGTCTTGACAAAAATCTGCATTCCTCCACGAAGCCTGAGCACTAAGTGAAGAGTGGATTCTTTCTGAATGTTGTAATCTGACAGTGTCCTGCCATCTTCCAGCTGCTTGCCAGCAAAAATAAGTCGCTGCTGGTCTGGGGGAATGCCTTCTTTGTCTTGAATCTTAGCCTTCACATTTTCAATTGTGTCAGATGCTTCAACCTCCAATGTTATGGTTTTGCCTGTGAGTGTCTTGACAAAAATCTGCATTCCTCCACGAAGCCTGAGCACTAAGTGAAGAGTGGATTCTTTCTGAATGTTGTAATCTGACAGTGTCCTGCCATCTTCCAGCTGCTTGCCAGCAAAAATAAGTCGCTGCTGGTCTGGGGGAATGCCTTCTTTATCCTGAATCTTGGCCTTCACATTCTCAATTGTGTCGGATGCCTCAACTTCCAAAGTTATGGTTTTGCCAGTCAGTGTCTTGACAAAAATCTGCATTCCTCCACGGAGCCTGAGTACCAAGTGAAGGGTAGATTCCTTTTGTATGTTATAATCTGACAATGTACGACCATCTTCAAGCTGCTTGCCAGCAAAGATCAGACGCTGCTGATCTGGTGGAATACCTTCCTTATCCTGGATCTTTGCCTTCACATTCTCAATGGTGTCTGATGCCTCTACTTCCAGTGTGATTGTTTTCCCTGTGAGTGTCTTAACAAAAATCTGCATACCCCCACGAAGTCGCAGTACCAGATGAAGGGTCGATTCTTTCTGGATGTTATAATCTGACAGTGTTCTGCCATCTTCCAGCTGCTTGCCAGCAAAAATAAGTCTCTGCTGGTCTGGGGGAATGCCTTCTTTGTCTTGAATCTTTGCCTTCACATTTTCGATTGTATCAGAGGCTTCAACCTCCAATGTGATGGTCTTGCCTGTTAGGGTCTTTACAAAAATCTGCATGCCACCACGAAGTCTCAGCACCAGGTGAAGTGTAGATTCTTTCTGAATGTTGTAGTCTGACAAAGTGCGGCCATCTTCCAGTTGCTTGCCAGCAAAGATCAGTCGCTGCTGGTCTGGGGGAATTCCTTCTTTGTCTTGTATTTTGGCCTTCACATTTTCAATTGTGTCAGATGCCTCAACTTCCAAAGTGATTGTTTTGCCTGTGAGTGTCTTTACAAAAATCTGCATACCTCCACGAAGCCGCAGTACCAAATGAAGGGTAGATTCCTTCTGGATGTTGTAATCTGACAAAGTGCGGCCATCCTCCAACTGCTTTCCAGCAAAGATCAGACGTTGCTGGTCTGGAGGAATACCTTCTTTGTCTTGAATTTTTGCCTTCACATTTTCAATAGTATCTGAAGCCTCAACTTCCAAAGTAATAGTCTTGCCAGTAAGCGTCTTGACAAAAATCTGCATTCCTCCACGAAGCCTGAGCACTAAGTGAAGGGTAGATTCTTTTTGAATGTTGTAATCTGACAGTGTCCTGCCATCTTCCAGCTGCTTGCCAGCAAAGATCAATCTCTGCTGGTCTGGAGGAATACCTTCTTTATCCTGGATCTTTGCCTTCACATTCTCAATTGTGTCTGAAGCCTCCACTTCCAATGTGATGGTCTTGCCAGTAAGGGTCTTCACGAAAATTTGCATTCCACCTCGAAGCCTGAGGACCAGGTGAAGTGTGGACTCTGAAATAGGGAACAAGATGTTAGATTCAATTACAATCAATTGTATATGTAATCAGCAGGTTGATTTAAAGCCAAGCAATTCTCTTGCTGGGATACTTTAAATTGCTGTTCAGCAAAGTCAAATCATTTAAATAAGAACAAAGAATACTAAAATCAACTTAGGGACAATTAATGACATACTGTGAATACTGGCAAAGGACCCAACTAGTCAACAATGCTGCAAACCAAAGGTCCTTTTCTATGCTTTCTCTATAAATGAAATATGGAAATACACAAAACATTGTTGTTTCTCCAATGTATGAAGTACCAGTAAACTCAAATGTTTTATGTGTCAAATGCCTGTCAAGAAGTTTTCCCACTGCCTCTTTAGCTCTTTTCTTTAAAGCTAGGCGTGAATATATTCTGTGGGGTATAAAGGGAGGGAGAGAAGAAAAAATTACTGAGAAAAATGTTCTCTTGAATGGGTGTACATGATCCAATGGGTGTTTTTGAAGTGGGCTTACCCGAGATGTTTCTAGGGAAGTTTTCACATTTTAATTAAAATTTATGAAGATTAGTCATACTGAAGGCTAAATATTTTTTAATCTTGCAATGAAAATGTAATCTCTCTACAATTCTCCTGGATTTAGAGTTGTCAAATATATTGTCCATATAACTAAGAAAGTTATACATTGGCCAAAAACTTCACTGCACAAGAATTTAAATCTGGCTGTTTTCATTAGAAACATATTTAACCTTCAATGTGACATACTGTTTAATTAAAAAGTGATATCCCAAGAGCAGTTTCAGATAAAATACCACCATAAAACTCATTGTATATTAGGTTTTTTTTTTATTAGTGCTGTCAACATTCCAGATAAAACTAACATTTGAAATGACAGAACATCCCCAATGGTAAAAGTCTTGAAAATTCGAATAACCAGAAATTGTTAAATATCTGCCTTCTGCAATATGATTAAAGTCTCACCAGGGAAAAAAAAAAAAAAAAAAAAAAAAAATCTTTAAAACCTATTTGCAAGTTTTACAGTTAATCAGTTTGGCAATTCTGGTAAGATTAGTGGTACAGGCACATTCCTCATTAGAAATTTTTCTTCCTAGCTACCTTTCCATGTGTCAGAGTTGTATACAAGATATCGATGTTGATACAACCCTGACAATTACCTTCCAAGTGTACATGTGTTAGTACAGAATGGCTAATATAAAAAAAAAAGTTAGAAGTGGGTTTATGAAATTGGGAATAAACATGGTTCTCAAAGTCTGAACAGGGATAAATATGAAGTGGTGCTACTATGTGCACCTCTCCTTGTGAAAAAATAATTTGCCAAAAAATCTAAAGAATGTGTGAAATATATTTGAGGCCGCATACTACATGGCTAGGCAAGAGTAGTGAAATTGAAACAAATTTATCTAAATTATATAAAATCTGTACACTATATAGGGTGCAAGGAGATATCCTTAAATCCTTTTTGTACCAATCTCACATTCCAAAAATTCTGCAATAATTACCAAGTATGATCTAATTGTGATGCCATTTTCACATATTTTAATTCTTTCCAGCAGTTAAGTCTGTACTTTATCTATGGCTATGATGTAGAAAGGTTTTCTGCAACATTACAGAACCTGATCTTTTCACTCTTAAGTGCTAAATTGGCTCAAAATGTAATTTCTTTTGCCGGTGTTTATGTTGGTTGAAACATGGCAAAATACCCAAAGGTTGTGAAGCAGAGGATAGATATAAAGGACAGTATTAGAAGCAAGTAGCAATTTTGAATTTTCAGACCTTGATAAAGGCATTTCTATTGACATAAGAGGGAAGATATACATCCTATCTTCAGCAATGAAAATGCAGCCAATAACAGCCCTCGTGTGCATGCAAATCTATGTACATATCAAAATGAGGTGTAAGCCAACAACACATACTAGGAAACACCCATTCACTTATGCAACACAAGTGCTAAATTGTACAGTGATCTATGCAACCTTTGTTTTCTATTGTCTTATGCCATTATCATTGTTTTTTTTTTTCAGCCTACAGATTCACAAAATCATCTTTGTATTTTAAAAAAATGAACGGACCAACTCAGGATGCTGTTTTAGTAGTCTTGTATGCTTAATTATTGACTTTGGGATTTTAAATAAAATTTTTCTTTTGTTTCTCACTTGTTTTAAAAATATTGAAGAGAATCATCATATAATGCATATTATACAGTAGGAAAAAAAAGTTTACCATTTTAAAAAAGACAAAATAAATTCACCTCATGTAATTTGGTACTCATTTTATTACTAATTGAAAACCCTACATTCTCCACTGCACTCAAAATCTGTTGCCTTTCTATTTATTTTGCCTCAAGGATTCTTACTTGAAAGCCATTTAGTAACAGATTATCATAGTTTTGAAAAAAAGTGTAATTTGATCTTCCAGAGTTATCAAGTCTCATTGCTTAATGATGCAGAATCAACTATTAAGTCACATTTAAACCAGAATTAACATGGAATTTTTCCTTTTTTCTCAATACTGCAGATTTCTTTTCATTAGTAATCCTATCAAAAATGTTCATAGGTCACCTTCCAACCTACATAATGAACATTTAAGACTGATCTTGACACTAAGATCTTTAGATGTCATAACCAAGACCAACCATTAACATTGCTATACCCCAACCGCTGAATCCTTGCACTTGACAGAAGTTGGTATATCCACAGAAAACAGATGAACCTTTACCGTTTGACTTTCAGAACCAATCTCAAAGAAGCATTCCAGTCAGACAGCAGAAATACATCTAGAGGCCGCACCACTGCAAAATATGGCTATTTCCAACCATATGCATAGTTTGTAAACTTGTAACACGTGCGTTGAGCTGTTCTGTATAAGATTTTTTTTTTTTTTTTAGTTTAACGCCCTTTAATCTGATTGGTCATACCAGACAATGAATGAAATTGGTGAAATGATGCTCAAATGATCTTAGGGTCCATGGAGCTTAAGTTATTAGATATTAGTCTTCTCATAAAGGAAAATCCCAGAACAAAAAACTAATAACGATCCTGGTAGCTCACCCTAAGCGAGATCCGAACTCGCTACCTTTGAATAGAGGCAGACACGCTACCACCACACTACAGGCAGGCTCCATAGTTATATTTGTAGATAGTGCTTTGGGGTTTGTACGCGAGGGAACAAGACTTAACAATTATAGAGGTGGATAGAGTTTTGCAGGAAGATGTGGCAAGAGTGGACACAGCTTCATGGAAGAAAGTGAATTACGTTCATAAAATATGAAAAGCACAGGAATTAAGACAATCATCAGTGAATGTGAACCACTTATGTCTCGGTGACGATGTTTATGACTGATTCTTTCTAGAGTGGTGATAGACTGATGAAATTGAGCCATTAAAATTACAAACTGGTGAAAATCATTTTACTATACCTTTCTCTCATTTTAACGAGATATTTTGCATTAATTTGTTCTATATTGTCACAAATACAGAACGTACGCTGCATGCTACAGTATCACTTATTTTCAGTTATCAATAACAATGAACTAGTTTCGTTATTAATCTGTATTCATTTACTATGTACACTGTCACAATAGACATTTGTAATAAACATTTGTTTACCAATTACTCTGGCAATGCCACAAAGGCAGCATAGTCAACCTTAAGCAAAACCACCAGAACTGTCCAGTGCAAGGATTCATTGGCAGGTGTTTAGTATTAGAGTAAGCTAAATAGTAAGTACCTTTCTGGATGTTGTAATCAGACAGGGTTCTGCCATCTTCTAGCTGCTTTCCAGCAAATATCAGTCTCTGCTGATCTGGGGGGATGCCCTCTTTATCTTGAATCTTTGCTTTAACATTCTCAATGGTATCTGAAGCTTCCACTTCTAACGTAATAGTCTTCCCTGTTAAAGTCTTAACGAAGATCTGCATTGTGAACCTGAAACAAGAAAATTTTATCTTAGTACGCAATTTAAACTACTGTCTCAAGATACCTACCTACCTATATTTTCCAATTCATTTGCAACTAGAGCTGCACCACTAAGATATATCCCTTTAGTAGAAAATCCATTAAGGAACATGGCTTGCCTTTCATATTTTACATTAAGCTGCTGTAAAATCATTAATGCACACTTGCAAACAAAACTCTTGCCACTTCAAGGAAATCATTACCATTAAGCATTTTATTTCAAGGCTTACAGTTCAAAAAACTTCCTGCATTAACTGCTTGCAAAAGTGGTTTACATTTGCACTCTACTCAAAGGATATCAGTCCCTACTTTAAGCTACCATCATGACTCTCAGCCTCATGGTTGAAGAAATAAAAAGATTTGATTATACAAAAAGAAATAAAGATACATAGGTGTGCTGCTAGAGCCAGATATCACTCAACTTTTAAGAGAAATCTTGAGAAGGGCAATACAAAATTGAGTTCCGATAGCTTTCATATTTAGTGACCATACATCCAATGTTCACCCATTGAACTATGGGGCTTTACTTCATTGTTTGTAGCCAAAATGTTACTTAATGTAAAAAACCATATTTGGATGTTTGAAAACTGCTGTAACCAAAGCTTGCTGCATTTAGCTCCCCCCTCTCCCATGGCCTTCCTAATTGAATATGCATATTCTTTTTAAAATCTCCAACAATAAGCAAGGTGTCCAAAGCAGTTAAGCAGGAATGTAAAATGAAAATTCTACTAAGGTAAGAATGCCTCCTATGCTGTAAGAGCATTTACTCCTTTAATTCTGTTGCCATTAAGCATTTACTGGTAGTAGAAAAAACTATGATTTAGGTTTAGTCTGCTAAATCAAAACCTTACTTAGCACTAGAGATGGGCAATTTTCATAGCAGTAATTTTATTTGCAACACTAGCAGCATGCATAAATTGTATCCACACCACACAGCTACCTAAATTTGACTTCTATATAAGGCACTGTGAAAGTTTGCATCTATGCAATTAAAGAGCAATTTGCTTATGGAGCAGGTCTATCAAACTGCATAACCATATATACCTTTAGTGATGGGAAACCAAACTATATGAACACTAGGATGGTCGAACAGTAGATTAATAAATTTTATTTGGTTGTGTTGTGTTTTAATATTTGCAACAGGGTTTAAAATGCAGTTTTCATGTGAAATGAAAACAATTTTGGCCCTAAAGGGATAATTGTTGAGCAGAGTATTTCTTTTAAGTATTTGTCAATTATACAGTGAATTTCCAGGATAATTTCAGCGCCAGAATTTTGTCTCACAGGAGTCTTTATATGCCAGTAATTGGACAGTGCAATCACTTTTAGGCACACTTTAAAACTCTCATGGGCCAGGTTTGAACACATCCTAGGGATAAGATAAGCCAGCCCCTAACCAACTGACAAATAGTTTAGCAATGACATTTGTGCAAGAGAAAACTTATTCCTTAAAACCAGTTTCTATCCAATCCTACATCTGGAATTTGTAAACTTTTCCATTACAACACCCACTGCTGATAGCCTAGAGGTATCCCCCAGTCAGCATGCTGTGTTATTGTAACACTAACACACCATTAAAGTCCTGTACTTTTGCATTGCTTATAGTGGGTTTATTTCAGATTACTTTCTAATAAATAGCAAGTATTGTACTAAATTCAAATATTCTATATAAAAATTTCAGTAATTTAACACACCTCAAAACCAAGACAAGCATTTTTTTACAAAAATGTTCTTAAATTATGAAATGCCAATTCTATTTAAGGAAATCCCACTGCCCTGAACTACTCTCACAGTTTTAAAAAATTTGAAACTGGTAAACTAACTTCTTACTAGAGAGATTCCTCGATTTGCATTTAATTTTCAGCTTTACTCCCAAATTCTGCCACAAATGTGTTTACAAATTACTTATGAATTCTAGAAATTGCAAATTCTGACAAAATAATATATGAAGCAGACATCACTGAACTCCCTGCCCTTTGCAACCTCCCATATGACAGCAATAACAGCATGATGTAATTTATACTCTGTACTAGATACAGTAATGTTGCCACTATTTGTGATAGATTTAGGCCTCCCAGATCCCATACCTATGACAGTCCATTTTGGTCTAGCTTTACAAATCCTACAGCTACACTCTCAAGCTTAAGGCCCAAAATCCCTTAGGGTCTTCAACTGCTCAGCTATGCTTTGGCTATATCCCCTTTGTTATGTTCAATTTGTAAATCTTAACAACCTGTACAGGTTATGTTCCCATGACGCCTTGGGGACTAGTGATGAGCTGTTTCTCAATACAATGACAGTTTTGTTAGGGCGAGTTGCCCATGTTTTAAGTTTTTTTTTCTTACATTTTATTCTGAGAAGACTGATGCACCATGGATCACAAGATCATTTCAGATGTCATTGTCTATATGATCAAAGGACAAAATACTTTTTTTTAAAAAAAGTTATAAACTCTCAAACTATTCAATATATTAGATTGTATATATTTTCAAGTTTATCCACATCAAATGCAAAGGTTCATTTCTTCTTCACCCTGGTCATGCAGAGAGTAGGAAATTTCAATTCCTCGCATAGCAGCTCTTATTACTAGCTTTAGCCTCGTTCACTCCCTTATTCCCACAATCAAATATAAAATCATTTCTGCTAATATGCATCTTGATTAGGCTCAAATTTGAATTTTAAGCTTTTGTAAGAAATCAATACAGAATACACATGAGAAAGTTATATGAATTAAAATATGGTGTCATTAGATTAAGCGGCTATGATCCTACTGGGAACTAAAGTGCAAGACAAACCTCCCGATGTTTGAGCTGTGCAGTAGCCATTATTCAGAATTGCCTCATACAGACAGTACATCTTGCCACTGGTAAAACTAATTGCAACATCACATGCATGCAGGCATATTTCAGAAAAGTAACAAGCAGTTAGGATAAAAGGGGATATTTTCCTGAACAAGTACAAAAAAGTATCATTTTTAAACCCAGTGTCTTATTTTAAATCACTAATTTATAGCTATCTTTCGTGTTGTTTAAATGGAAACTATTACTCAAAGGTTACCCTTTTAATAGTAATACAATAGACAATTATCACATGTCAAATTCTCCATGCTCTTAAGAAATTTAGAAATAGTTATTCAGCAAAGTTTCCTGTGAAGGTACCATCTCCATCATGATAATTTTTAAAAAGCCCTCTGAAACTTAACATAATGTTTTGTTTTGTTTCAATAAAATTCCATCTGGAAACCCAACGTGAGCATTTTAATAGTTATTCTTATTTCTGCACAATGCAGAGTCCTAGAATCAAGTACATAGGTAGGCACATGCTATACTTTTTACATTCAGCAGCTTGTTACTTAGAATGCACTAACATTAAGCCAACTGAGGATTTTGTTAAGTTTCAGCAACTGTCATCACATTGTCGAGGAAGTATAAACTACTGAATGCATTACACCTGATGTGATAGCTCAAGGTTAAAACACTGATACGCATTAACAGTAAACACCGCTGATGCACGTGTGTTGGAACTGGAAGGCAAGTGCCTCAGCTGAGAATTAAACTGTGGTGTATTCAGTTCATACGCAGACTGTAGTAGTGTTCAAGTTGCCTCTCTCAAGAAAACGTCGCTTAGTAAGGCAAGTACAAGTACCTGTGGATACAGCAGTAATGTTAGGGCTGTTGTGTTCAGTGTATATAATTTCAATAAGTATGCAAAACAAGCTGAAACATTTTTAACTTAGCCAATTATCAGAACATTATGGCAGAAGTATGCCCATTAAGTGCATTAACTGCATCGCATGTATGTAGGGAAGCAAAAAAGGCACACTCAGAGGGAACCCCAATATTGTTTATACTGCTCAGAAAGCACATATGCATACCCAAGAGTGATAAATTCTAGACTAATTAAAAAAAGATGTACGGCTTAGTGTTTAATTTTATGATAATGGAGAATTTCCAACTGCATAGAAAATAACGATGGTGCTTAGGGAAAAGATAGGGTATGCAGGTTCTGTTACTTCCACTAGGATTTAAATATAGGGAAACACTTGATGGGCTTGAACTAAGGGACATTGTTGCTGCAAGTCAAGTTTCTGCACATTATGCATATCAGACAAGGTGACACACGACCTACATTATTAGGACGAAACATGGGTAGATCAGAATCATAGTAAGGTATATTTGGCAGGACTCTTCTAGAAATGGAGATCTAGAAGTTCCAGTAGGGAAAGGAAGTTGACAGTTTGTCACATAGGATCCACTCTGCAACATTTTTGTATGAGATTTTAAAAACTTCCCCATACTATTAAACATTCCTTTCCCCCAAACCTTATCAGGACAAAGAACACAACAAAAAAGAATTGTTCAATTTGATGAAGTCGTTTGGAAGTGATTCACATACATTTCGGCAATTCATTTATATATATAAAAAATATATGTAATAAAACACAATGTTGCAAAAAAGTAATTTATTTTTGGTTGTAATCTGAATGTTTTTATACATAGTAACACAAAAGTATAGGTATTGACAATATCGCTGATTCAAACTGTTTACTGTGAACACTTTTGGGTTATATGTACTGTTAACCGATGAGTATCATGTGTTATTACTAGAGCCCGGATTTTTAGCTTTTTATAAATGCAGTTTTAGCCTTTTATTAACTCATGTTTTTAAACAATTTTTTTTAGCTTCCAACAACAATCCTAGCCCACCTTTTCTTTTGTTAGTGCTTTAAAACAATTTTCCTGCCTATTTAGGGAAGTTGACAAATGCCTTTAATAAAATAGATAAAAATATTGAAACTATTTTGCTTCACGGAAGCATGCTATTAATATGTACTGTAATTTAAGGTAATTTATTACACAGTATACTCATGGCCGAACATTTAAACTAAACATTTAGTATGTATTTTTAACATATACCATTCATTTAAAACAAACTTCACATTTCAGTATTTTTGCTGTATAAAATTAGCTACATTTGCAAATTTTGTTTTTTAATATATTTCTATAGGCAGAAAAAGAACTTTCAACATCACAAGAAGTCGCTGGCATATATTTCATACACCCAATTTTTATACCAAGATTTTTTTCCTGGCTAACCCCACATGTACTCAAAACAAAACTAAATGAATTTCTATAACAAAAATTTTAATTCAAATGAAGAAAGAATTGGAACATTTTTCTACAGAGATTTAAAAAAAAGAAAAAACAAAACAAACCCCCCCAAAAAAACAAAGTTGTTAAGAGTCTGGATACCGGGGCCCACGCGATTTCCAAGTTCTTTTACACGTGCACAGCTGAAACAGCGTCTTATGTTGTGGTTTGATGGGGGGGGGGGGGGGCGGCCAACCCCCTGTGTGCCCTCGCAACATTTGTTAACAAACCTGTTTATTAACTACTGCACTCAGAGATATCAAACCCCCCAATCATATTTAATGCATGGGATTTTAATCAAAATTGGTCCAGCCGTTTTTAGAAAAGGTAACATTTCTAAAAATTATGTACATTTTATTTGCCACGTATAAATATTTTATGCACAGGACTTTAATCAAAATTCAGTGAGCTGTTTTTAGAAATATAATATTTCTAAAAAGTATCAATGGGAAGGGTAGTTTTGGGTGAGGGTATTTCTAAAAATTGGCATGTATCCTTGGAAATAAAATTAAGTTAAACTGAGCTTTATTAATGCACACTGTTTAATTGCTGTGGTTCTCAGCATCCCATTCTATAGTAGGCAGGGAACAATCTGTGTTCTATTCACACAACCTTCTGTCTGTTGTGCAAACTATTCTTCCAACATATTTTATCCACACCATGATAAAAAAGATAAGGATTAGCAGAAATGGACTTGCAATTAGAAGGGAAATAGGCTACATTGATACCGACAAGTGTTTTAAAAGCTATCACTATGTGAAACAATTGGCATTGTAATCTATTTAGATGACAAGGAGCAAAACAAAAGAGATGAGGCCCTCATGGGTGGTGCGGTGGTAGCATATCTGCCTCACATCAACAGGTCGAGAGTTCAAATCTTGCTTAGGGTTGAGTTACCTGGAATAAGGGTTTTCCCTTATCCTGAGAAGATGCATGTCGAGTAATCTTAAGCTCCATGGACCCCGAGATCATTTAAGCTCATTTCACCAATTTCCATTCATTTCTTAAAACTTTCCTGGAATGAAAACTAGGTCTTTCGTTTTTTTCTTATTGGATTAACATGTCTTTTAACCTGGTTGGTCATACTGGACGATGAACGAAATAGGTGAAATGAGCTCAGATGATCTCTGGTTATGGAGATTAAAATTACTCGACATTCGTAGTCTTCTCAGGATAAAAAGCCCTTATCCAGGTAACCCAACCCTAAACAAGATTCGAACTCGGGACCTGCTGATGTGAGGCAGACATGCTGCCACCACCGCACCACCCATGCAGACCTCATCTCTCTTGTTTTGCCTTTGTCATGTAAATAGAACAATGCCAATTGTTTCATGTAGTAATAGCTTTTAAAACATTTGTCGGTATCAATGTAGCCTTTCCCTTCTAACTGCAAGTAACAGACCATTTTTGATAATGCTAATCTTGTTTAACACGATGTAAAAATATGCTTTGAACAGACGGAGGTCATGTGAACAGAACAGATTGTTCCTCGCCTAATATAGAATGGGACTCTGAGAAGCACAGCAAATAAAGCAGTGTGCATAATAATGCTCAGTTTAACTTAATTTTATTTCCAAGGATATACAAGTTCTGAAATATCCTCACCCCAAACTACTCTTCCCATTGATACTTTTTTAAGAAATGGGACAGTTTCTAAAAACGGCTGGACCAATTTTGATTGAAATCCTGTGCATTAAATGATTGGGAGATGATATCCATACGTGCAGTAGTTTGGAAACAGGTTTGATAACCTAGGTAGAGGGGGCATACGTAGGAGTTGTTCCTACCTCCCACTCCCCAAACCACAACATTGACAGCTTGCTCATCCGTGTACATGTAAAATAACTTTGAAATCATGCAGGACCCGGTTGCCTGACTCTTACCCAAGTTTAGTGAATTTTAAGTATTAATATCCCCATTAAGCTTTTTTTTTTTAAGGAGATTTCACACACTAGCATCTAAACATTTTGTAAGTTCCTAACATATGGGGGGAAAAAAAGATTAGTATACAATGGTTCCACCACTTGGCATTACTTCTACATGCAGGTACTTTTGTTATTTTGTCATTAGAGCCACATTGTAATTACTTACTGGTCTGTTATAAACATTTAGGGCCCTAAGCTGCAAAGCGTAACCCAACGTGAGCTGCAATGCGCAGCCGAGGGATATTTTTTATAAGTTGAGGAGTGTAGCAGTTGCAGCCGGAGGCGACAGGGTGTAGACGCTTAATCTGTGAAGCTAAAACCCCAATGCTCCCAAGAAGAAGTCAAAATTTTGGCAATCTGGCAACTTTCACATCTGAACTTAGCGCGTGTGTGTATGCCACGCACATGTCAGTATATGGGTGGTGGAACCGTAGCTTTACCAAAAAAAAAAGTAGGTTAAAACGTAAACATACAGACCCTAGTTACTATGTAACCAGTTTATATAACATACATACTGAACCTACTTCATCTGTAGTGAGAACACTCAGTCACCTCGCTCGCGAGCACTAGTTCTCAATACCAGGTTCCCATTGCCACCTGCAAAGTGGCATGGCTTACAAGTAACTAGTAAGAGTGGCACAGGTTTCGACTGCCTCCACTACATACACAGCAAGCAGAGAGTTCCCTAGACTTCTTGCACAGATGATTGGGGTTTTCACTCGTAGGTGGAGCGGCCTATCATTCCTCTCCTAAAAAAACCCCTCAGCTATGCTTTGCAACTCAGAAGCGACCATTTGGCTGCAAAAATCCTTGGTTACAGTTAAATTTACAGCATAAAATTTAGATGTTTTAAGAAAGAGTAGTAACAAAGGCAACGTCTAGACAATCTGTAGGATACATTGGCAAATTATTTTAGCTTAAACCTTAAGGACATCCAAGAATGTTGCACTTTCAACTTTACTGAAGTATCAGCCAAACAATTTTTATTTGAAATTTCTCCCATACCCAATACAAAGACAATTGAGGGGAGGGGGGGGTCCTTTTTAGATATGAAGATCCTCCGGCTATTGAGCAAGTTTTGTCCCATGAAATTTATGGCTGTTAGGATGGGCAGTGTTTGGGCATGGAACAGAGCGATACTGAGCGATGTTATGCCAAGCACAGCTTGTGACATACTCGTTCTTCGGTGTGGATTTTGAAGAATCTACTATGACTAATGAAACCATTTAGGTAGACCTGCATGTCATTCTTGCTACCATCTATATAACCTAACTTATGACAAAGAAATTAAACAGGACTTGCTCACAACAGAAACGGTGATAAAAACAGTAGTTTGTCAATGATCTGTTTGGGTGCCTGCACCAATCAATCATTTAATGCCTCCAGCATTCAAGTCAGTTACCCCACCATTGCCAGTGTTTACAAGCAGTGCACACTCGAAAAAGAACCATTTCTTAAAACAATATGAATAAAAAGTGCATTCCTTTGACATGCAAAATACCCATTTCTTAAAATAAATTTAAAATATCTTTCACGCACAAACTATCCATTCTTTAAATTAACAATAGGTATATTACTTTCACGAGCAATGCATTTAGATATTTGAAAGCAAGAGAAAATGAAAATCGCATTCAAAACACACAACAGTGAAACAAGACATCAAGGACCACAATTCACTATTGTCCAGAACCAGGTACACAGCACAATAAAAAGGCTAGCAATGCTACGCTTAAAGTGCGCTGTTTCACGTGAATAGTATCCCAAATTACCCTATCTTAAATTTGGCAAAAATGTTTCGATCATTCAAATAACGTGTTTAAATGTCCGCTTCCTGAGAACAATAGTTACGAAAATTATAACCATAATCAATGGATTCAGAAAATGGAGATTTTAGCAGCGAAAGTTAAGACTTGATTGACGTGGTGTTGATTAGCACGAAATTAAATTATTATACTAGTGAATTACGATCAATACTTCACACGAGATCTCTCGTTATCTCAGAAATTCGAATCTGACAGTTTCATTTAAGAAGGTAACGACATAACTAGGGTAACCGATCGCTAATACTTTACCTTCTAATGGTCACCAATTGCCTAACCTTTGTAGCGTGTTGGCCCAACCCGAAACTTTCACAACTGCTTATACTTCATTTCAGATTTTAAAACTGCAGAACAATCCTTAAAACGAAAAAAAAACACCATTTTACTAAGCCATTACGCATTGCTTTCCATCAATATCGCCATAATTTTTGCGTTAGCTGTAACCTACATCCCTTGCTATGATTGTGCAATCTTCTACTTACATTTTTGTTTATGGAAATCAATTTTCCCCACTTACTTCTTGCTCATAACAATCACAAAACATTGAAACACACCTACACGATGTTTTACTAGTATTAAACCACAAAAAGTTGCTCATCAAAACGCTTTTCTAAAAACATTTCTAATACGTAAATTGCTTTGTGGAATTGTTTTATGGAAACATTTTCTTTTCCAATTATTATTACCAGATATCGAAACCATCTACTCATCAAAGCTAGGAATTCTCTTTGTCTCTTACCTCCTATAGATTACACCAAAAAGCTCCTTTATAAAGTATCTCTTCAACTTTCTCCTACCAAGCGTCGCTTTCAACTATGCAAATGGCGATCGCACAACGGTTTCTATAGTTCCCTTCGGGGCCAGGAAGAAGTATCTGATTGGCTGACAGAAACTTCAAAGCCGCTGGTGGGGGTTGCAGTTTATGCCTAGTCATGTGTGTTACCAACATAAAGTCTCTTAATCCTCTATTTTATTAATTCTTTATTCAAACACAACTTCCTATACCTGCTGACTGCCACTATGGAAAAGGCCTACTTAACAATAGCAACCAAAATTGAAATTATACATACAAATAAACACATAAAATGACAACATTGGTATAGAAGTTCATTTACATTGCGTGAGTTTTTAAGTACGGATGTTGGCTTCCCTTTCAGTATCAACGCACATCTGAGCATGACATCATATATGACGCAGAGGTGATGTTCTCGTATCCGATTGGTCCGTGGAGATAAAGAAGTTCTAGATCAATTCCAACAAAAATTGCTAAGCTCAACCATAATGTAAGATGTTATATATTACATTTATAAATTCCTAATCTACATCAATATCAATTGTGCAACATCCCTACATTCCAGACATCATGCTTTCATTTGTTCTAAATCAGAAATAAATGATTGAATACAAAGAAAAGAAGGCTGAATGGGCCATGAACTTCAGCTTATAAACAAAAATAATCTTCTGTTATCTTAATCTGTATTTAATTGTTGTGTCGTGCAGAACCCTAAAAAGTTATCTCATCGTGTTCGTTATAATAAATGCTTGTTTTGGTACCCGCCAAATTTCCGTTCTGAAAGATGGCTTAGTTTTGTTTTACTCGTCCATAACTATTATGTACATTTGTATTTATTTACTGCATATTAAAACTCATTATGCCGATTTTCTCTACAACGCAATTCTGGGTGTTTCATCTATTCTAATTTTAAATTGTCAAAGCCCAAACGAAAGCAATCAGGGAAAAACATCAGTAAATATGAAAAACACGCCATCTTGGTGTAGGAAAAACAAAGTACATTATGTATTTCCTGCGACATGATTCAACAGCTTTTGCAATCAAAAACATGCCTTTGAGGACTGACGAAAAGAGAATAAATCATCAAATAATGATTTACTTGAAAGTTCTTGCTTTAGTACTTGTACAATTTTGTTATCTTCTTGGCCAAGATAACAAACTTTCTCTCTAACATCTATCCCAAATTGATTTCTGGTCATAGGCGTGCACAGTAATTATGTGCGAACGCATTGCGCAACAAAGTAATTTCCGAATAATTAGAATAGTACTTAAAATAGCGAATTAAATAGTAAACAGTTTAAACGCTTGCATGATTCTAGAGGCAAAAGGCAGCTTTCGCAGCTAATTGCCGACAGAATTATAGGTAGAATTCCTGTTATTATATCTGATAGGGCTTTTTTAGGTTAAAGGAAATCCCCCAAAATAGTCATGAAAGAACTCTTAAAGTCAATTGAAATAAATAAAAGTTCACAACAAAGAATTTTAGGAATACAGAAAATATCAATAATTCTATTATGATAAATAATAGCAGTAGCTCGTTGTGTATATTTCACCAAAATATTAGGGGTTTAAGAAACAAAGTTGATGAACTTTCTCTTAGTCTTGCTTCTGAAAAATTACAGCCTCACGTTTTATGCTTATCTGAACATCACTTAACAGAACAGGAATTCTTGCCAATTTCACAGCATGGGTACTCTTTAGGAGCAGCATATTCAAGGAAAAATCTAAAAAAAAGGAGGGGTTTGCATATTTGTAAGACACGATGTACCCTATAAAGTCATTAATCTAAACAAGTTTTGTTTTGAGCTAGACATAGAGATGTGCGCAGTTCAGCTAAACATAAATCAAGTAAATTTTGCAATAATAGCTCTATATCGGTCCCCACTAGGTAACTATGAGTTATTCAAAAAACAGTTAGATGATTCCTTAAAGTTTATATTGAAACCGAAACGAGAAATGATAATTTGTGGTGACATAAATATTGATTATCTTATACCTAGTCTCCGAAAGGGCCAACTCAATTCTATATTTTTTACATACATGTCACACACATTACATTTTCCTACAAGAATTCAGGGTAGCTCCTCTTCAGCAATAGATAACATATTCATTAATATAGATAGAATTAAAACTTCAATAACCTTACCATTTACAAATGGCCTTTCAGATCATGAGGCACAAATACTTCTCATCAAAGAGATAAACTTAAAGTTAAAACCAATCTATAAATATTGTAGAACACGAAAAGTAGATGAAAGCTCCCTCACATTGTTTAAGTATACCCTTCAACAAGAATCATGGACTGAAATCTGTGAAATAAATGGAGTAAATGACAAGTTCAATCATTTCCTACAACATTTCAACTCTCATTTTGTAGCATCCTTTCCAGTCAAATATTGTAAAATATGTAATCAGAAGGAAAATAACACCTGGATTACAACAGGCATTAAAACTTCTTGCAAACATAAGCGAAAATTATACCAAGAATTGAAACATAATAAGTCCCCATACTTAGAATGTCACTACAAAAAGTACTGTAAAATTCTAAGAGAAACAATAAAAGCTGCTAAAATATTGCATTTTAATAAAGAGATATCCAATTCTAATAATAAAATAAAAACTATCTGGAATATAATAAAAAGGGAAACAGGTAAGAGCTCTCAAGAAAGCCCCTCAATTGCACTGAATTCCGGTAATCAAAAAATTGATGATCCTCAAAAGGTTGCAGATATTTTCAACAATTTCTTTTTGAATGTAACAGACAAATTAAAAATAAACTATGGCTGTAAAGAATCAGCAATACATTTTTTGAAAACTTCTTTTGTAAACAAAGTCCCTGAATTTAAAGTAAAAATGACTACACCATTTGAAATAAAAAATATAATAAATTTGCTCAAAAATCCTAAAAGCATGTTCTGACCTAATATGCATTCCCCTTAGCTATTTATGTAACGACCTGACAGAATCAAGTACTCTAATGTTAAACCACTTTTTAAAAAAGGAAAACAAGATAATATATCAAATTATAGACCTATATCTCTCTTGTCTGTTTTCTCAAAAGTATTTGAGAAAGTAATGTTCAATAGGCTCTATAATTACTTGGAAAAGAACAACTTATTTGCCAAAGAACAGTTTGGCTTAGAAAAGGAGTAGCGACAGATAATGCAACCTACAAGCTCACACATAAAGTGTTAACAGCATTAAATGAAAAGGAACATGTCGGTGGAATCTTTTGTGACCTAGCGAAGGCTTTTGACTGTGTGAATCATGAGATTCTGATAGCTAAACTAAATTTCTATGGAATAAAGAATAACATATTAGATTGGTTCATTTCATACCTAGAGAAGAGAAAACAAGGGTCGAAATTAATAACTCCAATGGGTATCAAAATAGTGCCTCAGAATGGAAATCAGTAAAACATGGTATTCCCCAGGGATCAATCTTGGGGCCTCTTTTGTTCTTGGTTTACATAAATGACCTCCCATTATACATTAACAGTTTTGCAAGTATTTATTTATTCGCAGATAACGCTAGTGTTCTAGTAACAAGTAAAGATTTCAATGAATGTGTAGTTAAATTAAACTATGTTCTAAATTGTATGTCAAATTGGTTCAAAGCAAGCAAACTCTCAGTAAACCTTGAAAAAACAAAAACAATTAAATTTATAACTACTCGCTCATCACAAACGCACATAGAAATAGGAATTAATGATACATTGTTAGAACAGCTAAATGAAGTCGAATTTCTTGGCCTTCAGGTAGATAAGCATTTGGACTGGAAGTCATATATTAGCTACATCACACCTAAACTTAGCTCAGCATGTTATGCTCTCCGTGCACTGGTTAAATTTCACTCAATCGATACACTTAAGTTGGTGTATTTTGCCTACTTTAACTCCATCATCGAGTATGGAATAATATTCTGGGGTAATTCAGTAGATAGTAAATGCATATTCCGGATACAGAAGAAAGCTATACGAATAATTTGTAATGCTTATAGCAGACAGTCATGCAAAGAACTATTTCAAAAATTGGGCATCCTCACCTTACCTTGTGTTTATATATTATCCATTTTAAAATTCTATGCAGCTAATCGACATAGTTTTATAACAAACAAGGAAATTCATAACATTAATACTAGACAAAAGGGATTGATTCATCGTCCCAATGCCAATCTTCGTTGCTTTCAGAAAGGTGTATATTATGAAACAATCAAGATATTTAATGCTCTCCCCAGTAATCTCAAAGAAAATGTTGGGAATTTCAGGGCTTTTAAGGCCTCTCTTAAGGAGTACCTATGCAATAAATCATTTTACTCTGTAGTTGAATATTTAAGTGACAAATCTGTCTGGCAATACCGTTTATAATTATTGTATTTATAAATATTACAATGCATTGCATTTTGTGTATATTAGTGTGTGTGTGTTTTATATTAAAATTAAACTGATTTATACTTTGACTTGCACGAATGTGTCAAATGAATTTTTTTAGTATTTAGCAATGACAAAAGGTCTGTAAAGCCTGATGTTTTGATATTTTACACTCTAATACATAATTGTAAATTGTAAATCTTTGCATTGGAAATTGTATAACATATTTGTAAATATGTATTATAATTTGTTGACATTTATGAAGAGTACATAATTCTGTTGTTTTTGTAACCTATGCTTTTAGCACTAGAGCTTTATACATTTATTTTTCATAGTATATAAACATATGTATACATGTATATGCCTTGACAAGTTCTATGTTCGGTGGCTTTCTGGCTTAAACGAACCTACAGAATGCTTTCTAATCTAATCTAATCCAGAAGCATGTTTTGTATCAAAAACTAAATCTGCCGAAATATTGATTCCCACATGCATAATTATGTAACTCTTCAAAGCTGTTTTCAGAAAATAAACTTTTCAGACCTGGCGAATAAGAAAATTAATACATATGCATAGGTACTGTAATTGGTCACTGAAAATCTGCTTTTTTTACTACTATAATAAAGAAAAACGAAAACTTCCTTAATGGAAAGAATGTCAATAATAGAAAATCTGGACACAAAAAAAATATGTGATCCATTCACATGACTTTATTTACATCTCTCCAACAAATTAGTGTTAAAACGTTTATTCTTCTAAACACTTCATGGTAATCAAACTAAACATTAGCAGAAATTGTACTACTACTTAGTTCCTTGTAAGTGGAAAGGATACAATCTAACGTGTTCCATTCACATGATGTCCTATAGCTGTTCGGTAAACAAACCTTTTATTCAAAACTTTAATCTGATTTCTTAATCATGCTAATCAAGATAAATAAAGCAGAATTAGTCTTATCACAAGCTTCCTTGTAAGTAGAAGGGAAATAAAATGCACAGGCTAAAGCCGGTCACTATGTGAATCAATTGAAATTTCAATCTCTTTGCCCTTCAGGAAAAAACAAAAAACGAGAAGATATTTTCCCGTTTGAGAAAAGTTTTTAGTGGCTAAAATTGAAACCAATAACCCGAAGTATCTCGAAAATGGCTAACTCTACAAAAAAAAATCTGATGTGTACCAGTCACATGACTTTCTCCATATCCCTGCAACAAATAATTCTTAAAAAGCTTATAATTCTATTTACTTTATGCTAATCAGATAAAAAAATTAGCAGAAAAAGTCTTATTTCTCGCATCCTTGTAAGTAGGAGCGAAATAAGGGACAACCGTAAGTTAAAGTCATAGTCAATAGCTGGTTGCTATGTCAATGAAGTTCCTTTGTTTATATGGATAGGAGTTGACAAGTTCCAGTATGAGAAAAGTATATGTTTTTCATAGCAGAAACCAAAAATAAGGAATGTCACAAAAACGACGAACTCCACGAAAAAAATGTATATAACATAAATTGTGTGTTTTAACGTGCTCTACATTTATTGTGTAGTAAGTTTTTATCTAAGTCTTACGGTTTAGCAGTTGTGCAAAATTCCGTAAAATTCGTCCAGAATAAAGTAGTCTCCATATGCTATTCCCAGAAAATTCAAGATATGCATTTTGTTTGGCAGGTAAATATCTTTAATATATGATATTTTAATCAAAATCGCTAGAGCCATTTTTGCGAAAATCAAACTGTTCGAAAAAAGTTCCATGTAAAGGGTAGTTAGGGGTGGGAAAATTTTTCTCAAAATCTTCGTGTCACATCCCTGGAAGATGCTAAACTTAAATACCAAGTTTGGTATTTAGCTACTTTTCGTTTTTGAGTTATCGTGTTCACAGACACCCGGACACACACACACACACACACACACACACACACACACACACACACACACACACACACAACCACACACACACGGAGCTTTTTTGTGAAAATGCTTTTTTTGTATACAGGGGACCCTAAAATATATATTTCCGGTGAAATCTTGGTATCGAATTTTTGGGTGGAGTGCAATACCTTCTCAATACACTATGTATATAGTGTGTATAGAGAAAGTAAAAATCTGATGTGTACCATTCACATGACTTTCTCCATATCCCTGCAACAAATAATTCTTAAAAAGCTTATACTTCTATTTACTTTATGCTAATCAGAAAAAATTAGCAGAAATAGTCTTATTACTCGCTTCCTTGTAAGTAGGAGCGAAATAAGGGACAACCGTAAGTTAAAGTGATAGTCAAAAGCTGGTTGCTATGTCAATGAAGTTCCTTTGTTTATATGGATAGGAGATGACAAGTTCCTGTATGAGAAAAGTATACGTTTTTCATAGCAGAAACCAAAAATAAGGAATGTCACAAAAACGACGAACTCCACGAAAAAAATGTATATAACATAAATTGTGTGTTTTAAGGTGCTCTACATGTTTTGTGTAGTAAGTTTTTGTCCATCTCTTACGGTTTAGTAGTCATTCAAAATTTAGTAAAATTCATCCAGAATAAACTACTCTTCAGAGGCTATTCCCAGAAAATTCAAGATATACATTTCATTTTTCAGGTAAATATCTTTAATATCCGAAATTTTAATCTAAGTCGTTAGAGCCATTTTTGAGAAAATCAAAATTTTCGAAAAAAGTTCCATGTAAAGGGTAGTGGGGGTGGGGGGATTTTTCTCAAAATCTTCGTGTCGCATCCCTGGAAGATACTAAACTTAAATACCAAGTTTGGTATTTTACCGACTTTTCGTTTTTGAGTTATCGTGTTCACAGACACACACACACGGACCTTTTTGTGAAAATGCTTTTTTTGGATATTGGGGACCCTAAAACATATATTTCCGGTGAAATCTCGGTATCGAATTTTTGGTGGAGTGCAATACTTTCTCTATACACTGTGTGCATAGTGCGTTTAGAGAAAGTAAAAATGTGTAAGACATAAATTGTGTTTTAATGAAATTGCACTTTTATGTAGTAGGTTTTTGTTTATCTCTTGCGGTTTGCCAGTTGTACAAGTCATCCAGAATGAAGAGGTCTTCAGAGGCTATTCTTAGAAGATTCAAGCTATACATTTCATTTGTCATAAAAATATCTTAAACATACGATATTTAATCAAAATCGTTAGAGCCATTTTTGAGAAAATAAAAATTTTCAAAAAACACCGTTTAGTATTTAACAGTCTATTCGGTTTTAGCTATGCTGCCCACAGACAGACACACACACATACTTTTTTTTTGATTCAGGAGATCCCAAAAATGCATTTCCGGTGAAATCTCGTTATCGAGATTTGGTTGCATTTGCCTTCTCTATAAACAATTACATGTATGTGTAGAAAAAGTATAAATATTTTACGTCTGTTTATGTCTGGAAGAACGAAGAGATTAAGAATTTAGTTTCACCTATATTGATTTTAACACATATCTCTTCATGACGCTTGGTGATTTTTTTTATTTCGCAGAAAGTTCCCAATGAGGTCAAGTTTCAGATAAGCTTGTCATTCGTCCCATAAAAAACGGGATAGTCCCTCTTTTATACTTGTGTGTCCCGCGTCCTATACATTTTTGTTGGGACTCAAATAGGTCCCGTATTTTCTTGACACCTCTTCCTAAATTAAACACCGAACTACAATATTATTGTTGATATTTCTTATTGTGAGAAATATTGAGTTGGCGCTTATCTTACTTGATATTAAATAAGTTGGTAGCTACGACAATTTTGAAGGGCTCAATAGCTCTCTTAAGGAGTGATGTTTATAGTCCTCATTATCAACGATGTTTTTATATCATGCTCCTCCACTACTTACGGTTAGACCACTCGCCTCTCACCTAGACGGCCTGGGTTCGATCCCAAGCGACCGCATGTGAGATTTGTGGTGGACAAAACGGCGCTGGGGCGGGTTTTCTCCGGGTTCTCCGGTTTCCCTCATCATCGCATTCCACCTGTGCTCCATCTTCATTCATGTATCATCAGTGTGCGGTGCCATAAGCACTTAAAGCGGGCGTTAAACACCAAAAAAAAAAAAAAATACCTCCACTACTTTACTTGTAACATTATAATTCGAATTTTGACACTGTGTATTATATATTGTCTGTTAAGCTTTGTCCATGGAGCGACTTTGCAATAAAGGAAGATTTAAAATAAAAAAAGAAATTGATGTGTTACACTCACATAACTTTCTCTAGCTGTTCTACAAACTTCATACATAAGATTCTTCTTCTTTCTGCACCTTGCTAATCGCGGTACTGATTAGCACAATGTTCTTATTATTTAGTTCCGTATAAGTAGGAAGAAAATAAGGGAATACACTAGGCTAAACCAAAAGTCAAATGTTTTAAAAGCTGTCGTTATGCAATTTTCATTACAAATCGCTTCTTTTCTTGGCCAGGAGTAGAACAAAAGAAAAACAGACACTCCCGTATGAGAAAAGTATAAGTACTTCACAACTGAAACTAATAACAATGAATACCTTGAAAACGGTAGGCTTCACGAGAAAAATGTATATGATATAACTTGTGTATTTTAACAAGAGCTACATTTTTTGTATAGTAAGTTTATGTCTATCTCTTACCGTTTACTAGTTATGCCAAATTAAGAAAAATTCATCCAGAATAAACAGGTCTTCAGAAGCTATTCCCAGAAAATTCAAGATATACATTTTATTTGCTAGGTAAATATCTTTAATATATGATATTTTAATCAAAATCATTAGAGTCATTTTAAGAACATCAAAATTTTCGAAAACAGTTCCATGTAAAGGGTAGTTGGGGGTGGGGGGATTTTTCTCAAAATCTTCGTGTCGCATCCCTGGAAGATACTAAACTTAAATACCAAGTTTGGTATTTTAGCTACTTTTCGTTTTTGAGTTATCGTGTTCACAGACACACGGACACACACACACGTATATACATACACGCGCGCGCGGACCTTTTTCTCAAAATGCTATTTTTTTTGATACAGGGGGTCCTAAAACATGTATTTCCGGTGAAATCTCGGTATCGAATTTTTGGGTGGAATACAATACTTCTCTATCCCTATATACATTGTACATATGGGGCTAGAGAAAGTAATAAACGTTAGTCATTGTTTAGCGCATTCTGTGAACAGTGTAGACAGTGTAGTGTTGGCACTTGGCAGTTGTGCTGTAAAATTTGCAATGCGAGATTTTCGATTACACATGGTGGGAATTCGGATATTGTAAAGTGTATTTATTGAATATCATGTTTATTGTTTCCTTCATTCTAATGTATGGTTAATACCATATTCAGAAAGTAATGATCAGTTGATCGCAACCTTTAATGAAAACAAAATGGTAGGCTGAGATACATTATAGAACCAGAGAACACGATAACATGTACGTAATTAATTACATATAATAGGTACACATATTATGTGTAAAAATTTGAATGAGTATTTTAAATAATTAACTCAAAATGACCGTTAGAGAAATTTAGCAACTCATGCGCGAATTTTGAGAGAAATGAATTGCATTTATTACACCCAAAAATAGTGTTTCCTTCTTTGCATTATCAAAAGTGTTAGTAGTCTCTTAGGACTCGTGCACGTGAACATTCCAGATGTAAGGCAGAGTTAGTCTGCTTCTTTGAAATGGATGGCCTAGTCTGGGCGTTTGAGGTCAACCGATAAGCCGGTTTTGGAATTCCACTCTGCATAACACAATAAAGATTCACCACTTAACACTTCAAAAAAATTAGAACTATTGAAAACTGTAACAACAAACAAGGCATGTGTGCAGCAAGCATCTGTCCAATACAATATATACATAATTCAATCAGAATGAAGGAGCTATTTATAGAAAATTAAAATTAGCATTCTATGCTATATATAACATTGCAAACATCACTATTTTAATCATTATAAGTTTCCCTACAAGTACTATGTGCATAGTGTACAGAGAAGGTATTGCATTCCACTCAAAAATTCGAAAGAGTTCACCGGAAATAGACGTTTTAAAGCATATCCAAGAAAAAAAGGGCCGTGGTGTGAATTAGTGTCCGTGTGTCTGAACACGATAACTCCAAAACGAAAAGTAGGTAAAATACCAAACTTGGTATATAAGTTTAGTATATCTTCCAAGGATGCGACTCCCCTAGCTACCCTTTACATGGAAAATTTTTCGAAAATTTTTATTTTCTAAATATGGCTCTAAGATTTTGCTTAAAATACCGTATATTAAAGATATTTACATCACAAATAAAAATTATATCTTGAATTTTCTAGGAATACCTTATGTAGGCTTCCTTATTTGGGATGAATTTTTGTTGGATTTTGCACAACCAGTAAATCGTAAGAGATAGAGAAAAGTTTACACAAAATATGTCGATCTCTTTGAAACATGCAATTTATTTCATATATATTTTCCGTGGAGTTGATCATTTTTAGATATTCCTTGTTATTGGTTTCAATTTTAAAATACTTAAACTTTTCACACACGGGTTTCTTCTGCATGGCAACCAAGTTATGAAGGATTTGACTATCGTTTTAGCCTAGTGTATTCCATTATTTACCTTCTTCTTACAAGAAAGCATTTCTGCTTATGTTTTTCTCTCATGAAGCAGATAGAAGAATAAGCTTTTTAACAATAATGTGTTACAGAGATGTAGAGAAAGTCATGTGAATGGAACCCATCAGATTTTTATTTTCTCTAAACTTACTATGTACATGGTGTATATAGAAGGTATTGTGTGGCCCTCCGTGGTGTAATGGTTACCATGCTAATTTCATATACACAAGGTCACGGGTTCAAACCCGGCGGAGAACGATGGATTTTTTAGGGTGTAAAAATCCTTGGCATGGCTTCCTTCGGAAGGGAAGTAGATTTACGGCACGTAAAAGAACCTCAAGCCTGATAGAGAGGCCTCTGAGCAAAATTAAGCCGGCTTTCACGCCCAATGTAGAATGGGACGCTGAGAACCACAGCAGTTAAAGAGCGTCCATTTATAACACTACATTTTAGAAGGTATTGTAATGCACCCAAAAATTTGATACCGATATTTTAGCGGAAATATATGTTTTGAGGCCCCCTGAATCAAAAAAAGCATTTTCAGAAAAGGATCCGTGTATGTTTGTCATACTGTGTGTGTGTGTGTGTGTGTGTGTGTGTGTGTGTGTGTGTGTGCGTGTAGACAGCATAGCTCAAAAACGAAAAGACGGTTAAAGCCCAAACTTGGTACTTAAGTTTGGTATCTTCCTTGGAAGATATTGATATTTTTATGTTTGCACTAGTTAAGATATTACAATATCTTCCAAGGATGCGACACGAAGATTTTCAAGAAAAGTCCCCCACCCCAAACTACCCTTTACATGGAAAAATTTTCGAAAATTTTGTTTTTCTTAAAAATGGCTCTAACAATTTTGATTAAAACCATTTCCATCACAAATAAAATGTATATCTTGAATTTTCTGGGAATAGCTTCTGAAGACCTGTTTATTTTGGATGAATTTTGCATAACTAGTAAACCATGAGAGATGGACAAAAACTTACTACATAGAAATGTAGATGTTGTTAAAATACACAATTTATGTCATATAATTTTTTTCGTGGAGTTTACCGTTTTCAAGATATTCCTTTTTATTGGCTTCAATTGTAAAGTACTTACTTTTCTCAGGTAGGAAGAGTCCTTTTTTTTTTTTTTTTGTGGTTTAACGTCCTTTAACCTAGTTGGTCATACCGAACGATGAATGAAATTGGTGGAATGATGCTCAAATAATCTCGGGGTCCATGGAGCTTAAAGTTACTCGACATTCGTCTTCTCAGGACAAGGGAAAACCCCGAAAAAATCTTATTTGGGTAACTCACCCTAAGCGAGATATGAACTCACGACCTTTTGAATGTGAGGCAGACACGCTACCACCACACTACCCAGGCGGGCTTGTTTTTCTTTTGTTCACTCCTGAACAAGCAAAGAAGCAATTTGCAATGGGAATCGCATTTCTACAGCTTTTAAAACATTTGACTATCACTTTAGCATAGCGCATTCGTTTAGTTCCCTTCTACTTATAAGGAACTAAGTAATAAGAACATTCTGCTAATGTTTATCTCGATTAGCATTGTGTAGAAAGAAGAAGAATCTTTTGTAAGAAATTTGTTTGTAGAGCAGCTAGAGAAGTCATGTGAGTGTAACACATGAGATTTTTTTGATTGTGTTTACCAGAGTCCGGAAAAATCTACACATGACCTACATTTTTCCCTTCTCTACGGCGTCCGGAGAAAATTTCTAAAAAAAAATCTGGTGTGTTCTACATTTTGAGGAATGTATACTATACAACATTCTTTAGTTTCAAACTGATTAACAACTCGAGAAAGTTTATAAACATATTTATTGAAAATACATAGTTGCTATTCCTGCACACACCGCTGATGTTGAGAGTTCCTTTCCACTGACAGCACAGCAGATAAGAAACCTGATTAACTTGGACAAAGGTATTGTTATTAAAATATAACTTTGAGCATTAAAGTTGTGCAGAATTTCATGATTAGAAGGGGAAAGTTTAGGTACTAAAAAGTAATGCTTTAAGTGATTAAAATAATATTTTTAACTGTTACATTTAGTCTCCATAAAACTATAGATAGGCAGATATTAAATAAAAAGGCACTAAAACAATTGATAAACTATTTAATGATCTTAACATGACTTAATGTGCAATTTTGGCTTTAAAACAAAGAAAATCATTTCAAAACTGAACCAGATACCCACAGATACAGATTAAGATTAAACATCATTGCCATAGTAAATAAGCTCTTTCCCTAAATTATCAAAGGAAAAGTCAGTGGCGGCTAATCGGGTAATGTCAGTGAAGCTCTATTTCACACATTTTTAATTGTATTAAACTATAGAGCTAACTCAATATGTAATTTTAGAAAATCTGATGTGTTCCATTCACATAACTTTCTCTAGCTGTCCTGCAAACAAAATTTTCTTACAAAAGATTATTCTTTTATCTACATCATGATAAACATTACCGGAATTGTCTTATTAGAAGGGAAGGGAAAAAGGTAGTGAACAGGCTTAAGTGATAGTGAAATATTTTAAAAGCCAGTCGCTATGTGAAACAATTAAAATTCAGTTCTCGCAGCTTGCTAGAAGTATACAAAAGAGAGACGAAAAGAAAGATACTTCCGGTTTGAAAAACGATGTACTTTAAAACTGAAAGCAATAACTCTTGAAAACGGTTAACTGTACAAACAAAATACGGTTTACCAGTTATACAAAAGTTATACAGAAGTCATCCAGAATGGGAGGTCTTCAGAAGCTATGCCCAGAAAATTCAAGATATACATTTCGTTTGCCATGAAAATATCTTAAACATATGACATTTTAATCAAAATCATGTCATTTTTAAGAAAATCAAAATGTTCCATGTAAAGGGTAGTTGGGGATGGGGGGTTGTCTTGAAAATCTTCGTGGCCAATCCTTGGAAGATACTGAACTTAAATACCAAGTTTGGCTTTTAACTGCCTTTCGTTTTTGAGTTATGCTGCCCACACACACACACACACACACACACACACCAAGGACATGTTTCTAAAATTCCTTTTTTACATTCAAGGGGTCTCAAAGCATGTATTTTCCAGTAAAATCTCGGTATCGATTTTTTGGGGTGGAATACAATAGATACCGTTTCTATACACTATGTACATTATACATACGTGCTAGAGAAAGTAATGAGTATATTGCAAGTTATTGTTATGTACTAAGAGCTTCCCCCATAGTTTAGGCCATGGGCCGCCAGTAGCAAAAAATGGCGTTTGTCGCAAAATAATTAATTTGTACGCCGAAATCTTCACTAAAACATATCTCGTAGTGGTAAATTGATCTTTAGAGCTTCCTTGTCTTCCTGTGTTTGACGGTATCGGCTTATAAGAATCGTGTAGACTTTCATGGTTTAATTGTGATCCTAGAGTATTATTTAAAAAAAAAATCTGCTGTAATCCATTCATATGACTCTCGACAAACTATTGTTAAAAAGCTTATTCTTTTATTTACTTCATGTAATCAAGAAAAAATTAGCAGAAATTGTGTTATTACTTGCACTCTTGTAAATAGAAGGGAAATAAGGTAGGTAGTAGTGTAGGCTAAAGCGATAGTCAAATGTTTTAAAAGTAGGTTACTATGTGATTGAAGTTTCTTTGTTTCTGTTGACAGGAGTTGATAAATCCCCGCATGAGAAAAGTTTAAGTATTTTGAATCTGAAACTAATAACAAAGGACATCTCAGAAATGGTCCATTCCACGAAAAAATCGTCTATGACATAAATTATGTGTTATAACGTGATCTACATTTTTTGTGTAGTAAGTTTTTGCTTATCTCTTACGGTTTACCAGTTACGCAAAATTCAGCAAAATTCATTCGGAATAAAGAGGTCTTCAGAGACTATTCCCTGAAGATTCAAGATATACATTTTATTTACCATATAGATATCTTTAATATACGATATTTTAATCAAAATCGTCAGCCATTTTTGAGAAAATCAAAAAATTCGAATTTTGTTCCATGTAAAGGGTAGTTTGAGTTGGGGAGTTTTTCTCAAAATCTTCTTGTCGTATCCTTTGAAGATATTAAACTTAAATACTAAGTTTGGTATTTTACCGAATTTTCGTTGTTGAGTTATCGTGTTCACAGACACAAGGACACACGTACAGACACACACGGACGTTTTTCTATAAATGCTTTTTTTTTTTTTATACAGGGGACCCAAAACATATATTTCTGGTGAAATCTCGATATCGAACTTTTTGGTGGAGTGCAATACCTTCTCTATACACTATGTACACAGTACGGGTAGAGAAAATAATATGTTGAACTGGAAACTAGGTGATTAAAATGACCTTTTAACTCTAGAGTAATCCGAGTTATAATCTGCAATTCACACTGTATTTTCATTTTTATTTTCAGAAATTATACAAGAAAGACTAACTGGAAAGTTTGTACTCCATAAATGTTGGAGGAAGCAAGAAAAATGTTAAAAGATGGATATTCGAAGCGTCGAGTAGCTCATATCAGGAACAAGAACTGGCCACCTACTACAGAAACTTGGATGTACTATTTTATGGATTAAGTTTTACAGAGCTTGGAAGATTGGCATTCCAGTATGCTGAAGCAGATGCAGTACATCATAGATTTGACAAGGAGAGAAAATTGGCAGGAAAAGATGGGACTTTGAGTTTTATGCAGAAACATCGCCTTGCAAGAATAGTGGGATTTAATAGAGTTCAAGTGGGAATATTTTTCAGTAATTTGAGCTAATTGCTGCAGCAGTACAAATTATCTTCTGAAAGAATCTTTAACATGGATGAAGGTGAAGTTTCAACGGTGCCTAACAATGTTTCCAAAGTGGTGACCAGCACTGGAAAGAAATGTTTGTAAGGTTAGTTCGGCTGAGCGAGAACAGCTAAGCACAATAATCTTGGCAATGAGTACTGCAGGGAATTATATTCCGCCAGCCTTTATATTCAAAAGGAAAAGAGGGAAAGCAGAACTCCTGAATGGTGCGCCTCCAAGTTCAATAATGTTCATATTCGATACTGGATATGCAAACTGTGACATTTTCTGCAATTGGCTCAAACATTTTCCAACCCATGCTCAGGCTACAGAATACAGTCCAATTCTATTCATTTTGGACAACCTTACCTGTCATTTATCTTTAGATGCTGTACTATTTTATCGACAGAACTACATTCAATTGATCTCCATCCCACCTCATAGCAGTCACAAAATACAGCCTCTGGACAGGTGGTTCTTCAACTCTTTAAAGACTTAATTTTCGCAAGCGTGCAACAACTGGCTCATAAGTAATTCTGGAAGAGTCATCACACAGTATCAGATAGCAGAGTTGTTTGGTATTGCTTATCTAAGGTGTGTATCTGTTGGCCAGGCAGTCAGTGCTTTCAAGCAGTGCGGTATTTTCTCAATGGATCCAGGAGTATTTACAGATGAAGATTTCGCTCCATCTAACGTGATAGACCAGCAAATCTGTGACCAGGCGTCTTCCGAAAACCATGGTTCATCCTCCAATATATCCCTGTCTTGTGCCCAAGACCTTGATGATTCCTCTGGTGCTGCATAACTGCCCTCTAGTAGCATTGATCAGGCCTCTACGAGCCACCTCAATTTCACCTTACCATGATTTCGTAACATCTTAAAGCAATAATCCGCAGAATTCCTCTAAAAACAGCATTTCTACAGTATCTCCAGCTGAAATCAGGCCTCTGGCTAAGAGAAATGAAAAAATGCAAAGGAGGAAAAGGGGTCAGAAGTCTGAGAGCATTACAGGCTTACCATACAACGCGATTTTGGAGGATAAAGATGAAGCAAAGAAGAAAAAAGTAAAAAATGACACAAAACCCCTCTTTAAAGGCTCTTGGAAGTGGTGCCCCCAAATCATTGAATCCAGTTGCCTCTTCATCAAGAAGGAAGAAAATGCATAAGAGTGCAGAAGACGTAGTTTGTCCAGCTTGTGAAAGTGAATACGCTGATCCCCCAGATGAAGATTGGATAATGTGTAAAATGTGCAAAGAATGGTGGCACGAAGCATGTACCAGCTATGAAGGCGCTGGATCATTTGTGTGCGATTACTGTTAAATATGTTCTTGAATTAAACATTAAAATTGTATATCATAATACTCAGTCTACATTATTTGTCAAACTCATCAGTTCATGCAAACTTTTGCCCTACTAGTTGCGAACTTTTGCCCCACGGTGGGGTAAGGTAGTGTTTTTAACGCCCGCTTTAACTACTAATGGCATCGCAGGCGGTGACACTGATGATACATGAATGATGATGGAGCACCGGTGGAATGCGATGGCGGGGGAAACCGGAGTACCCGGAGAAAACCCGCCCCAGCGCCGCTTTGTCCACCACAAATCTCACATGCGGTCGCTTGGGATCGAACCCCACGGTGGGGTAAAACTTCGAAAGTGTAGTTAAATACAAAATTCAATTTTCATAAAGAATTTATTACTTTTCATTTTTATTAGAGGTGACAACAATATGACAAAGGTACGCAGTAGCCAAGGCAAAAAAATAGTTACCCTACTAATACTTTTAAATGCAGGTAAAGTAAGATAAAGCGTAAGTGCAAACTTTTACCCCACTCTACTCTACCTACGTCTTTTGGTATTCATCCCACTATTCATCACTAACTTTTTGAGTTATGCTGCTGACAGAGAGACAGAGAGAGAGAGAGAGAGAGAGAGAGAGAGAGAGAGAGAGAGAGAGAGAGAAAATACCAGACACGCGCGCAAAACTTTTTTTCTAAAAGGATTTCTTTATGGGTGAAGAAGACCTAAAAATGTACATTCCTGGTTACATATTATATAAGATTTTCGTTGGAATAAGTACCTAAATAATTCACCATATGTAAAATAGAGGAGAAAGTAGAAATAGAAAATATATTCTTTCTGAGTACTCTTAAAATGGTTACTACGAATGTCCTTTAAGGAGTTAAATGCTATCAGTTTTATCAAACATAGTGATTTATAATAGCAACGAAACAGATGTAAATCGTAACAGTAATACGAAGTTTGAACATACAAACTCCTGTGGAAATAATAATTAAATTACATTTTAATTGACATGGTAAATCTGTTATACGTACAACAAAACATGAAAACCCAAATTAATTCTATTACTTTCTCTACCACGTGCATGTAGACAATTTTATCATGAACGGCTTAATTAAAAAATGAAAAGTCGAACAAGTACCAAACTTGGTATTTAATCACATCTTCCATAGTTGTGATACGAAGATTTGCAGGAAAAGTCCGCCTTACCAAACTCCCCCTTACATAGCACATCTTTCGAAATTTTCAATTTTCTCGAAACTGGCTTTATTAAATTCTGATTAAAAATCCACATATTAAAGATATTTACTTGATAAATAAATGTATATCTTGAATTTTCTGAGTACAGTTTAATGAAAGTCGATTTCTTTTGGATGTCTTCTGCGTAACTGCAAGAGATAGAAGCTTACCGCAAAAAAGTCGTATTTTCGTTAAAACACTCAATTTTTACTTTCTCCATACGCACTATGTACATAGGGTATAGAGAAAGTATTACACTCCACCAAAAATTCGATACCGAGATTTCACCGGAAATATATGTTTTAGGGTCCCCAATATCCAAAAAAAGCATTTTCACAAAAAGGTCCGTGTGTGTGTGTGTGTGTGTGTGTGTGTGTGTGTGTGTGTGTGTGTGTGTGTCCGTGTGTCTGTGAACACGATAACTCAAAAACGAAAAGTCGGTAAAATACCACACTTGGTATTTAAGTTTAGTATCCTCCAGGGATGCGACACGAAGATTTTGAGAAAAATGCCCCCACCCCCAACTACCCTTTACATGGAACTTTTTTTCGAAATTTTTGATTTTCTCAAAAATGGATCTAACGATTTTGATTAAAATTTCGGATATTAAACATATTTACCTGGCAAATGAAATGTATATCTCGAATTTTCTGGGAATAGCCTCTGAAAAGTAGTTTATTCTGGATGAATTTTACTAAATTTTGAATGACTGCTAAACCGTAAGAGATGGACAAAAACTTAGTACACAAAAAATGTAGAGCACTTTAAAACACACAATGTATGTTATATACATTTTTTTTCGTGGAGTTCGTCGTTTTTTGACATTCCTTATTTTTGGTTTCTGCTATGAAAAAAGTATACTTTTCTCATACAGGAACTTGTCAACTCCTATCCATATAAACAAAGGAACTTCATTGACATGGCAACCAGCTTTTGACTATCACTTTAACCTACCGTTGTCCCTTATTTCGCTTCTACTTACAAGGAAGCGAGTAATAAGACTATTTCTGCTATTTTTTTCTGATTAGCATAAAGTATATAGAAGTATAGGTTTTTTAAGAATTATTTGCTGCAGGGATATGGAGAAAGTCATGTGAATGGTACACATCAGATTTTTATATGTTGAGCATTTCTGAAATATTCAGTTTTTGTTTAGCTTTCCCAGTACATATACTTTTCCCAAATGAGAAATCGTAGTTCGGTCGTTCTTTTATATATATTCTCATCCTGGTCATGAAAATAGAATCTTTCTGTAATGAGAAATCACCACTTGTTTCTTTCTTTTTTTCATCCTACTCGTAAAAATAGAACGAACTTTCAAGGTCATTACAGAGCGACCAACGCTTAAAACGTTTGACCATCACTATAGCCCAGTACATTCCCTTATTCCCCTTGAATCTATAAGAAAATATGTAAGAAACCCATTTTTGAAAATGTTTTTATGTATTATCATTAAGTAGATATATGAATAAGACGTAAGAATATTTTTTTGCCAGAATTTTTATAGCTACAATATTATTAAGCGTTTTTAAAATAACCTATATTCAACTTGTTCGTTTTGAACTATGAAACAATTGATGAAATACTTGCAATTGTGCAATTTACAAGACAAACTGTAAAAATGAGTGATTCATAGCATGGTTGAATGCTTCCCGTACTCTTCAGCTACAACGCAGAGGAAATATTTCCGTGTGCATTTTCAGTCATCAATCCCGTCATGTATTTAAGTCATCCTTTTATCTATTTTGAGTTAATAAGTGTAATACTAATATATTTTAAAATAGTCAATACTGCTTCTTGGACATAGAATGCAAAAAAAAAAAACAAAAAAAAAAAACAAACAAAAAACTCACAATGTTGCCATATTTTTCCATTACTATTAATGGCTTATACAGTAAAAATTTGATACGTTACATTCACCCGACTTGTTCTACTCAGTCTTTAAAAAGCTATTCTTACAAAAACTAACTATCTACTTCATAAAAAATGGCGTGTTATTTATGGACGCTCTTTAACTGCTGTGGTTCTCAGCGTCCCATTCTAAATTGGGCGTGAAAGACCGCCTAATTTTGATCAAAGGCCTCTCTATCAGGTTTGATGTCCTTTTACTTGTCGTAAATCTACGACACGGGACCAACGGCTTTACTTCCCTTCCGAAGGAAGCCATGCTAAAGATTTTTACGCCGAAAAAAGCCATCGTCCTCCGCCGGGTTTGAACACGCGGCCTTGGGCATATGAAGTTAGCATGGTAACCACTACACCACGGAGAGCGACTATCTCCTTCATGCTGATGGAATTAAATATTTGCAGAAATTATTTGATTCCATAATATGTATTTCCTTATAGGTAAATGGGGAAAAAGGGAATGCCATATGCTTAAGCGATAGTCAAAGGTTCTAGGATTAGGATTGGTGGTGGTTGCGGCCTCTAGTATTGGGACATAGCACCGCATATAGGCTATCGTGGCCCTTGTTAATTACGTAATCCCTGAAAGTGAAGATGAGAAGAGAGACGAGATCTGTATGATGATGGGTACAAGCATGAACCTGATCCCTAACGTTTCCTGATAGAATGCTTCTGACGTCGCCCGGCGTAATCCCACAAGCCCCTGAACCTTGCTGTCCCAGTGAGATCACGAAAAACTCATGACTCTGACAGGGAAGTCGGCGGGGATCGAACCCAGGATTTGTTTGATTTAATGATATCCATCTTACGGTTTACAAGTTTAAAAAATCATATGTGTTCCGTTCACATGACTTTCTCTACATCTCTGTAACAAATTGTTGTTAATAAGCTTATTCTTCTATCTGTTTCATGCTAAAATATTAGCAGAAACGATCTTATTACTTAGTTCCTTATGAGCAGAAGGGAATTAAGGGGATACACTAGGCTTAAGTGATGGTCAAATGCCTTAAAAGCTATCGGTATGCGATTATCATTACAAATCGCTTCTTTGCTTGGCCAGGAGTAGAACAAAAGAAAAACGGACCTTCCTGTCTGAGAAAAGTGTAAATACTTCACAAATTAATAACAAGGAATATCTCGGAAACGGTTCCCTCCACAACAAAAACGTAAGAGACATAAATTGTGTTTTCTGGCCGGTACCTACTACATTTTTTGTGTAGTAAGTTTTTATCTATCTCTTACGGTTTACTAGTTATACAAAATTCAGAAGAATAAAGAGGTCTTCAGAAGCTATTTCCAGAAAATTCAAAATATACATTTTATTTGTGATGGAAATGCCTTTAATAAGTGGTATTTTAATCAAAATCGTTAGAGCCATTTTTAAGAGAAACAAAATTTTCGAACATTTTCCCATGTAAAGGTTATGGGTGGGGGGATTTTCTTGAAAATTCTCGTGTCGCATCCTTGGCAGATACCAAACTTAAATACCAAGTTTGGCATTTAACCGTCTTTTCGTTTTTGAGCTATGCTGTCCACAGACATACACACCCACAGACAGACGACAGACACAAACACACTCACCCACACACACATACACACGGACCTTTTTCTAAAAATACTTTTCTTTTATTCAGAGAGATCGTTTTTGTCTCTCTCTTACGGTTTACCAACTATGCAAAATTCAGCCAATTCATCCAGAATTAAGTGTTTTTTAGAGGCCATTCCCAGGAACTTAAAATTTTATATTTTATTTGGTATGTAAATATTTTAATGCGCGGTATTTTAATCAAAATAGTTAGCCATTTTTGAGAAAATCAAATTTTCGAAATGTTTTCCTTGTAAAGGATACTTTGGGTTGGGCTCAAGGATGTCTCATCCTTGGAATATATTAAGCTTAAATCCCAAGTCTGGCATTTTAATGACTTTTCGTTTTTGAATTATCGTGTTCACAGACACACGGTCACACACACACATACTGACACTCGCGGACCTTTTTTATCTGCTTTTATATAGAGGACCCTAAAACGTGTATTCCTGGTGAAATCTCGGTATCGAATTTTTGGGTGGAGTGCAATATCTTCTCTATCTATGTACTATGTAGAGAAAATAAAAATTATCATAGTTCAGCAATGAAAGTTATTGAAACATCTTCGCGTAACGTTCTGGTGTGTGGTTCAAAGCTCCAATTCAAAAACTGCCATCCAAATATCTCAAATTTTAAGGCGCGTGGAACAATTTGATTATACAATATATTTACACAGTAACATTTATGAAATAATGTATAACTTGAAAGTATTTAACCATTTGGAATGAAATTTAGTGTTATCACTAGCATAATAGCAATGCAATCATTGTAAATCTTTCGTAAACATATATATAAAAATGTAGAGCATTAGAATTTCACTCCATGTGGTCCTTAAGCAACAGCAGAGTAAGCCAAAATTGGGTGCAAGGCCAAATAAAAGGAAACATAGCTGGATTCTTTTAGAATGATCTCATTATTCACATTATAGTTTTTACTCTTTCACTGCGTACTTACCTTTCGTTAGTATCCGAGAGTGGAATACTGATGCTGTTTTGTTGCTAAGCTGGAGCATGATGCAATAATTTCGTTACATTTTAGAAACTAAGAAATAGACAGTAAATTTTGTTATATTACCAGCCAATCACTTCTGTAGCCATTTTAAAATAAGCTAGCAACGCTTATTTTCGTTTGTATTTCGCATGTTTTCGTGTCGTTATTCAAATGTTTACATTCTACGCCTTCTACTCTATTGATTTTGTAGCAGGCCTGAAATAATTTTCTTGCGAACTGAGGTCCAATCTTTCTCGTATTTCTATTTTTATGAGCAAAATATGCAAGAGGAAAAGTAACTTGCCACCAACTACAATAGATTTAGCAAATAAATACTACAAATTATTATTCATGAAATTTATAAAAAGTACAGACTTCGAAAATGCAACAAAACTAGTATAGATAGTGAAGAATCTGATTTGTTCCATTCACATGATTTTCTCTAGCTGTTACACAAACAAACTTTCCTTACAAAGAAAAATACTATTTATTCCTTTACCCTCGCCATGCTAATTGAGATAAACATTTGCAGAATTGGTATTATTACTTGCTTCCTTATAAGTAGGAGGAAAATAAGAGTACACTAAGCTAAAGCGATAGTCAAATATTTTAATTGTTATGTGAAACAATTGAAATGCGGTTCTCCTCTGTATTCAACTTGAGAAAAGTTTCAGTAGTTTAAAACTGAAACCAATAACAAAGAATATCTCGGAAACGATTAATTCTACCAAAAATGTATATGACATAGCTTTTCTTAATAAGCAGGAACTCATTTTTGTGCAGTAAGCTTTTGTCTACAGTTTACCAGTTATTTAAAATTCAGCAAAATTCATTCAGAATGAAGAGGTTTTCAGAGGCTATTTACCTGAGCATTCAAGATTTACATTTCATTTTTCATGAAAATATCTTGAATATGTGGTATCTTAAATATGTGGTATTTTAATCAAAATCAGCAGCGCCATTTTTGAAAAAATCGATATTTTCGAAAAATGTTCCATGTAAAGGGTAGATAAGTTGAGAATGGGGGGATTTTCTTGAAAATCCTTAGAAAGTACTGAACATAAATACCAAGTTTGTTATTTAACCGACTTTTCGTTTTTGAGCTATGCTGCCCAAAGGTACACATACAATCACTGACGGACACACACGGACAAGTTTTTAAAAATGTTTGTTTATGGATTCAATGGGTCTCAAAACAGGTATTTCCGATGAAATATCGTATCGAATTTTGGGTGGAATACAATACATTCTCTATCCACAACCTATGTACATTGTGCATACAGGCTAGAGAATATAAACATCTGGTGTATTCCATTCACATGATTTTCTCTGCATCTATGTAACAAATTATTGTTAAAAAGCTTTTTATTCTATCAACTTCTTGCTAATCAAGTTAAGCGTTAGCTGAAATGGTCTTATTACTTCGTTGTAAGTAGAATGGAAATAAGGGACTGCACTAGGTTAAAGCGATAGTCAAATCTTTTAAAATCTAGTTGCTATGTGGTTTAAATTCGTTTCTATGCATGGTCAGGAGTGGTCAAATTCCCGTATGAGTAAAGTTCGTGTATTATAGCATTGAAACCAATAACAAGGAATATTGCGGAAATGGTTAACTCCACAAGAAACTGTACACGACATAAAATGCAAATTTTAATGAACTCCGCAATTTTACTTTCTCTACACGTACTATGTGCATAGTGTATAGAGAAGGTATTGTAATGCAGCCAAAAAGTCGATACATGTTTTGAGACCCCCTGAATCCTAAAAAACAAGCATTTATAGCTGTGTGTCTGTCTGTCTATATGTGAGTCTGTGTGTATGTGTGTGTGTGTGTCTGTGGGCAACATAGCTCAAAAACAAAAAATCCGTTAAATACCAAACTTGGTATTTAGGTTTGGTATCTTCCAAGGATGCGACACAAAGATTTTCAAGAAAATCCCCCCACCCCCAACTACCCTTTACATGGAACTTTTTTCGAAAATTAGATTTTCTCAAAAAGGCTCTAACGATTTTGATTAAAATATCGTATATTAAAGATATTTACCTAACAACTAAAGTGTATATCTTGAATTTTCTGGGAATAGCCTCTGAAGACTACATTATTATGGATGAATTTTACGGAATTTTGCATAACTGCCAAATCTTAAGAGATGGACAAAAAATTACCGCACAAAAATGTAGATTACGTTAAAACACGCAATTTATGTAATATACATTTTTTTTCGTGGAGTTGATCATTTATACTTTCTCCATACGCACTATGTACATAGTGTATAGAGAAAGTATTGCACTCCACCACAAAATTCGATACCGAGATTTCACCGGAAATATATGTTTTAGGGTCCCCAATATCAAAAAAAAAAAAACATTTTCACAAAAAGGTCCGTGTGTGTGTGTGTGTGTGTGTGTGTGTGTGTGTGTCCGTGTGTCTGGAAAACGATAACTCAAAAACGAAAAGTCGGTAAAATACCAAACTTGGTATTTAAGTTTAGTATCTTCCAGGGATGCGACACGAAGACTTTGAGAAAACCCCCCCACCCCAACTACCCTTTACATGGAACTTTTTTCGAACATTTTGATTTTCTCAAAAATGGCTCTAACGATTTTGATTAAAATTTCGGATATTAAACATTTTTACCTGGCAAATGAAATGTATATCTCGAATTTTCTGGGAATAGCCTCTGAAGAGTAGTTTATTCTGAATGAATTTTACTAAATTTTGAATAACTGCTAAACCGTAAGAGATGGACAAAAACTTACTACACAAAAAATGTTGAGCACATTAAAACACACAATTCATGTTATATGCATTTTTACTTTCTCCATACGCACTATGTACATAGTGTATAGAGAAAGTATTGCACTCCACCAAAAAGTCGATACCGAGATTTCACCGGAAATATATGTTTTAGGGTCCCCAATATCCAAAAAAAGCATTTTCACAAAAAAGTCCGTGTGTATGTGTGTGTCCGTGTGTCTGTGTGTCCGTGTGTCCGTGTGTGCGTGTGTCTGTGAACACGATAACTCAAAAACGAAAAGTCGGTAAAATACCAAACTTGGTATTTAAGTTTAGTATCTTCCAGGGATGCGACACGAAGATTTTGAGAAAAATGCCCTCAACCCAACTACCCTTTACATGGAATTTTTTTTCGAAAATGTTGATATTCTCAAAAATGGCTCTAACGATTTTGATTAAAATTTCGGATATTAAACATATTTACCTGACAAATGAAATGTATATCTTGAATTTTCTGGGAATAGCCTCTGAAGAGCAGTTTATTCTGAATGAATTTTACTAAATTTTTCATAACTGCTAAACTGTAAGAGATGGACAAAAACTTACTGCACAAAAAGTGTAGAGCACATTAAAACACACAATTTATGTTATATACATTTTTTTCGTCGAGTTCGTCGTTTTTGTGACATTCCTTATTTTTGGTTTCTGCTATGAAAAACGTATACTTTTCTCATACTGGAACTTGTCAACTCCTATCCATATAAACAAAGGAACTTCATTGACATAGCAACCAACTTTTGACTATTACTTTAACCTACGGTTGTCCCTTATTTCGCTCCTACTTACAAGGATGCGAGAAATAAGACTTTTCCTGCTAATTTTTTTATCTGATTAGCATAAAGTAAATAGAATTATAAGCTTTTTAAAAATTATTTGTTGCAGATATATGGAGAAAGTCATGTGAATGGTACACATCAGATTTTTTTCGTGTTGTTCGTCGTTTTTGTGACATTCCTTATTTTTGGGTTCTGCTATAAAAAACGTATACATTTCACATACAGGAACCTGTGAACTCCTATCCATATAGACAAAGGAACTTCATTGACATAGCAACCAGCTTTGGATTATCACTTTAACTCACAGTTGTCCCTTATTTCGTTTCTACTTACAAGGAAGCGAGTAATTAGACTATTTCTGCTATTTTTTTACTTTCTCCATAGTGTATAGAGAAAGTATTGCACTCCAACAAAAATTCGATACCGAGATTTCACCGGAAATATATGTTTTAGGGTCCCCAATATCCAAAAAAAGCATTTTCACTAAAAGGTCCGTGTGTGTGTGTGTGTGTGTGTGTGTGTGTGTGTGTGTGTGTGTCCGTATGTCCGTGTGTCCGTGTGTCTGTGAACACGATAACTCAAAAACGAAAAGTCAGTATAATACCAAACTTGGTATTTAAGTTTAGTATCTTCCAGGGATGCGACACGAAGATTTTGAGAAAAATCCTCCCACCCCAAACTACCCTTTACATTGAACTTTTTTCGACAATTTCGTTTTTCAAAAAAATGGCTCTAACGATTTTGATTAAAATATCATATATTAAAGATATTTACCAGACAAATAAAATGTATATTTTGAATTTTCTGGGAATAGCCTCTGAAGACTACTTTATTTTGGATGAATTTTGCATAACTACTAAACCGTAAGAGATGGACAAAAACTTAACACACAAAAAATGTAGAGCACGTTAAAACACACAATTTATGTTATATACATTTTTTACGTGGAGTTGATCGTTTTTGTGATATTCATTTTTCTTGGTTTCAGCTTTGAAAAACTTAATACTTTTCTCATACAGGAATTTGTCAACTCCTGTCCACACAAACAAAGGAACATTAGTCACATAGCAACCAGGTTTAGGCTTTCACTTTAACCTATGGTACTCCCTTATTTCGCTTGTATTTACAATAAAGCTAGGAATAAGACTATTTCTGCTAATTTTTCTCGATTAACATGAAATAAATAAAAAGAGAGATAGAGAAAATCATGTGAATGGAACACATCAGATTTTTTAGATATTCCTTGTTATTGGTTTCAGTTTTAAAATACTTATACTGTTCTCGTAAGGGAATTTGAAAACTACTGGCCTTACAAACAAAGGAACCTCAATCACTGAACAAACAGTTTTTAAAAGATTTGACTATTACTTTATTTTGCTTCTACTTACATAGAAGCGAGCAATAACACTATTTCTGCTATTTTTTTCTCGATTTGCATGAAGCAAATAGAAGCATAAGTGTTTTAATAATATTTGCTTTTTTCAGAGAGTAGAGAAAGGCATGTAAATGGAACACATCAGATTCTTTTTGTAGTAATTTTGTCTATCTCTCACAGTTTATCAGTAATGCAAAAGTCATTTAGCATGAAGAGGACTTAGGGTATTCCCAGAAAATTAAAAATATAGATTTTTATTTGTGTTAAAAGAATCTTTAATATGCGATATATTGATCAAAATCGTTAGAGCCAATTTTGAGAAAATCAACATTTTCGAATGTTTCCCATGTAAAAGATAGGGTGAGCTTCCATGTCGCATCCTTAGAAGTATCAAGTTTGATATTTAACCAACTTTGTGTTTTTGAGTTAACATGCTTACAGGCACACGGACTCACACACACACACACACACACACACACATAGACAAACACCACATGGACCATTTTCTAAAACTGCATTTTTTGGTTGCGGGAGACACTAAAACGTGTATTTCCAATGAAATCTCGGTATTCAATTATTATGTGGAATGCAATACCTTCTCTACCTATATACTATCTACTAAGTAGAGAAAGTAAACATTTAAAGATAAGGGTAAAGTCTCCTTCATGGCAAATGTATCAGCTTTTCCTATCGAGAAATTATAATTAAATTATTTCAGGTTCTTATTATTTCTCTAGCCCGTAAGTACATAGTGGATAGAAAAGGTATTTTATTCCACCAAAAATTTGATATCGAACTCCATCAGATATACATGTTCTGAAACCCCTTGAATTCAAACAATTTTTAGAAACATGTCTATGTGTATGTCTGCGGGCAGCAGAGCTCAAAAACGAAAAGTTCGTTAAATACCAAACTTCGTAGTTAGGTTCAGTAAGGATGCAACACGAAGATTTTCAAGAAAATCGCCCCTCCCCCAGCTATCCTTTTACATGGTACCCTTTGATTTTCTCAAAAATAACACTAACGATTTTTATTAAAATGCCATATGCTTAAGTTACTTTATGATAAAACGAAATGTATATCTTGAAATTTCTAGGTATAGCCCATGTGGATCTCTTCTTTATGGATGAATGTTGTATAACTTCTTTATAACTAGTAAACCTTAAGAGATAGACAAAAACTTACTATACAAAATCTATAGATCTCATTAAAACACACTTAATGTCTTATACTTTTTTTTTTTTTTTTTTTTTTTTTTTTTAAAGTTAACCGTTTCTCAAACGGGAGACATCTCTTTTCTCTCTCGTTTGTTTACTCCTAGCAAGTAAAGGGAACCGAATTTCAATTGTTTCACTTAGCGACCGGTTTTTAAAAGTTCTGACTATCGTTTTAAACTAGTGTATTCCCTTATTTCCCTTCTGCTTACAATAAAGACAGTGATAAGCTCAATTCTGGCAATGTTTTTCTTGATTAGATGATATACACATATAAAAAAAATCTTATGTGTACCATTCACATGACTTTCTCTATATCCCTGCAACAAATTATTGTTAAAAAGATTATACTTCTATTTACTTTATGCTAATCAGTGAAACATTAGCAGAAATAGCCATTTTACTTGCTTCCTTATAAGTAGAGGTGAAATAAGGGGGTACCATAGGTTAAAGTGATAATCAAAAGCTGGTTGCTATGTCACTGAAGTTTCTTTGTTTGTATGGACAGCAGTTGACAAATTCCTGTATGAGAAATGTATAAGTTTTTCATACCAGAAACCAAAAATAAGGAATGTCACAAAAACAACGAACTCCACGAAAAAAATGTATATGGCATAAAGTGTGTGCTTTAACGTGCTCTACATTTTCTGTGTAGTAAGTTTTTGTCCATCTCTTACGGTTTAGCAGTTATTCAAAATTTAGTAAAACTCATCCAGAATAAACTATTCTTCAGAGGCTATTCCCAGAAAATTCAAGATATACATTTTATTTTTCAGGTAAATGTCTTTAATATACGAAATTGTAATCAAAATCGTTAGAGCCATTTTTGAGAAAATCAAAATTTTCGAAAAAAGTTCCATGTAAAGGGCAGTTGGGGGTGGGGGGATTTTTTCCAAAATCTACTTTTCGTTTTTTAGTTATCATCGTGTTCACAGACACAAGGACACACGGACACACACACGGACCTTTTTCCGAAAATACTTTTTTAGGTAAAGGGGACCCTAAAACATATATTTCCGGTGAAATGTCGGTATCGAATTTTTTGGTGGAGTGCAATACATTCTCTATACACTATGTACATAGTGCCTATAGAGAAAGTAATAAGGAACGCTGTTAATGGAACAGCAAGAGAAAGTCATGTGAGAGGAACACATAAGATTTTTTGTCCATAAAAGTTTAATGTTCCAACAGAATATCATGATTAACACAATCAAATGCCTTTGCTACGTCACAGAATATTCTTCCTATGTGGAAAAACGCAGGACCACGTTTTGAATTCATTATAGCCTATTCTATGGCAGAGTACACTTACCCTCCGAAATTCTTTTGTATAAACTTTGTATGGACCTTGGGTAAGTGAACCTTCATTGGCAAGGAGCCTTGCCATGCAGGAAGTTTATTTATGCTGCATTTTAAATATATCCCAAACGAGGTCATACACCTTGTGAGATATATAAAACCTCAGTGGCTCAAAACCAACAAACACGTGAGATCAGTAATTTCTGAAAACCTGTTGCTCAAAAGTTCAGCAGAGCAAATGGCTTCGCGAAACATTAATAAGATCATTTCTATGCAGAAGCCAGCAGCTGCGTTATTCTTAATTACACCTTATTTCCCTACTGCTTACCTAGAATAAGTAAGAGGAAGTGTCGGATTCCATATAGGCCAAGATTTCAGTAAAAATACACATTTTGAGGCACCCCGCGTGTATCTATCTATGTGTATGTCTTTGTATCTGCTTGTATATTTTGTGCCTGTGTAAATAGGATAATTCAAAAATCTGATGTGTTCCATTCACATGATTTTCTCTACATATCTGACACAAAGTATTGTTATAAAGCTTATACATCTTTTTACTTCATGCTAAACGAGAAAAGAAGACATAGAAGAATATATTTTGTAAAAATAATTTGTGGCTATTTTAATACAACCCGTGAGATTTTTAATTTGTTCTGCTAAGTTGAAAGTGTGCACATATTTTGATTAGCCACTCAACGTAACACATGTTAAGTACATTCACAATGAGATAGATGCAAACGCAGACGTAACGCAACATAAGCACAAGCGCGAGGGAAGACCATTAACAATGCAGTCGTAAGCGTAACGCAAAAGGATGGCACGGGTCTCCAGATCTGTAAATTGCGTGCATGCGGATATCTTCCAAGTATTCCGCAAGTTTCAAATTGAATAACATAATAAGAAACTTCACTCAATCTTTTACAAATAGGTAGGCTATGAAAATTACATACTAACAACTGAAGCTTGCGGCAGTGACGTCAAAATAATTGTTTATCCAAAAATATTGAAAATGACGCAAATATAGAGGCTGAAGAAAATGATAAAACTGCCCGTTTAATGGCCTGTGAAATATTTCTTTGCATCTTAGGGTTTATAAGCCAAGAACTCTAATCGTAGATGCTGGGTACATCCATTAAACCAAAGAGGATTCCGAGGATACTACCATAACTTGAGGGAAATGAGACTGGCGTGGGACGGCCAAAGAAGAGCATGCACAGTAGGCCCTGTTTAATCTCGCATTGCGATCGCCTGTTGCTGAACAGCAGGCAATGCATAGAGGACGGAATGCAGAATTCTCTCTCTATATGCACAAAGCAAGAATAAAGTTTGTCCGCCTGGATAGTGTGGTGGTAGCGTGTCTGCTTCACATTCAAAAGGTAATGAGTTCGAATCTCGCTTAGGGTGAGTTGACCGGATAAGTTTTTTGGGGGGGTTTCCCTTATCCTGAGAAGACGAATGTCGAGTAATTTTAAGCTCTATGGACCCCAAGATCATTTGAGCATCATTTCACCAATTTCATATCCTAATAAGACGAATGTCGAGTAACTTTAAGCTCCAAGGACCCCGAGATCATTTGATCATCATTCATCATCCGATATGACCAACCAGGTTAAAGGACGTTAAGCCACATAAAAAAAAAAAAAAAAAAAAAAGGAGTTTGCAAATTCTTGCGTTTCATAGTAGCGTGTTGGTGTGTCTATGTGAATGCTTACATTGAATGGCATGGCTGCAAAGTCTTGCGCTTACGCTGTGTCTCTCTTACATCTCATTGTGAATGGGGCATTATACTTATAACACTAACGTCACACACTTGGTGCACAAAATAAATGATTCACAACTCATGTTTGACTGCACTATGCACTGTCCAGTATTAACTGCACACTTATTTATTGCATTCACTTAACTGCTTTATGGTTTGGCACTCACTAGACTAACTTTTAGGACTGTCGGCTGGCATTCCCTTATATACTTACTCCCGTAGTCGGGTTCCAAAAGTTCCTCTTGACGAAATCACCAGAAATCAGGCTTGAAAACGTTCCAAAAGTGGATTGTTCTCGAACTCGAGATTATGATCCATCGGAATTGTTTTACTTGGACTGCAGGGAATTAACACAACTTTTTAGGGGTTTTTTTTTCCTTCTTCTTTAGCTTAGCGTCATTTAACCTAGTTAGTCATATCACGATGAATGAAGTTGGTGAAATGATGCTCAAATGATCTCGGGGTCTATGGAGCTTAAAGTTACTCGAATTTTGTCTTCCTAGAATGAGGGAAAACCCCGACAAAAACCTTATTCGGGTAGCTTACCGTAAGCGAGATTCGAACTCACGAAGGGGGCACAAAGTTCTATGTCCCCGGTTAATGTGCTCATTCATTCTATTGATAAGCAAGCCGAGTAGGTGAGCCGACCGAGTATACTTATTCTTACTAAGTGCATCAACTACTAAACTGGGTTTTAAGTATCTTTTAAAGCATTTGTTTCTTATTTTTCACAGTTTTTCGCAAATATTAACATGTTTTAATTTAAAATTTTAGAAACTTTTTAGAAAATGTATGCAAATAAGCTCATAATACAAAGTAAAGTCTCTCTGAAACACTAGCAAACTTATCTAAAATTTCATTAGACAAATGAACATGCCAGTAAAATGAGAGCAAGTAAGTCCAGATGTGCTTCTGAACTCTTAGTGTATAAAAAGTATTTCTGCAGAAACAGTAAAAACTTGAGAAGGACATACGCGATGAAAGAAGTCATTTAAATATAGATTAAATTATTATTTTAATTTATTTAAATATTATGAATTAATTATTTTTTCAGGTTCTATATGATTGATAGCTTTAATTTTTACTATAGTTCTCTATTTATTATAACTATATAATAATACAAAATAATAAATAAAGTCAAAACAATAAATTCTACCTAAACGTTCATAACTAATATTAGCTAAACAAAATAAACCTGAAGAACATAAACCATGAGCTATTATTAAAACAAAAGTTATATAAAATCCTCAAATATTTAATGACCTAAATCAATATATTTAATTGAATGTAATCCAATTACTAAAGGTGTTAGATATAAACCTTTAGTAAAAATTAAACAAATATAAAGTAACAAATAATTAGACACTAAAGGATTTATATGTTCTTTACAAAACAATTTCACAGCATCACTAAAAGGTTGTAAAATTCCGATATTTAAAATAATTTTATTAGTATTGAATTTTATTAATTTAACTATTTTGGCAGAAGAAAGTTTATCTTTGAAATTTCCCATGTTGAGTTAAGAAAACTTCCTTTTGAAAAGAAAAAAGAAAGAAAAAAAAACTTTCCATAAAAATGCTTCTGAGATTTACTTTAGCTAAAATGTTTACGATTGTCTTTTATTATCAAATTATTCACACTTGCGCCAGGAAGAAAGTTTTTTTTTGGGGGGGATGAGACTTTCATGCTAAACACGACCCTGACGTAGATATAATAAAAGAAGTTAGTGTAATTTAAACCCTAAATGAACACAATTTCTTGATTAAAAAGTGAAAAGTTTCGGCTGAATGAGAAATATTTTACAGCTTTCTAAATGAATACATACAGTCCCGGTATTTCGAAGTTCTGTGTACATCGAACTAGTAAAATCCCGTTTTTATGCGTTGTCCGCATGCATGTTTTACGCACTGCTGAATGTGTAACATTTTGAACATTTATGTTTTTTTCAATTTTCGATGTACAATACAGAAAACTGTCTCACTTAGGGATTTCGTTCATAATACACAGAAATATCCTTTGCCTTAGACTGCAAATCCATTTCTATTACAGATTGACAGGTACAGTTAGGTCTGTAGGAGTGCGCTTGCTCTTTCTTTGTCAACCCTTCATTAATTGATGCAGTGCATGTACCATTCTTTCAGAAAAAAAATCTGATGTGTTCCATTCACATGACTTTCTCTACTTCTGTGTAACAAATTATCGTTAATAAGCTTATTATTCTATTTATTTAAAGCTAATCGAGAAAAATCCATTCACATGACTTTCTCTATATCTCTGCAATAAATTATTTTTAAAAAGCTTATGGTTCTATTTACTTCCTGCTAATCGAGAAAAAATTAGCAGAAATAGTCTTATTATTTGCTTCCTTGTAAGTAGAAGCGAAATATGGGAGTATCATAGGTTAAAGTGAAGTCAAAAGCTGGATACTAGGTGACTGAAATTCCTTTATTTGTATGGACACGAATAGACAAATTCCTGTATGAGAAAAGTATGTTTTTCAAAGCTGAAACCAAAAACAAGGAATATCTCAAAAACGATCAACTCCTCGAAAAAAAATCATATAACATAAATTGTGTGTTTTAATGTGCTCTATATTTTTTGTGTGGTAACTTTTTGTCAATTTCTTACGGTTTAGCAGTTGGGCAAAATTCCTCCAGAATAAAGTAGTCTTCAGAGACTATTCCCAGAAAATTCAAGATATACATATTATTTGTCAGGTAAATATCTTTAATATACCATATTTTAATCAAAATCGTTAAAGCCAGTTTTGAGAAAATCAAAATTTTCGAAAAAAGTTCCATGTAAAGGGTAGTTGGGGGTGGGGGGATTTTCTTGCAAATCTTCGTGTCGCATCCTTGGAAGATACCAAACTTAAATACCAAGTTTGGTATTTAATGGTCTTTTCGTTTTTGAGCTATGCTGTCCACAGACACACACACACGGACTTTTTTCCAAAAATGCTTTTTTTGGATTCAGGGGGACCCAAAGCGTGTATTTCCAGTGAAATCTCGGTATCGAATTTTTGGGTGGAATACAATACCTTCTCTATACACTATGTACATAATACCTGTAGAGAAAGTAAAAACACTTTATTGGTACAATAATCCCTACTCAGCGAGTGATCATTAAAATACTCTTAAGTAAAAATACACTTTTTACAGTAGTAATAGATTGACCGTTGTTGTAGATGGTATGTACATGTACAAACTGTACTGTAACGAGCCCACTATATAATGTGTTTTTTATTTATTTTATTAGTATGATCATTAAGCATTTATTCATGATTCACCTACTGGTTTAGGGAGTTTCCGTATACTTTTTACTTTCTTTATACATACTATGTACATAGTGTATAGAGAAGGTATTGCACTCCACCAAAAAATTCGATCCGAGATTTCACCGGAAATATATGTTTTAGGGTTCCCAATATCCAAAAAATGTATTTTCAGAAAAAGGTCCGTGTGTGTGTCCGTGTGTGTGTCCGTGTGCTGTGAACACGGTAACTCAAAAACGAAAAGTCGGTAAAATACCAAACTTGGTATTTAAGTTTAGTATCTTCCAGGGTTGCGACACGAAGATTTTGAGAATAATCCCCCTACCCCCAACTACCCTTTACATAGAACTTTTTTTCGAAAAATTTGATTTTTTAAAAAATGGCTCTAACGATTTTGATTAAAATATCGTACATTAAAGCTATTTACCTGACAAATAAAATGTATATCTTGAATTTTCTAGGAATAGTCTCTGAAGAGTACTTTATTCTGGATGAATTTTACGGAATTTTGAATAACTGCTAAACCGTAAGAGAGCAAAAAATGTAGAGCACGTTAAAACACACAATTTATGTTATGTACATTTTTTTCGTGGAGTTTATCGTTTTTGAGATATTCCTTGTTTTTGGTTTCAGCTATAAAAACATACTTTTCTCATACAGGGCTTTGTGAACTTGTGTCCATACAAACAAAGGAACTTCAGTCACATAGCAACCAGCTTTTGACTATCACTTTAACCTATAGTGCTCCCTTATTTCGCTTCTACTTATAAGGAAGCAAGTAATAAGACTATTTCTGCTAATTTTTTCTCGATTAGCAGGAAGTAAATAGAAGCATAAGCTTTTTAACGATAATTTATTGCAGAATTGTAGAGAAAGTCATGTGAATGGAACACATCAGATTATTTGTAATTCGAATAGTCTCATCCCAATTGGCTCGAATTTCTAGGGCTCTACTATATTTGCGAATGGCACAGAGGAGTTTATTGAGATAGACCTACACATTTCTGCTATGAGCATTTCAAATCTGCAACAGACAAGCCAAAATAATGAGTATGTTCATTGTGGACGTGGTGAAACTTTAATTTTCCAAAAGGAAGAAAAGGATGGTGTCCATTTCCTTCCAATGGTTTGAGGTTTAGAAACTTGTAGAGGAAAGGGTGTGGTAACAAACATTAGACATTATGTTGAACAGTGATAACCAGAAAAAAGACAAATACCAACCTTAACATTTTAAATAATTTATATAGTGAGAAGTACAACTGACATGTTTCAGGTTAAATGGAATTCAGCAAATTTATTTCTGTTAATCTTGCCTTTTATTTTGCAACATTTTCATGTTTGAATATCTCTACAAATTTCTCCTATGTTCCACGTTTGAATTTATAAGGTATTCGCAATATCTTTTAATGCAATTTCAAGCTGTTTTAAGTCACCAACATATAGGCGTAGCTGTTTTTATTTGTAAAATTCATTAACCTATTTAAGAAATGGAATGTGTATGTTCACATAGTTTTCTCCACTCATTATCACTTATTCTTATGTCTCATCTACAATACGCTTACACGCGTTTATTACTTTCTCTATACGCACTATGTATATAGTGTATAGAGAATGTATTGCACTCCACTAAAAACTTCGATACCGAGATTTCACCGGAAATATATGTTTTAGCGTCCCCTGTATCCAAAAAAAGTATTTTCAGAAAAAGGTCCGTGTTTCCGTGTGTCTGTGAACACGATAACTCAAAAACGAAAAGTCGGTAAAATACCAAACTTCGTATTTACGTTTAGTATCTTCCGGGAATGTGATTTTGAGAAAAAAAACCCACTCCAAACTACCCTTTACATGGAACTTTTTCGAAAAATTTTATTTTCTAAAAAATGGCTGTAACGATTTTGATTATAATATCGTTTATTAAGGATATTTAACTGACAAATAAAATTTATATTTTGAATTTTCTGGGAATAGCCTCTGAAGACTACATTATTCTAAGTGAATTTTACGGAATTTTGCATAAGTGCTAAACCGTAAGAGAGAGACAAAAACTTGCCACACAACAAATGTAGAGCACATTAAAACACACAATTTATGTTTCATACATTTTTTCGTGGAGTTGATTGTTTTTTAGATATTCCTTGTTTTTGGTTTAAGCTATAACAACTTATATTTTTCTCATACAGGACTTTGTGAACTCGTGTCCATACAAACAAAGGAACTTCAGTCTCAAAGCAACCAGCTTCAGACTATCACTTAAACCTATGGTACTCCCTTATTTCGCTTCTACTTTCAAGGAAGCAAGAAATTAGACTATTTCTGCTATTTTTTTCTCGATTAGCAGGAAGTAAATAGAAGCATAAGCTTTTTAAAAATAATTTATTGCAGAGATATAGAGAAAGTCATGTGAATGGAATACATCAGATTTTTTTTGTATTTACTTCATGTTCATCGAGATAAACGTCATACTTTCCTGTTTCGTAGCAGATACAAAAAGAATGCACGTTGGAATAAGAATTTAACCGTTAAAAGAATGATCCTATATGTGGTTTTGAAAATCAAATTGCAAAGCAATAACAAACAATATCAAGGAAATGTTTAATTATACAATTAAATTATTTTACACAAATTGTGGGTTATGATTTCTACATTTTTACTTTCTCTATACGTACTATGTACATAGTGCATAGAGGAAGTATTGTATTCCACCCAAAAATTCTATACCGAGATTTCACCGGAAATACATGTTTTAGGACTCCCTGAATCCAAAAAAAGCATTTTCAGAAAAAGGTCCGTGTGTAATTGTGTGTGTGTATCTGTGGACAGCATAGTTCAAAAACGAAAAGACCGTTAAATACTAAACTTGTATTTAGGTTTGGTATCTTCCAAGGATGCGACACGAAGATTTTCAAGAAAATCCCCCCCACCCCCAACTACCCTTTACATGGAAAAATTTTCGAAAATTTTGATTTTCTAAAAGATGGCTCTAATAATTTTGATTAAAATCACGGATATAAAAGATATTCACTTACCAAATAAAATGTATATCTTGAATTTTCTGGAGAGCTCTTTATTCTGGATGAATTTTGCTAAATGTTGCTTAACTGCTAAACGGTTAGAGATAGACAAAAACTTACTACACAGAAAATGTTGATCTGATCAAAACACACAAAATATTTCCTTTACATTTTTGTTGTGGAGGTAACCGTTTCTGGGATATTCGTTGTTTTTGGTTCCAGTTGTGAATACTTTTCTCAGATAGGAAGTGTCCGATTTTCTTTTCTTCTACTTCTGGTCAAGCAAAGAAGTGATTTGCTATGACAATCGAATAACGACAGATTTTAAAACATTTGACTATTGGTTTAGCCTAGTATATTCCCTTATTTTCGTCCTACTTATAAGGGACTAAGTAGTAAGAACATTCTGCTAATGATTATCTCGATTAGCAAGGCGCAGAAAGAAGAATAATCTTATGTAAGAAGTTTGTAGAAGAGCTAGAGAAAGTCATTTGAGTGTAACACATAATATTTTTCTTAAAGTATCGTGTCTACCTATTTCTAGTGGTTTACCATTTTTTTTTTACAAAGTTACACAAAATTCATTCACAATGAAGAGGTCTTCACATCCCATTCCCAGAATATTCAAAACAAAACACAAAAATATTTTACAATATAGTACTTTCATAAAATATCCTATTGTTACATTCACATTACTTTCTCAACTTATTCTGAAACAAATATTGCTACAAAAGGTTATTCTTCTATCTACTTCATACTAATCAAGATAAACATTAGCAAAGATAGTCTTACTCGTTAGTTTCTTACAAGTAGAAGGGAAATACGGAGTAAATTATGCTAAAGGAATGATCAAATCCTTTAAAAGCTGGTCGATATGTGCAACAATTGAAAATTGGTTCTCTTTGCATGACTAGAAGTAAAACAAAAGAGATATGAAATGAATGGTTGTTTGAGATAAGTTCAAGTATTTTAAAATTGAAACCAATAACTGAAGGAATAACTCGGGAATGTTAAATTTAGAAAAATATATATGACATAAATTGTGTATTTTAAGGTGGTCTGCATTTTTTTCTGTAGTAAGTTTTTGTCTATCTCTTGCAGTTTACTAGTTATGCAAAAGTCATCCGTAATAAACCGGTGTTAGAGGATGGTGCGCCACCTCACTGGCATAACGAAGTACGCGATTGGTTGAACGTCACTGTACCCGAGCGCTGGATAAGCCGCAAGAGCCCCAATGGCAGGGCTTGCTATGCATGGCCTCTACGTTCTCCTGATCTAACGCCATGCGATTTTTACCTTTGGGTCTTCATCAAGGATCGTGTGTACGTGCCTCCGCTACCAGCTGACCTCCCTGAATTAAGAAACCGAATTGAAGCAGCTGTTGCTACATTTACTGAAATCACACTTATCAACGTTTGGGAAGAACTCGGCTATAGACTTGATGTGTGCCGTGTGACAAAGGATAGTCACATTGAACATTTATAAGGTTCTTCTTAAAACTGTTTGAGTTGCTTTTTCATTTGACATATCATTCATAACTGTAAGTTGAGTGTAATAAATATTATAAAGAGTTAAAACCCCGATATTCATTTATATACACCCTGTATTAACCCTTAACAAGGATATGTGATTTACTGTTACAACGTAGCTGAATGTTCTATATGCATCTTGCGTTTATCTAAGCGTGCAGCAGATTCTAGACAACACTTAAGATAAAGGGAAAAAAAAAATCTTTGAGGTATGAAATGTAATCTATAAAGATATGCATGCAATTGTTAATGAATCGAGGAATCAGATTTTTACATTAATGTGTTCAAAGATATATCTTTGTATTGGTGCTAGTTTTATCAGAAGTTCTTGGAATTTCTGTGTGGGCACTAATAGTGATAACAGGCAGGATACTGATAACATTTCTTCTCTTAATGGTTGCACCATAAGCATTACTAACGTGTACAAAAATCGTTAATATGATTTCCTCAACATATTTTAGGGTCTCCTGAATAATAATAATAATAATAATAATAATAATAATAATAATAATAATAATAATAATAATAGAAAAAAGGTCCGCACGTGTGTGTAATCACCATAAACGAAACCCCCAAACCATCCTCAAACTCAAAGATGGATTTTCCATTTTCTCAAAAAGGCCTTAAACGATTTTGTTTAAAATGTCATGTTTAAAGATATTTACATGACAAATAACAGTGCATATTGAATTTTTCTGGGTATATCCTTCCTTCATCAGAGGGAATTTTGTATTATTTTATATAACCAGTAACTGTTATGCGATAGACGTAAACGGACCGACTATAGATACATAAAAAATGTAGATTGCTTAAAACACATCATTTTAAATACGTTTTTATTTTCTCTAGCACGTATGTGCAATGCACATAGTAGGTTGAGAAAATGTTGTATTTGCATTCCCCTGAGTAAATTGATTTTAGAAAAAGGTCCGTGCGCGCGACTGTGTGGACAGCATAACTCAAATAAGAAGAGTAAAGTACCACACTTGTTATTTAAGCTTAATATCTTCCAAGGATGTCACGCGAAGATTGTTAGAACAATCCTCCACCCAGAACTACCTTTTACATGGAAGATTTTTCGAAATTTTCGATTTTCTCAAAAATGGCTCTAAAGATCTTGATTAAAACGCCGTACATTAAAGACATTAACATGATAAGTAAAATGTATATCCTGAGTTTCTTTGGAATAGCTACTGAAGTCCTCTCCATTCTGAATGCTTTTGTTTAACTGATAAACATAGGAGATAATATAAACGTACTGTACAAAATTGTAGATCTCGTTAAAATATACAATTTATGTCCTACGCTTTTTAGTACATAAAATGCTTCAAATTTTTTTCTCAAACGGGATGTCGTAAGTCGTTTAATGTCTGCTTTGTTTTACTCCTGACTATGTAAAGAGAAGGGAATTTCAACTGCATCGAGTAGCGAACGGGTTTATAAAAGATTTGGCATTCGCTTTAGCCTAGTGTCTTCTCTTATTCCCTTTTATTTAGAAGGAACTACAACTATTTCTGCTATTTTGTAATAATAGTTTGTAGAGAAAGTCTTGTGAAGATATCACATCAGAGTTATATATATATATACATAAATCGCCGTTCCAAATCCAGAAAGTTCATAGGAAAACCTGATAAGTTATATTCACATTACTTTCTCTACCCATTCTGCAACAAAGAATTCTTAATTGAGATTAAACATAGGTATAAACATTTCCGAGATATTCCTTGTTATTGTTTAAATTTTAAAATACTTAAAAAACGTTTTTCTAACAGGATGTCGCAATTCGTTTCATATCTGTTTTGTTTTACTCTCGGCCAGGCAAAGAGAAGGAGACATCAATTGCATGACATATCAACTGGCTTTATATAAGATTTGACAACAGCTTCAGCCTAATATATTCTCTTATCCCTTTTACTTAGAGGGAACGAATACAGCCTTTTCTAAGTATCTCGATTAGCATGAAGCCGCTTTTGTAAAGATAATTTATTGCAGATAGGTTAGAGAAAATCTTGTGAATGAAACACAAGATTTTTTGTGTCATAAGCCATTTCCGAGATATCCTTTATTAATGTTTGGAATTCAATAATTGGTCTGTTTCTCATCTTTCAGGAAGCAAGTTCTACGAAAAGTGATAAACGGATTTTGAATGTGACCATGAATTCTCTTAAAAGGCATTGCAGTGAAAGATTCTGTTACGCCCACGAATGTTGCCATTGATCTATTTTAGTAAATGCGTTTTACACCAAGAGGTTTTCTGGCACAATTTCACGGATTTTGCACTTGAGGCTTTTCACTGTGCAACCAACAGCCGATTTCCCTGTGCGTCATCACCCGCGACGAAATTGTTCGTTCCATGTTTCTGCACATCAGAGCTCATTTTCTTTCTTTCAAAGAGCTAAAAATATCTCTTTGTTTGCTCTTGTTTTCTGTTTCACAGATGTGACGCTGTTTTCAGGCATAAACAACTACGTATCGTAAAACACAGTCACGGATTGAATTACTGTTCCAAATGCAGCAAGCTCTTAGAAAAATCTTACACGCTACATTCACATTACTTTCACTACCAATTCTGCAGCAAATTATTCTTATACGAGATTAAACATAGCAAAATTGACTTTATTACATATTTCACTGTAGCTACACCAAAGTTAAGCGATGATCAATGATTTAAGAGCTGATCGCTATGCAACAATTTTGAAATTCCTTTCTCTTTGTACGACCTGAGGGGAAGAAAACGAATAACAACACCCCAAATGATAAAAGAATTGAGTATTGAAAATTTTAAACCAATAACAAAAATATCTTGGAAAAGGTTCATTCTACAAGAAAAAACCATAGTTATTTGTCAAAAATTGTGTACCTTAGAGTTCTATATTTTTTGTGCAGTGTTAAGGTATTTCAGGAAAAAGTCACCCAGAATAAAGAGGGCTTTAGGGACTACTCCCAGAAAATTTGAAATATACATTTATTTAATTTTATTTTATTTCTGTATTTGTTTGTTTAATTTTATTTATTTTTATTATTTTTATTTCAATTTCATTTATTTAACAATTTTTCTGTATCTTAACGTCCTTTAACTGGTTAGTTATATCGGACGATGAATGGAATCGGTGAAAGGATGCTGCAATGATATTGGGGTCTATGAAGCTTAAAATTGCTCGACATTCGTTTTCTCAATTAAGGGAAATCCCGGGAAAACCTTACACTACTGAGGTGGGCAATATACATTTCATTTACCATTAAAATAGCTTATACGTACTGAATTTTAATCAAAATTGTTTAAGTCATTTTTGAGGAAATCAAAATTTTCAAAAATGTTCGTATGTAGAGGGTAACGGGTGGGGATTTTCTTGCAAATCTTCGTGTCGTATCCTTGAAACATTCTGAACTTAAATATCTGGTTTGGATTTAACAGACTTTCTGTTTTTGAGCTGTTCACACACACACACACACACACACACACACACACACAATTTATGCCATGTACACTTGTTTGCGAGATATTCCTTGTTATTGGTTACAATTTTAAACTACTCAAGCATCTCTCAAACGGGAAGGCATTTCATATGTTTTACTTCTGTCCATGGAAATGGAAGCTCCACATAGCAACCAAACGGAAGCTCCATACGCACTATGTACATAGTGTATAGAGAAAGTATTGCACTCCACCAAAAATTCGATACCGAGATTTCACCGGAAATATATGTTTTAGGGTCCCCAATATCCAAAAAAAGCATTTTCACAAAAAGGTCCGTGTGTGTGTGTGTGTCCGTGTGTGCGTGTGTCCGTGTGTCTATGAACACGATAACTCAAAAACAAAAAATAGCTAAAATACCAAACTTGGTATTTAAGTTTAGTATCCTCCAGGAATGCGACACGAAGATTTTGAGAAAAATCCCCCCACCGCCAACTACCCTTTCGAAAATTTTGATTTTTTCAAAAATGGCTCTAACGATTTTGATTAAAATTTCGGATATTAAACATATTTACCTGACAAATGAAATGTATATCTTGAATTTTCTGGGAATAGCCTCTGAAGAGTAGTTTATTCTGGATCAATTTTACTAAATTTTGAATGACTGCTAAACCGTAAGAGATGGACAAAAACTTACTTCACAAAAAATGTAAAACACACAATTTATGTTATATACATTTTTTTCGTGGAGTTCGTCGTTTTTGTGACATTCCTTATTTTTGGTTTCTGCTATGAGAAACGTATACTTTTCTCATACAGGAACTTGTCAACTCCTATCCATATAAACAAAGGAACTTCATTGACATAGAAACCAGCTTTTGACTATCACTTTAACCTACGGTTGTCCCTTATTTCGCTTCTACTTACAAGGAAGCGAGTAATAAGACTATTTCTGCTATTTTTTTCTGATTAGCATAAAGTAAAAAGTATAAGCTTTTTAAGAATTATTTATTGCAGGGATATGGAGAAAGTCATGTGAATGGTACATATCAGATTTTTATTAAAAGGTCCGTGTGCGTGCGTGTGCGTGTGTTTGTGTGTGTGTGTGTGTGGTTCAATGTCTTCCAAAGAGGCGATATGAAACATGAAACATTTGTTGAAAATTTTGATTTTCTAAAATATGACTAACGATTTTTATTAATACCATATGTTTAAAATATTTATATGGCAAACGAAGTGTATATCTTGAATTTCCTGGGAATGGCCTTTGAAGACCTATTCATTCTGGATGAGCTTTGTACAACTGGTAAACCATAAGAGATAGACAGAAACTTACTTGACATGATTAAAAATGTAGATCTTGTTAAAACACACAATTTTGTCATATACTTTTTTTCTCAGAGTTAACCGTTTCCGAGATATTCTTTGTTGTTAGTTTCAATTTTAAACCTTTCTCATCGGGAAGGCACATTTCGTTTCATATCTCTTTTGTTTTATTCTTGGACATACAAAGAGATACGAATTGCAATTGTTTCACATAGCGGCCAGCTTTTAAAACTCTAGCTCAACATATTCCCTTATGCAAATAGGGAACTAAGTAATAAGATCATTTCTGGTCATTTTTATCTCAATTAGCATGATGTAGAATTTAAAAATATGACGTGGTCCATTCACATGGCTTTCTCTACATCTCTGTAACAAATTATTGTTAATACGCATTAGGCAGATGGTCTACCGACTGATCTACATGGTCAGCCTCTAATGTTTCACATTCCTCTACTTATGTCGTTTCTTTTAAACAGCTTCTATAAAGTATACTTACGAACGCATATTTTATGTCTGCTTCAAGTTATTTATGATAAACCCCTCATTACACACATGGTTATAGCTACCTAGGCGATAGCGATAGTCAAATGTTTAAGTGCGCGTCGTCATAAATTCTGACCTTGGAATTCCATTGCCTCTCCGTGACATCGCGACTGAAGGGAATTTAAAAAATCTTATGTGTACCATTCACATGACTTTCTCCATATCCCTGCAACAGATTATTCTTAAAAAGCTTATACTTTTATTTACCATATGCTAATCAGAAAAAAATAGCAGAAATAGTCTAATTACTCGCTTCCTTGTAAGTAGAAGCGAAATAAGGGACAACTGTAGGTTAAAGTGATAGTCAAAAGCTGGTTGCTATGTCAATGAAGTTCCTTTGTCTATATGGATAGGAGTTGACAAGTTCCTGTATGAGAAAAGTATACGTTTTTCATAGCAGAAACCAAAAATAAGGAATGTCACAAAAACGATGAACTCCACGTAAAAAATGTATATAACATAAATTGTGTGTTTTAATGTGCTCTACATTTTTTGTGTGGTAAGTTTTTGTCCATCTCTAACGGTTTAGCAGTTATTCAAAATTTAGTAAAATTCATCCACAATAAACTACTCTTCAGAGGCTATTCCCAGAAAATTCAAGATATACATTTCATTTGCCAGGTAAATATGTTTAATATACGAAATTTTAATCAAAATCGTTAGAGCCATTTTTGAGAAAATCAAAATTTTCGAAAAAAGTTCCATGTAAAGGGTAGTTGGGGGTGGGGGGATTTTTCTCAAAACCTTCGTGTCACATCCCTGGAAGATACTAAACTTAAATACCAAGTTTGGTATTTTACCGACTTTTCATTTTTGAGTTATCGTGTTCACAGACACACGGACACACGGACACACGGACACACACACACACACACACACACACACACACGGACCTTTTTGTGAAAATGCTTTTTTTGGATATTGGGGACCTTAAAACATATATTTCCGGGGAAATCTTGGTATCGAATTTTTGGTGGAGTGCAATACTTTCTCTATACACTATGTACATAGTGCGTATGGAGAAAGTAAGAATTACTAAGTACTGAAAAAAGCAAACCAATATTTAGCATTATCTCGAAAGTGGCTTTGGCCACAAAAAAGTTATTCGAAATAAAGTGTGTTTGTGAAGAAGTGTGTTTTGTATAGTAAGTTTGTCCGTTATGCAAGATAATCCAAAATTTCTTCCGAATGAAGCAGTTTACAAGCTATAACATTCAATATACATTATATATTTTGTCTTGTCATGTAAATATCTTAAATATGTGGTATGTTGATAAAAACAGCTACAGGCATTTTTGAGAAATTTAATAATATCGAAAAATATTCCATGTAAACGGCACGTAAGTTTGGATGGGTGGAATGTTGGAAATCTGTTCACATAGGATTTTTTTTTCTAAAATACTTTATTATTATTATTATTGTTATTATTATTATTATTATTATTATTATTATTATTATTATTATTATTATTATTCATGGATCTCAGACTGTGTTTCCATTGAGATCACCAGTAAATTGCAGTAGTACTACCGTCTCTACCTATCTGGTAAGTAATATAATACGCTTTAATTGCCTACAAATTATCTGTGAAAATATTGCAAGACTCGGAGACATTTGCGTCACTTATTCAACCGATTTACTCCTTTTTCATTGTTCTTTGGACGTACTTAACATCCTTTACTAAGCGTATACTTGTTCTGTTTTCTCTATGCGCCGTCTAGTCTGGCCGAAGAGAAACTTCGTCCTCAACATAAATATTTGGCTTGGAAAGCTGTGTTTGACAACGCTGGCAATACTCAGCAGGAGGACTGGTTGGCAAGGACGGCCATTAAATTTAACTCGCTTCAGCGGCGGATTGTGCCTACGCCTCGAAAAGGAAGTGCTGAGGCCATCTCAGTACTGGTTTCACAGCTGTTGAAGATTATATTTACATCTTTAATAACCTGCATGTCATATCTTTCAACTATGGAGTGCTCGCTTGCTTCTGAGATACTACTATTTTAGAATATTTTTCATTACAGGGGAAAAACATCCTTAGCTAATGTGACAATGCCAAACACGGGACAGTTCTCAACTGATATTAAATAATTGGCCTTAGGACTGCAAGTTAATGCAATTAGAAAATCTATAAGGTTCTTTACATATTACTTTCTCTAGCACGTATGTACACGTATGGTGGATAAAGAAGATATTGTATTGAATTCCATAAGAACCATGTCTGTGTATCTATGTATAACTGTGGGGTAGTTTAGCTCGCAGACGAAAAGTCGGTTAAATACCAAAGTTGGAATTTCAATGATGCTCCACGAAGATTTTCAAGAAAATCCCTCCACCCTACTACCCTTTACATGGAACATTTTGATTCGAAAATTTTTATTTTCTCAAAATGGCTCTAAAGATTTTTATTAAAATGCCATATGTTTAAGATTTTTTCATGACAAAGGAAATTTCTGCGAATAGCCTCTAAGACCTCTTCATTCTGGATGACTTTTGTATAACTGGTAAACCGTAAGAGATATACAAAAAATTATCTCGCAAAAAGGTAGATCTCATTAAGACATACATTTTATATCATATATATATATATATTTTAGAGTTAACGGTTTTCGAGATATTCCGAGTTATTGGTTTTAGTTTAAACTTTTCTCAAACGTGAGAAATCTCACTTTTTGTCTCTGGTTTGTTTACTCCTAGCAGCAAAGAGAACCGAATTTCAATTGCTTTGCTTAGTGACCGGCTTTTAAAAGATCTGACTGTCGCTTTAGGCTGGTGCATGAATGTATTACTCTTCTACTTACAAAAACAAATAATAAGGCCAATTCCGGTAACGTTTATTTTGATTAGCATGATGTAGGCAAAAGAATAATCTTTTGTAAGAAAAGTTGTTTGTGGAGCAGCCAGAGAAAGTCATGTGAATTAAACACATAAGATTTTATTATAAACATAAAGCACAATTATCAGAATATTCAACATAATATTACAGCAAGAGCAATTTTATTACAAACCAGACATATGAAAATATAAAATTAATGTATGTATATACCACATAAAAATACCATGTTATACAACTCATAAAGTAGCTGGCTTAATGGACATTTTTCCGGAAGAATGGATTTTCTTCAGATATTTCTCGTTTTGGTTTGACGTAGCTACTGTATTACGTGGCATAAAATGGAGATTAATGTTATTTTCTAACAAAACGGGACAAAGAGATGTCCCGACAAAATAAGAGACAAGAGATTAAAAAACGGGACATAACGGGACATCTGGTCACCTTACTTTAGCCCTGTCTTGTCTAATACTCTTACTTTGTATGTGTGTGTGTGTGTGTGTGTGTGTGTGTGTGTGTATGTAGCTTAGCGTCTTTCAATTGATTGATCATTACAGACGATGAATGAAATCGGTGAAATGATGCTCAAATGATCTCGGGGACCATGGTGATTAACATACTTGGTGATACTTAACATTCATTTTTTCAGGATAAGGGAGCCTAACCCCACCCAAAAAAAAAAAAAAAAAAAAAAAAAAAAAAAAAAAAAAAAAAAAAAACATTTATCCGTGTAACTCGCTCTAAGCGAGATTCGAACTCGGGACCTCTTGAATGTGAGGCAGCCCGAGGCAGAATACTTTTTTCTTTGTTTCAAGATTTATTGCAGCATTATCTATTAGTTTAGTAAGAGTATGATAGGGGAAGCCTCTATCTAGCTCCCAAGATCGCAGGTTCCAAACCGTCGGAGCGTGATGATTTTATTTTTCTTTCCTTTTTCTTTGAGGGCATAAAAATCCTTAACAGCCTTTCTTCGAAGGGAAGTAAAGCCATTGGTCCGGTGCCTGTTAAACAAAATTAATCGGTCCCAAAATAGAATGGGGCGTCAAGAACCGCAGAAGTTAAAGAGCGTCCATAAAGAGCGTATCAACTTAATTTAATTGACGTTCATAATGAACTGAATCAAGAAGGGCAGCTGTATTGTATGCATGCCTGTTGACAGGATTCGCTTATCCTATTCTGTGCAGCTGCCCGTACGTGATAGTGTCCTGTAAAGAGACCCGTTGCATACGTGAGTTTTTCCCTTTTAATTTTAGCAGTTCTCGTGACCTCCATCTGTTCCAATCTCAGTATGAGAGCTTTGGACTGCCTGAAACCTAGAGATGAGCTGCGGTATTCCTCGGGATATCGAGGAACCAGTTCCTGACTGCCAGCTTAGTTCCAGATTGCACCCCCATTACTATTTCAAACAAAAATTGTTGCTCACTTCTAATCCTAGAAGTTTAATCTGCTATTTCAATGCACAGAATCCTCATATGCTCCGGTATCCATCTCAACTGAATGGTTTATGGATACGAGGGTCACTCCAACATTTTTGAGAATGGACGCAGTAAAATATTAAACATTTTTATGTGATCATTGAAACCTTTCAAAATGTTCTCCATTGCATTTTATACACTGACTCATCCTTTCAAATCATTTTTCAATTGCTGGAAAGGGTGCAAAGACATTTTTCATAAACAATTACTGCGGCTTCAGGTTATTTAAATCGTTGACCTCGAATTTTTTCTTTCGTTTCGGGGAATAGAAAAAAGTCGCATGGGGCTAGATGTGGACTGTAGGGAGGAGGGAATAAATATCTGACTCCTGCAGAAACTGGTTGTTTTCTGTGCAGTGTGGGCAGGGGCATTTTCATGGTGCAATTCCGCGCAGACCAGTCTTAGGACACTTTTTTCTCAGTCCATTGAGCACTTGTTGCAGACATTTTGCGACGTACCTACCATCTGGCAGTAACAGTATGTTGTCCCCTAATAGGAATCATTACAATGTGGCCACTGACTGAGAAGAAGGAACAGACCATTTTCTTGCCACCACTTCTTATTCGCTTCACTATTGTTGGGGGATTTTCTCCTGGGAGGATGACTGTCGTTTAGTTTCTGGGTCATATCGGTAAGTCCAGCTTTCGTCACCTATTGCAATATTAAACATGTTTTTGGATCTTAATTGTTCAATTATTTCTTAGTATCATTGCGCAGATTCTTTTTTCATTTGTGAGATGGTGGAGGATCCAACAACTGCAGAGTTTCCAAAGGGTTGTTTTCACTGCCGCCAACCCAATATTTAGGGCTTCTTGAATCTGACCATGTGTACAACGATGATCTTCCCGCAATATGAGCTCTGCTTTCACCACATTCTCATTTATTGTCGTCCTCTCGGTCCTCCTCTAAACTCTCATACCCTCAATATATGATGGACTGAGAAGAACAAAGATTCCCAAATGCAAGATGCAGCCCTTCAATGCATTCTCTCTCCTCTAAACCGACCACTGCCGCATTGCAATTGCCACGTTATCATTTATCTTGTAGGAAATTATTATCATTATAACCAAATTTAATTAATTATACTGCATTCAGATTATTTGTAGTGTTATTCTAATTCATAAATATTCCTGTTGATTATAATTAAGCTGCTGTCTATACATTTTTTGCATGAGTACCTTTCTGTATGACATCGAAGTACAAGTATCTGAGAGTAAGAGTCTAGATCTGCCAGTATATAGTTAGTGATTTCTTTGTATAAGATAAACATTATTGTTTGTGCTTCCTAATGTCTACAATAATAGTTCTTTTTGTAGATGTACAAAGTATTCAGACTTCGCTTTACAACTGTTATTACTGTCCTCGTTATCGTCAGTAAATTACTAGGCTTGTTCCCGCAAGTTGCAACCAACGTGATGTCACTGACAAACAGAACGAAAACAAGCAACCCTTGTCCCACACCTATTATAATTCCACCAACCGACCAAAGTCATAGAAAGTCATGGCGCGGAAATGCTCTCGTTTGAGATACATCCTAGCATATGAGGTAGCAACACCTGCTGCACGGTATTTTTACTTTCTCTACACGTACTATGTATATAGTGTATAGAGAAGGTATTGTATTGCACCCAAAAATTCGTCACCGAGATTTCACCGGAAATAGGTGTTTTGGGTCCCCCTGAATCCAAAAAAAGCAGTTTTGGAAAAAGGTCCGTGTGTGTGCGTGTGTGTCTGTGTGTGTGTGTGTGTGTGTGTGTGTGTATCTGCGTGTCTTTGGACAGCATAGCTCAAAAAGAAAAGATCGTTAAATACCAAACTTGGTATTAAAGTATGGTATCTTCCAAGGATGCGACACGAAGATTTTCAAGAAAATGCCCCCACCCCAACTACCCTTTAGATGGAACTTTTTTCGAAAATTTTGATTTTCTCAAAAATGGCTCTAACGATTTTGATTAAACTATCGTGTATTAAAGATATTTACCTGATGTGTATATCTTGAATTTTCTGGGAAGAGCCTCTGAAGACTACTTTATTCTGGATGAATTTTACGGAATTTTGAATAACTGCTAAACCGTAAGAAATGGACAAAAACTTACGACACAAAAAAATGTAGAGCACATTAAAACACACAATTTATGTTATATACATTTTTTCGTGGAGTTCATCGTTTTTAAGACATTCCTTGTTTTTGGTTTCTGTTTTGAAAAACTTACTTTTCTCATACAGGAATTTGTCAACTCCTGTCCATACAAACAAAGGAACTTCAGTGACATAGGAGCCAGCTTTTGACTATCACTTTAGCCTATGGTGCTCCATTATTTCGTTTCTACTTACAAGGAAGCAAGTAATAAGACTATTTCTGCTAATTTTTTCTGATTAGCATGAAGTAAATAGAAGTATACGCTTTTTAAGAATCATTTGTTGCAGAGATATAGAGAAAGTCATATGAATGGTACACATCAGATTTTTTTCGAGGAGTCGATCGTTTTTTAGATATTCCTTGTTTTTGCTTTCAGTTTTGAAAAACTTGTATTTTTCTCATACAGGAATTTGTCAACTCGTGTCCATACAAACAAAGGAACTTCGGTCACCCAGTAACCAGCTTTTGACTTCACTTTAACCTATGACACTCCCAAATTTCGCCTCTACTTACAAGGAAGCAAGTAATAAGACTATTTCTGCTAATTTGTTCTCGATTAGCACGAAGTAGATAGAAGAATAAGCTTATTAACAATAATTTGTTACACAGAAGTAGAGAAAGTCATGAGAATGGAACACATTAGATTTTTCAGAACATGATGACCCTCCCCACTCTTCTTCCAAAGTCTTTTTAAAGTTTGCGTTAGGATGTTTGCAACCCTCACTTTTGCCAAATCTTCCACTTACTGGTGCCTTAACTGAGGCGCGATTCTCGACTTGCAAACAATGTCTCCAAGAAACAGATTTTACTACTTGCCTCTCGCTCCTGGTATAGGTTCGTCTTTTGTTTGTTAATGGTTATTGCCAAGTGGAAGAAGGGAGCGGTCCCGTTTGAAGAAAACTATACATACATACATGCATGCATGCATGCATACATACATACATACATCCATGCATGCATACATTCATACATACATACATACATACATACATACATACATACATACATACATACATACATACATACATCATACATACATACATACATACATACATACATACATACATACATACATACATACATACATACATACATACACACACACACACACACACACACATACATACATACATACATACATACATACATACATACATACATACATACATACATACATACATACATACATACATACATACATACATACATACATACATACATACATACATACATACATACATACATACATACATACATACATACATACATACATACATACATACATACATACATACATACATACATACATACATACATACATACATACATACATACATACATACATACATACATACATACATACATACATACATACATACATACATACATACATACATACATACATACATACATACATACATACATACATACATACATACATACATACATACATACATACATACATACATACATACATACATACATACATACATACATACATACATACATACATACATACATACATACATACATACATACATACATACATACATACATACATACATACATACATACATACATACATACATACATACATACATACATACATACATACATACATACACGCGGTACTGATGATGCACATTGTTGGAGCCAAGGTTGGAGCGCGCCCAGACTTGCACGTGTATTATATAAGCCTATCTGAAGTTAGGAAAAGCTGCTTTGTCTTATCACAAATAATTGTTGCCCATTCCCAAAAGATTTGGAGTCGCTCTAGTCACTGCCGTGAGAGACTCACAACTTTCTAAAAACATCTTGGACTTAACCAGGTGGATATTGAAGGCCTTAGGTCTAAGTTGGTACAGTTACCACAGAGTCTCAAATATGGTTTTGTAACCAGTGGCGTGCACTCAGTAGAAGCAACCGAAGCATTACTCCGGTAAATATTTATTTCTAAAATATTCAGTAATAACCTGATAAAGTCTATAGGCATCCACAGTTACATTTCTTCGAAACATACGAGTTTCACTGCATCATGATTTCGCTTACCAGCAGTGTGCCGCTGCGCTCCCAAGGCTCAAGTGTGCACATTAATACTGGGCTGGCCTCGCTGCCGAGACTCAAGTGAATACGTTAGTACGTACCCGAACCGATGCAAAACTTCCGTTGATTCTACTACACCAGCGAGAGAGGATGCGCGCGCATCTGAAGGCTGCCAAGTGACACTGGCTTGTATCATGCTGCTTGCGAAGCAAGCTTCGTACGAATCAGTCAGTTTGTGTTAAGGTGGCAAGGTGCTGAAATATCGTGTGCAAAATGAATTTTTATCAGTGGCGTGTTACTTACTCAGTTTGTAGAAATGAGCACATAAAAGTTGTTTGAACAGTGTAATTATTATACGACAATGTCTCAGCCTATATGTATCATAAAAGAACTTCTTTGCAACCCATTTTCCGCACGCTCATTCTCGGAAAAATTACAAATAATTAAAAATGGAAGACCAACACCGCAACTACCAAGTTTGGTTCAACATACAAATAAATGCACTAGACATTTTCAGTCAAGTACATATAGTAAATGTGAGTGGCTAGCCGGTAGCACTGAACTAAATGCATTGTTTTGCTGGTATTGTCTTTTGTTTGGTAGTGATAGAAATACTAGCTGGACAAAACATGGGTACACACATCTGGGAAATTTAGTTAAGTCTATTGCCGAGCACGGATTGTCAGTCAATCATCTACGATCTTCAGCAAGTATAGCTAGTTTTGGAAAAAGTAAGATAGACACCGCGCTTGATGACCAGTTAAAAAATGAAATTTTGTTACACAATCAGAAGGTAAAGCGAAACAGGGGTATTCTTAAAAGACTTATTAATGCAGTATGTTTTCTGGGAAAGCAAGAGTTAGTCTTCCGAGGACATGTTGAAGCAGAACATTCTGTTAATCTAAGCAATTATATTGAATTGTTAAAGTACACTGCAGAATATGATCCTCTTTTAGCAGACCATTTAGAAACTTCAACTGTTTTTAAAGGAATTTCTAATCGTATGCAAAACGATATAATCCAGGCTGTTAGTTCAGCCATTTTATCAGCAATAAAACAAGAAATAGCGAATGTTCCTTTTGTGGCAATTATGGTTGATGAAACAACTGATGCGGCAAATAAAGCGCATTTTTCTATAGTTCTGCGTTATGTATATGATGGAGAGATCAAAGAAAGATTCTTGGGATTCTGTGATATAAGTAGTGACCGACATGCCCAAGCTAATGCAGAACTTATCCAGTACTTCTTATCAGAATTCGGATGTAACGAGAAATTGATTGCACAGACTTTTGACGGTGCTGGAAATTTGAATGGAGTTCAAGCACTAATCAAGGTCACGCATCCAGAAGCGTTATTTTTTCATTGTTACGCCCATATACTAAACCTTGTTTTGTCTCAAAGTACCTGCCGGATACCTGAATGCAGGATATTTTTTAGCACCCTTAATGAACTTGCAGCATTTTTTACAAAATCTCCAAAACGTACAACATTTTTGGATCAATTTTTGCAGCATCGACTTCCACGCGTGTGCCCAACGCGATGGAATTATTGTTCCAGATTAGTAAATACTGTGTGCCGAAACAGAACTCAACTGTGTGATGTGTTTTGTGCAATGCTAGAACATCCTGCAGAGATTGGGTTAGATATTTTAGCACCAGTTGATGGCTATTTGTCACTTTTGGCAGATTTCAAATTTGTTTTTCTTCTTAACACATTCAACAAAATATTTTCCTTCACAGATGTATTGTACAACATACTGCAGAACCAGGCAAGTGATATTTTGTCCTGTCAGCGTAAAATTCAAGAAACTTGTCGCTCTATAGCCGCATTGCGTGACAATTTTGAGGAGGTTTTTCAAGAAACACTCTCTCAAGTAGGGGAACCTTCAAAGAGAAGAAATGTAAACTATAAACACATTTACTGCGAAGTGTTTGACAGCATTGCCAACCACTTGGAAATGAGATTTCAAGATTACACTGAACTGGGGTTTTTACATTTACTGGCACGTGAAAACTATGGGCAGTATACTAAAGAGTTCCCCGAAAGCTGCTTTCGAAGTCTCTTAACTACTTACGGAAAGTTTTTCGACTCCATTCGGTTGAAAAATGAGCTGATTGCAGTGTACAGCAGTGCAGAATTTGAAAATAAAACCATGAGTGAACTTGTAAAACTGTTTAACACTAATTCAACTATAAAAAATAGTTTTAGACAGATTAATTTGTTAGTGTCATTACTGTGTACAGTTCCAGTGAGTAATTCGGCGGAGAGGTCATTTTCGGCGCTGAAGAGAATTAAAAGTTATTCTCGAAATTCTACTGGAGAAGAGAGGTTATCACATCTTGGGATTATTTCAATTGAAGCGCGCTTATTAGAAGACCTCAGAAAAAAGGAGCAGTTCTTTGAGGAGGTGATTGCCAAATTTTCATCTCAGGACCGAAGAATGGAGTTCCTATTCCGCTGATTTTTCTGCAAATTGTGCCTAGGTGAGTCAAAGTTAAAAGTTTGTTACTTTAAACAATGTTTTATCTATTTATAACTTATTACGTTTTCTTAACAATAATTAATTTCATTCATAACAAATTCTAATTCTCATCTTTAATCTTCAACGTTTACTTAAAAATCATAACGTGAAATACTTCGGCGACCTGGACAACCATCACATTGTTTGTAACCATCAGTATACCAGATTGGACCTTCACGTTTTATCTGTAGTAATATCAGGGCCACCTACCTCATATAAAGTTCTATAACTAATGATAACAGTCTTTATTTAAGTGTTAACTGCCAAAACCTGAAATCTTCCAAAACTACTCTATAATGATGATGTAGTCGCCTCTTCCGACGTTCTTCATTTGCAGCATCAAGTAGCTATGATATAGGTAGTTTATTACTTAGAAGAAGCAAGATTTTGTGTAGGCAGCTATTTTAAAATTTTGCATTTATAATTTTAATTGGGGTATTTAGTGTTGAACATTTTATGTAAATTCGCATTCATTTCGTGATAATTTTTCAGCAGAATAAATAAGTAATAACATGACAAATGAAAACAGACAGGTAACTAAAATAACATTAATATTAAAACACTTATAGCTAAATTAAAAAGCTTTTATCCTATTCTGTAGGCTTTAAGTATACATTTCATGCATCATAGGAAAATAACAAAAATGAATCTTTATTTCATTGTAAATTATTTTGACTCCTTTGGCAGCTCACTATTCTTTAAATAATGAAAATTCCTTGTCATATAAATTCTTCGACTTGCCGGGTAACAAACTAAGTACAGCTTTGTTTAGCATAATCTAAAACTTATTTGAGAATAACCATTTTTATTCCTTTATTGATTTATTTGGTGCAATTTAAACAACCAGAATGAAACTATTCCGGCAAGGTTATGCAGCAACGGATAAACAGAGCACTACCTACGTCACGACTAAGATTTAATTCCTCGTAATGACAAGTGTAATAATATTAGTATTAATAAATATAAGAATATTTCAGTTAATAATAGGTTAGATTAAACGACTTATGTTACATGTAGCTTATTAGACTATTACTTGCTCATAAGAAATTCGAACATTCGCGCTTACGCTCATGTACTAAAAATTCCACTCACAAATAATAGTGGGCCGCGCCATGACCGAGTAGATAGACCACTCGCCTCTGACCTAGATGGCCCGAGTTCTATCCCAAGCAACCGCATGAGATTTGTGGTGGACAAAGCGGCGCAGGGGCGGGTTTTCTCCGGGTTCTCCGGTTTCCCTCGTCATCGCATTCCACCGGTGCTCCATTGTCATTCTCCATAACAGTGTCATCGCCTGCGGCGCCACAAGTAGAAAAAGCGGGCATTAAACACTATAAAAAATCTGATGTGTTCCATTCACATGACTTTCTCTACATCTCTGCAACAAATTATTGTTAAAAAGCCTATGCTTATATTTACTTCATGCTATTCGAGCAAAAATTAGCAGAAATAGTCTTATTACTTGTTTCCATGCAAGTAGAAGCGAAATAAGGGAGTACCATAGGTTAAAGTGATAGTCAAAAGCTGGTTGCTATGTGACTGAAGTTCCTTTGTGTGGACAGGAGTTGACAAATTCCTGTATGAGAAAAGTATGTTTTTTAAAGCTGAAACCAATAACAAGGAATATCTCAAAAACGATCAACTCCACGGAAAAAAAAAATGAATATAACATAAATTGTGTGTCTTAAACTACTCTACATTTTTTTGTGTGGTAAGTTTTTGTCCATCTCTTACGGTTTAGCAGTTATGCAAATTTCCGTAAAATTCGTCCTGAATAAAGTAGTCTTCAGAGGCTATTCCCAGAAAATTCAAGATATACATTTTATTTGTGAGGTAAATGTCTTTAATATACGATATTTTAATCAAAATAGTTAGAGCCATTTTTAAGAAACTAAAAATTTTCGAAAAAAGTTCCATGTTAAGTGCAGTTTGGGGGAGGGGATTTTTCTCAAAATCTTCGTGTCGCATCCATGGAAGATATTAAACTTAAATACCAAGTTTGGTATTTTACCAACTTTTCGTTTTTGAGTTATCGTGTTCACTGACACACACGGACACACACACACGGACCTTTTTATGAAAATGCTTTTATGGGTACAGGGAACCCTAAAACATATATTTCTGGTGAAATCTCGGTATCGAATTTTTGGGTGGAGTGCAATACCTTCTCTATAACTATGTACATAGTGCGTATAGAGAAAGTAAAAAACAAATAATAGTATATTTAAGCCATCTGTAATATAAATAACTATTATTTAAAATCAATGTTATAAATAGAACCAATTATCACATATCATACATCACCAAACTGCAATATATGTACAAGCTGTGATATTTTCGTTTTTCATTGCTCTCCTACAACGAAATATTATGCAAAGAAAATCTCTCGCTGTAAGCTTTTGATATCAGTAGGTTCGGTAGTCAAAAGGCATAAAAGAGACTTTTCACTGAAAACGTGGACTTACACTTCGCTTTCAATGCCAAGTGCTGTTATTACATATATTTTTTTACTTTCTCTACCGTACTATGTTGCATTTTTGAAAATGTGTGTGTGTGTGTGTGTGTGTATGGACAGCATAGATCAAAAAACGAAAAGACCGTTAAATACCAAAAATGGATCTAATTTTTTTTATTAAAATCGCTTATATTTAAGATATTTACATAACAAATAAAATGCATATTTTCAATTTTCTGGGAATAACCTCTGCAGACATGTTTATTCTAGATTAAATTTGCGGAATTTTGCATAACTGGTAAACCGTAAGAGATAGACAAAAACATTACAAAAAATGTAGAGCTCGTTAAAACACACAATTTATGTTATATACATTTTTTTTTTCTTTGAGGTTTGTTATTAGTTTCAGCTTTAAAAAACTTGTATTTTCTCATACGGGAATTGGTCAACTCCTGTCCATACAAACAAAGGAATTTCAGTAACACAGCAACCAGCTTTTGACTATCACCTTAACCTATGGTGCTCCCTTATTTCACTCCTACTTAAGGAAGCAACGTTTCTGCTAATTTTTTCTCGATTAGCATGAAGTAAATAGAGGCATAAGCTCTTTAACAGTAATGTTTTGCAGAGATGCAGAAAAATTTATATGAGTGGAACACATCAGATTTTTACTGTTACTAACCTACCATCATGGCCTACATATTCAAGCTCTTTGTAACAAAGAAGCAAATAAGAATTAATTCTACTAGTTTTAAATGCATTTTATTGATTAAATGCTGCTATTACCTATTTAAATTACCGATACTTGATTTAGTAACTAGGCTTGAAGGCTCAAAAAATAATGCAAAACTTTTATTGTGTTACATCTTCAATTTCTTTTGCTATGGAGTCGAGTTTAGACAGTCATACGGAAGCAAACTTTTAAATTGTCTCCTACTGTTTCTCTAAACAATGGGAAGCCCGCCTGGGTAGTGTGGTGATAGCGTGTTTGCTTCATATTCAACAGATCGCGAGTTCGAATGTCGTTTAGGGTGAGTTACCCGGATAAGGTTTTTTCGGGGTTTCCCCTTATGCGAAGACGAATGTCGAGTAACTTTAAGCTCCATGGACTCCGAGACCATTTGAGCATAGTTTCACCAATTTCACTCATTGATTAAAGGATGTTAGGATAACAAACAAACAAAAAAGAACATTGGCAGTCATGTGTTCTACAAATGCACTTACTCTGCTTCCAGTGACTACTATCTAAGATTTTACATTTGGCTCTCACCAAGTTAATTCGAGATAAAACAAGGTGAGCTACAGGTTTTTCAACATTTATTTGTTGCCAGCATTCCAGTTTCAGAAACAAGATTTTCTTGTTTCGTATCTTATTTTAGTAACTGGTATAATAATTGCCTGCTTCTGTTTGTTGAAAGTCTAACATCATGCTATAAGATGCAAATGTTAAATTAAAGTTCTATTTTGTTAAGTTGAAATAAATGCACATGAAAAAAAATCTGACGTGTTCCATTCACATGACTTTCTCTAGCTGCTTCACAAACAACCTTTTTTTACAAAAGATTATTCTTTTATCTACATCATGCTAATCAAGATAAACATTACTAGAACTAGTCTTGTTACTTGCTTCTTTGTAAGTTGAAGGGAAAGAAGTACTGCACAGGCTAAAGCGATTGTCATATCTTTTTAAAACCGGTCGCGATTTGAAACAATTAAAATTCGGTTCCCTTTACTTGCTAGGAGTATGAAAACGTTTAAGCAGCTTAGAATTGAAACCAATAAATCGAAATATTTCGAAAACGCTTATCACTACCAAAAAAAAAAAAAGTATATGACATAAATTGTATGTTTAAACGAGATCATTTTTGTGTAGTAAATCTTAGATTTACCAGTTATTCAAAAATCATCCAGAATGAAGAGGTCTTCAGAGGCTGTACCTAGAAAATTCAAGATATACATTTCGTTTATCCTAGAAATATCTTAAACACGTGGAATTTTAATACAAAAGAATCCTTAGAGTAATTTTTGAGAAAATCCAAATATTCAAAAATTTTCCATGTAAATTGGGGAAATTTTCTTGAAAACCTTCATGTCACATCCTAGGAAGATATTTAACTTAAACACCAAGTTTGGTATTTAACGGTCTTTTAGTTACAACACACACATACACACACACACACACACACACACACACACACACACAAAAGGACGTTTTTTTTCTAAAAATACTTGTTTTGGACTTGTGGAACCTCAAAACTTATATTTCAGGCAAAATCTCGTCATAAAATTTTTGGGTGGCATAAAAAACTTTACTCTCGAAAACTCTCAATAATTCGCGACAAAATAAATTGTCTCAAATGTATGCAAAACATTTTGTATCTTAATTCAATAACTTTCTCATTTATCGTTAAAAGTAAAAACTCTTGCATATACTTATTATATGATTTTGCACAGCTTACCCAGATTACCATTAAAAAAAAAAAAAAAATACCGTGACTAGGTCCCACGGGTGCATCGCCTTACGCTAACGAAAGAATGAATAACGAAACGCGACATTGTGACTCATAGGCGCCAACTTGTTATATATACTTTTGGTGCAGGATTGCACAATAAAATCAGACACTAATAAAGTAATTACTGCAATTGCTAATGTAAAATGATTTAGTCACAGATACTGTCAATAAATATAATTATTTCATTAATTTAAATTATGAAGGAAAATAATGCTGTCTGTCAAGTTTAATTGATTTCCTACGACATCCGATACGGTTGGCCGAGGTCTTTAGGACATGGGCAAGTCAAATTTTGAAATATTGCCAAGATTCTCCTCCCTGACTGGATTTTCCAGGTTTTGCTCAGTCCACATAACAGGCAATTGTGTCCTAAAATTATGCCAGGAACCTTTCCTTCCCAAATTTATTTTCTCAATTAATTTGCTTTAGATTCAATTATTTGAAACAATAACAAATCCCAATATTTATGGGTTGCCAACCAGGACAGAGTAAAACAGACAAAGTATAAATTAAGTATCTAAAAGAAAATCAAACAAACTTGAAACTTTTCTATAAAGATAATGTAATATCGACAGTTTTCATTAGTATAACAATCGAAAAGGAAACTAAAAGGAGCAAAAGGATTATTAGACGTGATATAAAATTAGCATACAATAAATAAAGGAATATAGACAGTAAAACTGTTAAAAATATTAATTATACAAATGATTTCGAAGAAGAGAAATTGAACCTCTTATTGCAGATATGGCAATTTCTTTTAGTTTTTCCTTCTTCAGTCCAAGCTTTTTCCAGGTATTGAAAAACTGTAAATGAATGATGTCCCGAGCTCTAACCTCTGTGATATTTAGATCGTATTTTGCCTTGAAGTTTGGGATTGTGGATGTGTAAATATAACGGTAGGATCGATGATAAATCCTATTTTTGTGTCTTCTCGAATTACAATCATGTCAATTCGTCTTGTGCCACCGTTAGTTTCAGTCCATGGACTTCTTCAAAGACTTTGTAGTTGTTCGTTCGCAGTTCGTCGGCGATCATTGAGCGAATTTTGTGATGGCGAGAGTTGCGTAATACTTCTCCATGAGTATTATCAAATTCCACCGACTGTGGTGACGCATGTAGTAAGCAGTTCTTTCCTGCTTATAAATTCGCCTACAATTGAATGAATTCTTCACGAAAACAGTGGATGGCAGCAACAGCGTTTAACTAATTGGTTGCCCTTTGAGTAAGGCAAAAAGCAAATTTACTCGATGCTCCTACGTATCCCTTGCTGTGCATTGCGCGGCCAACTGCGCGGAAAGTAAGAACAGATAATTCCTTCAGTGCTGTGGCAATGTGCAAAAGTTTGCGTTTACGTAATTTCTACCTTTCACTTAGTTAATGATTGGAGAACAATTGCTCTATTATGTCTTGCATTAGTATTTATACTTCGGATAGGAATATATACATATCTACACGTACTATGTACATCGTGTATAAAGAAGGTATCGTAATGAACCCAAAAATTCGATACCGAGATTTCACCGGAAATATATGTTTTAGGATCCCCTGTAACAAAAAAAGCATTTTCAGAAAAAGGTCCCTGTGTGTCCATGTGTCTGTGAACACGATAACTCAAAAACGAAAAGTCGGTAAAATACCAAACTTGGTATTCAAGATTAGTATCTTCCAGGGATGCGTCACGAAGATTTTGAGAAAAATCCCCCCACTTTTTTTTTCGAATTTTTTTATTTTCTTAAAAATGGCTGTAACGATTTCGATTAAAATATCGTATATTAAAGATATTTACCTGATAAATAAAATGTATATCTTGAATTTTCTGGGAATAGCCTCTAAAGACTACTTTATTCTGGATGAATTTTACGGAATTTTACATAACTGCTAAACCGTAAAACATGGACAAAAACTTACCACACAAAAAATGTAGAGCACGTTAAAACCACACGTGGAGTTGGTAGTTTTTGAGATATTCCTTGTTATTGGTTTCAGCTTTAAAAACATACTTTTCTCATACAGGAATTTGTCAACTCCTGTCCATACAAACAAAGGAACTTCAGTCACATAGCAACCAGCTTTTGACTATCACTTTAACCTATGGTACTCCCTTATTTTGCTTCTAATTATAAGGAAGCAAATAATAAGTCTATTTCTGCTTGTTTGTTTTCTCGTTTGTCACGAAGTAAATAGATGCATAAACTTTTTAACAATAATCTGTTGTAGAGATGTAGAGAAAGTCATGCAAATGGAACACATCAGATTTTTAAAATAATTTTCAACACAAAATCTTGTTTCTGGTATCAGCATTTATACCATCCCTGCACATTACAAACGCGCCATCCACAAATATGCACCTATACGGGGTGTATTTCAAGAAGTGGACATACATTCGGGAACGCTGTGTGTGCGCGTTTATTTCAGTTCTATCAAAATTAGGGCAGGATAGACTAAAATAAAATGTCCCATTAAATGTAGGATGGGTGGTTGCCAATTTAAAGAGTATAATTAAGAAATAAATTGCATTTGAGCACTTCTGCATCATTAAAGCTCCTCTGCTACATTTGGCAGAAAATAAATAATAATACTCATTATCACACCTTTTAAAATGTTAGAAAACATTTAAAAATGTTATGTAATTTATCACATTACTTTCTCTACCTATTCAGTATCAAACTGCTCTTCCAAAAGCTTATTCTTCTATCCACTTTACTAATCAACATAAACATTAGCAGAAATTGTCTTTTTACTTATGTCCTTAGAACTAAAAGAAAAATAGGGATTATACTAGGCTAAAGCAACAGTCAAAACTTTTAAAAGCTAGTTCCTATGCGATTGAAATTCGTTTCTCTCTGCATTGCCAGGAGTAAAAGAAAAGAAAAATGAATGACAATATTCCCATTCGAGAAAAGTTTTAAGTATTTTAAATTTGAAACTGATAACAAGGAATACCTCGGAAATTGTTAACACTACAAAAAAATGTATATGACATAAATTGTGTGTTTTAACAAGATATACATTTTTACTTTTTCTACATGTACTATGTACATAGTGTATAGAGAAGGTATTGTAATGCTCTCCAAAAATTCGATATCGAAATTTCACCGGAAATACATATTTTAGGCCCCCTGAATGCAAAAAAAAAAGCACTTCTGGAAAAAGGTCCGTGTGTGTGTGCGTCTGTGGACAGCATAGCTCAAAAACGAAAAGACCGTTAAATACCAAAGTTGGTATTTTAGTTTGGTATCTTACAAGGATGCGACACGAAGATTTTCAAGAAAATCCCCCCACCCCTACTACCTTTACATGGACCTTTTTTAGAACATTTTTATTTTCTCAAAAATAGCTCTAACGATTTTGATTAAAATATCGTATATTAAAGATATTTATTTATCTGACAAATAATATGTATATATTGAATTTTCTAGAAATAGCCTCTGAAGACTACTTTAATCTGGATGCATTTTACGGAATTTTGCATAACTGCTAAACCGTAAAGAGTGGACAAGAACTTACCACACAAAAAATGTAGAGCATGTTAATACACACAATTTATGTTACATACATTTGTTTCATGGAGTTGATCGTTTTTGAGATATTCCTTGTAATTGGCTTCAACTTTATAAAAAACTTATACTTTTCTCATACAGGAATTTGTCAACTCTTGTCCATACAAACAAAGGAACATTGACTATCAACCAGCTTTTGACTATCACTTTAACCTATGGTACTCCTTTATTTCGCTTCTGCTTACAAGGAAGCCAGTAATAGGAGTATTCCTGCTAATTTTTTCTCAATTAGCATGAAGTAAATGCAAGCATAAGCGTTTTAACAATTTATTGCAGAGATTTAGAAAAAGTTATGCGAATGGAACACATCAGATTTTTGTATATCTCCTACGGTTTACCAGTTATGCAAAAGTCATCCAGAATGAAGAGGTTATTCCCAGAAAATTCAAGATATACATTTTATTTGTCATAAAACATTTAGTAATTTACTCAAAATCGTTCAAGCCATCAGCATTGAAGAAATCAAAATTTACGAAAAAGGTTCCATCTAAAGGGGTAATTTTCTTAATAAATCTTCTGTGACCTCCTTGGAAATTTCTGGACTTAAATATCAAATTTGGTATTTAACAGATTTTTAGTTATGTTGCTCACAGACAGAAAGGCGTGCGGACGGACCGTTTCCTAAAATGCTTTATTTTGAATTCAGGGGGTTTCAAAATATGTATTTTCGGTGAAATCTCGGTATCGAATTTTTTCTCTACCACTGTGCACAATCGTACATCGCACATGGTCAGGAAAGTAAAAACGTTAAGTAAAAGTTTCAAATATAGTTCTACAATATTAAAAATATTGTGTGCGTGTGTTTGTGCGTGCGTGTGTGTGTGTGAAGTTATTCGCAAACAAATGTTTCTGAAAAAAGATTAGTGCTTTATCTACATCATGCTAAACTAATACCATGCTAAACATTAGCAGAATTAGTCTTGTTACTTGCTTCCTTATATGTAGAAGGGAAATAAGGAAATATAATAGGGTAAAGTGATAGTCAAACCTTTAATCGGCTATGCAATTGACTTTGAAATTCGGTTCTCTTTGCATGGCCAGAGGCAAAAAAAAATCTAATGTGTTCCATTCACATGACTTTCTCGACATCTCTGCAATAAATTATTGTTAAAAAGCTTATGCTTCTACTTACTTCATGCTAATCGAGAAAAAATTAACAGAAATAGTCTTATCACTTGCTTCCTTATAAGGAGAAGGGAAACAGGGGAGTACCATAGGTTAAAGTGATAGTCAAAAGCTGGTTGCTATGTGACTGAACTTCCTTTGTTTGTAAGGACCCGAGTTGACAAATTCCTGTATGTCAAAAGTATATGTTTTTTAAAGCTAAAATCAAAAACAAGAAATATCTCAAAAACAATGAACTGCACGAAAAAAATTATATAACAATAAGTTTTTGTGTATCTGATACGGTTTAGCAGTTATGTAAAATAAAGTAGTTTTCAGAGGCTATTCCCAGAAAATTCAAGATATACTTATTATTTGTCTGGCAAATATCTTTAATATACGATATTTTAATTAAAATCGTTAGAGCCATTTTTGAGAAAATCAAAATTTTCGAAAAAAGTTTCATGTAAACGGTAGTTGGGGGTGGGGGCTTTTCTTGAAAATCTTCGTGTCGTATCCTTGGAAGAAACCAAACTTAAATATCAAGTTTGGTATTCAAAGGTCTTTTCGTTTTTGAGCTATGCTGTCCTCAGACATACAGACACAGACACACACACACACACACACACACACACACACACACACACACACACGGACCTCTTTATAATTTTTTTTTTTCGATTCAAGGGGACCTAAAACATGTATTTCTGGTGAATCTCGGTATCGAATTTTTGGGTGGAATACAATAACTTCTCTATACACTAAGTACATAGTACGTATAAAGTAAAAATTAGCAGAAATATCTTGCTTCCTTGTAAGTAGAAGCAAAATAAGGGAGTACCATAGGTTAAAGTGATAGTCAGAAGCTGGTTGCTATGTGACTGAAGTTCCTTTATCTGTATGGACACGAGTTGACAAATTCCTGTTTGAGAAAAGTATAAGTTTTTCAAAGCTGAAACTAAAACAAGGAATATCTTAAAAATGACCAAATCCACAAAAAAATGTATATAACATAAATTGTGTGTTTTAATGTGCTCTACATTTTTCTGTGTGGTAAGCTTTTGTCCATCTCTTATGGTTTAGCAGTTATGCAAAATTCCGTAAAATCCATTCAGAATAAAGTAGTCTCTGAGGCTATTCCCAGAAAATTCAAAATATACATTTTATTTGTCATGTAAATATCTTTAATCAAAATCGTTAGAGCCATTTTTGAGAAAGTCAAAATTTTCGAAAAAAAGTTCCATGTAAAGGGTAGTTGGGGGTGGGGGAATTTTCTTGAAAATCTTCGTGTCGCATCCTTGGAAGATACCAAACCTAAATACCAAGTTTGGTTTTTAATGATCTTTTCGTTTTTGAATTATGCTGTCCACAGACACACACACACATACATAGACAGACGCACACACACGGACATGTTTCTAAAATGCTTTTTTTGGATTCAGGGGGTCTCAAAACATGTATTTCCGGTGAAATCTCGGTATCGAATTTTGGGTGCATTACAATACCTTCTCTGTATACTATGTACATAGTACGTGTAGAGAAAGTAAAAAATTTTTTGTAGTAAGTTCTTGTCTATCTCTAACGGCTTATTAGTTATGCAAAAGTCATTCCAAATGAAGAGGACTTCAGAGGATATTTCCATAAATTCAAGATTGAGATATACACATATACAGGCACGCGCATATGGAGGTTTTTCTAAACATGTTCTTTTTTGTGTGATACAAGAGACCTTAAAACTTGTATTTCTAGTAAAATGTATCATCAATTTTGGGTGGAATGCAATACCTTCTCCATCTATGTATCATGTATGAAGTAAAAGTAAAAATATGATGTGTTCAATTCACATGGCTTTCTCTAAATCTATGTAACAAATTATTGTTAAATAGCTTATTCTTCTATATAGTCATGCTAATCGAGATAAACATTAGCAGAAATGGTCTTATTTCTTGCTTCCTTGTAAGTAGAAGGGAAATAGGGGTATACACTACGCTAGGCTAAAGCGATAGTTAAATCTTTTAAAAACTGGTTGCTATGTGATTGCAATCCATTTCTCTGTCACAGAATGTGATAAAATTTTTGATCACATGTCATGAGCACATTTAAGCTGTGAGTATATTGCACTACGTCAAACCTTTTATCACAGTTTTAAAAAGAATACCCTAAAGTTAATAGCATGAGCTGTAGGAGTGGTTCCTATTTTGCTGTGTTTAGAATATGAGTTTTATAATTATAGTGAAGATTAATAAATAAATTTACTTCAACTTTCTATCACATTCATCAACATTTTCTATTGCCTAACCTAAAACATAACCTCAACAAGACAATTTCTAAAAGAACATTAATGAATACTTCATTCATGAGTATTAATAACAAAGGCAGCAGCAAAAATACTAATAAACAACTTTCATTTTGTTCATATAAATATTGGCTTCTCAATCCATTTAATTATTACCTTATATCATTTGCCGTAATATAGGCTTAAGAAGAGTTAAAGTACCTATTTTGAAAACTGAAGCCAATAACAAGGAATATCTCAAAAAAGGTCAACTCCACGAAAAATATGTATATGACATAAATTGTGTGTTTTAACGAGATCTATATTTCTGGTAGCAAGCTTTGTGTATCTCATACGATTTACAGTTATGCAAAATTCAACAAAGCTCATCCAGAGGATATTCCAAGAAAATTCAAGATATACATTTTATTTGTCATGTGACTATCTGTAATATGCGACATTTTGATCAAAATCGTTAGAGTTATTTTTGAGAAAATCAAAATATTCGAACTTTTTCCATGTAAAGGGTAGTTTGGGGTGAAGAAGTTTTCCTCGATATCTTCGTGTCCCATCCTTTGGAAGATACTAAACTAAAATACCAAGTTTGGTATTTTATGCCAACTTTTTTAGTTATCGTGTTCACAGACACGTGGACACATACACATACCTTTTTTTACAATTCCCCCCCCCCCCCGTTTTTTTATACATAGGACCTAAAACTTGTGTTTTCGATGAAATCACGGTATCGAATTTTTGGGTGGAGTGCATATATTCATAGGTCTTAATTTGCTATATGCCCACAGTAGCAACAGAAAGTTTAAACTTATTAGATGTTTTTTGTTTAATGCGCTTGGCTATATTATTATTTATTGCACTATAATAAATAGCTATTTTACAAATTACTTATTTAAATCCGGGTCCTCCGGTTTCCCCTCCCATTCATTCCCCCAATTGCTCCATAATCACTCATTCCGCTTTCATTTCATATCATCCACTTCCTCACGCTCATGCCTGGCTACGGGCCGACCATTCGTTCCAGGTTCTTCATTCCATCGTTCCGTACCGTTGACTCCCCGACAGGCTTCCGCACCCATTTGTAAGTCCTATGGGGGTGTCAGTCCTAAATATGGGGAGGGTAAGTCAACTAAGAAAAGAAAATTATTTAAAGTACATTAAAAAGTCAAATTCAGAATGGACAAATAGTTTATAGGTGACTACAGTAATATATTTTGAAACATTGATACTAAAAATCATAATAAATATTTATTAATATTTTAATAATAATAATAATAGCTACAATTATGATATAAAACTACAATAAAATGAAAGGCGTAACTTATATCAATGAATGAAAAAGAAATTCCATAGAAAAATATAAAATATTCTAAACTATAGCTGAGATATAACTAGAATTATAGACTATTATGTCTAAAGGTATAATGTAAGTTTACAAAATGACAGTTGTCAATAACATTGTAAAGTAATATTGCCTATACGTCGAATAAAATAATAAATAAAACATAGAAATTCTCAGAAAGGAACAGTCTAATAATAGTAAATAGCAAAATACCATGTTTCCCCATTTTTAAATTCTCTACCACTTGCACAGTAGGTAGAGATGATGTTGCTTTGCAACCAAAAATATGATACCGAAATTTCACCGGTAACATATTTTGAAGACCTTTGAATAAAAAAGAGAATTTGCAGGAAAAGACCCGTGTGTGTATCTGTGTCTTTGAATATCATAACTCGAAATGAAACATTTAGTATTTCCAAAGATGCGACACGACGATTTTCAACAAAATCCTCCCCCCCCCCAACCTCCCTTTATATGAACAAATGTTTCAAATTTTCTTAAAATGGCAAATAAAATGTAAGTTAATACTTGTTTCTCGCGAATGCATGCAAAAAGTATGGCATTTTAAGTCCAGTTCTTAAATAGATCACTATTCTGTTTGTATATCTGTATTTTATTATATTGTATAACAAATGGTGTAACGTAGCAGAGGCGTGTCAGGGTAGGCGAGGTAGGCTAAGCTTACCCTAATAGCTTCAAAAACATTTTTAAAAATTGTTTAATAATGATCATAACGAAATGTGTGAGTATCAAACTAAAATGAAATGTTTCCACTTAACAAAACAAAAGCTGCATGTAATATTACATTCCATATGGTTACAAGTATTTAAATGGTGGGATTCTTTAAAATTCCATAGGTCCGCTTTCTTCTGGAAGGAAAGAACAATCTTTTAATAAGGAATACGCTAGATTCTGGAACGACATACGCAACTGCCGCTTGTCTGCGAGGAGCAGGAAAATCCTGAATTCTGATGCCGCTCTCACAGTTCCTAGAATTTGGCGCCCAGTAGTAAGCATTAGGGAAAATGCTGTTATAAATGCTGGAGTGGTATGCGTTGTACGTCAAGACAGGCAGACAGTACATTTGCCTGCCCCGGCCTGCCCTGTCGATTGTTGGCGGGCTCTCCCGAAGTCAACTAGAACGTGTGCACGAAGTTTGTGTTCGGTGCGAAAAATGTATTACTGCACTGTCAATCGTGTGTTTTGAAGAAACAACATTAGAAGTGAAATTCCTTTTGTAAGTTCCTATTAAATAGAAATGCACATTTTTAGAGTCTAATAATTTCTGCATTACATTGTGAAGTAACATTCCATGATGACAGATATAGTGTATGAACTAATAGACAATCCATTTTCGCGACGCAGTGACACTGAAAAACGGCTTATTTTAGATAATGGGAGACCCACACCTTTATTAAGCTCTGTTATTCATACTGTCCCAGCCAAAGGTACAAGAAAATTCAATCCTTCCTGGTATGGAACACACAAATGGTTAACAGGGAGTGAAACTAAAGCCAAATTGTACTGCTGGCCTTGTCTGCTACTTTCATGCAAAGAAGGCACTTGGAATCGCAATGGTTTTTTTGATATGAAAAACTTATCCAAAGCCATTCATAAGCATGAAGCTTCAAAAGAACACATATTTAGCATTGTAAATCTAAAGAGGCTAGAAAAGAATTTCAACCCCATTTCGGAGACGCTACCTGAACAACACAGAATTGCAAGGCAACAATATAACAAGAAAGTGGAAAAAAATAGGAAAATAATGAGACGGATGATTGATGTCACCGTATTGCTCTGTAAACGAGAGCTTAGTTTTCGTGGCTACATAGAAATAGTTAATCGTATGATGCAGTACGATGACAATTTACGTCAACACTGGGAAGAACTAGAGGAAACCTGTACAGGTCTGTCCAGAAGCATTCAAAATGACCTTATCTACTGCATAAACGAAGAAATAATAACTAAAATAAAAACTGAAATTAAAGTAGCTCCCTTTTTTTCAGTTCAGTGCTATGATACAACAGATCTATCAGAAGTTTCGCAATTGTCAGTAATTGTGAAGTACATAGATAAGGCGGGCGTAGTGCAGGATCGGTTTTTGGGATTTCATAATATCAGTACAAGTAGAACTGCTTCTGAAATATGTGATAAGTTACTTGAAGTTCTCCAAGAATTTAATATCAAAGATAAACTGATTGGTCAATGCTACGATGGCGCTAGTGTCATGGCTGATGAAATTTCAGGGCTTCAAACGTTGGTGAAGAGACACGCTCCACAAGCTTTATTCATACACTGCTGTGCCCACAGATTAAATCTCGTGTTACAGCATGGTGCAAAAACTATAAAAGACGTTCGTATATTTTTCTCCAATCTTCAGGCCTTTCCTGCATACTTTCACAAGTCAGTTAAACGCGCAGCTATTTTGGATAAAGTAGTTGGAAAAAGAATCCTGATTGCCAGTGATGTGTGTTGGAGTTCTGATACTAGAATTCTGGAGATGATTTCCAATCATAGGGAAGAACTAATAACTACTTTTTGTGACATAGAAGAAGATCCTTTCTCCAGTCCTGAATCCATAAATGCAGCTATAAGTTTGAAAAACCATCTTCGAAATAAGACATTCGTATTTCTGTTAACTGTATTCAGGGACATATTTTCAATGACTGAAGCACTCTTCGATATACTGCAGAAGAAATCATTGGATATACAATATTGCTTTTCAGCTATTCATGAGCAAATAAGAAAATTGCAAGACATGAGAAACAATAGTCAGGCCGAAAAATATTTCAACACTGTGAACTTCATGGAAAATATGAAAGAAACAAGAGATATCTCAAATAGAAATCCAATTCAATATAGAAAGCTTTATTTTGAAATTGTGGATAATATTACATTTCAGCTTCAGACGAGGTTTAGAGACATTCAGAATTTGGAATTTCTTAGCTTAGCGGACTCATCACGGTTCAATGTCTTTAGAAAATGTTTTCCCGCCAAGGAGCTGGTTTCATTACAAAATTATTACGCCATGTATTTTGACTTTTCAAGATTGAGAAATGACCTCGAGTTTGTGTACTCCGACGACCAGTTCTTGTCTCGAAGTGTAACTGAAGTTCTAAAACTGTTTGTGGAAAGTGATATTCAAAGCGTATTGCCGGAAGCTTATAAATTGTTTGCCTTAGCTGCAACAATTCCTTCCACAAGTTGCAGTGTCGAGAGAAGCTTCTCTTGTTTGAACAGAGTGAGGTCTTACTTAAGAAGCACAATGGGACAGGACAGGGCTACAGCTTTAGCGATGGCGTCTATTGAATGCGAACTTCTTCATTCGCTGGAAAAACAGGAGACATGGTACGACGATGTCATCAAGCGATATGCCAGCATGAATGAATTGAAGGATCGACGCATTGATCTTCTTTACAAGTAAAGGTAAGCAAAACGTTTCTGATAAATCTGTAATTTGCGTATTGTGGATGTTTGCCTACCCTTAAAATATAACCGCGGGCCGCCACTGTAATGTAGCCAGTTTTGCAAAGTTTACTTTGATTAAAATGAAGCGGATAAAAACAATAAGCTTTGTAAGAATAATTTGTATACTCACTAATAAATTATAGGGGGTAGAGAAAGTTATAAAAGTTACGCATAAGAATAGTTAGCTTACGGTATCATTTTAGTCTTTGCTCAAATATGAAATTTGGTGTTTCCCAGTTTTCCTTTTAAGTTATGCTGTTCACAAATGCTCATACACAAACACGGGCCTTTTTACTTTCTCTGCACGTACTAATGTACATAGTACTGAAGAAGGTATTGTATTCCATCCCAAAAATTCGATCAAATTTTGAGACACCGAGTCCAGAAAAGGCAGTTTTAGAAAAAGTTCCGCGCGCGCATGTCTATGAACAGTTAATTAAAAATCTTATGTGTACCATTCACATGACTTTCTCTATATCCCTGCAACAAATTATTCTTAAAAAGCTTATACTTCTATTTCTTTATGCTAATCAGAAAAAAATTAGCAGAAATAGTCTTATTACTTGCTTCCTTGTAAGTAGAAGCGAAATAAGGGACTACTATAGGTTAAAGTGATAGTCAAAAGCTGGTTGCTATGTCAATGAAGTTCCTTTGTTTATATGGATAGGAGTAGACAAGTTCCCGTATGACAAAAGTATACGTTTTACATAGCAGAAACAAAACATAAGGAATGTCTCAAAAACAACGAACTCCACGAAAAAAATGTATATAACATAAATTGTGTGTTTTAATGTGCTCTAAATTTTTTGTGTAGTAAGTTTTTGTCCATCTCTTATGGTTTAGCAGTTATTCAAAATTCAGTAAAATTCATCCAGAATAAACTACTCTTCAGAGGCTATTCCCAGAAAATTCAAGATATATATTTTATTTGTTAGGTAAATATCTTTAATATACGAAATTTTAATCAAAATCGTTAGAGCCATTTTTGAGAAAATTGAAATGTTCGAAAAAAGTTCCATGTAAAGGGTAGTTTGGGGTGGGGGGATTTTTCTCAAAATCTTCGTGTCGCATCCCTGGAAGATACTAAACTTAAATACCAAGTTTGATATTTTACCGACTTTTCGTTTTTGAGTTATCGTGTTCACACACACACACACACATACACACACACACATACACACACACACAGAGATTTCACTGGAAATACAAGTTTTGAGACCCCTGAATAAAAAAAAGTATTTTTAGAAAAATGTCCGTGTGTGTGCCTGTGGGCAGCATAGCTCAAAAACGAAAATACCAACAAATACCAAAATTTTGGTATTTAAGTTCGGTATCTTCCAAGGGTGCGACACGAGGATTTTCAAGAAAATCCCCCCACCCCAATTACCCTTTACATGGAAAAATTTCAAAAATTTTGATTTTTTTAAAAATGGCTCCACCGATTTTGATTAAAATCTTTTATATTCAAGATATTTACATGATAACTAAAATGTATATCTTCAATTTTCTGGGAATAGCCTCTGAAAACATGTTTATTCTGGATGAATTTTGCGGAATTTTGCATAACTAGTAAATCGTAAGAAATAGGCAAAAACTTATTTAGTAAAACATGTGCAGCTCGTTAAAACACACAATTTATATTGTATACATTTTTTTTTTCGTGGAGTTGACAGTTTTTGAGATATTCCTTGTCATTAGTTTCAGCTTTAAAATACTTATACTTTTATCATACGGGAATTTGTCCATACAAATATGGTACTTCTATCACATTGCAACCAGCTTTTAAAAGTCTTGACTATCGATTTAGTCTATGGTGCTCACTTATTTCCCTTATACATACAAGGAAGCAAGTAATAAGACCCCTTCTGCTAATGTATTTCTCGATTAGCATGAAGTAAATAGAAGAAAACGTTTTTTAACAGTAATTTATTGTAGAGATGTAGAGAAAGTCATGTGAATGGAACACATAAGATTTTTTATCAATGTCATATTCTATTAAATTCACTCACACATTCATTCTCACTTACATTTCCAGACTCTAAGGAAGATGAGTAGTCCTGATTAAAGAAAAATTCCCATCCTCCAACCGGGAATCAAATCCAGGAACTCTGGCAGTATGAAAGTTCAAAGCTACCATCTGATATGTTACATTCGCGTGATTTTCTTTGTCTACTCTGCAACAAACCATTCCTACGAAATCTTATTCCTCTATGCATTTCAGAGTGACCGAGGTACACATTTTCAGAAATGTTTTTGTTTTACATTTCCTTGCAGTTACAAGGGACATAAGGGAGTGCACTAAGCTAAAGCGATAGTCGGGTATTTAAGAGTGGGTCGCTATGTGATGACCTTGCAATTCCCTTGTATGACCAAGTGGGGGGAGGCTTAATGAATTCCCATTTGAGAAATTGAATATTTAAACGAATATCAAGAATATCTCGGAAATATCAATTTAACAAAAGAATGCATTTAATAAATTGTGTGATTTAACAAGATCTTTGTACATTTTTGTGTAGTAACATTTTATCTGTCTGTCACGGTTTTCTAGTTATGTAAAAGTCATCCAGATTCCCATAAAATTCAAGATATACATTTTTTGTGGTAAATATGATTAATATGTGGTATTTTATTCAAAATAATAAAGCCATTTAAAAAAATTGAAAAATGTTGCATGGAAAGGGTAGTTTGGGGTAGGAGGATTTTCTGAAGCATCTTCGTGATGCATCTTTGAAAGATACCAAAAACGAATAGTTTGGTATTTGTTCGACCTTTCGTTTTTGAGTTATGCTGTTTATCGTTCCACAGACCTACTAATTTTGGATTCAGGTCAAACAATATGCATCTCGGTATCGAATTTTTGGTGCTATACAATACTTCTACTTGTTATATGTTAGAAAAAATAAAACACTAACAACTTAACGTTTCAGAAAAGGATACGTATAAAAAATAGTAACCAAAATTAGCAAAAAAAAAAAAAAAAAAAAAAAAAAGTAAATAAAGAAATAAAGAAATAAATAAATAAAAATAAATAAAATAAAATGTAATTAGATAAATCGTTTGTCCTAATGAAATGTACAATTTTATGAATTATTATATCAATCTCTTACAGTTTACTATTATGCATAAGTCATTCAGAATGAAGAGCACTTCAGAGGCAGAAAATTCAAGGTATACATTTCTTTTATCACGAAAACATAAACATGTGGTCTTTTAATAAGAATCGTTAGAACCTTTTGAGAAAATAATTTTCGAAAAATATTTAATGTAAATATGGGCGGGATATCTTGAAAGTCTTGGAAGATGCTGAACTTAGATATCAATTTGAAATTTAACCGACCACACACACACACATACACACACACACACACACACACACACACACACACACAGAGGCGCGCAGATGTTATTTTTACTAAAACACCCTTTTTGGGGCCCCAAAATATATTTCCGGTGAAATCTCGGTAACGATATTTAGGTGGAATACAATTCTTTCTCTACTTATACGTAGCAGAAAGGAAGTATAAAAAACCTTGGTTATCGCCTTAGCGTATGCTTCATACACCACGTAATTAATGAAAATGTATTTGTATTAACAGGATATACTTAGAAGAAAGCTTTTGTAAGTATAATTTGTGAAAGAGTGTGTAGAGGAAGTCATATGAATGCAACACATGAGGATTTTTTTTCTGAAATTCTCGCAATATTAATGTGTATGCACCGCTTTTTAGCCTACTTGGTAGGTGTTTGTCAGAGTGCACAGTTTTAGCTATGACGTGGTGAATCAGGAGCATATGACCGACCGTATTGTCTTGCTCATTAACCGTTCTGACTGCTGCGCACTCCCTTTTGTGAACGCGGACAAAGAAAGGAGCACATGATCCACCAGTTGACTGACGGCTGACGCAACTAAACATTTTGCTGCGAACATCCAATTATTAATGTATACCAAACTAATTAGTTTGCAACTATTATTTTCTCGATTTTATGTAATAATTATAAGCTCAGATCAAAAGTTAAATAATTGAAGCAAAATAACGTGGGGTGACAAAATAAAAAGAGTATCCAGAAAGACGGACACATCTAATCAGCTTCAACTGTGTTACATAGGCAGTGCAAAAATTATGAAACATAGCAAGTGCAATGTTTAACAGAAAAGTGTGGGAGAAATCCTTGTATTTCTATCTTCTAAAGAGGCAGATTGTACCTTTAGTGCTAAACCTTCTTCCACTTAAAGCCCTAATAATGCATTATTTTCTTGTAACTTTTCGAAGGGTTATGCTTCTAAGATTACCCATTTCAGAACCCTCTTATAGAATTATTCTTATCCTTACACGAGGCATGGCAAAAAAGTCCTCCCATGAGTCACTATATATGCAGTCTCAAAACACACTCAGCAGCATTTGAAAACATGTCAGCAGCGCCTACGAATCTCGAGTCCCGTTTCCACGAACTGTGTTAGCAACCATTTGCAGCACATCTGCAAATTTCCCCGGTGGTTATGCAAGATAGAACGTCTTTTCACTTTTTAACTAAAGTTAAGCAAAATTAACCAATATGTTGCAATTATCCTTAAAGGGTTGGAGAATCCAAGTAATGTTCATATATAAATGAGTTCCTTTTAAAATGTTTTGTGCATTACTTCTATTATTTCCCTTCGGTCAATATTTTAAAAGCGATCTTATAATACCTGAATACATTAATAGAGCAAGAAACTTGATGATTTAATAAGAAATTTAAAATCTTAATACTGTAGTGGTTCTTAAATAAATGGGGACAAGAGTCAGGAAAGGATAACTGGCAGATATCCCTTTTCACTTAACATTTAATTATATGCATATATAAAGTATTTTTACTTGTGACATGGAATTATTTTTTGCAATATTTTCATGTGCTTGTACGTGTAAACCTTTAGTGCACATAATTTCATCTTTACATTACTACTTTTCCGTGGGGAATTGAAATCAATTTGAGGCCAATTCCATTTCATTGCGATCCACGTTTCACGTGTTAAATTCAATACGAATTGAGATTTTTGAATACGCAAGCTTCGATAGTAATTTTTTTTATTCATTTATGATGGTCAGCTTGAAATTGCGTTGGCGAACATTTTAAACATACATTTGTTATCTGTGTATTATAAGCAGGTTTTGAAGCTAAATAATTATATTTGAGAATACATTACAAACTATAGCAACCATAAAAGTGGTTCTGTTATAATCTACCAAAGAGCAATAAATAAAAAGCATTAACATAGGATCGATCCGATCTTATTCCGATCTCATCCGATCGGATCCAAAATTCAATACGATTTGAGTCCGTGTTTCCATACAATATTTAATTTTTAATTGTACTGACATTTATTTCAACTCCCCGTGGAAACGAGATAAGTGTTGCTGCATTTCCCCACGAGTTTTTACTGTAGTAATTATTTAAGCTACAAAAACTCGTTTTAATAATGTAACTGTACTGTACTGTAAGAGAAACGATTGCTATGTATAGATCGAAGGTCAGGTTGATGGTTTGTGCTGATGACAAGATCGCAAATTGTGTAGCCACACAGATTTATAAACGGAATACATATGTACCTATACATACATATATAGGTATTCCTTTAGAGCAGTTTCGCCGGCTTAAAATGGTAAAGTATGTACAAAATTCCCGCAAGGACACATCTTACAATGCTATTAGACTTGTGTTCTAATTGAAGTTGGCAATATCTTTTGAAACACTGTTTCAAAAATTAAATTTTCATTTATTTGTTGTATGAAATATCAAGTTCTCTTTTCTGAACAACTGGTTATTGCCTCATCCTCTTGATTATGGCAAAATAATATTGGGGGTTATAATAAGCAGAAGTTTTAAAACCATGTTTCCTGTTAAAAACAAAATCATTCGCAGCTGCTTTATGTATACATTTGTTCCCTTCGCTAGGAGTTTCAGCTCTTGCAGGTCTTTGTGCAAGCCCAGCCAGGCGAGGCAAGTGGGAAGTTGGACAACGTCGCTACGAGGTTGCCAAGTGAACACGAGTATTGACGTGATATCTGTTGCAGCCCGACCGTTCCTGGTTTGACCTTTGCAGCTGTTCGAGTGCTGTAACCTACTTTACAGTGGCGGGCAGCATTGTCGACTTCAACTTTTATCCATCTTAGAAGTAATCAGCTTTGTTTATTAATGCTTGACATAGTTTTCAGCAATGTTCACAAGTGAGAAACCTGAAAATATACATCTATTATCAAGGTTGTTTGAAAGGTTGCAACATCAAAGGAACTTGTACATGAATCCTTATCCTGATCCCAAATTACAAAAATAGGTATATATTAGGCAATTTTTAGTCATTTTGTATTATTTTCCACTCTTAGGTATTCTTTAAGTATTCTTTACGAATGCACTCATTAATTTATCACTTTCTTGCCCGTTATGCCTTAATGTCCTTACATTTACATTTAGAATAGGACATTTTACGTAAGAATAAGTTTACAGCAGCAGAAATGGGATGTAAGAATAACTTCATGCATTCTTTACTCGCATTCTTGGAAAAATTATTCCTGGTTAGTCTGAAAGGGTTGCTCGTAATGTCAGGGGAGAAAACATTCTTTACTCGCATTCTTGGAAAAATTATTCCTGGTTAGTCTGAAAGGGTTGCTCGTAATGTCAGGGGAGAAAATAGCATTACAGCTATGAATTAATGTTCCAAAATAGGAATGTGACAGGAGTTTTCCCTTTTTCACGTTAATAAGTATTTATAGTTTTTAATAAATTGCTATTTTCCCTAATTTACGTCGTGTCAAGGCTATGAAGTCCTTGCAATAGATTTGTATAATTTGAGAACTGAAAATAATGCTACAGTTTTTTTAAACAAATTTTAAAAATAATATTCTTTTCATTTTCTTTAAACAAAAACACGAAAAAAGTATATTTTGATTTAATTTTCTAAATTATATTAGTCTAATTTATAAATATAACAGTAATTTTAAAATGTTAAGTAAATCTCTGTTTTAGGTCACATTTTGTAATTAGTGTCTCATTTTAAACATTCTTAAGCCGTTTATAGGTTGTTTGCAAACAGTTTTACATCAAAATCCGACAACTGCTTAAGACCTGCTCTCTCTGCCTCGCCCCAAATGGCGAACTTGAATCGATTCCTATAGTAAGTTGTAAAATTAATGTACATATGTATGTAGGTACTTTGGATTTTCCTGAATAGACAATCATTAAAAAATCCTACTCCTTTTTTTTTTTTTTTTTTCGATTTTTTCTTTTCTCTCTTTCTGAAAACGTTTCTTAAGGAAAATGGATTGCTACGCTACGCCATGGAAAACAAGGAAGTTAGCTTAGTGAGAAAAGACCTAGACATTGGTTAATGAAGGACAACTCCTTGGCAAGGCAATGCAAAACATTCAAAAAGCCAACATATTCCTGTTGTTAATGTCATTCCAATATTAACTTATATTCTTCTACTTAGTACATACACGCAGAAGCCAGCTAATAGGAGAAAATCTAGAGGAAAAAGAATAAGTCCTAATAGGATAAAGAAAACTGTTACCATCTCATTTCTCCTCTGCTAAATAAAAAGGTCATACAAGGAAAACAACAGTGAACGCGATAGTTTGCTTGCGACTTATTTTATTTTATTTTATGCAGGTCTTCTTTCCCAACGACGATAACACTCGTTTCTTTTGAAAATAAGTAGTTGTCCTTATTCTACCAATACTGTTATGCAATCCTTCACGTAACTAGCTAACCGGAAACCTGAGATTCTTCTTCCTGGAGATACAAAAGTCAAAACACAACTATGACGTAAGCCATAACTTCTTTGTATTATTGTGTAACTTGCTAATAAGATCAGAAACTATGTTCTTGCTCACCGAAATTAACCTGCTAAGAAAATTTATAAGTCTTCACTACATTCCTTCCTCAAAGGCTTGGTTTATTTCAAGCATTGTTTGGCTTGCCTTCGCTTTATTTGTGATTAATTAATTTAACTAATACAGCATGAAAGTTTGCATAGAAATGATTTCAAATTAACCAAATTGGAATAAGTTACAAAGAACGTGCTGAAATGACTAAAATAAAATTTGTTCCAACAATAATCTGATCAGATCGGTCTATAATAATGAACATTGAATAATAATAACAAAAAAAAAAAAAAAAAAAAAAAACAACAACAACAACAACCTGGTTAACAGTATATGTAAAGAAACTCTACCGCATACTGCGATTTCAGGCAAACTGATCCAGTACGCAGCAAATAGTATTCACACGTTTGATTGTTGGTCATTTAGAATATCACATAGTAAATGTGTACAGATAAGTAAGCGAAATCCTGTCGCAAGCTTCAACTCATGAAGTGACACAGGCGAGAAATCATAATAATAGTAATAATAATAATAATAATAATAATAAAAAACTATGATAACAATGATAATAATAATAATAATAATAATAATAATAATAATAATAATAATAATAGGACTCGTACCTTTTAATTTACTTTTATGCTTTTATAGTACAACTTTATATACTAACAACTAGAATTTATATACATATTATTATGATGCGATGACCTTCAAACATCATTGTACTATCTCTTGTTTTTACACGCGTGCTTGTAGACAGGCAGGCACATGTATGAAAGTATCACGTTTCTGTCGACGTCTGTTATCTTCATGAATTCTGGAAAGTTCCATACTTGATATGTATCTACGCCGTACTGAGTTGCTTTATTTTTGTTTCAATATAGCCCCCTTTTACGTTCTCAACACAGTACAAAGTACGTAGGTAGCAGTGGCGAATTAGGCCGCGCCGTGGCCGAGTGGTTAGATTACTCGCCTCTCACCTAGACAGCCGGGGTTCAATCCCAAGCGACCGCATGTGAGATTTGTGGTGGACAAAGCGGCGCTGGGGCGAGTTTTCTACGGTTACTCCGGTTTCCCTCATCATCGCATTCCACCGGTGCTCCATCATCATTCATGTAACATCGGTGTCACCGACTGCCGGTGTACTAAACTTGAGGGGGTTCAAAATGACTCTCAATAAACATGCAAAATAATCAGAATGTTTTGAATCTCACTTCAACTAAATACGAAATGATTGTAAGTTTCAAAATTCTCCACTAGAGAGCCGAGGGGAAACGCAGTTAAATTGCCAGCCGTCAGCTGTCGAAATGCACCGCTAAAAATTTGAGTTTTAAACAGATGCATCTATTTGTCACTTGTACGGTGTTAAAATCAGCATTTTTATCGCGCATAATGAGGGATGACTATATCTTATAGACTAAGAAAAACGATGACAATTACAGAACACGAATCGCCACTGGTAGGTAGAGAAGGTATTGCACTCCACCCAAAACTTCAATATACAGAGATTTCACCGGAAATATACGTTTTAGGATCCTCTGTATAAAAAATCTGATGTGTTCCACTCTCATGACTTTCTCTATATCTCTGCAACAAATAATTGTTAAAAAACTAATACTTCTATTTGCTTCATACTACTCGAGAAAAAATTAGCAGAAATAGTTTTATTACTTGCTTCCTTGTAAGGGAATACCACAGGTTACAGTGATATCAAAAGCTGGTTCCTATGTGACTGAAGTTTTTTTGTTTTTTTTTATATGGATAAATTCCTGTATGAGAAAAGTATAAGTTTTTCAAAGCTGAAACCAAAAACAAGGAATATCTAAAAAACGATCAACTCAATGAAAAAAATGTATATAACATATATTGTGTGTTTTAATGTGCTCTACATTTTTAGAATGTTAAGATTTTGTCCATCTCTTACGGTTTAGAAGTTATGCAAAATTTCGTAAAATTCATCCGGAACAAAGGAGTCTTCAGAATTCCCAGAAAATTCAAGCAATACATTTGTCGGGTAAATATTTTTAATATACGATATTTTAATCAAAATCTTTAGAGCCATTTTTGATAAAATCAAAATTTTCGAAAAAAAAATCCATGTAAAGGGTATTTGGTGATGGGGGGATTTTCTTGAAAATCTTCGTGTCGCATCATTGGAAGACACCAAACTTAAATATCAAGTTTGGTATTTAACGGTCTTTTCGTTTTTGAGCTAATCTATCAACAGACAGACACACACGGACCTTTTTCCAGAAATGTTTTTTTTTTGGATTCAGGGGGACCCAATACATGTATTTCCGTTGAAATCTCAGTATCGAATATTTGGGTGGAATACAATATCTTCTCTATACATAGTACGTGTTGAGAAGGTAAAAATGTTTTTTTTTTACTTTCTCTAAATGTAGGTACTACATACATAGTGTATAGAGAAGGTATTGCACTCCACCCAAAAATTCGATACTGAGATTTCACCGGAAATATATGTTTTAGGATCCCCTGTATCCAGAAAAGGCTTTTTCAGAAAAATGGTCCGCGCGTGGGGGCGTGTGTCTGTGAACACGATAACTCAAAAACGAAAAGTCGCTAAAATACCAAACTTGATATTTAAGTTTAGTATCTTCCATGCATGCGACACCAAGATTTTAAGAAAAATCCCCCCATCCTAACTACCCTTTACTTGGAACTGTTTAAGAAACTTTTTACTTTCTCAAAAATGGCTCTAACTATTTTGATTAAAATGTCGTATATTAAAGATATTTACCTAATAAATAAAATGTTTATCTTAAATTTTCTGGGAATAGCCTCTGAAGACTACTTTATTCTGGATGAATCTTACGGAATTTTGAATAACTGCTAAACCGTAAGAGATGGACAAAAACATACCACAAAAATGTAGAGCACATTAAAACACACAATTTATGTCATAACATTTTTTTCGTGGAGTTGATCGTTTTTGAGATATCCCTTGTTTTTGGGTTCTGCTTTGAAAAACATACATTTCTCATACAGGAATTTGACAACTCATGTCTATACAAACAAAGCAACTTCAGTCACATAGTAACCAGCATTTGACTATAACCTTAACCTATGGTATTCCCCTAATTCGCTTCTACTTACAAGGAAGCGCGTAATAAGACTATTTCTGCTAATTTTTTTCTGGATTAGCATGAAATAAATAGAAGCATAATCTTTTTAACAATAATTTGTTGCAGAGATGTAGCGAAAATCATGTGAATGGAACACATAAGAATTTTCAGAAAATATGTCCGTGTGTGTGTGTCTGAACACGATCAATCAGAAACGAAAAGTCGGTAAGATATCAAACTTGGTATTAAAGTTTAGTAACTTCCAAGGATGCTACACGAATATTTTAAGAAAAATCCTCACCACCCCAAACTACCCTTTACCGGACAAATTTTCGAAACGTTTGATTTTCACAAAAATGGCACTAACGATTTGGATTAAAATACCGTATATTAAAGGTGTTTACATAACAAAGAAATTGTATATTTTAAATTTACGGGAATAGCCTCTGAAGAGCTCTTCATTATGAATTTTGCTGAATTTTGATAACCGGTAAAGCGGAAGAGTAAAGAAAAATTTACTACAAAAAGTCTGATGTGTACCATTCACATGACTTTCTCTATATCCCTGCAACAAATTATTCTTAAAAAGTTTACTTCATGCTAATCAGTAAAACATTAGCAGAAATGGCCATATTACTTGCTTCCTTGTAAGTAGAAGTGAAATAAGGGAGTACCATAGGTTAAGATGATAATCAAAAGCTGGTTGCTATATCACTGAAGTTCCTTTGTATGGACAGCAGTTGACAAATTCCTGTATGAGAAATGTATGTTTTTCATAGCAGAAACCAACAATAAGGAATGTCACAAAAACGACGAACTCCAGGAAAAAAACGAATATAGCACAAATTGTGTGTTTTAACCTGCTCTACATTTTTTGTGTAGTAAGTTTTTGTCCATCTCTTACGGTTTAGCAGTTATTCAAAATTCAGTAAAATTCATCCAGAATAAACTCTTCTTCAGAGGCTATTCCCAGAAAATTCAAGATATACATTTTATTTGTCAGGTAAATAGCTTTAATATACGAAACTTTAATCAAAATCGTTAGAGCCATTTTTGAGAAAATCAAAATTTTCGAAAAAAGTTCCATGTAAAGGGTAGTTTGGGGTGGGGGGATTTTTCTCAAAATCTTCGTGGCGCATCCCTGGAAGATACTAAACTTAAATACCAAGTTTGGTATTTTACCTACTTTTTGTTTTTGAGTTATCGTGTTCACAGACACACGGACACACACACACACACACACACACACACACACACACACACACACGGACTTTTTTCCGAAAATGCTTTTTCTAGATAAAGGGGACCCTAAAACATATATTTCCGGTGAAATCTCGGTATCGAATTTTTTGGTGGAGTGCAATACATTCTCTACACACTATGTACATAGTGCCTATAGAGAAAGTAAAAATGTAGATCTGGTTGGAACATCCATATAGTATGTTATGTTATGCCATGGAGTTGACCATTTTCTAGTTATCCATTGTTGTTGGTTTCAGTTTTAAAATACTTATACGGGACATTGAAATTCGTTTCTTTGTAAGGCCAGGAGTTGACAATCACATGACAACCAGCTTTTAAATTATTTTTTTTTAGCTTAACGTCTTTTAACAGCCTAGTTTGTTCCCTTATTTCTCTTCTCTTACAAGGAAGCAAGTAATAAGACCATTTCTGCTAAAGTTTATTGCGATTAGCATGAAGTATATAGAAGAATAAGCTTTTTAACAATAATTTGTTACAGAGATGTAGAGTAAGTCATATGAATGGAATACACGAGATCTTTTAACTTAGGCATGGCTATTTGTGGGACTTTGAGACAACTAATGGTGTCATTGCTCACTGAACTACGGGGCTTTAATCCTTTTACTTTCGTAGTCATAGTAAGTTGAATTCCACTAAAAATTCTAAACGAGATTTCAGGGAAAATGCAGGTTTTGAGGCTCCTAAAAAGGCATGTATCTGAACAGTGTAATTAAAAAATGAAGTGTGGGTTAAATACCAAATGCGGCATTTAAGTTAACCAGATAGCGATAAAGATTTTCAATGATTTAATATGCGATGTGTAACGTTAATATATAAATTATGAAAACTGAAATGTTAATATCAAGAATTAGACAAATATTTCATTCACCTGTGAACCTCCCTACCCAAACTAGTTTCACATGAAAAATTGTTCATTATTTTTTTATTTTCTCAAAACAGCTCTATGATTAAAATACCACACATTTAATACATTTTGGTGGCAAATAAAATGTATGCTTTGAATGTTCTAGGAAAAGCCTGTGAAGTCCTCTTCATTTTGAATAACTTTTGTATAATTCGTAAAACACAAGAGACAGACAAACAATTTTTGCACTAAAAATGTAATTTTTTTAAACACATAATTTATCACAAACTATCATAAGACCTCTGACCTAACCGATAAATTCTCGAGTGAGGCGTTATATACATATATAACGTAATTGTGTGTTTTCACGAGGCTATATTTTTTTAAGCAGTAAGTTTTTGTCTATCGCTTGCTATTTACCAGTAACATGAAAGTAATCCAGAATGAAGAGGTCTGCGGAGGCTGCTCCCAGAAAATTCAAGATATATATTTTGTTTATTATGAAAATAATCTAAGCATATGGTACTCTTATAAAAATTGTTGGAGCTATTTTTGAGAAAATCAACATTTTCGGAAAAAAGTACCACGTAAAGGTTAGTTAAAAATCTTGGCATCCTTGGAAGATACTGAACTTGTGTATATACAAGTTTGGATTTAATGGACTTCTCGTTTTTGAGCAACGATGCCCCCCTCACATACTTAAGGGGTATCAAAACATATTTCTGGTGAAATCTCGGTAAATAACATTTGGGTGTTATACAGTACCGTCTCTATGTTCATTGTACATATGCACATGCCTGAGAAAGTAATCTGCCAACACTAAACAAAAGAATGACTTAGTGATAAATGGTATAAAACAAAATAATGGCCAGGTAGTAAATCGTGTGTGATAAATTAACACCTCTATGTATTAAATACTGTTATACGTTTTGCGGTATTAATATTTCAGAGATATTCTTTGTTAATAGGTAGAATTTTCAAAATTTCTTATGAGGAAAATCGGGTTCTTTTATTTTTCTTGAGGTCATGCAAGATAACGAAATTTCAAAGACATCTCATTCTTTTGTTTTATACCTTTATCACAAGGTCATTCTTAGGTTTAGTCAGTGTTGCCAGCTTATTACATTCTTTAGCACGTACATATGTACAATGAGCATAGTAGGTAGAGATTAGATTAGAAAGCATTCCATAGGTTCGTTTAGGCCAGAAAACCACTGAACATAGAAGTTGTCAAGGCATATACATGTATACATATGTTTATATACTATGAAAAAAAATGTATAAAGCTCTAGCGCTAAAAGCATAGGTTACAAAAACAACAGAATATTTTTTTTGCATGCACTTAAAAACAAAGAGTATCAAAATATAGTGTTAAAGTGCATAAATAAATAAATATAATTTCATTATATGTAAAACTAATGTTATGTCAGATGATAGTTTTCAAATTATCGATATAATAGTTACTAGTAGTAATTATATAAACTAAAACATGATTATTGTATTATGTACTCTTCATAAATGTCAACAAATTACAATACATATTTACAAATATGTTATAGAATTTCCAATGCAAAGATTTACGATTATTTACTAGAGTGTAAAATATCAAAACATCAGGCTTTACAGACCTTGTGTCATTGCTAAATACCAAAAAAAACCATTTGACACATTCGTGCAAGTCAAAGTATAAAGCAGTTTAATTTTAATATAAAACACACACACTAATATACACAAAATGCAATACATTGTAATATTTATAAATACAATGATTATTAACTGTATTGTCCGTCAGATTTGTCACTTAAATATTCATCTACAGAGTAAAATAATTTATTGCAAAGGTAATCCTTAAGAGAGGCCTTAAAAGCCCTGAAATTTCCAACACTTTCTTTGAGATTACTGGGGAGAGCATTAAATATCTTGATTGTTTCATAATATACACCTTTCTGAAAGCAACGAAGATTGGCATTGGGATGATGAATCAATCCCTTTTGTCTAGTATTAATGTTATGAGAAAGTATTGTATTCCACTCAAATATTTGGTACCGAGGTTTCACCAGAAATATATGTTCTTATCGCTTAACCCAACCGTATACTCCTAAATAAGCAATAAAACCATTTCTATAAATGTTTATTTTGATTGTTCAAGACTTCCCAAATACTAGTGGTTTCAACCGAACAATCATTACGCATAATGTGTAAATGGTTGCAAATTTAATCTGCTGTTTTCTGATGTAATCAATACGCACGCCCCAGAGCGCCGTAATATGACAAAACGCAGAAAAATTAGCTATGCTCAGCAATACTAGTGGATTCCATTACTAAATGTTTCATTTCATTTTATTTTAATGTGCACCAAATATCCATGCATTCTTTGCTCGAAACTTTTTATTGGATTCTTCTCGATATTCCTGGAGTTCACTTCGCTGATAAGCAAACACGCTTTTTTCAATTACGTAATTCAGAACAATGGCTTATCAAGCTTGTTTCTGGCAAACTCCCTGCAGCGGGCAGTTGTGGACTCTACGTTAAGCTAGGCTTATGCGGAAAGTGGTCTAAACAAAATGGTTGTTAATGACCAACATTGATATAAATGAATCAAAGATTAAAAACAAACAAATAAAAAATTCCCTCCTTTACCTTGTGGACATATTTTACTTCTTAGCATTTTTCTTTCTATTCAGGCTCTAACAATGGAATATTCCACAGAATGATCGCTATCTCCGAACTAACATCGTAAATATTAGGTGCGCATCTTTTCTTGAGCGTTAATTTTATGGGGAGGCGAAGGCCCAGGGGAAGAAGAGAGCCATTGTGGTGAATAAGTTACTCAATTTACCGCAAACTAGCTGAACCATTTGGTCAAGGATCTTATGGGAACTTCATTCTGCCAAGCAGTGACTGGAGGAACTCGTCCTAAATTCCAATGACGGGATGACAGATGAAGATGGAACGAAGGATCTTCTTCATAATGAAACATTTATACAATTCTCAAACCATAAGACTAAACCATGTGATCAGTTATTCAATGAAATAACCAAGGAAACCAAACCACAACAAATATTAATGTAATACATGACAGTACACTAATAAATGTACCAGAGAAAATGCAAATATTTAAAGTAATTATTATGCAGATGTAACTAAGGATATGTTTCCAAGCTAAATACCAAAGTTTCGGAACTCTATTATTACATACATGACAATATACAGCCTCAGAAGTAGAGCTAGTAAACATAATTAACAGTATGAAAAATAAGTATTTTTGCAGTATAGATGAAATACCTGATGAAGTTGCTTAAAATGTTGTCAGTTTATGATAAAACCATTATGCCGCAAGTATGTCACTGTCAACAGGTACTTTTCCTAATGCTTTAAAAATAGCAAATGAAGTCTGTATGAAGTTGTAAAATACAGACCAGTCTCACTTGTCTCAATATGCACCAACGGTTGGTCTCTTTCCTAACAAAACACAAAATTATAATAAAAAATCAACATAGGTTCCTGAAAGGAAAATCTAGTTATGGCAATAACAACCTTCGTAAAATGAACATTATTAATCTATACACAAAGAGAAAAAAGAAGAAAAAAGATGTTGGTTTATTCTTGGATCTTTTAAAGGCATTTGATATAGTAGAACATAATATTTTATTAAAAAAGATGTATTTGGTGGCTCATGAGTGGTTTAAATGTTAACTAATGCGCTACGAACAGGTGGTAGAAATGACAAACATAGATGAACAGACAAACAAACTGAATATCTCACGTTCATACAAAATAATATGGAATATGAAGTTTCCCAAGGATTACTTCTTGGACCAGTCCTTTATATATATATATAAAATATATATAAAATATATTTGAACCAGTAACAAATAAGCTAGTATCATTGGAAAAAAAGGGGGTTTACAATTTTCAAAATAACATCCTAGGCCATTAATAAATATTTTTTCCAATGATACTAGCTTATTTGTTACTGGTTCAAATCTGTTCCTTGGACAGTAATATAGAACAGACAGTAAATCAACTAACTGAATGATTCAAAGCAAATAGATTAAAAATAAAAATAGAAAAGACTAGCCATTTCATTTTGTAATATATATGGAATCCAGAGTGATGGTCCTATTATTACGTTAAGTAAAAAATTCATCAGCTACTCAGAAAATACAAAATTCCTTGGTGCATGGAATGGAATATTCACATAAATGCAATATCAAAAATACTTAGCAAACTGTGTTTTCCACTTTTTATGCTGTCAAAAGTCATGAATAAAAAAGTGTTTTTATCTCTGTACTATGCATACTTTCACTGTGTCATTTCATAATATTGTGGAGAAACTGAGAATGCCAACATTATATTTAGGTTACAAAAGAGAACTATTTGTGCAATATTAAAGATCAATAAAAGAATTAGTTGTAAAACACTTTTCAATGAATTAAATATATTGCATCTACCTTGCTTGTATATCCAGGAATCAGTTATCTTTGCCAAATCAAATATTCATTTATAAATTACAAATTCACAAATGCATGCTCATGATTCTAGAAGAAAGGAGCAAATAAGCATAATCCCCTTATACTACGAGTAAATATTTTATATATACTGGACATTACCTTTATAATAGCCTACCAGAACACTTAAAAAGCAAATGTGCACCACATAATTTTAATTTGCTATCGAAAAGTTTCGTTAGAGCATTGTTTTTACAACCCAGGGGAATTTTTTGAAAATGTTAAATATAAATAAGATGACTTGTAAAATTGAATGCATTCATAACGACTTTGTAGATATAATTTTGTTACACTTTTGAAATAGTTTGCATATAATTTTTCTTACTCGTAATCTTAATGTATTCACTGTTGTTATAATCCAAGTTATAAAGTTTCTGATGTTTCCTCATCATGCACCATGATCAAATGGCTGAATAAAATTTTATTTTATCCTATTTTACTGTCATGAATCCTTGGATTGGTTTGTAATGATTCTCCATTCTGATCTTCTCTTCTCTCTGCCTTCTTAACCTGTTTCATGTATTGTGGTTTTGATCTTCTTTTGCTTTCTTGTCTTCAGTTGTCTTGCTCTTTCTCACTTGTTGTACCTTGCTTTTAATTTTTTAGAATACTTTCAGAATTTTCTCGTACCAGCATATTTCAAAAGCTTTTATTCTTCTTATTTCTGATTTTAGTACTGACCAAATTTCACAACCACATAACATCAATATGTTTTCAACAAATTTTTCCAATGAAAAATGAATGAGCTGAAAAATTCAATGCCACAGCAGGAATTTGAACATGGCTGTGGCATTGATATTTTCAGTTAAAATAAAACACAAAACTCTTTAATAATATCACCAATATAATATTCTTCCTAATTTCTGAACTAATACAATTGGGTGTAAATAATTTATTTTCCTTAAATTGAAGGTAAGTTTGGCTTGACATATTAGTAATTTCTTCAGCTTTGTCTAATAATTTTCAATTTAATTTAATTTGTGTTTTATTATTTCCTTTAATTGAACAATCAAAATTTTTATTTTGATTTATTGATATTCACATATAATTAATTATTCCTTAGTGCGTTTTTTTCAATTTATTAATAAACACTTTAAATCTCTTTTTTAAAATGCAATGTTATTTGAAAATTGTAAGATGTTAATTTTAAAACTCTGTATATTTATACACATGTGTATTTCTTCAATAACTTCAATTAATGCTCTTTGTATGTATACATTGAATTTCCAGAAAGAGTCGGGACATATGTCACCAGGGTTCCAGCTAACGTCACCACCAGCTCAGCTGTGGAGGGAGGAGTGAAGAATGTCATCAGTGGCATTACAGAGAAGGCTGCAGTCTGCGACACAACTGATTGAAGATGCATGCAGAGAGGCTTTGAGAGCAACCTGGATTGGATCTATGGAACCAAAAGGGTTTAAGTGTAGTCTCAATGCCAGTGGAAAATATTTTGGAAATGAAAGGTTGTGTGAATACAAGAAGGCAGGCAAATTCAGAGAAGTTTACATTTGAGAGGAAAGGTTCGGAATTGGGATTTGTGTTAACGTTAGTGATATGTGGTATCAATTTGTTGAATCAGTGTTTTTAACACTACGTCACTTACATTTTCATTACGAGGGACTAGTTTTGGAAGCCTATGCTACCATTTTCAACCTCATGATATAATTTGATTGTCACTGTTGCTAAATTCCTCCAAGCATGATTCAGCTAGTCCCTTGTAATGAAAATGTAAGTGACATAGTGTTAAAAATACTGACTCAACAAATTAATACCACATTTAATTTAACTGTCACTGTTGCTAAATTCCTCCAAGCATGATTCAGCTAGTCCCTTGTAATGAAAATGTAAGTGACTTAGTGTTAAAAATACTCACTCAACAAATTAATACCACATTTAATTTAACTGTCACTGTTACTAAATTCCTCCAAACATCAACCAGTGAGCTGGAATGTGGAGGCTATATTACAGAAAGTGCAGAGTGGGGAAATACAATAAGTGTTAAGATGTGGCAATATTGTAATTGTTAAGGAGACATTGTTAGAAACTAGAATGAACATAGAAATACCAGGATTTGATTTCTACAGTATTAATGATGAGAAAAACCAGATCATAGGTAGAGTTTCAGATGGTCTAGGGTGTTTTGTGAGGAAGGGTAAGGGGTTTAAGGTGAAAGAAGAAAATAGGCTATGGAATAAACCAGTGCTGTGGCTTTCTTTAAATGGATTTACCAAATAGGTGTCCATGTTTGTATTGCTCTTGTGTATGATCCGCCCACCACATCAGAGTACTTTGCATGGATGAGAACAGGGGCTAAAAACTTGAAAGGCATAAGACATGAAGGTGTAAGAAAATGTCCAATGTGCAGAGAAATTGACACTGATTTCCATTTTGTGCTATTTTGTAAACAAACAAACATATGGAGAAATCAAATTTGGCAATAAAAGATGGAAAAATTGAATGGGAAAATAGTAATCAGGAAGATTATATCTGCATAAGGAAAGAAAAATGTAAAAGCTTTAAGAAACTTCTTGGGTAAGGTCAGAGAGAAATGGATAAGAATGACCAATAAGAAGATGGAATAGGAATGAGGTTAAGAGTATAAGAAAAACGAGGGAAAGAATAGTAGTAGTATGATGTAGGGCAAGTCCACTCTAAACGTATATAAACCTGGGTGTTAAGAGTATGGTGGACTAAGGGAAAAATAAAAAAAATAGCAACTCTAAAAAGGTACAAGAAAATTGTAAGAATGTCTGTATAGTATTATGATTAATAAAGACTTATATAAATGTATGTATTGAAGAGTATTAGTGTTAATGTACATCCTTATGTAGCACCTTTCCTTATATGAGGTATTTCCTGATTGTTTCTACAGTTTATAATTGCTTTATCATCCTTATATAAATTCCAAATGGTTCTCATATCTCTAGATTTTATTCTCTAATTACCTTCTCCAGTATATATGTACAATATACATAGTAAATAGAGAAGATATTGTATTACAGCCAAAAATGTTGTATGAAATTTCACTGGAAGTACGTTTTGAGACTCCCGTATCCAAGAAAAGCATTTTTAGGAAAAGGTCTCTATGCGTGCGTGCGCGTGTGTGCATGTGAGAAGCATAACTTCAAATCAAAAAGTCTGTTAAATACTAAACTTGGTATCTAAGTTAAGCATCTTTCTGGAATGCAACACAAAGATTTTCAGGACAATCTTGCCACCCTTAACTACTCTTTACATGGGGAAAAAAAAAAAAAAAAAAAAAAAAAATCATTTTCTAAAAAAATAAAAATTTTTGAATAAACTGCCACATGTCAAATATATTTTCATGACAAACAAAATGTATATCTTGAATTTTCTTGCCACAAAACACCTCTGCATTCTGCGTGACTTTCGCATAACTGAAAAACTGTAAGAGATAGACAAAAATTTACACAAAAAATGTAGATCTTGTTAAAACACACAATTTATATCATACACATCTTTTTCTAGAGTTAAGCATATCTAAGATATTGCTTGCTATTAATTTCAATTTTAACATTTTATTACTTTTCTTAAACAAGATGTTGTCTGTATTTCTTTTGTTTTAAACCTGGATATGCAAAGAAGTGAATTTCTATTACAATCACATAGTGACAGATTTTAAAACATTTGACTATCACTTTAGCCATTTCCCTTCTACTTACAAGGATGCAAATATTAAGACAATTTCTGCTAATATTTACCTCAATTAGTATGATATAGATAAAAGAGTAATTTTTTGTAAGAAATGTTTGTTTACGGATCAGGCAGAGAAAGCCATGTGAGTGGAACATATACATTATTTTTAGAGGATTTTAAATATTTTTTCCCCATTTCACATTATCAAACGCTGATGTTAGTATATGTTTTATTGGTCATCTTGCGCCAGTTGGTGATCTGAATTTGGGACTTTTTGAACTCCGGATAATTTAACAGGAGAAGTCATCATGTGATTTTCTTGACTGATTCTTGAGAATTATTATGTGGCGATTACTTGTGGCCTCCACATCATAGTTTTATTGCCATTAAAGCCACCTGACAATGCCAGTAAATATCCAATCAGACTCCAGTATAACAGCTAGAGTTTTTTGTATTATGTAGGTGCTGCTACTTACTATCAGGAAGAAGGATTTATCCACCTTTTTTGCCATTGGAATCTGTGTCCTTATCTGTGGAGCCATGAATCCTCTTCACTATAACTCTAGTCAGGGACGCTTAGGGTACTATCTGGAGCCAGATGAAGCCTGGTTTTTAACAAAGTATTGTGTGTCTTCATCCTCTTTTTTCATTTGGGCTTGGGACCTCTATCGTCAGAACCTTTTGTGCCAAAAGTGATGGGTCTAAATGTTTGCCCAGAAACAATAACTCTATTAAAAGATCTAAGAGGTTTCAGAAAGGGATGCAACTATATGGATAATGTGTTCTCTATAAGCCAAAAAGAGAAGAGAATTACTTTTGGAGACACTAATGACTTTTATGCATCTATATAAAGCTTTTGACATAGTAATAGAAATTAAAATTGGACAATCCTCAACAAAAAAGGATACCCAAACATCAAATAAAAGCATTTCAAAATATCTCTATGAAACAAAAGTGAAATACAATTAGAAAATTAACAATTTTCAAGAGAAATTATTGTTAATAATTGATAGTCTTAGAGACGGGTGCAGTTTGTCCTTGCTGCAACTTTTAATAATTTTACATATATATATATATATATATATATATATATATATATATATATATATATATATATATATATATACATATATAGACAATATTCTTAGAGAGGAACAGGAAAAATACAGAGGCATCAAACTGAAGAACAGTTATAATATGCTGCTCTTTGCAGATGATGTAATAATTACACAAATAAATGGAGATTACCATCAACTAGCTAAATATTTAAGAAATGTGTGTTTAGGATTTAAATAAAACAAAGATAATGGTAAATATCTGATGTGTTCTATTCATATCACTTTCTCTACTTGTTAATCATCCTTCATGGAGTAAAGAAAACCTACTAGCCTATAGTTCTCAAGGTCGTGGGTTCCAACCTAGTAGAGGTGATGGATTTTTTACAGGTGTAAAATCCAGCATGACATTCTTTAGAAGTAAAGTGATTGGTCTTGTGTTGTAAGTTTACGGCATGTAAATCAGCCTGAGAAAGAGGCCTCTAGCAAAATTAAGTGGGCTCATGCCCAACATAGAATGGGATGCTAAGCCACAGCAGTTAAAAAGCATCCATAAATAAATCTCAATTTAATTTAATTTTCTCTGCTTGTTCTGCAAACAAATTATTCTTACAAAATCTTATTCTTCTATTTACTTCATGCTAATTGAGATAAATATTAACAGAAATGGCCAAATTACTTATAATTACAAGGGAAATAACGGAATACATTAGATCAAAGCAAGTCAAATCTTCTAAAAGCTGGTTGCTATGTGATTGAAATTTGGTTCCCTTTGCATGGTCACGAGTTAAATAAAAGAAGCAGTGATGACAAATTCCTGTTTGAGAAAAGTTGACATATTACCACAGCACCACATTGTTGCACAAGCATTAAGTTTTGAACTTTATGTATTTCTCTTTGGTCCCAAAATTAAGGACCCATTATACATTAGAGAAACATCTAATTCCATTATAGCAAACCTGGCAGATATGACGAATCTGTCCCTCTCCCAAAGCCAGAGTAATTTAAATCTTTTGGGCATAGTGCATACTCTACAACCCTTGAGAAAATAATCTTCTGAGTTGTAACTCAATGTAGTATAGGGTAACTAATTTCATTAAAATGCACATGATTTAGTCCTTTTAATGAAGTTGATAGTGGTATACCAGCAAATGAAGCAAAACTTATTAAATTAGTATATAACTATAGCATCAACTTAATTCTCAAATATCCCCACATTATATTATCTTTTATGTGCATTATTTTCATTAAAAATTAAATAAAATATTAAAATATCATTTGTTTTAGATATTTATATCAATTGTAAAATGTATAATTTGAATTTTCTGTAAATCTCTGATACACATAGGTAAGTTACTTCAATAATTTCTTTTGTGACATTAGCAATTTCCACAATATCCACTTATTAGTTTGAATTTACAAATATATCATTTTTGAAGAGATTTCGCCTTCAGTTGTTTCTTGCAATGTCATGGAAAGAGTATGAAATTTCAAAGCCAGCATTGTAGTGACCCATTTTTATACATTTAATTATCACTTGGTGCTGACCTAGCAAAGTACTTAGAGCACTTCCTATTATCAAGGTGGACCAGAGTCAGTCCTAGGGGAAAGCATTTGGGATTTGTGGTGAACAAAGTAGTGACTGGATGGGTTTTCTCAGAGTTCTCTGGTTTCCTCTGTCTGCTCCAAACTCTTCTTTCATTTTCATCCATTTCCCTGTAAGTTCATATCCTCTTCCTAACTCTCATTCGAGCAGTCAGGCTGATCAACCTCTTGGTTTCTCTCTGATCCAGAGTCAGTCAGCTGGCTTGTTAGTTGTACAAACGAGGAAGGTAAACAAAGGAAGAACTATCACTTCAATCTCCTTTATCCCCTTTGTATTTACAATGAAATGTATAATAAAACTATTTCAAACGATCATCCCAAATAAATGAAGCAGACAGAAAAAAACAACAACAAACAAACAAAAGGATACATCACAGGCACATAATTTTCTCTACTCACTCTTTTACAAAAACTTAATTCTTCTAGCTAGTTCTTATTAATCCAGTTCAACTTTCGTTTCACCCTTAGACATTGTTACTTTCTCTAACACATATATACAATGTACATAGTGGAAGGAGAAGGTATTGTATTCCACCCTAAAATTCTATACCATGATTTCACCAGAAATGCATGTTTCGAGGTCCCTGAATAAAATCGCAATTTTAGAAACATGTCTGTGTGTATGTGGGTAGCATAGTTAAAAAACAAGGGTGGTTAAATTTAAAAGTTCGTCAAATACCAAACTTGCAATTTAAAATTGTTGATTTTCCCAAAAATGATTGTATTGATTTTTATTAAAATGTCATACAGAATGAAGAGGTCTTCAGAGCCTATTCCCAGAAAATCCAAGATATATTTTGTTTGTCATAAAAATATTGTGTACAGCATTTTCAAAATCGTTAAAGACATTTTTGGGAAAATCAAAATTTTTGAAAAATGTTCCATGTAATGGGTAGTTTGGGGTGGGGAGATTTTCTTGAAAAATCTTCATGTCACATCTTTGGAAGATACCAAACTTAAATACCAAGTTTGGTATTTAAGTCTATTTGCTTTTGAGCTATGCTGCCCATAGACAAACAAACATACACACAGAGGATATTTATCTAGATTTTTTTTTTTGACTCAGGGAGTCTCGAAACATGTATTTCCGGTGAAATCTCGGTATCGAATTTTTGGGTGCATTACAATACCTTCTCTATACACATAGTTCGTATAGAGAAAGTGAAAATGTAGATCCAATTAAAGCACAGAAGTTATGTCATACATTTTTTGTAGAGGTGTAACCGTTTTCGAGATATTCCGAATAATTGATTTCCGTTTTAAAACGGGAAGACATATTTCTTTTTGTCCCTCTTTTGTTTACTCCTAGCAAGCAAAGATAACCGAATTTCAATTGTTTCATTTTGCAGATTTGACCAAAGCGTATTTCCTTATTTCCCTTGAGTGAGTCAATAACCTCCGAACCGACTGCGCGGTGTTTTTCCACTGACCGTGTGGACACATGATTCCACACTGCTGCTATAAACAAGGTCACGCTCTGACGCAGTTTTGCTCCGCCCTGGTAGCACAGTATTGAGTTGCCAGTTATATGGCGTAGTTCAGTTATTGCGATTGAACTATTATTTTGTCCTGTACCTAGTTACAAAGTATATTATGGCGCAGCATATGTTTACTACTTCACAGCGTGTATTTATTATTGATTCGTATGTGTTAACCCAGTCAGCTCACCAAGTGAAAGTACGATTTGCAGAAAGATTTCCAGATGTAAAAGTTCCAGGCCGTACGACAATCCATGAACTTTACAATAAATTTCAGGCCACAGGAAGTATTCAGGCTAGGAGAAATAAAAGACGGCGTACGGTCCTTACCGAAGAAACATTAGACGACATCGCTCATCGTTTGGAGAATTACCCCCCAAAATCGCTTAGGCGTCTTTCACAACAGGTAGGCATTTCTTATGCCTCTTTGCGAAGAGGTACTAAATTGCTGAAGTTAAAACCATATAAAATAAATGTGGCACATGCTCTTCAACCAGGCGATCCTGTAATTCGGCGCACATTTTGTGAGTGGACTCTCAAAAGTGTATACAATGGCGAAATAAACCCCCATTTAATATTTTTCACGGATGAGGCTTGGTTCCACCTTCATGGATATGTGTGTACACAAAATAATCGTCATTGGAGCTCTGAGAAATCTGATATTGTTCATGGAATACCCCTTCATGACAAACAAATTGGTGTATGGTGCGCCATTAGCGGAGAAAGAGTTATAGGGCCAATTTTTTTGGAGTCACCAGTTGACGCCCATACGTATGTGAATACAATTTTGCTTCCTTTTTTCAGAGAATTAACTGACAGGGAGCGTGATTTTGCCTTTTTTCAACAAGACTCTGCAACAGCTCATACGGCCAATCTTTCAATGAGAATAATTGAAAGTGTGTTTCAGGGCAGAATTATTAGTAGAAATTTGTGGCCCCCTCGGTCCCACGACCTAACCCCTTGTGTTTTCTACCTCTGGGATAATTTAAAACACAAAGTTTACAAGACAAACCCTCACACACTGGAAGAATTAAAACAAAATATCCGCCAGGAAATTGCCAGCATTTCTCAAGGTGAACTACGGCGAGTGATGGATAGTTTCCTAAAGAGGTGCCAAAAATGCATGGACAACGGCGGTGGCCAGTTTCAGCATCTCCTTTCATAAAGTTGGTAAGTAAAGCCTTAAAATGTGGTTTTAACATTTTTGTATGGCTTCATCCCCACCTTTCTAATGACTGCGGCAGACGGCAACTAGCGCCGAGAACCCGGACAGGCAAAACACCGTGCAGCCGGTTCGTACTTTTTTGACTCACTTGTTAATTACAAAGAAGTAATAAGACAAATTCTGGTAATGTTTATCTTGATTAACACGATTTAGATAAAATAATAATCTTTTGTAAGAAAAGTTTGTTTTGTGGATCAGCTAGAGAAAGTCATGTGAAGGGATCACATCAGAATTTTTTTGAATGATACACTAAACAATGCAAGTCAAATACTAAAAATCATGTTGCTAAGGGATGGCTTTAAAATTCCACACACTTTACATGCTTGTGAGAAAAGTATACATACCTAATTGAAAACATTTTTCATCTCTTATGATTTATCGGTTATGTAAAAGTCATTCAGAATGAAGAGGGCTTCAGAATCTATTCCTAGAAAATTGAAGTGTGTTCAAGGGCTAACATGCTAGACTCTGGTTCCCAAGGTTGCAGGTTCGAACTTGACAGAGAGCATGGGTTTTTTCGGGCGTAAAAATCATTAGCATGGCTTCTTTTGGAAGGGAAGTTAAGCTGTTGTAGATTTATGGCCCCCTAAAGAACCTCAAGCAGTCTTTCTTGCCCAATATAGAATGGGATGCAAAGAACTGCAGCACTTATAGAGCATCCATAAATAAAACTGAAGATAATACATTTCATTTGTCATGAAAATATTTTGGAACATATGGTATTTTAATCAAAATTGTTAGTTATTTTTGAGAAAGCCTCAAATTTTGAAGACGTTTCCTATAAATGGTAATTTAAAGCCAAGGACATTTTCTGCAATATTTTTGTCTGGAACCCACGGGAGTTAAACTTAAATACCAAGTTTCATATTTAAACCAGATTTTAATTTTAGAGTTTAAAAATTGCTGCCAGTGTATCAGAATTCCGTTACGCAGGAGTTATTTTAAATTCCAGGAAAATCTACTAACAACAGGCTGTTTTTTTTTAAGCACACTTAAAAACCATCAGTCTGAGCTGGGTTTAACCTTAGTTTTGCTGTCCACTTACCCATATTTCTTTTTCTAAAATAACTTTTCTGGGACTCAGATTTATCTCTGGTATAATTTTGGTATCAAATTTTTGGGTGGAATAATACAATACTTCCTCATTTACTGTTTGAAGCAGAGAAAGTAACAAACTTTTGAATGAATAAAATTTGCGGAAGCCTTATAAAAATGAAGGCTGTATAAAGCCATTTAAATGCTAGATTTTTACTTTCTCTATGTATGTACAATGCATATAGTAATTAGAAATTACCGTATTCCATCCACAATTTTGATACCAAGATTTCACCAGAGATACAAGTTTTGAGACCCCCTGAATCCAAAACAAGCATTTTTAGAAACATGTCCATTTTTATGTGTGTGTGTGTAGTAGCGGCCTGTGGAACCATAGTAGTAAAAGTGGGTGTTAAACACTAACAAAAAAAAAAAAAAAGGATGTGACAAGATTTTCAAGGAAATCCATACACCCCAACTACCCTTTACATGGTACACTTTTCGAAAATTATGATTAAAATACCATATGTTTTAAGATATTTTTATGACAAACAAAATGTGTATCTTGAAATTATGGCCTCTGAAAATCTCTTCATTCTGGATGACATCAATATAACTGGTGAACTGTAAGAGAGAGATAAAAACTTACTACATAAAAAAAATAGACATCTTTAAAACACACAATTTATATCATCCTATACATTCTTTTGTGCAATTAACTGTTTCCAATATATTCTTTGTTATTGATTTCAATTTTAAAGTACTGTAACAACTGTCTTTATTGACTCAAAATGTAGTTACAAATAAAGTTTATTCACTGCTACAAATAACTCACTCAATGTTAGTGGCTGCATGCCATCCATGGCTCGCGTACCACTGCATGCTAACACTCCAGTCACTCGTGACTGAGTACAATCCACAACTCGGCACTGCAAGTCTTCCCTTTTATAGCTAGAAAATGTCACAAACTTTCTGGAATCTTGTCGAAGATACTGGAGGCCGAAGTTTGGAGAAACATCTAAAATATGGAGAAGTGGCTCACATCCGAAGGATCCTGTTATGCCACAGATTTTTTCATGTTGTGTACGCACCCCAGCTGTGATGACTCATGTAACAAGGCGAATATCAGTCATAGTACTTAAACTTTTCTGTGGAAAGTCATCTTTCATTTCACACCTATTTTATTTTACATTTAGCCACAAAAGGAGAATCACATTTCAATTGTTTCACATGGCAAGGCTTTTAAAAGATTTCACTATTGTGTTAGCCCAGTGTATTCCCTTATTTCTCGACTGCTAATAAGAACATTTCTAATGTTTATCTTGATTAGCATCATGTAGATAAATGAATAATCTTTTGTAGATTACTTTGTTTGCTTCGAGAAAATCATGTGAATAAAACACTTTTTTCTTTGTGCATAAGTTTACCTGTTTTGAGTGCATTGTTCAGTGATGTAGCTGCACCTTTGGTCCAACGAGGTCATCTCCAATGCCTAAAATTGCACTGGTGCTAACTGAAGTGCAGAGATTCCGTACACTATACATTAGTCCAAATTGGCTTGGCACATACGTGATAGGAGAGGAAGGGAGAGCTAGCATGACTAGCATAAGGAAAGAGAGAGTGGGTTATAGCTAAAAATTTAAGAGTTGGAGTTTGCACAGTTGTCAACCAGTGTGACTAGCATAAGGAGGGGGGGGGAGGGAGGGAGAGAGAGAGAGAGAGGGGGGAGGGAGGGAGAGAGAGAGGGGGGGAGGGAGGGGGGAGAGAGAGAGAGAGAGAGAGAGTGTGTGTGTTATTGCTAACAATTGAAGAGGTGGAGTTTGCACAGTTGTCAATCTAGACAAATCATATTTTGAACCTTGTATTATGCAATGAACTGGTGAATGTAAAACACATAGTTATGGAATGGCGTGTCAATGCACATTCTACAAATGTATCTCAATAATATAAATGTGTAAAATTATAAGATCCTTGAGGATGAACTTCTAAACTTGAACAGTACACCTTCCCATTAGAGTAAAGCAATTATATTTACATTTATAGGGTCATTAAATTATAAGGTAAACCCCTTTCACGGCCTCTCTACACTGTGGGGGAGAACAATGAGTCACTAGGAAATTCATTAGTCATTTTGTTTTTGAGCTATGCTGCCCACAGACACACTCACACATATGGACATTTTTCTAAAAATGCTGTATTTGGGTTCAGGTCGTCTCAAAACATGTATTTCTGGTAAAATCTCGGTATCAAAATTTTGGGTGCATTACAATACCTTCTCTATTCATTATGTACATAGTACATGTAGAGAAAGTAAAAAACCACAGATCATCTTGCATTTGTAATATAAGTTTAAGAATATAGCACAGAAAGCATATGGGGAAAGAACAGTTACCCACTCTCATAATATGAACCAATTTCTGCCATGTTTCATTTCGCATCACGGCTGATGCACTAACAAACCCAAGAGATTTTACACAATTTCAAGATTATTTCTTTGGAATAAAAAATACACAACAGGAGTTCCCTTATTATACTTTGAAGAAAGATACATTATTTTTTTTTTTTTTTTGTATATTTACTTCCTTTCCTACAGTGCTGTCATTTGTTTGTGCTGATTTTTTACAATGCATTATTAATAATTTCTTAAGGGTCTTAAAGAAAATTACTTTATCACATCTCTTTTTGTTTCTGATGGCTCAGAAACATTCTTATGAAGGTGGATAGTGAGCAATCTCAAATATTTGCATTAGTTAGTCTTATTTGTAGGCAGAAATAAACTGGAAAATGCAATCCTGTAGCCAAGATTTGAACCTTGGATCTTCTGCTCTAACCAACTGAGCTACCATTGCCACATGGAAAAAATGTGTCAGCTGGGGAATTGTACTGGCATGTTGCCATGGTAGCTCAGTTGATTAGGGGACTGTCAAGATAAGCTGGAGATCCCAATTTCAAATGCCCACTATGGCACTGAATTTTTCTGGCTGATTCTACCCTTCCAAATTAGTCTAGTTATATAAAGTATAAAAGAATAATCTTATTTTTAAAACTGGTTCATATTAGCTTCTCTTATCACATAGTAGGTATTGCTGTCCACCCAAACATTTGATCAACCGTGTGTCGATCTGTTCTCAGTAATTCCTTCTTGCATTGCATACAGTCTATCCAAACTACTTTCTCTACACATACTATATACATAGTGTATAGAGGTGTTCTATTGCACCTAAAAATTTGATACTAAGATTTTACCAGAAATACACATTTTGGGACCCCCTGAAAAAAAAATTACATGTGTGTGTGTGTCTGTCAGTCAGCCGTTGTGCATAAATGAAAAGTCTGTTAAATAGCAAACTTGGTATTTAAATTCAGCATCATCCAAGGATGCGACACTAAGATTATCCCCCCATCCCCAACTATCCTTTACTTGCAACAATTTTTGAAAATGTTGATTTTGTCAAAAATGGCTCTATTGACTTTGATTAAAATATTGTATATTATAAAGATATTTACATGATAAATAAAATGTATATCTTAAATTTTCTGGGAATAGCCCCTGAACATCTTTATTCTGAATGTATTTTGCATAATTGGCAAGCCATAATAGACAAAAATTTACTTATAAAAAAATGTAGAGCTTTTTAAAACACACTGTATGTTATGCTTTTTCCCCCCCCTTGTGGAGTTGACCATTTTTGAGATATTCCTTGTTATTGATTTCAGTTTTAAAATACTTATACTTTCCTCATAAGGGAGCTTGTCAACACCTGGTCATGCAAAGAAACTGATTTCTCTGCTATAGCATCCACATTTTAAGACATTTGACTGCTGGTTTACCCTACTGTATTCCCTTCTACTTATAAGGAACTAAGCAATAAAACTGTTTCTGCTAATGTTTATCTCAATTAGCATGAAGTAAAATAAGAAGCTTAATAACAATAATTTGTTACAGAGATGTAGACAGTCATGTGAATGGAGCACATCAGATTATTTTTTAAATATTCTTGAATGCATAAAATGAATTCTTTAACTTTCTCAACATAGTACTTAATTTCTGCAGTCTTAGCCTAAAGAATGATGATAAAGTGTGAATTCACATGCCTTTCTCTACTTGCTTTTCTACACAGAATTCTTAAAAAGCTTATTTATCTGTCTACTTCTTGTTAATACAGATCAATTTTAATACTCATTTACACATTTTGTCTAGGTATAGAAAACAGACAGTAGGCTAAAGGAAGTCAATTTTTTTTCAAATTGGTTGCTATGTATGTGATAAGCATTTTAAAATTCCTACTAATAACAAAGAATATCTTGGAAATGGTTAATGCCACAAACAATTTTATTTGACTAAATTGTGTGCTTAAATAAATCATAATATTAATTACTGACAGAATGCTAGTTTTTGTTAAATGCAGATTGTTCCAGCGCATGCCAAAAGAGCGAGTAGCTCAGAACTCATAAGGGGTCTAAACAACACGCAATACAACACAGCAATGAGGGCAAGCTATTGCCACAGCTGAATTAAGTGTTGGAAATAAAGTGGTAGTACGCAAGTATTGTGATATGACCTTGCCCAGGTTGATTTGTATATATTGACTTCTACAGAATATTATGTTCTTAAGGCTGCAAATGAGGTATTAGTTACCATGCTCTCCCTGCAACTCTGCTCTGAGTTTTGTGGTTGAGTATGCACGTGCACCGTTACTCAGACAAGTTGATTTGGAACAGCAAAGGGAAGGAATAAATGCTAGGCTCAAGTACTCACCTGGAAGTTCAGATTAAATATGTTGAACTGCCAAAACTAATAAATTAATTAGGGATGGGATCTCAATACTTTTACATTTTTAAGTATTCCATTATTGATAGTTCTTTCTGTAACTTATGCTAAATAAGGAATGAAAGGAATCAAGAATTCATGTATTGTCTTGCATATGTCTCAAAAGAGTTGCTTTGACTATAGCACTTGACAGTTTCTGAGTTTCCTGCATTCATTGCATTTATTACCGAGTAAATGAATGCAACATTGCTAGAGTCTTGTGTCTGAATGAAAACATGCAAAACAATGGGGAAAGATGAGATTTATTCATGTAATATGCAGTGTTAACTGAGTTATGAATGAAATTGATTTAGCTGATGCTCTAAATCATGTTTCTACATTAGCCTGGTTTGATGTCTCTCTCAGTTATTACATTTACCTATCTGAATAGTTGGAGCTTAAGACACCAGATAATAAAACAGATAGAAATATTTGCTTTTTCCTTCCATCTGTTAGTCTGTGATTATGAAAGTCAAACTCAGGTCAAGAGCATAGCCTAATTTGCAAAGTATTTTGAAGTAGACAAAGCTAACAGCAACACAGCAGTGTGTAAAATATGCAGAAAAACACAAAACAGGTTTAAAAAAGCATGTTATATTCACACACAGCGCAGTTTGCAGAACCTCTATTGAAAACCAATGTATGGATTTTCTGATGCTGTGACAACTGAAATTGATAAACATAGTGACAGTCTATATGCAGTTATGTAGCCTAACACCAGCTACATCAAATAAAATACTGAAGGTGCTCACCAAATTTGGTTAAATGCATTTATACACAGAAAACTACTAACAACATACCGTATTTATCCAAATGCAAGACAGTGATTTTTTCTAAAATATTAATGTTGAGAACTGTTCTTGCATATGCGTCATATGTTTTCTGAATACCATGTGGGATAAAAAAAAGTAAGTTTCAAACTTTGCAGGTATGGCAGTGGTGAAAGACTGAGGGAAATGGCACAGAATACTGCCAAGGTCGTGGCATAAGTGGCAGATTTTACACATTTCATTTTGTGTAAAAAATTGGCTTTTAGCGGGTCTATGAGCATTCTCACTGGAAAAAAGATTACTCTCCAAAACTAAAATAAAATTAGGGGACTTCCATTCAATTCGGTGGCCTCACATAATGTACTGGAAACCAACAGTCATGCAGAAAGCGCATTTCTCCTCCTCTGCCACACATATACCAGAAAAAATATTAGCAAGTATATTTTCTAAATAGAAATCTTAAAGAGCCCCAAATAGCACAAAAACCAACCCACCCAATCTTACTCAGACTTTATGCCCCTCCAAAAATCCACAAAATAGGCAGTGCCATGTGAACAATAGTCAACAATATAGATTCTCCTACACACTCTCTCTCAAAATGGTTAGTACAGAAGTTCACATCATTGCCAAAATATCCCAGCTTCAGTATAAAACATTCACAGGATCTAATCAACAAAATGTCCACCCTTGAAATAAATACTGGAGACATCTTAGTATCCTTTGACATCACAACAATATTCCTTAACATTCCCATTCCTTGGATGTTAAAACAACTAGAAAGCTGGCTAACCCACAATAAAACAGAAAAAGAAGAATTAGAAGACTATCTAAACTTTACTAGTTTGCCTGGATCAGAATTACTTCACCCTCAACAATAGAAAATACCAACAATGAGTTACCCAATTTCACCACTTCTGGCAGACCTTCACATCAGCTGCCTGGAAACACACATAACCTCAGCATTCCCACACATCTCTTCAAGACTTGGCATAGATACGTTGATGACATCTTTGCCATAGTCCAAAACATGTCATACAGGACTCCCTCAAATTGCTTAACATACAACAGAAAACAATACAGTTCACGATAGAAATTGAAAAAGACAACTACCTTCCATTTCTAGATATGAAAATAATCAGAGAAAGTAACAAACTAACCTTTGGTAACTATCACAAACCCACACACTCTGACAACTATATAAAGAATTATGGCTACAATCCCATAGCGTTCAAACGTGCAGTATTAAATAGCCTCACCCATAGACTGGTCTACATGTCATTAAAAGATGAAGAATACAACACAGAATACAAACACATAATATCTACAGCAAAAAACAATGGTTTTAATAAACAATTAATAGATAAAAAAATTCAAATAACAGAAATTAATCAGACACCACAAAATGGAGCCCAACCCACCCCCGATCTTTTACTTATCATCCAAAACTATACCACAAGTTTCAAAAAATATTCATAAAATCACACTTGCCCCCCAAATAAGGAAAAAAAAAAAAAAAAAAAAAAAAAAAAAAAAAAAAAAAAAAAAAAAAAAAAAAAACAGGAATTTACACAATAAATTGAGATTGCAACAAATTTTACATTGGTAAAACAAAAAGAAACCTTGAAACATCCCTTAAAGAACACACAAGAGCAGGAAAATACGAACAAACTGACAAATGAGATGTTGCACATCATTTTTGGTCTACTAACCATGAAATAGTACTTAACATACACCTTATAAAACCAGCTAGATATGCAGCAGAGCTTGGCTTCTGGCAAAAAATCCACATTGTTAAAAACCAATGCCATGTATTCAACTTTGAATTGCTGCCACAAAATATATTGTGCAGGTTCATCACTCAGCCACTAGGGACTGTCACACCTCAACATAGATCATCCTGTGGAAATTCAGCTGGAAACCATCGACAATTAGGCCCACAAGGCTTCGAAACTAGTCTGGAAAAACTGTATGTAAGTGATACTTAAGTGTTACAAATTCAACTCAAAAATATTCTTTATATGACAAAATTTGTGAAAATCGTAGATTACAGAACTTTTGGAACATTTTCTTTAAATTTCATGCAGTTTGATGTACTTGACAAGTAGTAGGATTTTCTATTGCAGTGCACATGTTGACAACTCACAGAAAGCAAAGTAAAGAAGGACACAGTCTTCATACTACTACAGTTGGATGCATACTGAAGGTAGGAACGTTCTGAAATCAAGATGGCGGCTCTAGCCCTACTCATCGCCACGATAGGCTAAAACGTCTGGGACTTTCTGGACTGTCCTCGTAATTATAGTTTTTAATAATGTAATAGGCATCAGTGTTAAAAAAACCAGTATCGAGAAACAGTACTTTTCACTAGAAAAGTAAATGAGCATCATTTATGGCATGCTCTAATATGATGTCGTATCTATGGTACCTGTCTCCACCAAGTGAACATCTCCATGCAGACTAACACAAACTGGTGACAATATCTTGCTACTCTAGTGTGTGAATTACAGCTTCCTCAAAATATTTAACTTAATAATTAAAGACTGTTGACCATAAAAATGCTGGAAATGGACTTTTTCTAACAATAACACTGGTGTTTAAGAGTGTGTAATTTTTTATTTATGTTGGCAAGACATTGTGTGGAAATAACAAAGAAAATCATATGCACTATATTTGTTTATATAAATCACTTAGAGCACATATGAAATTAGAGAACAGTTCTGAAAATAAGATATCTTACAGCTGTACAATATATTACATTAAATTAAGCCAAAATGCCACTGAAATTTAGGGTTTCTGAAATGTGACACTTATAGCTTCTCCCAAAATTGATATAGTAGAGAGAAACTCGAGTTTAAAAATGTTTATGATATGAAGTTAAATCCATCAAGTGAGATGGAATACATTGAGATAGTAATTAGTTGAGTACTGCAAACATCAGGTAGAAAAGCTATCTGATATAATAATACCCGGTATTGTGTACTGACGTGAAAGTCATTTGGTCCAGCAGGCAATTCAAAGAGTAAAATAAAAGATGAACACAATATTTGTTGATCAGCAGGGAAACCATGAGTACCATACTTAGTAATAAGGCCGCCTTGGGTTGTTCTGCAACAAAAACAATTATCAATATTTGTAGGAGTTAATTTAAAACTCTGATAATAAACACCTAAGCAATATCCTATATTTTCTTTATTTTTATCTTTAAGATAAGAAGATTATATACATTTAATTTGGGTTTATTTTTTTTCTTCTTTAGTTTGTACAAGCTTAGGAGTTTATACAAATATGATTTTAAATATGAGCATAATTTTAAGTTTGTGACTTTTAAGATAAAATACTGAGGCTCTACTTACAAGAGGATTTGGGCGGAATCTATAGGCAAGCATCATTCTTTTCCTATAAGCATCATATTCATCATCTCCATGAGCAACATCATCAGGTCTTTCTACTCCTAGACCTTGGTTTTCTGGTCTTGATGAAGCTCTATAACAAAATATATTTATGAAAACTTAACTTCTACACAAAATATAAAAATCTTTGCAACATACAATCTATTTATAAAAAAAATAGTAGCATCAAGTTCCTTTAGTGTTTTCATCACAGGAGTGCAGTGTAAGTGCTCTATCTAAAATATGAAATTGAAAATATGCACAAAAATGTAATCATATTCACATTATGACCTATTCTGATATTCGTAGAATATTTGGAAAAAATATCAGCAACTAAAATGTAGTAACTAACTTTCCTGTTGCAAGTATGCTTGTGCACATGGTAGACAATATGTTGTGCAACGTGGAAGTAGCCAGCAACTTAATCTTGGAGTCATGGTAAGTAACAGGTGACAAGTATTTATCCGAATACAAGCAACTCCCTTTTCCCTTTAATTTTGATCAAACTAAGGGACATTTAAGCTTTTTTTTTAAAGTGAAATTGTGGGGAAATTCACATAATGGGCGGGAGCGGGGAATGCGAATGTGCTGATGGTGCAATGGCAGCAGAGCTTCAATAATGACGAGGATAAGCTTTTCTATCTAGAGAATATACAAGGCGTATCCAGATAGTAAGCACCAATTTGGAGAAAAAGACATAACATATTTGTTTTCACAATATTTGTTTGTACATTAACCTATTTTTCCACACATAGTTGCCAACATTTTTCAGGCATTTGTCATAGTGGGGATTCAACTTTTGTATATCTTCTTCAAAGAAAGCTACCGTCAGTGAAGACAGCCACTGCTGAACACTGTGTTTTGTGGAAATACATCACAGGGTGTTCTTATTGTGAACGTCTGTTTTCACAAATTGTCTCATTCACTTGTTCAATTAAACCATCACTGACAACAAAAGGTCATTCACTCTGTGCTTCATCAAGAACATTAGATCATCAATCAATCAACTGCCTAACCCACTTTCTCACCATTCCATGTCATTACATTTTTACTGTAAATCTCTACAAATTGATAAATTTCAGCTGGCTTAATATTCCTTGCATTAAAAAATTAGATAACCGAATGCACTACACAGTCATTAACTGTCTTACCACATTTTGAATGATCACTAACAACTGTAAACATAAGATGATCCAGCTGTAATAGCATAGACAATGAATCAGAAAAATAAGAGCACATGTGGAACTGCAACACTAGCATTGTGTGGCAGTAGAACAAAATGATACTTTCTGGACATGCCTTGTACCTAACATATCATTGTAAACAGTTTTACCTAATTAGAATTTAAGCAGGAATTCTTGTAGGTGGAAGCAGGTAAAATGTAAATGTACCGTTTTGTGTGATAGGCGATGGTGGTAAGTGACGGCAGGGCGATTATTATGGAAAAGATTTTCTATTTAGACAACATATTTAATAAAACACATTGTTTGAAAGATTTTACGTTATTTGAATTTGTGCGAAAATTCATGTAATGTGAGGGGAAAACAGAAACTGGCATGTTTGTTGTGAAACGTGCAACTAAACTTCTCCTTCTGCTTGATCATTGGCTCTCAATATAGCATTAGGTACAAACCATTCATCTGAAAGGAATCTTCTATTTTTATTTTAGTCTCAAAAAGAATTTCTTTTTCTAATGAGTATGCTTACAATCCTAGGTCCATTAACAGCTATCATTAGAGCACAAAATAAAATGCACAAAACCTGTCATATATGTCACAATCTTGGCAGTAATGTTAACGACTTCCCCTGTAGCACCCACAAAATTTGAAATTTACTTTTGTCCCAGCATGGTATTCAGAAAACATATATTGCAAATGCAGATGAACCCCAGTTACCAATATTAATATTTTGGAGAAAAACATTGTCTTGTTTTTTTCAACTAAATATGTAATGAGCTGCCTGGATGTTCAAGGAAGAAACTATTTAGAGAAGATATGAGAGTCAACTATTTTATTTACACACGTGATTGCAGTGATATAATGTTTTGAACTACATTTTGCCTACTAATTTGTTAACTTTTTCATGATTTCAAGAACATCTCTTGATCCTGTTCTTGAAGAAATTAGTTAAAATTCTTTTTCAGATGCTGTTACCAGTGTTGGAGACATTTCACTTTTCCTGCAGCTTATAGAAATTATTAAGATCTTGTGCTTATGTGAATATATATTCCCTCATGCTGATTTTCCCATGAATTCAATAGCAGCTGTAATACATGACAAGCCAGAAGCATTATCAAGCGATAACAGAAATGTTCTGAAACTTTCTTTTCCCTGCAACTCCAGATTATCCTGGAATGTTTTATGTGCAATACCTACAGTTATATAAGTGGCAGAGCACAATTTCTCTTTTAAACCTAAGACTCCAAGGGTTTTTTGAACTCGTAGCCATGCACTTTACTATTTTTTCTTTGAAATTATTTTCATTGCAGCTCCTGCTTTTGACCTTTATTGTTTGAATGCTGCATGAATCAGAAGTATTAAAATGAATCTATAGGAATAGAGAAAAATATTGCTCTGGGTTCAGAATAACACCCTCGCTATATAGCCAACATGTTCCTAGGCAATTCAGTGAGTAAGATTCTGATTTACATAAAGTACTGGCTACTCAGTAAGGTTGTACTTAAATTAAAACATTAATGGGAATATATAGTGAAATAACTAATGAACTAAAGGTAAAAAACAGCATCACACTCAAACTTCACTAGTTAAAATAAGTAATTTACTTCAAACTGTGAAAAAGGTATATAGGAAAAACAAAAAGAAACATTGTACAATGTTTTATAGAACACATCATGAATATAAAGCATAAACAGACAGATAAGTCAGTTGTAGCACACCATTTTTGGACTCAAAAGCATTATTTTCACAGTGAACCCAAGTTACTAAAATCAGTGCAGAATCCAAATGGATTAACAGCTTGGGAAAAATCTATTAACTCTAAAAAATTAAAAACGTAATAAATTTCGATATACCACAAAATAACGATCTCATTTCAAAATTCATCTACCCAGAAGAGAGACTGGCCGCTACCACGAGTTCATCTGTACCTCTCTGCTGAAGATGGAAGCAATACCTTCTGAAACAGGTTCCAGTAAATTACTTATTTTAATTAGTGCAGTTTGATAGTGATGCTGTATTTTTACTCTTAAAAGGTTGTATTTATTTTATGTTGAATACATATTATATTACTGACACTTTGACTGAATCACATGAAAGTGGCATAGCTTTTTAAGTAATTCTGAGCGATTTCTTTAATGTGCATAATCTGACAGATTCAGGAGTGTTATTTTAACACATCTTAATCTATAAGTTATGATGAATGCTGCTGAAAGAAACAGTGGTGTATGGTGGAATCTTGATGCTATGATGGGACTAGTATTATGCTCAATTCTCAATGAAGTGACACAATTTGATATTACATGTGAAGTTTAGATACACACCTTTAACAGTAGTTTTGTAAGACCTTGAATTCAGTTCATACAACCCGGATAATTTAGAATTTGTTTGGAAAAGCCTTCATTTCCCCGTTCTTCTTAATAAGAACACATGATCTGATTCTGTGGATGTTGTCATGTCATGGTAATACTTAACTCAAATTGAACTTTCATTACACTGATTTTGTTGCACTCTTGCTGAGTTTCTATTAATCAATTATCTTATAGCTCATGTGTTTGCCAATGTTGCTCCATTGTGAACCTTGCATAACTGTGCAACTCCAACAAGCATGATAACTTACTTTAAATTTGATAAATATGGTAATTATATTTAATTCATAATATGAGTCACACACTTCTTATGCTTCATATAAAATGTTACCTAACCATGTTTTGCATGTCCATTTTGTGCATCTTCAGTTTTGAGATGCAATGGATGTGCAAAGCATGTTTCAGGTAACAATTTATTATAAGAACCATAAGAGTGTATACATATTGTATTAATTAAATATACATGTAAATTAATTTAAAAATTCCTATATATATATTAAACTAAATAGTAGCATTAAATGTTACATTTTTTCTTAAAATAAAGGTTTTGATATGAAAAAATTTTTAATATGAATAACAAGTTGATTTTTTTAAAATTAAAAGTTATTGAAGCAAGAAGTTAAATAAATTGACAGTTAAGCACTCATATTGCCATGCTTTAAATTTGCATAAAGAATATGTGGTTTAATTTTGGGATACACATTAATGAAAAATATAGTGAAATAAAGTTTTTTTTGGTACTGTTTTCATAATAAACATTAATGATCATTTAAGTATATTTTACACTTACTTGTTTACAGGATCAACAATTCCTGAGCCATCTGAGCCAAGGCCTTGACCTTCCTGCCAACCAAGCTTCTGCAGCATTTGGAAGCCAATATTGTCTTCTTTCAGTTTATATTCTTTGTAATCTGATAGATCTGGTTCTCGGCCTTCCTTCAAAGCATTGTACTACAAACACAAATGCTGAATTAAAAATATGAAGAAATGCTTTAAACGTTAATCAACAATCTTCATCTATCCTATCTTTAAGAAATATTTGCTACTGGAACATCTATTAGCATTACTCTGTCTATATAAGCAAAACAAATGTATGCTAATGAGTTACATGAAACTGTGTATTTATTATTTATCAATAAATTTCAAATATGGTTCAAAGCAGTAAAGAAGGCTAATTTAGACAGCCATTGTAGGCAAACTGTTGCACGAACAATCATCACTGTCACAGGATAATGTATTTATATTGTAACTTTCAAAGACAAATTGTTCTGGGTCTTGAAATTAAGGCTTTCGAGAGTGAGTTTTAGTATCTGTACAGAATGAAGTCAAAGTAATTTTGACAAATTATCAGTCTCTATTTATACTGTTACCAAAGTCAGAAATTGATGAAATCTATTACAACAGTATCCAAATATTTGAATATATGAAGTGTATCAGCTTAATTCTTTATTTTAATATTTTAAATAACTTAATCTGACAATGTTAGAAGAAATAAAGCCAGCAAGATGCATAATAAATTCCTAAGTTTTGAGGGCACATTATGCAAATGGATTATAATCACCCTATTTTCTTTATCCACTATAACTTATTTTCATTGTGTTTCTAGAAATTAATTCATAAAAAAGGTTTGATTTTCTGTTTAATACCAGTTAAACACATAAAAGTTGAAGTTAGAATAAGCTGTAAAATGTAATGCCATGGCCAAGACTTGAGCACATTTGACCCAATAGTTGATTTAATTTACCTAATAATTATAAGTCGCCATTAAGATTCATTTCTGAAGTGAGATGGTGGCAGGAAAAATTAGTCAGTGGCATGCTGTTAAGGCAGCTCAAGGTATAGAGTGACCACATTGAAAGCTGAAGATCAGTGTTCAAAACCCAGCTATGGCTTTGAATTTTAACTAAAAAAAATCCTCAGATAGTAAGCCTTTAAAAAACTCATAATAAAAACTAATATATATATATATATATACTAATGATAAAACATTGTCTACAATGGTTTCGTATATACTGTGTAATTATACACAAGTACATTCAGGAAACTAGGGCAAATAAAATGTTTAAAAGCCAGTTATCTATTTATTGACATTTTATTAGGAATAAGCAAGAATAATAGTTATAATATAGCAATTCCTGGGCTACTAAGGACCTAGCAGTATGAATAATAACAGTTAATGGGCTGAACCAGCAGTTAAGGAGGTAGATAAAGACTGTAATGAATCAAACCTAATTTTGAGTCAGGAAAAAACACAATGGTAAAAAATAAAAGAATTTGAGTCGGTTTTGTAACACAAATATCACTTGTTTTTTACTTACTGGGACCGGTTTTGGGAACACTTGTTCCCATTTTCAATCCTTAATTCCGACTAAATCTTTCTTCATTGGCGTCAACGATGGGGTTGTTGGTGTATCAATTGTGGAGGCATCTATTACTGGATCAATGAACTTCCAGAGGTTGCTGTATGGTGGTAAATCAAAATTCATGAGATGGCTCTTTTTCTTCATGATGTAGATCTTCTCCCAGATATCTAATTCTGTGGGTTTATATGCTGGTTTTAACAGTTTTATATTCGGTGTGATTTCGTGTCCTGATGTCCAAAAATGATTGGCAACTGCTGATTTTTCTATTTGCTTGTATTTTAGGTTACTCATGTGTTCCTTTAATCCGGTCTCCAAACTTCTCTTTGTCCTTCCTCTAGTCCTTCCTATATACACCACATTACAGTCTGAGCATTTAATTTCATAAATTCTCAGTTTTTTATCTGCAGGGATAGGATCTTTTAAATTTCTGCATAACAGTTTCTGAATGCTGTAGTTATTTTTGGAGCTAAGGTGATGTTATAATTCCTGAAGATTTTCTGAAGTTTGTTGTGTGCCCAAGGATGATAGGTGAATTTTCTGAATTGAGGTTGGTCACAGGTTCTGTAGGGTGGTTGTGTGTATTATGCGGTTCACTTTTTTGTATTTATGCATTCTTTTGTCTTTTTTGGAAGCAGTTGTTGGTAGCTGTTTGGAGTATCTGTTGATATTCTTTTTGGTATTCATTATTCTCCATCGGAATGTGTACTAATCTATACGTCAAACTGTTCAGGACTGCATATTTATGTGTTGTGGGCTTGTAGCTAACAAATTTTATGTGGTTATCTGTATTGGTGAAATTTAAAAGATCCTATCCCTGCAGACAAAAAACCGGGAATTTATGAAATTAAATGTTCAGACTGTAATCTGGTGTATACCATTTTTGGATATTAGGACACGGAATCACACCAAATATAAAACTATTAAAACCAGCATATAAACCCACAGAATTGGATGTCTGGGAGAAGATCTACATCATGAAGAAAAAGAGCCATATCTTGAATTTTGATTTACCACCATACAGCAACCTCTGTAAGTCCATTGATCCAGCAACAGATGCCTCCACAATTGATACACCACCACCCCCATCATTGATGCCAACAAAGAAAGATTTAGTCAGAATTAAGGGTTGACAATGGAAGTGTTCCCGAAACCAGTCCCAGTAAGTAAAAACAAGTGATATTTGTGTTACAAAATCTGACTCACATTCTTTTATTTTTTATTTAATCACATCACTGTCACAAGCCTCTATGCATATTTGCAAGTTTTGAACAAATAATGGTATTTAAGAAGGGAGCAAAATTGAGCAAACATGGAAGTGGTAGGAGAATGCATTTACCTGGGCATTAAAATAGATAAGGGTTGGGGGTGGGAAAAACACGAGAAAGTAGCACTAACAAAAGGAAAAGGAGCCATGACAGCAATTAGAAGTTGTAAGCACAGAATACTAAACATTAGATAATATAATATGTTTATTCACTAAAAGAATTACATGAATTCAAAAGCTTTGTAAGGTAGATTTAAATGGTTGGAAAAAAATGATAATATGGTGGAACCAAAAATGCTAGATGCAATAGAGAAAAAAAATCTGATGTGCTCCATTCACATGACTTACTCTGCATCTCTGTAGCAAATTAGTTTTAATAAAATTGAATTAATGTGGTAAGTATTAACACACACCTCACTTACTTTTATTGTGCAGGACCACATTATTTAATTCAATTTGATTATGCCTTCACTGTAAGCAGCTTCAAAATTATACAGCTTATTCTATATACTTCATGCTAATCAAGATAAACATTAGCAGAAACAGCCTTATTACTTAGTTCCTTATAAGTAGAAGAGAAATAAGGGAATACACTAGGTTAAACTGAGTCAAATGTTTAACATATGTATATGACATATATTGTGTGTTTTAACGAGCTCTACAGTTTTTATTAAGTAAGTTTGTCTAACACAAACGGTTTACTAGTTATGCAAAATTCCACAAAATTGATCCAGAATATAGAAAATTTAAAATATGTATTTTATTTGTCATGTAAATATCTTTAATATACAATATTTTAATCAAAATCATAACACCCATTTCTTAGAAAATCAAAATTTTTGAAAATTTTTCTATATAAAGGGTAGTTGCAGATGGGGGGGGGGGGATTTTCTTGAAAATCTTTTTGTACCATCCTTGGCAGATACTCAACTAAAGTATCAAGTTTGGTATTTAACAGACTTTTCATTTTTGAGCTATCCTGTCTCCTATCCACATACATAAGAACATTGTTCTAAAAATGCTATTTTTAAATTCAGGGAATCTCAAAACATAAATCTTGGTTTCAAATTTTTGGGCACAATACAATGCCTTTTCTCTACATTATGTATATAAAACGTGCAGAGAAAGTAAAAAGGGCACTGGATGGGGGAGCGGGAAGGAACCCATTGATATGGTACATAGGATGTTTTATAGGGAAGTATTGGGCTTACCAAGTTTAATGGCAAACGAAGTAGTGCCGATAGAAATGGGAAGAGTGCCAAGGAAGGGTATAATTTTATTATAGAAAGAACGCTGAAATATTGGTTTAGGATCCTGGATTTACAGTACATTTGTTACAAAACTTGGCCGCCAGCAGCACAGCCCATGTAACCTTCACTGCATTTCCCTGGACGCGCAATCTTCGTTGTCATCCTCTTACAGGTTAGCAGATGTCCAGGGTACTCCATCTACACCATGACCAAGTGGAGCACATGTTGGAAACAGATGTCCAGATTTGAACAAAACATTAGTAATGTTTAGAAGTGCTTAGTTTTACTTGGACTGCTTTCAGAATGCAGTATAGAGTACCACAAAACGTGTTTATGTACAATATGTGTGTGCTTACATCATCTTGTAGGAAAGTTGTAAGGCAATTTGAAACTTAATTTCCTAGTGTGAGCATAGAGAGGCCATTCGTTTGCTTGTAAATAAATTCAGGGAGATGGGATCAATTTGTGATATGAATAGAAAGGTAAACAGACTTGTGCTTATGGGGCAGAAATTAAGACAAAATTGGAGAAAGGTTAGAACGTCATCTTGAAATCTCTTAAGCGCCTTGCACAAGAAACTGACATTTTGAAAGCTTTAGCATGGAAAGCAATAAAACTGTTAAAACTCAAACCATATAAGGTTACTGTTGTCCAGGAATTACTAGCACATGATCATCAGAGTCAAGTAAATTTCTCTAACTGGATTTTGAGGAATGTTAATGATGGAACAATCAATCCATGATTAATATGTTGAGTGACGAAGCATGGTTTCATTTACATGGTCATATGTCATCACAATACAACCAATATGCTACAGACAAACCCAATGTCATTCATGAAACTCCCTTGCATGATCAAAAAATTGGGGTATTGTGCACAATTGATGGATATGGAATAATATTGCCTATTTTTTATGTGTATACCATAAATGTAGAAAGATACAGAAATAATATACTGGCACCATGTTTCAAATAGCTGATAGACATTGAATGCCGGTCTGGATATTTCCAGCAGGATTCTGCCACCGTGCATACAGCTGATGAATCATTAGAATTTATTGTGGAAATTTTTGAGGATAAAATCATTACTAAGGGTTTATGGCCCGCTAGGTCCTCTGATCTTAAGGAATGTCATTTTTATTTATGGGACAACTTGAAAAATAAAGTATACAAAACTAATCTCCACATATTAGAAGAATTAAAACAAATATCAGGATACAAATTACAACTATTTTGGAAGCTGAGCTAATGCCTGTGGTGTATTGATGCAGATGGATAACATTTCCAACATCTCCTGTGATAAGGTATGTTTTGTGTTTATTCTCATATGATTTGAGGTTTTATTTGATGTCCATGCCTGTGTGATGGGGCGAACGACTGCCAGTCAAGGGTACAATACATGAGCGGGAGACGGAATGTGCGCCTGACGGCCATCTTTTGTAGCATACTTACTGTAGATAAGAATAATTTAAGGCAGTATATGGAATATCAGGAAAAGGGGCACTCCAGATGGACTACTAGAATCTGAATGAACCTGGAAGTGAGTGGGATGGGGAAATAATGGAGAGGAAAAAATAATCATTACATTTTTGAAAATAATAAGGAAGAAATCTGAAGACATAGCAATTCAAAAACTTTTTGGTGGAATAATGGAAAAAGATTTCTGGTATACTACATATCAATGAAGGAAACATGGGAAAGGGAGACATGTGTTGACAATGTAAATACAAACAAAGGGAGGGAATAGTATGGTTAAGAATGGGTGTTTGGAGTTTAAGAGGGATAAAAATAGGCATCTCACAGAGTCAATATCCCCATTTGTGGAGGGAGGGAAGATCTAGATAATACAATATTAGAAAGCCACGGAAAGGATTTATGGATGAAAGAATTCCTGGGGCAGAAGTGGGACAAGATGGATAGAACAGTATTAGTGAGTTTTTAGAAAGGATGGCAAAAGTTTAGCTTGGTTTTTAATAAAAATTAAGAAAAAATGGAACTGGTATGTGCAAAGGGAATTAGAGTTAACATAATTTTCTGTTAGTTATTAATGTGTTGTAGTTTTAAGGAACTAAAGTGTGTGTAGATGTAATTATGTAGGAGAGTATGATGAGCTAGGAGCTTGGGCTGAACGCCTGTCATACTCAAGTATGTATTAGCTTAACACAAATAAATAAAAAAAAAAAAAAGTAAGTTATGTATGCAGACTTTGATAATGGATACTTTATAACCTTATGTGAAACATATGAATACTTGTACATTAATTTGTTGAGTTGGTTTTTTAACACTACGTCACTTATATTTTTATTGAGGGACTAGTTTCGAAAGCCTATGCTTTCATTTTCAACTTCACGGGTTCAACTCAGTAACAATGTGACTTAGTGTTAAAAAACCAACTCAACAAATTAATACACATATAATTTGACCGTCACTGTTACTAAATTCCTCCAAACATCAATCAAATATGAATACTTACTTACTTAGCCCTTTAAACTGATGTGTTGCACTATGATGACTGTCTCTACTCACTCTAATGCTATTTGTACAAATACTGATTCACTCTTCTATCCTTTTCATGTTAATGGAGATACACAGTAGTATTTAAGTCATAGTGAAACCAGTTAAGAGTAGGTCACTATGTAATGAATTTGAAACTAGTTCTCTGCATCCCCCCCCTCCCACCACAAATTTAGGATATACATTTCAGTTGCCATGAAAATATCTTAAACATGCCATATTTTCATCAAAATAAATTTCTTCCATATTAGTGGAGGGTGCGTGATTTTTTTTTTTTTTTCTTTTTCTTTTTTTTTTCTTGATGTCCTTTAACCTGGTTAGTCATATCGGATGATGAATGAAATTGGTGAAATTATGCTCATATGATTTTAGGGACCATGGAACTTAAAGTTACTCAACATTCATCTTCTCTGGTTAAGGGAAAATCCTCAAAAAATCTCATTTGGGTAACTCACCCTAAGCGAGATTTGAACTTGGAACAGACATATTAACCAGGCAGGTTGGGGGATTTTGTTGAAAATCTTTGTACCACATCCTTGGAAGCTAAAAACCAAATTTGGTATTTAACCAACTTTCAATTTTTGAGAACACATACTGATCCTATTTTAAAAATGCATCTTTGGGGGAGGGGGGGGGGGAGATTTAATGGCTTAGTGAAAACTTGATATCAAATTTTTCGTCGGAATAGAATATTTCCCCTCCATACTACACATAGTAGAGAATGTAAACATTAACAACATATTAGAAAATTCATGTTAACAGCAGGCACAGTGATTAATGCCACAATTTTTGACAAATTTATATATTTTAATAAGACTTGTATCTTTTTACAGTCAGTTATTATCTCCCAGTTCTACAAAATCCAATATCATGACATCTCAAATTTATAATAATTTAAATTTTGACTCATGTTTTAAAGGATTTAAAGAAAGAATAATTTTGATTTGATACTACTTGCCTAACTTAATGCTAATTCCTTTGATTATTCTGCCTAATTGCCTTTAGAAATACCAACCTTTTCAAGAAACCTCTCTAATTCGTCCGGAGGTAGAAAATCACCAATATGGTGTTTGCCTTCAGCCTTTTTGGTCAGTTCTTCAGCCCATCGCTGCGTAGCCTCCATCTCTTGCTGACGTAAGCGATGCTCCCATGTACCACCTTCTGTTTCTTCATCACTGTCATACTCATACTTAAACTTTCCTGCTCGTTGAAGCCGTTCTAACTCCTGTCGTTTACGTAGCATATCTTGGTATAGGAGATTAATCTGAAAGAGAGAAAGAATGTGTTATCTGCAATTGCTATACCGACATGAATACACATATACATATTTTTTTTTTTACAGAAAATCTGGATGTTACAGGCCTCTGTAAGGGAAAAACTTAAAATTATTTTGCAGCATAAGCAAAATATGGCTGTTCTATGAGGCAGCTGCATGTAGATATGTCATTTGAAAGCAAATTTACAATTGCTAGTCTAAAATAATTAACGCTGCTAAGTTGTTACATAATAACTGCTAATTGAATTATTCTTCTCCTCATTCTTCCAGCCACAGCTTAAGTCGAAGCCTGTTCCATTATCAAATTTCTTTGGTCATCCAATTGATTGTTGTTCTTAACGCTTGTAGCTGAAGGTCTGTCTAGGAATTAGTTCTTCTGGCATTCTTTTTATCTTGTCCATTTCTATTTTATATAGTAATGAAGTCCAAGATGGACTATGCACCTACTTCTTCTCTTGCATCTTGCGTTTTTAAGAATTTTACTTCAGCTGCTTGTTGTTTGCTTTTATATTTCTATTTAATTCTCTATGCATCACTTCCATATGGAATGGAGATATATTTGAATAAAATCTTAACCTGACCTCATTTTTCAATACCTGGTAAATTGTTCCATAAATTGCTTGAAATTTGTTTAGTTTTTTATTTTTAATATTATATTTATAGTGTTATATAAATGTTAAATTACACTCTAAATACTGGAAGTGAGAAACTTGTTCCATTATACTGTCTTCATTCATACTGTAATCCTTAATTTATTAGTGTATGGTGGTTACAGAGTTTCTAGGATACTGAAATAACAAACAGCTATAATTAAGGCTGGTTCAAAATGATCAAAAAATAGAAAACCATAATGAAAGTGGGAAGCATAACAGCACATAAAATTCAAGTTCACAATATTCTAGGAACGAGAATTGGAATGCATCCAATGACTACATTGACAGCAAAATGGGAACTGGGTTTTGCATGTTGGGATGTCATTTGTTTATTACTGACCAATGTCACTTTCTCATTACTCTTTTCCAAAAGATTACAAGCTCACAACTAAAATGTAACAGAGTTGAATCTAGAAATGGATTGCCAGAGATTAATTGTCAATTCATTGAAACAAAGTTGTTTAAAAGAATAAAGGAACCTACAAATAACTTACCTGATAATAGTTGGTCTTCAGTTCCCTTTAGTTAAGTAGGTTTTCTTTATTTTTATTGCTCATAATCTGTTTTGATTGTACAATTGAAGCATTCTCTGGAACGACCTAAATAAGTATATTTAAATCGAGACATTGAGCATCAAGAGTTTTAAACTATTTTTTTTTTATTGGGCAATATTTCAACCAAATATAAATTAAATATTGTCATTTCAGAATATATGTCCAATAGTGTAATATGTAAGACCTATGGACTGATTTCATGTAGTAATACAGTATGAAACTTAAGTTGTTTTTCCATAGATAACTGTATAACACCAGAAAATAAAACTAAATTTTTCATATTTTACTATCCAACAATCGTTAAAGTTAAAAATAGAGCTCTCAGACCTTAATACACCATAACTTATATTTGTACTAAATATATTTACTTTGTAAATAATAGAGTATTTTAAAGACATTCCTTAAGTCATTTATATAGGCATGAACAAAAAAACATATAATTCCCCTTTAAAAACCTATCAGTAACAATATCATTCACAATTGTGTTAATATTAGACTAAAATAAATGCATTTTTTCAGTTAAATAACATTACATTCTCTCAGGAGTGATGTTTTCGACATCATTTCATGTATATCCTCTTTTTTTTTTATTTGATAAGGCATGAATGTTCCTGCATAATATGATGAGACTGAGAATGAGTTTCTATTATAATACAAAATAGCATATTTTGAACTTCAAATGGTAACTTCCGTTTTGGTTTCTTGTTATAGTATGGTGACAAAGCTATGCCTAGTCATCAATTCCTACCACTCCAAAGGTTGCTGGATTCCTTCTGCAGCTCTGAAGCACTTGATTTATTGGCACACAATCTCCATGCTTTCAATATCTTTTAGGATTTTTCCATATAGACCAAGTTATGGTTGCATTGATTGTATGAGTGTCTCCTAACTGGAAGATGCATTGTAAGGTTAATTTTTTTGATTCTGAAAGCCAAGTACAGACTTTTAACATAGTCATATTTTTATTTTACCCTCCCCACAAATCTGATAGAAGTATAAAGATCTTAATATTGTTTTTATTCTGGAGTTTGCTACTCATAATTATATAAAAAGAAACAAACAGAATTTGAATTTTTTTTTGCTGCACCTTCTAGAAACCAATTAAATTTATTTGATTGGTCATTGTGACAGAAAGCATTAAATACATAGAATCACAGTAGCCACTTGTAAAATTGTGCAGTAACGTTCAGTTTAGGTAAATTCTGCATAAAAAAAAAGGCGGCAGAGTGTTGTAGAGTAACGCGTAGCAGGCTCCAAAAAAGTGCGAAAACAAAGTGATCTATCCGGAAAATATGAGTAAGAAACCTGATAAAAATTCCACGGTAATGAAGGTGATGTTCATCAAAGCCAAAATAATCAGCAAGAGACGAAAAAGAAAACAGGATGCCAGCCATTGCCAAGCACGAGGGAAATGGAAATGCTAGCGTCGCTGCAGATGGTAATTGATATATTAAATAAAGATTTAAAGAAAGCACAAGAAGAAATTATAAATCTAAAGGCTGAAAACAATGAGCTAAAAGACCAAATATCAATTATGGTTAAAGATAAAAGTACACATGTAGAAGTTGCGAAAAAATCGAAAACAAGTGACCCAGACAAAGACATTGAAACAACAAATAGGTTCGACGTACTGAATGAGGATGACCTGATGGAAAATAAAGATGTTAGTGATGAAGAATACTGCAGTGGTCCATGCAGAAGGAAAGACGCATGAAAAAACCCTTTCAAGTGGACAAACCCCAGACAAATATCGCTAGTACATGAACGAAATAAATTGGAGAAGAAAGAAGTACAAGAAAACGTGACATCTCGATGGAAGAAGAAGGAGAAAGAAGAAATGAATGAAAAAGTGATAGTGTATGGTGATTTGATAATAAAACATGTAGTGATAAATAATCCTAATGTAAAAGTGAACGTTTATAGGGGAATGAGAGCTGAATACCTACCAAACTTAATGGACGAAAATGTGTCGAAAAGTGAGGTTAAAACAGTGGTGATCCATGCCGGGACAAATGACATAAAACCAGCTAGTACCTCAGAAGAGGTCATGGCTGAGGTCTACAATGCAATAAGAAGTGTACTGAAGTGTCACCCTAAGGCAAAAATTGTTGTAAATAGTATAGCCTTAGGAAGGGATGTTAGATATGGCTTCTTGAAAGCCATTAATGAGGGAATACGCTGGACTTGTGATACACTGAAAGCAATATTTGTTGATACTAACAAGTTCTTAGATGAAAGTTGCCTTGGGAGGGATGGACTTCACTTAAATAGAAAAGAGTCATTTCTATTAAGTCAAATGATAAATAATGTAATCAGGATATGCATGAAATCGGGAAACTAGTTTCGGGTACAGAGGGGGATAAATTGCAGAATGTGTCAGTGAACATGTCAACTAAAGTTAATGCTATAATCGTAAATAGGGAAACAATTGCATATCCACAACCTAAAATCTCTATTAGGTGTATACATCAGAATATACAGTACTTATCTAATAAAAAGGAATCCTTTGCAAGTTTCATTAATGAAGTAGATGCTGACATAGTTGCTATCTCAGAGCACGGTCTAAAAAAACCCCAAGAATTTGTATGTAAAATTGATAACTATTCTATTATTGATATATAAGGGTGGTGGAGTGGCATTACTGGCAAAAAATATACACAATGTTACTCCATTAGTAAAAATACGAGATTTTAATATTGAAATGGTATGTGAGATAGTAGGGGCCCAAACCAAACTGAACAATGAAGAGGTTAAAATTCTTGCTATTTATAGATCTCCACATGCTAAAGTAAATGAATTTATTGAATGTATGTATAGAGTATTAGGGTATTGTTTAAAACATGACTGTAAAATAATAATAATGGGTGACTTGAATATATATGCTGATCATATTAATGGGGATTTTCTAAAGTTGCAGGATATGTTCTATTCATTTAATTTAAAAAGTGTTAAGCTAGATGCTACTAAATTAAAATTCTGTAATTGATTATGTTGTTACCAATATAAAAGAAAGCCAATGTGTTGTTGGGAACATTGTCAATCACCTATCTGATCATCATGCTCAATTTTTAGATATAAATAACTGTACACTTAAAAACCCTCACCTAACTGAAATTGTAATCCTTAGAGAATTTACTGAGGCTAATATTTTAAAACTACATACTTGTTTGGTTAATGAAACATGGCAAGATTTGTATAGCATTAAAAATACAAATGAAAAATGAAATACATTTTATGAGATTCTAAACCTCTATATTGAGCTATGCTGCCCTATAGTAAACAAAATATGGGAACCTTTAAAAAAACACAAAGTAAGGATTTCAAGAGAGGCTTTGAGATTGAGGGAAAAAATAAAGGATTTATATCTACTTGCTAAATCAACAAAACTCGAGCACTACAATATCAAATACAAACAATTTAAAAAAGCATATGAGGATGAATTGATAAACAATAAATCACAAAAGGTGATAAGAAAGCTTTCTGATACTAGTAACTATTCAAAAACAGCATGGTCAATGACTAATAGCATGAGGGAAGAAAAGTTAAAGCAAGAAAATATTAATCTACTCATTAATAACTGCATAGAAAATAATCCACTTCAGATATGCAATCGGTTTAATGATTACTTTATAAATGTTGCTAGCAATCAAAATACCCCTGATGTTGCAGGTTTTATAACTAATAAAGGTATAGGAAATTCGCTTTATCTGTATGATACTACGGCAGATGAAGTTATAAGATTAATTAATGGATTTAAAAATAAAAATTCCACTGGATGGGATGGAATTAGCTCTAAATTGTTAAAAAGATGTAAACATGTTTTGAGCACCCCCTTGGTTCATCTAATAAATACATCACTAAACCTAGGAATTTTCCCAGATTGTTTAAAAATTAGTACTGTGATTCCGATACATAAAAAGGGAGACAAAAGTAACATGCAAAACTATAGACCTATAACCCTTACCTCGGTAATAGCTAAGTTGTTTGAAAAAATACTATTGAAGAGAATTATGAATTTCTTTGAAAAATATGATATTTTAAATGATTTTCAGCATGGCTTTCAGGCTAAAAGATCAACCACCACGGCCCTAATAGACTTCACTCACAACATCTTAAGTAATCTAAATGAAAAAAAGAAAACTGTAAGCATATTTTTTGATCTATCTAAGGCGTTTGACTGTGTCCAACACGATACATTACTATTAATGTTAGAAAAGTACGGTATTAGAGGGGTTACCAATAGATTAATTTCGTCATATCTAAAAGGTTGTGTACAATACACAGAAATAAGTTTCAAACAAGGAAAAAAAAGAACAAAATTTAAATCAAGTGCTGAAATAGTTAAATACGGTGTACCCCAAGGCTCAGTACTTGGACCATTATTCTTTATTTTATATTTAAATGATATGTATTCAACACCTAATTGTAAAATTATAAGCTATGCAGATGACACCATTATTATATGTAAAGCAAACAATGATCTTGACTTGAAATCATTAGCCACCAATGAATCGCTAAGAATAGACACATTTTTTAAATCTCTCAACCTCACTAATAACCCTGACAAGACAAATATAATTAAATTTGAGTTAAGCAAGAAGAAAAAAGATATATTATTTCATATTAACTTTGGAAATGTTGCAATACAGGAATCTGATTCTCACAAATTTTTAGGAATGCAAGTAGATAAACTCATGTCCTGGACTAATCATATTGATGACCTATGTAAAAAAATAAGTAAAGGTTTGTTGTATTTAATGAGGGAATTTGCAAAAACTTGTAATGTTGAGGTTTTAAAACTTATATACTATGGGTTAATTTATTCACATATCCAATATGGTATTGAATTATGGGGGGGTTGTAATAAAATGCATATGCAAAGGGTTCTAGTGCTACAAAAGAAATGTATCAGAACTATGTTTAAAATGGGGTGTCGAGAATCATGCAGGGAAGTTTTTAAAAGAGAAAAGAAGTTTACTGTAGTATCTCTATACATATACAAAGTAACTTACTTAATTAACCAGAAAAAACCAAAACTAAATAGTGAAATACATAACCATGATACTAGATGCAAACTTGACTTGCATTATACCAGCTACAATGTAAAATCTGTAAATAAAGATCCCTATATAATAGGATTACACATGTATAATCGACTCCCTGCATATGTAAAAAATGAAAATACTGTTAAATTTAAACAATGTCTCAAGACATATTTACTGACTGAACAATCCTGTGTATATCAATGAATTTTTAAAATAATTTATGTAGACTATATTAATACTTTGTTAAACCAAACATCCTGTATATATTAATGTATTTTTATAATTTATGTAGACTAAGTTTATTTAATGCTAATTTTGTTTAATGTAAACTGACAATGCCGGATACTCGAAAAGAGTCTCTAGGCTGCTAATAAATTACAATTACTTGAGCACTGAGATATCTGTGTTTTTTTCATACACTTCTTTACGAGGATCCTTTGGGTTGACACTCAATATTATTTCAGATTCCCGAAGAAATCAAAGGTATTAGTTCTTTGTTTTTGAAACGAATGTGGACTATTCTGATAACAAACTTACACTCAATTGGAATATCGCATTAGTCTCTCTGAGAAAATAATTTTTCAACACTAAGGCCAGGGTTATCAAAATATCCTTTTGAGATTCAATAGCTAATAATATGATGGTTTGCAAGGAAACTGGTCCCCGAGAGATCAGACCATCTCCCATAATTCTGTTGCTATTTTATGCAGTCTGATGCTGTGCTTCCCTCTATTATTTTCAACTGTAAGAGTACCAGCATTCACAGCCTTTAAAATGGTTTTTAAACTACTCTCACAACTTGCAAAATGCTCCGGAATAGGGATTTACAGCCTACAGTACTATTTTTTGTTGCATTTTAGATGAAAAATATATGCAAAGCTAACGGCTCTGACCAGATTTAGTTTCATTAGATGTTCTAGGTAGCTTTCTGTTTTTAATTAAACTTAAAATCAACATCTTGCATGTTCTTTTTGTCTATCACCCAAAATTTATTGATCTTTTGGGCTCATTTTTACAAAACATTTCCTTACTGACTTTAAATTTCTTAGAACTGACTTTCTTACCAGTTTTCAGTGAAACATAACATTGTCCAGAATTTCTCTTCTTTGAAATCTCTTTTTCCACTTCCCTTTCTTAATTTGATGTTTCCTTCCAATTGGGTGGTTTTCATATTCACTCTCCGTACTGCATGCATTATCACAATCACCCCCCACCCTCTTTTTTTAAATTACTAATGTAATATTAAGAAAAGTAAATTCCACATTAATCGCTAATAAATAAGTTTCAGCACAGTGTAGAGAAACACAGGTTTGAGTGATGAGGAAGTTGTTTGTCTGTCTTCAGCTGTCTCTGAAACAACAATTTGGTACAGCACAGCAGTCAAATGTTTCTAGAAGGCATTGTGTTTATTGGAGAGTAACAACATTTTGTCACTAGAAAGACAATCTTATGGATGCAATGTTGTTTTCTTTCACTAGCATGACCTACATCCAGTTATGACTAATTTCCTTAATAATATTATAAATTCATTTATATATTAACTATAATCTTAATATACCTTTGGGTGAATAGGGTTTTATGTACTTGTATATTCAATAAATAGTAAATAAATGTTTACAGGAAATGGAAAAGCAACTTAATGGCTGTAAAGTTGTTAGTCTAGTGAATGCCTCAATTGTTCTAGCTTCAACTATTGAAATAAGTTTCTAAATATATGGAATAAAAGATTTGAACCCCAGATGTCTGTGCTACCCTACGAGATAGAATAGAAATAATTCTTTGGCAAAAAAGACAGTAAGAAAGAAAGAACTGTAATATACCATTTCAGATAAAACCTAAATGGTTTAATTACGCAAAGAAAGGAACAGCATTTCCTTGCCAGCTATACTTCTGGCAATAAAATACAGCACACTCTTCTCCATCCTTAAAATATCTTTAAAACTTGATAAAGCAGACCTGAATACATAATGCCCTATGTTCTCTACACATCTGATGTCACCCTATGTGGTGTTTCCATGCTCGCCTCGTGTACCCAATGTCAGGTTCAAACTTGGTGAAGGGTGCAAAAATCCTTGGCATGGCTTTCTTCTTCAGAAAGGAAGTAAAGCCATATCATAGATTTACAGCATGTAAAAGAACTTTAATCCTATAAGGGGACCTCTGAGCAAAATTAAGCAGTCATTCATACCCAACATAGAATGGGACACTGAGAACCACAGTAATTAAAAGAGCATCCATAAATAAAATTTCATTTCATTTTTTATATATCTGATACAGAAATTCTGACTGCTGCATTGGAAGTGCTAGTCTTTCCTGTCTGTACTTTTTAAGCAAAGTTTCTTGTACTGCTACTGTAGGCATTTGATAACGATAACTATAAATCACCTAAACAAGCAAAGGTAATTCAGATTATATATGCTTACTGCAAGTAATTATGGACTTCCTCCCAGCATCAGCCCATTAAAGCATATTTTGACACAACTTTTAAAATACAAGGGTGATTCAAATATAAATGGTAATTTTTTAAAAATATATTTACTTATCAAGCATATACATAAGTAACCCATTCTCTATTTCTCTACATAGCCTCCTTCACACTCTACACATGTTTGCCAATGCTTTGGAAGGTTGAATATTCCTTGTTCAAAAAAGGTTTGAGGGCACATTGTAATCCAATTGCACATATGTTCCTCTGTCTTCATTGCTTTCAAATTGTTCCCCTCCAAGCAATTCTTTCATGGGTGCAAACAAAAAATAACCTGGAGTTGGGGGGAGGGGGCAAATCTAAATTGTAGAGTTCAAGGGTTTCCCAGTGCATCATGTTCTTCAATGTGTCCCTTGTCAAATTTGCAATGTGAGGCTTAGAGAAGGGCAACATCTCTGAAGGAAATATGCATCTTTACCTTAACAATTAGCAATAGGAGGTCACGTTCACATGTAGATCGTGAAGAAAAGCAATGAGTAATACTCCTCTGTAATTAAAAAAACACTGTTGCAAGAACTATTTCAGCTGAGAAGTTTTGGCCTTCACTGGGCAGGCTTCATCCTTGCTTGCTGATGCCCTCCGTGGTGTAATGATTACCATGCTAACTTCATATACCCAAGGTCACAGGTTCAAATGCAGTAGAGGATGATGGATTATTTTTTCGGGCATAAAAATCCTTAGCATGGCTTCCTTCGGAAGGGAAGTAAAGCCATTGGTCCAATATCGTAGATTTACCTTAAGTCTGATAGAAAAGGCCTCTGAGCAAAATTAAGCGGTTTTCACGCTCAGTATAGAATAGGACGCTGAGAACCACAGCCGTTAAAGAGCATCTATAAATAAAACTCCATTTCCATTTTCCTTGCTTGCTATTTTGGATTCTGGAGTGAAATGATGAACCCATGTCTCATTATATGTGATGATGCCCTTAAAAAAATCCTCCCCTTCTGCCGGAACTGATTCATAGGTTGCTCTCAAATTTCTAACCTGACTTGTTTTTGTTGCTCGGTTATTAACTTCTGAACCCATCGGAAACTAATTTTTTTTAAATTCCAAGCTGTTCACTAACAATGATTTGAGTACTTCAATGCTGACACCCACTTTTGATGAGATTTTCTTCACCAGTGCAGCAGCGATCACCTTCAATAAACTTTCAAATGGTACAGATGTCATCTGTCAGACAACCCTGAGTGCCGATCATGCCTTCGTTTTATACAATTCCTTGGCTGCCCGTAAACACTCAATTCTGGGACAGTGTAACATCCTCAAAGAGTTAAAATATCTGACGGTTTAATCCCTTCATTGTTACAACTTTATGATGTGTTACGCAATAGGTGAAGGAAGCTCTTATTCACTCATGGCTGTATTGATACCGAAACCTATCAAAGCAGCTAACCAAGCTGGTTCTCCCTACTAACATACCGATCTTCAACCCCCAACACCACCATTCTGCTCGGATCTGCTTGCGCAGTACTCTGCTAAATTACTGTTTAAATTTGAATCACCCTCATAGCAATCCAAATATTTGAAAGTCATAATGTATAATATGGTGTAGTTGTGAAATATAACATTTTAACACAAATAACAAATACGACAGGTATGAATTAAGTTATTACCTTGTAGTGGTCTTCAGCTTTTTTCCAGTCTTCTTCAGATAAGTTGGCTGTACCAAATGCTTGAATAGCATACTGTAGCAGGGCAGGATCCGACCGTGAAACTTTGCTTAACATTGGTGTTGTGTTAGCTACAGCTGTAATAAATTGTATCACTTATATAATCACTTATGCAACTTGGACACACAGCAGCTGATAGTGTAATATACTGCAATATCATCAGCTAAGAATGAAAGCCTTGTATGCATTTTTTTCTTTTTAAACTAGAAATCCTTGTAAATAGTAATTTTAGTTGAAAATACCAGGGTTGATATGCAGCACTCTACAGAATCCTTATATAATAGAACAATCTGATGTGTTCCATTCACATGACTTTCTCTATTTTGTAATAAATTATTCTTATAAAAACTTATTCCTTTGTCTACTTTATGCTAATCAAGATAAACATTAGCAGAAATGGTGATATTACTTATTTCCTTACAAGTAGAAGGGAAGTAAAGGAATACACTAGTCTAAAACAATAGTCCAATATTTTAAAATCTGGTTGCTATGTGACTGAAATTTGGTTCCCTTTACATAGCCAGGAGCAAATCAAAAGAAATACGAATGTCAAACTTTCATTTGAGAACATTTTTTAAGTATTTTAAATTGAAACCAATAAGAAATATAAAAAATACTCACCCCCCCCCCTACACATGCATGCATGCATGCATACACACAAAAGAGAATATGATAAGATGTGTTTCAATGAGATCTATATTTTTTGTTATTAAGTTTTTGTCTTATGGTCTACAGTTATGCAAAAGTCATCCACAATGAAGAGATCTTCACAGGCTATTCCTAGAAATTTCGATGTACAGGGTATTTTAAAATCTCTTCAAACTTTAAATGGTTATAAATATTATATTTGAGATATGGAAAAAATAAAAAATTCATTAGGGCAAACAATGGGGTTTCATAAAACATCGGGAAAATGTCAGCATTCTCTTGTTCAACATAATACGATTCTTTCTGCAATTCCATGCACAGCATTTTGCAGATGATATCTTGGAATATTAGCAACATCTTGTGAGATAGCATCTTTCACTTGCTGTCGGGTCGTTGGACATGTCAGGAAAATTTGTTCTTTAAAGTAACCCCAAGTAAGTTGGATTAAGGTCTGGAGATCATGGTGGCCACTTTGTTTTGGAATTTTACAAATTCAACATGGGCCAGCTCTTAAATTGTTAAACAATTCTAAATTTTCTCAGACCTTGAGAAAAACTCTTCCTGCTTTCATAACATTGAATCAGTTGTAATTTTATCATTTGTAACTTATAAATTCTTGTAACAGTGTGAATAAAATTACTAATATTTTATTGACCAAAATTGTATTCATGGTAACAGTGAACAGATACAAAAAACCATTGCTTGCCTAATATACGAAAACTTGTTTTTATCCTACCTCAAATATTATAATATTAACAGCAGTTTGAAGTGACTTTTGAAAGACCCAATACATTTTAATTGTAATGTAAACATCTTTAATTTACAGAATTTTAATCAAAATAATTAGAGCGATTTTGAGAAAAACCAACATTTTTGAAAAATCCTTGTTATCCTTCTCAGGCCAAGAATTCAAAACAAGACCTCATGATACATGGTCATCCTTTTCTTTCATCCTACTCACCACTTCTTTGTAGCAAGCTATTACTTTCTCTACTTTGTACTAAGTACATAGGTAGAGAAGGTTGCTTCCAGGGACGGGTGGCAGAAGTACAGAATGTGATTCTGAAGCTGGTGATGTACGGAGCCAATTAGGAGGTCCTTGAGAACCACTTCAGGAACAATTGCTTGGCTGCAGCCTACTGTAGTCAGCTTAAATCAAGGCTGCAACAGCCAGGGGAGACAATGCAGGAGTTTGCCTGGCAATTGAACAGCTGGTGAAAAACCACCTAATTACATGTCCCAGGAAGCTGCCTACTTCTTCGTTAACGAGGTGCTTGATGCTGAGAGACAGCACCTGATGCCAACCACATTGCAGATGGTTGGATACAACAGAAGCTGTGCCGGATGTTATTAGACACAGGTGCAGCCATGACTCTTAAATCAGTCCTGATGTGGCAAAGGGCTTGCCAACATAAACACCCAGTTGGCCTACCAACTAGTGAAGGCATTGGGCGACATCTTACCTGTGGAGAAAGCTGCCCTGCTGAAGTTGACTTTGGGATGGAGTACTGTGAGCCTGCGGTGTTCATTGTGATGGTGGCTGAGGATACAATACTGGGATTGGATGCTTTCAGGAAACACGAGGCGATGGTTGATGTTGCTAGAGGGTTTTGCATCACAGCTGAGATGAGGTGTTGCTCTGGATCTCCCATGAATATCCAGGGGTCTGTAAAGTGGTCCTGAAGGATGTAGTTGTGCCTGTGAAAAGCGAGTGGTGCTGAAGATGCACCTGGAGGGCCAATGGTCAAGGAACGGATAATGCATTGCCCAGGCAATGTTGCTCTGTCAGGAGGAAGCGCCTTGAGACTGCTGAACCAAACAACAATCAGAACATTCAGCCGGAACAGAGTTAGGAAAGTGGGACCCAGTTGGGAGTGTATTGCTATGAGACAAATCCAACCAGCCAGCATCATCACAGAATCTCGGCCCCCAGCAGAACGACTTGCTGAAGTTGGCAGCTGACCATCTGACTGCTTCACAACTGAAGAGGGGTCCAGTTCTCCTTAGCCTATACCAGTCTGTCTTCAGCGAAGTGAATGGTGATTACAGTTGCATTGAGTACTCCATAATACCGGAGATACCAAACCTATCCAGCAATCACCCAGATATGTTACTCTGGCAAAACAGACCGAGGACATGCGATCTAGGGGAAACGTTGACAAGTTCATAAGTCTTTGATGTTTCCCTGTCTTGTTAAAGAACAATGAGGTACACTTTTGCATGGACTACACAAAACTAAATGCTCTCACCAGAAATGACCATTTCCCCGATCACATGGATTGACGACACTCTGGTGCAAGTGGTTCTTGATTTTGGACTTGATATCGGGATACTTGCATGTTGCCTAAGATTCCAGAGACGAGGAGAAGACCACATTCTCAACAGGCTAAGGGGCTTTGACAATTTACAGTTATGCCCTATGACCTCTGTAATGTGTCAGCCTCTGTCCAGCAGCTCAAAGAATCAGTGATGGGAGGGTTGACCTATTATGCTTAGCTACTATATCTAGATAATATTACCACTATTGACACAGACTTCGAAGAACATCTCGAGAATCTTCCTAAGATACAAGGGGCACTATTTATATGTTGAGCCTAATAATCATAATATTAAAAATCTGATGTGTTCCATTCACATGACTTTCTCTATATCTCTGCAACAAATTATTGTCAGAAAGCTTATGCTTCTATTTACTTGTCGCTAAGTGAGAAGAAATTAACTGAATTAGTCATATTACTTGCTTCCTTGTAAGTAGAAGTGAAATAAGGGAGTACCATAGATTAAATTGATAGTCAAAAGCTGGTTGCTATGTAATTGAAGTTCCTCTATTTGTATGGTTAGGAGTTCATAAATTCCTGTATGAGAAAAGTATAAGTTTTTCAAAGCTGAAACCAATAACAAGTAATATCTAACAACGATCAACTCCATGAAAAAAAGGTATATAACAAATTGTGTTTTAACGTGCTCTACATTTTTTGTGCGGTAAGTTTTTGTCCATCTCTTACCGTTTACCAGTTATGCAAAATTCCACAAAATTCATCCAGAGTAAAGAGGCTATTCCCAGAAAATTCAAGATATACATTCTATTTGTCAAGTAAATATCTTTAACACACGATACGTGATGTTTTCTGATAATCTCCACATTGCTGTAACAAATTGTTAAAAAGCATATTCTTCTATCTACTTTATGAAATCAAGATAAACATTAGCAGAAATTGTCTTAGTTACTTGCTTCCTTGTAAGTAGAAGGAAAATAAAGGAATACACTAAGCTAAAACTATAGAAAAACCTTTTAAATACTGGTTGCTATGTGGTTGAAATCTGTTTCTATGTAGGCCCAGGAGTTTACAACTTTCCATATGAGCAAAGTTTAAGTATATTAAATTTGAAACAAATAACAGGAATATCTTAGAAATGGTCAATTCCATGAAGTAAAAAATATATATATATAAATAAATAAAATTGCCTTTTATTTTCCCTCGAAATATCTTAAATATAGGTATTTTAATCACAATCGTTAAGAGCCATTTTTGAGAAAATAAAAATTTTTGAAATTTTTTCCACGTAAAGGGTAGTTTGGGGTGGGGGGATTTTTCTCAAAATCTTTGTATTGCATCCCTGGAAGATAGCAAACTTAAATACTAAGTTTGGTATTTTACTGTCTTTTCATTTTTGAGTTATCGTGTTCACAGACTCGTGGACCTTTTTCTGAAAATACTTTTTTTGGACACAGGACACCCTAAAACACATATTTCTGATGAAGTCTTGGTATCACATTTTTGGATGAAGTGCAATACCTTCTCTATACACTATGTACATAGTATGTTTAGAGAAAGTAAAATTAGAGGGAATCTTTAGTGACCTGTATTTCAAAATAGATCATGAAAAGATCAGCAAGAAAAGGTGAAAGTGTACTTATTCTTTGCTAAAGCTGAAAATGCCAGATGACTTTCATTCCCAACTGCAGTTTGTCCATTGGTTTCTTTTTAAATGCATTGCTATTGTGGGCAGACAAGGTTTTTAAATGAGAGGGCATGTTTGACACGCATATGAGCCACATTTGGGCATAGGAAAACTGTAGAGCTATTAGAATTACAAATTGCCAACAACGGATTGCAGTGAACATTTGGGCTGGCATTGTTTAAAGATACACTTATAGGACCCTATTTACCACCACCACATTTGACCAGCCACATTTACCTACAGTTTTTATGACATACTTTGCCAGTGGAAGATGTCCATTTAGAATTTGCCAGTTAATATGATTTCAAGGCGATGAGACACCTGTGTATTATTCCAGTGATGTAAAGGATTTCCTTAGGGTAACATTACTGGATCAGCAGAGCAGCACCAGTATCATAGCCAGCATGTTCACCAGATCTCCTTTGGGGAGTCTTGGTTCAGACTTTTGTGTACAAGAACACAATTAGCAGTGAAGATGAGCTAATGGCCAGGATCTTTGTAGCATTTGATACTATTGGTGATATGCCAGGTATTTTTGAAAGAACACAGCAAATATCACTTTGGCGCTATCAACTATGCTCTGAAGCTCAACGTTGGCATTTTAAACATCTTTTATACACATTTACGCACTTGTTGTATTTTTGTTTTGTTTTTATTTTAACTGTGATGTAACGTGTATAAGAGAATATTTGACCTCCAATAGTAGTATTTGCGTATGACAATAAAATATAATGTAAATTAATTAAAAGATTTGACTTATTTCAGAGCACATGAATTTAGTTTCATATCATTAAATCAAGATTACAAAAAACTTTTGTATGGTTGTATTGTTTAAGATTAAAGATACTAGCTCCTCTTTTTTCAGAACTCTCATAATGCCTTGTAGCAAAAAATGTGTAGTGACCTTTTTGGCAGAATTTCATCTAACCCAATGCAGTGTTTAAAAAATTTTAATGCCCTATAGCTGGATAACCAGACATTTACAGACATACATTCCTGGTAAGGAAATATTCAATTATAACCTCTGAATTTCAAATTAAAATTATTTGGTCTTATTCTGACTCACCCTATATATATATATATATATATATATATATATTTCATAATCAAAAGCCAGAGTTTTTGGTGACATTAAATGCACTGCTGCTCCGACATCAGTCATGCAGCCTTCACTTTAAATCACTTTTAAACTTTAGTTGTCTTATTTTTACACCAACATTTTGTTGACATTGTTAATATTAAGTCTGGGTTTATGTCACATGTTTATGTCCTGTTATGTTAATATTTCTATGTGAATGATTCTTTAGTGAGGTTTTTTCTATGATTTCCCTAATATGCAGTAATCCACAAACAGTAAAACAAAGTTTATACGTTTCACATGTGCCAGTTTTATGTTTAGGTCTCAGCTAAATTCCTAAAAATTTTAATAAACAACTTAATGCTGCTACAGCTAGGCTTATACTATAGTTGCACTGAGAGCTTCACAATTGGATATACACATTCGTCTTCATTGATTGAGAATTGAACAATTCCACGGAAATGAGAACTTTTGATATCGCTTGCACATGAAATACATATAAATTCCCATTATCTATGATGATGCTGCTCCTAAAATTCGCTTTTGTAGATCCTCCAGAAATATAAATTTAATAAAAAAAAAAAAAAAAAAAAAAAAAAAAAAATGTGGGGAAAAAATTGCGACACAAAGAGAAGATTAGAATGGTGTAAAACAATTTTGACAGCTCTGCATACTGTAAATTTTGAAATACTGAAAAAAATATATAATATATATATATATATATATATATATATATATATATTGAGCATTGATTCTGATGAGAACACTTTGTTACTGAAATATAAAAGCATTATGCATATGATGGTATGAAATGACAAAGAATTCAATAAAAGTTTGTATTAATTTCTTGTACTAGCATGGCTAACTATTTGCATAGAATTTAAGGTCATTCCACATGTAAGAATGGTTTAGATACATTCTATATTGTCTGATCTTGGTCACTAAACATCTCGCAGCTAAAAACTTTGAAACAGACTGTACTACTTTCTACCTGGAAACTGGTTGCAAGAGATGATTTGCCTTTGATTCTCGGATGCCAACAGACACCATATTGCATGGTTTATTCTTGTAACAAATACTCAATGCTTTTTCATGCTAAGCCAATGAATGCAAAGAAAATGTTAATGGCAGATAGCCATTTACTTCATGTTTAGAAAACGTTCCATTGTGATGCAGTTTTTATAGCAGCATAATAAGAGAATGGTCTGGATATATTTGTTCACTTTGTGCTACTCTTCCAATCTCAGGCAATAAATCAGCATTCACAAAATGTTTCCATGGATTTTAATGCTATTAATGCCATAGACACAATGAGCTATATTTCAGAGGAGTGTATGAATCGCGATAACTGCACCAAAGATTGACTCCCGTTAAATTAGTGTTAAAAATTAAAAATAGATTCCACAAATATGTAAGAACAAGGTTTGAAGAAAGCGGGTTTAGGAAGCTGTTTAACACAATGTTCTGATGCAGTGAGATAGGTTTTGTTTATAAATACGTGTTTATCTGAATTCAAGATGACCCCCATTTTTCAGAACTTAATGTTGGAATTTAGCATGTCATCTATATAAAAAGAAGACATAACTTAATATTTAAATATAATTTAAAGGTTCGCCATATATTTTGAACTAATGGACACTTAAGCTGATGAAGTTCATTATTATTATTATTTTGTAATTAATTTGAATTTGCTCAGAAATACAAATTTTAAGCGGCTGATGGAGAGGGGCGTATGGAATTGTATGGCATGTGTGAGATGGCACGTGACGGTGACAGCATAACTGTAACAACAAAATGATGAATATGATTTTGTATTTAGATAACATATATAACACATCATAAATGGTTTTACCTAAATTGAATATGAACAGAAATTCATATTGTGAACGGGAGAGACGGAGAAGGCAGAACAGAAATGCATGGTATGTGTGCATGATAGGCTGTGACGACAGAGTAGAATAATGACAATGATGGATATGCATTTCTATTTAGACAACATACTTAATATAATACATCATAATTTTTTTTTACCCATTTTAATTTGATCAGAAATTCACAATGCAAGCAGGAGAGAAATGGAGAAGGGAGAACGGAAATGTACCAATATGTCCGTGTTGGTTGGTGGTGGTAGCTTAGCTGTTACAGCAATTATGGATACGATTTTCAATGAAGACAACACAATATATTATAAAAGCTCTACCTAATTCAAATTTACACATAAATTCGTTTTGAGTGGGAGAGGGAAATGTAGCAATGTACAGAATGTGTGACATGGTAGCATAGCAAAGCTATTACGGATGGCAGAATGTGATGATGGCAGCAGGAGAATAGCTGTAACAATTATGGAACCTATTTTTTAATAAGAAACATACTTAATATATGATAAAATGTTTACTTAATTCAAATTTGCGTGCAAATTTACACTGCGGGCAGCAGAGAGGCAGAGGAAAAGCCGGAAATGCACAGTTAACCTCGTTTTTCTGCTTGACCGCCGACATACAACCACCAAAGTGAAAGTCCTCTAATTTTATTAGATTAATCTTTTTTCCAATGAGAATATTTATAGGCCCATTAACAACTCATTTTTGGAATGAAATGCACAAAATCTGCCGCATTCAAGACGTTGGAGTTAATGTAAACAATTTCTCCCTGGCTTTGCCACTGCTACAAAGTTTGAAACTTATTTTTTCCCCACACGTTATTTGGAAAACATACCATGAATGCAAGATGACACCCCCAGTTCTGAACATTAATATTTTGGAAAAAAGCAACATTGTCTTGTATTTGGATAAATATGGCATTACTTGCGTTTCATCTACATGTTTTGTTTTGTGGTATACATTTCTGTGCTTTTGCATACAATTCATGCTTACTTATGCATGCCATAGCTATGTTTATGAATATTTCACTTTCCTACCCTGTACAAAGAACATGCACCTATTTAAAGTTAGCATTGTTGTCACTAACATAAATAGCATGCAATTCCTGAATTTGTTGGATTTCTTATATGGTGCACTATAGTATCTTTTTCTAATACATGTTGATACAATTTTGTCTTTTCCACGCTTATACATCCCCCCCGACCTAAGAAACATGTATAAATGAAGTTTAACTATATTCTGGTGTTAATGAGATGCAAAGTTTTCATTCTTAGTCAATGAATAATGAAACTGTGATTCCATTTTACCTGGCACTTGTACAACAGGTACTGGGAGGTTAACCTTCTCTGTTTCAGGAGCCCAGCGACTACGACGTTTTCTTCTTTTTACAGCACCAGAATGTGTTTCATCACTCTCATCCCCAGAGCGTTTGCTAGAAGCTGAAATAAAATACCATAACTTAGCATGACGTCTAATATTTCCAAAAATAAAAAAAGAATACAAGAGATATAAAACAATGAAAAATTAATCCTCTTTATTGAAAACAATTTCTTTAAAAAGCTGATTTTGTTACTATAAGTTAATTTTGAATAAAAACTTAGGGACCCAATAAAAATCTGTTGTTGCATTCACAGTTGATTTTTCTATAAATTCCTCTAGAAAATTTTCTTAGAAAAGCTTATTATTTATTCTATCCCCTTCTATTACACTTTATTATACATTTCATTACAAGTTCAAAGGGAATACAGGAAGGTTTCATTTATGAGCTATACATACACAAACCTTATAAAATGTTTGAGTGGAACACAATATTTGCTCTTACATACTAGACATAGGTGGCACAAAAAAGTAATAATTAGTGATTGAGGATAAAAAATGTGCTTGTGAAAACTGGAATGAGACTGGACAGATAATAAACATAAGCACAGTGATTCTTTGTCTGGACCTGAACAAACCCATATTGTGCATTCAAGAAAGTAGCTACAATCATATGCATAAGCTAAATATGAAGAGGCTGTTAGGCCTTCATATCTGCATTCAAACCACAGATTTCTAGCTTCTATGCCAATGGTCTACTATCAAGGTTGCAGGTTCAAACTGGGCCCAGACAGATGGTTTTTAAACATGCTTAAAAGTAGATTTACTGGCATATAAGAGAACTCCTGCATGACAAAATTCTGGCACAATGGCGGTACTGATATGGCCTTGGCAATTGACAAATAATATAATAATTTAGGAAGGTATGTGAAAACCAATTAAGATAAGTTGAGTCGACTTGAATACAGACCAAGTTTGTTTGATCACTATGTAGAAAATCAATGAACATAAAGCAAATAAAAAATAAAGATAGTATGAAGTTTGAGAATTAGAAATTTAAATAAGGGAGAGATAAAAATGAAATTACACCACATGAATGTCTTGTACCTGCTAGTGCAGTGTTTTACAAGAAATGTAATATTTTACTTCACAAAATAAGAACTTGAAAAAATTTAATTATAATTCCCCTTTTAATAAAAATTGAATGTGCACCTTTTTATTGACCACAGCCTTCAGTAGTCGAAAGCCTTTTATTATTCTATCATCCAATCATTCCACTTGGTGCTTGAAACTTACAAGATTAATTGGCTGATGGGGTACACTCCTCAGAAATTGAAAAAATTTTGGCTCAAAGCAATATTTTGTTTGACTGTTAAATAACTCAGCATTTGGGCCTGTACTTGTTGCATAGAAAGAATTTTAAGAATGGGGGAAACTGGAATATCACAGAGTGCTTTGGAAAGTGGCTTAATGTATAAAACAAAGCAGAGCACTATAAACTTTAACAATTGAAAACAGCCCTAAATATAACTTAGGGGCAAAACTGCTTCAACTCCGGAAAAGTACACATCAGCCAGTACTCTTGAAAACTGAATGAAGTGGAGTGGAGTGTTTCTTATTAGTTATGAAAGGTGATAGTGTATTTTTACCTTCACTTTGTCGTGAATTGTCATCATCTGGTTCATGCCTCCTATGTTCTTCCAGCTTCTGTCTCAGCTCTGTTTTATCATCATTGTCATCTCCATCCTTTTCTTCATTCCTTATTTCCAGCCGAAACTTTTCCACTAGGTTTCGATATTCTATATAAGCAGGATTCTCTTTATCTCGAAGGAACCTGCATAAAAACATGTTAGATCTTCCTTCCCAAACTTAAAATGTTATCCTGATATATGGTGGACTTTGAGACAGTGATGTGTTTTAACAATTAAAATTTAGTTGAGTCGATTTTGTAAAAGTAAGTGATGTAGTGTTACAAAATCGACTCAACTAAATTTTAATTGTTAAAATGTTATATTATGCATTTGCTAACATTTTTGAGTAGCTCCCAGCATAGTATACATTTAAAAACTGTATTTAACAATGAGTCAATTTTCAATTGCAATTATGTTAATGACGGGCCTCATTTAAAAGTTTCAGGTTACAAAATGAGCAATGCAAGAAATGCAGAATCAAAGATGTCTTCACTGTAATACCATTAATCCTGTATAATGGAGGTTGCAAGAAACCTTTTACTTTACAATATTCTTCATCAGATACAGAGCCTCTACACTGAAAGGCACCCTTGCCTTGTTCCATTGCCTATCCCCTTTCCCTTCTCTGACAGTCTCCTTCACCTATGTTTTGGACACATCTCATTCAATGATGGGTATGTCTTGAAAATCAGGACATCAGTTTCAGGAAGCGTTGTAGGGTGAATTGTCATTGAATTGTTCAATTTACAAACAAGTTTATCTTTCTTGGTAAATAACAAGAAACTCTGTTATTACTAAAAAGAAACAATTTATTATATTGATCATTAGGCACTGTAAGATTATTTTATATTCACATGATAAAGTACTAGCTATAAATTTGAAGATCATAATTTGCTTAACGACAGTAGTGGCTATAATAATTATTATATGAAACACATGCTTAATGTAAATAAAGTACTTTAAATACCAGTGGAGAAATTATTACTGATGTGCAGAGTAGGACAAATCCACCTCTGCACCTGACTTGCAGCAAAAAGTGTGTTATGCATCACACTTGACAATAGAATGTGGGATAAGTATATTCCCTTTCTACTTAACTGGCTCTCCCCAGGTATGTTTAATGCAGTCGAGTCTTGATTATCTGTGACAATGGAGGGGAATACTACTGTGGATAAAGTTTAATAGTGGTTATACTCCAGAACTGTCATAACCCCTGTAATGTGTAAAATTGTGAGGTGTGTTTATACAGAATAAGATGATTACGAAGTCATGTCATGTATTTTAGCTTTCTTACCAAGAATAAACTATTTATATTTCACAAAAGCTATGCTATGTATTTATGGTTTTGCTCTATTTATACACAAACTGGTAAGAACTTTCACACCCTACTGAAAAAGTTTCTTTACCTCTTTTGCTTTAAGAAGTTCATTCTTTCTTTCAATATTTTATGAAGTAATAATTTGTTAGACAGCAAGGAATCTATGTTCATGATAATTTAGCTGCAGAATGAGACATGCTACTCTGGAACAAATGGAGGATTATCATCATTGATTTGGTCTTAACCAGTTGCCCTGTAATATAATCACACAGAGCAGGGTTATCAAGAAACAAGGACAAGTAGTGAGGGCACTATTTACTCAGCACAAGTAAGATGGGACAGCAGATAAACAGTGGCAGGACCCATCTATCTAAGTAACACACACTTCTATTACAGATCGTGTGTTATAATCTTAAACTATTGGTGACAGTTAAAGGATGTTCAATATTAATTTGATATAAAATAACTGTAAGCACAAAAAATAAAATACTACTACTTATTGTGTAACAAAATTGCATATACAGTACATTGAAAACTGCTTACAGAATAACATTCTCTATTATGTATTAGAAATGATGACTAAATGCCAATATCAGTTATTACAAAAGCAATTTGAGTCTATGGACTCAACAGTTTCACTTAATTTTCTTATTTTTTTATTCTCCTGATGTCAGTATCATTCCTCTGTTCCTTGTGAAAATGAGTTTTTTTTTTTCGCAATGCATACACTGCTGAAGTAATAAGAGTATAAATTTACTGTGAGCCATACTTCGTTAAGATATTTTGTACTTTTTTTATCCTACACTAATTTTTCAACATTAGGCACTATGCTCTGAGTCACACAAACAAAGAATACGTTTTAATTCATGGTCTGACAGTTGGTCTTCATCAGTGAAAAATTCTATTCACAGAAGTATGTAGATGTGAACATACTACGATACTGAACCGCAAAATATGAAATCTGGAAAAGCGTGATTTAAAGAAATTGCTGTAGAAGACACTCAAGATTATTTCTATTCTGGAATTTGTTTTTCAGTTCTATGTCATTCTGCAAATTTATAATTTCTAGTTGCAGTGAGGTAGAATTAGTATCAACTACAACAGAGAAAAGGTAGCAAACAATTGTATATGAGGTTTCAGGTCTATCATTTCTTTAAATCTGGAGCCAAATTCTTCAATCACTTCTCACACATAAACCGCTACTGAACAAATGACTGTTTGTTTGTTTTGTCTGCACAGTCAATGCTTGCCTTAAGGTCATTCCTCTTTGTTATGACCGCCACTGGTCCCAACTATAATTTTTCTTGCACTGTGCTTGATCAAAATGTCACCTGTCAACACCATTGACTCAGCAAAGTCACTGAATCAACTACAAACTATTCTTAAATATCCTCATTGTTTCTCCAGGCAGATGCAAAGTTTTAATGCATAAGCTGCGGCTATATATTTCTGTTCCTTTACAAATTCTGACCAAGGGATTCCTGCTTAAAGGGTGAATGGTCAAAGGACAATAAAAGTACTGTAAAAATGAAAGCTTATTTGGTGAGAGCTACTATCCAGTTCTTAGAAAACACACTCCACCAAAATGCTTTGAGATACATATTATTAATAAAGTTGTACCTGCTGAAAAAGAGGAGAGAATAATTCCAGATAATGAAGAGTACACTGCATTTACTTATACCACTGTATTTTTGATTAAATTTATGAATGTTAGTATGATTTAAATCAAATAATAAAAGTGAAAATGATTGCTGTCTGATGGCTGGCATGCTAACTTACAAATCTAGAGGTCCCAGGTTCAATTTCCAGCTGGAGGGTAAATATTTTTCTTTTTCCCCACCCTCCCTAGAGTTTGGAAGTAAGAATAGGAATGTGAAAATTTAATGTGATAACCAAAAGAAATGCCAACCCAAACACTAACATTTCTGTAAGCAAGTTAACATTGTTAAAGAAGAGCAATTGTACCAAAGCAAAATAACTGATGTGCCATAAAATATCAAAGGTTGCAAATAATAATAATAACAACAGTAGTAGTAGTACAACAGAAGGATCAGAAACTGGTTAAACTCCAATAATCCAAAAAGAGAGAGAGAGAGAGAGAGAGAGAGAGGGGGGGGAAGAGAGAGAGAGAGATTATTAATACTTTAACAAAAGGAGCTAAAAACCCAAAAGTAGGAAGTCATAGTTTTGTTTGGATTACATTTATATATAATACACTCAAAAATTCATGTTACTTCATGAAGAACATTTCCAGCATTCCTTAAATAAGGCAAATTTTCAGTTACTTGCAGTTAAGTTTCCAGTATTTTGTGCAGTACTTAAACTATCTAGTTACTTTTATAAGGAAATGAATCAAAGACAATGTAAACATCAAATTCTGGCAACTTTTAAGCTGAAATTTAACACTATTTTACAATGGAAACTCTCAGAATGCAGAGTTGAGAAAAGTTAAGAATCTAATTTTGAAGCTATAAAAAACATGACATCATTTAATCTTTAATTTATTTTTGGATTTCATTACAGAAATGTTAACTCACTCTTGCATATACTGCACTTGAGTCCACTCCACTCCTACATCTCTCTAATGCACTAAGGGTTGTATTTTGTTTATACAAACTGCACTTCGACTATAATTCACAGTTGAATTATATAAAAAAATTAACATTCCTTTCACTTTTATGACAAATCTTTTTTTGGTAACTTAGATTCAGGACAAATGGTATGGTAGAACATTATTGAAAAGACCAATATTTAAGCAGTGCTGCTTCTTCACATGCTCCCATACCACATATATTATTTTCAAAAGGCACAACTCTTTGAAACAGCCACTTTTACTATACATATGTTACCATACTTTTCAAATCTGCTAACCGAGACTGATGCTATAATGGAATGCAATAATGAGAATTAAAATAACACACAGTGAAGTAAAATGATTATTTTATAGATCATTTGAATTGAACTGTACTGACTTCATTAACCCTGCTACACGTCGCCAGGAAAGCTTCAGTTCTTATTTTAAAATATTTTATATCCCTCTATGTTTGGATTAGCTGTGAAAAACAAATATCAGTAAATGTTGAACCCATATTTCAAGTTTATAATGCAATAGAATGGTGTATAATTCGAATAACTACAGTAATAATAAACACTGAAGAAAGGCTGGGCTGAAATAAAATAAAGGTTAATTAAAATAAAATTCACTCTAATTTCTATCTGCAACACTATTGGGAAAATATGCAAAATCTGAGTCACCATCGAATGATATCCTCTCTGTCTATAATTATATTAATTTCATTTTCTGCCACAAACCCAAATCCAATTTCTATATGAATTAGCAAATAGAATTTGAGACTATCTATATTAGTGGTTATTTTTAAAGAAAAATCATCCACTATCCTCCGAAAAGATATTTTGGAAAAATTTACTGTTTTTTTCTAATCCTAGTTTAAGCCTGCTTCTTTTCTTCTTTGGCATTTCCAATGTTGTTTACATACACATAATTCTCCACATGGAAACACCAATATAATCTACAGTTTAACAATGTTATTCACGATAGCTTAGTTCTCTTGCATTAGTTTGTTAATAATATTAAACACAATTCTTTTGTCACCCCTTTTAATAGCTTACCTTTAAAATGCTTTGCTATTTCACTTTTATTGTCCCTTGCTAAGTTAACAGCACTTGTAGAAGCAGACAGGTATACCCTTCTGACTGCACATTGTTATTGTGTTAATGGAGAAGAGGGCTGAGAGAAGTTACACAGAATTGAACAGAAACTATACCTTTTTTGGTTTTACTGCTCATATTAATCAAAAGTTTGATATATACTCTAAACACATTTCTTGAAAACCAGCAAATAATTGTGCATAAATAAACTACTATATATTAGAATTCCTTTTGGTTTCCTGTGTACCACAGGATATTTTTGGTGATTCTTGTGTTTTACATCAGGATATTTTTGGTGATTCTTGTGTTTTACATCAAGTTGAAATGAATAATTCAAGCAGGAGCCTTTCTAATCCTCCCCCTTTTTTGTGAAAAACTACTTAATCGTAATGTTGGCAATTACAGCAGATGGAAAAAAGGAAAACAGCACACATGCAATCCTTCTGGTGGTATGTTTGTATAAGTTCATGAGAAAATGTGGACATTAGATGATATAATTAAAGAGTACCTGAAAGTTTTAGAACTTCATTGATAAGCAAGCCATGCTCATCCTTAACAGGGTCAAAACTTTTCAAGTTGTAACATTAAAGGGCTCTCACTAAGTTTTCGGCTAAGAGATTATTCAATTAAGAAATCATTCGAAGGCCATTTTCAGCTAAGAGCTTATTCAATTAAGAAATCATTCGAAGGCCATTTTTACCAATTTTACAGGGTATAGGCTGCATTTGGTTCCTTTAATGTGACATAAGCAAGAAGCATTAGAGACCCACTATAGAGCAAATTCTCATTAATAATAATAATAATAATAATAATAAAAATCTCATGAGGTTTATTGTTAAAAAGTTTATTTTTTTATCTACTTCATGCTTATCAAGATAAATTTAAACAGAAATGATCTTAATATTTGCTTCCTTGTAAGCAGGAGAGAAATAAGGGAATACTGTAGGCTAAAGCGATAATCAAATATTTTAAAAGCTGGTTGCTATGTGATTGAAATTCCTTTGTATGGTTAGCAATTGACAAATTCCCATATGAGAAAAGTACAAGTATTTTAAATCTGAGATCAATAACAAGGAATATCTCAAGAAACGGTCAGCTCTACAAAAAATGTATAGGACATAAATTATGTATTTTAACAAGACTTACACATTTTGAGTAGTAAGTTTTTGTCTATCTCTTACGGTTTACCAGTTATGCAACATTCATCAATTCATCCAGAATGTCTTTAATATACAATATTGTAATGCAAGTTGTTAGAGCCATTTTGAGCAAATCAAAAGTTTTGAACATTTTCCATGTAAAGGTTAGTTTGAGGTGGAGGGATTTTCTTAAGAATCTTCGTGTTGCATCCTTGGGAGAAGTAGACCTTTTGTTTTTTAGCTATGCTGTCCCCACATACATGCACGCACACAAAGAGCTTTTTCTAAAATTGCTTATTTTTCTTATTCAGGGGATCTCAAAACATGTATTTCTGTGAATTATTCCCTATCCCCCACACAGTCTGAAAGTATGCATATGAGAGTGAATATGTGTGTGTGCGTGCACGCATGTGTGTGTGTTTGAGGAAAAAAGAAAACAATTTAAACCCAACGTAAAGAACCTACAGAGAAGTTGTTTTAATGCAAATCCCCTGATATGACCTTAGGGGCTATATAAATGGGGGGGGGACCTTCTCCATACACTATGTACATAGCATGTGTAGAGAAAGTAATAACCACAAAGAGCTCTATTATAAAGGAAAGCTTGCAAGATGATCTTCCATAGAAACATGGTAACTGCGATTACAGAACCTAAACTCAAGTTATTTTCTTCTGTCAAGTGGAAAATATTATTATTTGAAAACTTGCAAATATGCAAAGAAACTTGTGACAGTGATGTGATTAAATTAAAAACAAAAGAATTTGAGATGGTTTTTGTAACACATAGTATGAGCATTTAATTTAAAAAAACTGAACCACATAACACACACAACCACCCTACAGAACCTCTGTGACCAATCTCAGATCAGAAAATTCACCTATCATTCTTGGGCACACAACAAACTTCAGAAAATCTTCAGGAATTATAACATCACCTTAGCTCCAAAAAACCACTACAGCATTCAGAAACTGCTGTGCAAAAATTTAAAAGATCCTATCCCTGCGAACAAAAAACTGGAAGTTTATGAAATTAAATGCTCAGACTAATCTAGTATATATAGAAAGGACAAAGAAAAGTTTGGAAAACAGTTTAAAGGAACACATGAGAAACCTAAAATACAAGCATACAGAAAAATCATCAGTTGCCCATCATTTTTGGACATCAGACATGAAATCACACAGAATATAAAACTGTTAAAACCAGCATATAAACCCACAGAATTAGATGACTGGGAGAAGATCTATATCTTGACGAAAAAGAGCCATATCATGAATTTTGATTTAGCACCATACAATAACCTCTGGAAGTACATAGATCAAGCAACAGATGCCTCTACATGTAACATGTAATACATCACCACCCCTATCATTGACGCCAACGAAGCCAGATTCAGTCAAAATTAAGGGTTGAATATGGGAACAAGTGTTCCTGAAACCTGTCCCAGTAAGTAAAAATAAGTGATGTTTGTGTTACAAAAGCAGACTCAAATTCTTTTATTTTTAATATTATTTGTTAATACAAACATGTATTGCCCGCCTGGGTAGTATGGTGGTAGGGAGTCTACTTCACATTCAAAAGGTCATGAGTTCGAATCTTGCATAGGGTGAGTTGCTTGGGTAAGGTTTTTTTTGGTTTTTTTTTCGCTTATTCTGAGAAGACGAATGTCGGGTAACTTTAAGCTCCATGAACCCTGAGATCATTTGAGCATCATTCCACCAATTTCATCCATTGTCCAATATGACCAACCAGGTAAAAAAAAAAAAAAAACACACACACAACAACATGTATTCTCTAAAGCATATCAGTAAGGCCCAGATTTTCCCCTCATTATTTAATTAACAAATTTCTAGATATATATTTCTTAAATACTTAATGAAGCAAAATATATGATTTTATTGCACCTAAAAAACCTAAATGAAGGATTAACTAAAATAACCTAAATAGCTATTTTGCCTTCTTCAAATGAAGAATGTTAATTTCCAACTGAAGCGCATCAATCAATGACTTGGATGAAACAGAAGCTTCTTCCACTGCCAAGACCAAGAAATTGCTTGAGTGTGCTGTTCTTGTCACCTCCCAGCATATATTAAGACACATTTTGTTTTATACCAGAAACTATTCAATGGTTGGAGAGCCAACTCTACTATTTTAGACATCAAACAAATTTTTATAGAAACTAGATAAATGTTATTTTAATTTCAGTGATCTACTTTTATCCAGTACATTTATTAAGGAAATTTGTACTTTTTTTCTCAATTAAATCCTCCTAAGATTAAAATTTATCAACGTATTTTTTCAATAACCAAATAATTTTTTAACACCAAAAAGATTCTCAACAGCACATTGAGGCTGTTTTTGTCATCCTAAAATCTAATTTAGCTATTCAATAGTTTTACAGAAAACAGATAATTTTTGCTAAAATGTGTAATTTGCAAATAAAATTACAGACTGAAGCTTCCACAATTTAAGGCAGTACCAATTTGTAGAGCTTCTAAAAATGGCCTAACTTTACCTCTCAATACCCAAGTGTGTAGATTATTTTCTGTGAAATGGGGTGCATTTCTTATGATAATAAAATATAAGTATTGTGTCTACATGATATAGATTATTCTCCTATATTCTCTTTCTATGTGAAGTAACTGACTTTATTTATTACCAGCTCACTGCCACTTATTTTTTGTTGTTACTGTTGATACTGATTTTTATGGTATTGATTTCTTGAACCCTTCAGTTTATGGGATTTAAATTTTATGAAAATAAACTAAACTAAAAGTAATTACAGTAACTTATACTGCCATCTATGTAAGATAACATTTTTACATTGAAATTACAATTGAAAACAAAAGTATTGCTTTCTATTAACATATTTATCCAAATACAAGACAAGACAAGCCTCCTTTGCTCAATTTAGCATATCATTTAGCATAACTTAGTTTTTAAATGAAACTTAAAAATGCTACACATATACAAAGTATACTCAAAAGAAAACCAAACTTTGCTATAACATCTTTATTGTGCACGTTTTAAGCACTGTCCCCACTCAAAATAGTCCCCTCTACTGGTAACACACCTTTCCCATTGTTTCCTCAATTTGTGGAATGCAGTTTCTGGCACATAGGTACCTAGTTGCACTGTCCTGAATCTCCTCTTTGGTTTGGAAACAACCACCTTTGAACATGTTTTTCAGTTTGGGAAATGTCTGCTGGGGCTATATCCAGAGAATAAGGTGGATGGGGCATAATGGGAATGTGATATTTTGCTAGATGGGTGCAGATAAGCAGCAATGTGTGAGCCATGGTGCAACATCCAATTCTGATTTTCCCACACAGCATCCCTGATGCTCATTAGGATTCCCTGGTAGACTTCCTTGTTTACCATTTGAGCACATGGTACAATGATGTGCAATGCTTTAATCTTTAACTTATCCCTGTGGTTTTTTTTTTAGAGGAGGAGACCCTTCGCCCACTCAGTGTGATGACTACATAAATCTATCCACATGGACATCATCTGTTGATGTGGCAGGTCAACCAGGTTGGCAGACTGTCTGACATTCTGCCTGGCTGAAAATGCTTAAACCACTCACAGCACTGTGTGTGATTCATGCAATCCTCCCTGGATGCTTGACTAAGCAATTGCAGTATCTCTGTGAAAGTTTTGCCTAGTTTGTAGCAAAATTTCACACACATACATTCTTCAAGTTTTCATTGTCACTCTGGCACTAATCTGACGAGCGGCTTATGCAAGTGCTCACTTCAGCAGCTGTAACTCACTGTCAGAGTGAAACATGGCAAACGACAGATTACTGTCAAAACCTGCTGCTATGCGATTCAGTAGCCACAGCACACTCCCTCTGTTGGTTGGCGATGCTATTTCAAAAGTTTGGTTTCTTTTTGAACACAACTCGTATTCTGAACAAACTAATGGACACTTAGGCCATTTTTTTGTTTTTAAAACCTAATTTGAATTTACATGGAAATTCATATAATGAGCAAGAAAGAGAGGGATTGGGACAAACAGAAATATGAGAAAGGGAAAGCAGCAGAATTTCAATGACAATGATGGATACAATTTTCTATTTAAATTACATACCTAACATAACACATTCCTGTAAAAAGTTTTATGTAATTTAAGTTTGTGCAAATATTCTTATAATGCATGTCAAAGAGGCAGAAGGAAAAATGGAAATGTCCCACTAGGTGTGTAATGGGAGATGATGGTCTGACAGCAGTGCACTGTAATGACAATGATGGATAAGATTTCCTATTAGATAACATACCAAATATAACACATTAAAAGTTTAGCATTATCCAAATTTGTGCAGAAATTTACTTAATGGGCAAAAGGGAGATAAGTGAACAGAAACTGACTATATGTATGCAGTGGGAAAAAGGAACAGTGCATCTAAACTTCTCCTTCTGTTTGACCATTTACTGCCAATACATTAAGTGCAACCACTGATGAGAAACGAAATCCTCTACTTTTATTTTAGTCTTGGAGAGAAAATATTTTGCCAATGTGAATGCTTACTGTCCTAATTAATTTTAGGTGTGAAAACAAATGCAAAAAACCTACCACGACTTTGGCAATACCAATTCTCTCACGCTTCACCACTTGAAATTTACTTTTTTGTGCATGCTATTTGGAAAACATATCACTAATACAAGACGATTCCCCCAGTTCTCAACATTAATATTTTGGAAAAAAAAAATAATTTGCTAGTGCTCCAATAAATATTTAACATTCTAGAGGTTTTAATGGACATCATTCTGACTTTCATGAAATAACAGTTGTTTTCTTAGTAATATATTCTCTTTTCGGTCGTCTCCTTAGCGCGGTGGTAGCGCAGCTGCCTATCAAGCGGGAGACCTGGGTTCGATCCCCAGTACCGGCGTGGGGATTTTCCCCCCGCTGGGAGACCTGGACCGGGGTGCACTCAGCCTCGTGAGGTCCCTGGGGGGCCAATTGAGGAGCTATTTGATGGAGAAGTAGCGGTTCCAGGTTGTGAGGACCGCATTAACCGGCCGGCGCTGACCACGTCTCACCCTCCAATACTGCACCCCATCCATGACGTCTGTAGTGGACCGAGATGGGGGACGCAGCAACCGGGCAGTAGGCCAAGGCTCCCCTTGAGCTGTCGTGCCATGGAGTTAAGTTAATATTCTCTTTTCAATGAATATCAATGGCTATGGCCTCCTGTTAAAAATTCTGTTGCTCTTTTTCTTTCTGTATTCTGCAATCTGTTATTAACTGTGGGAAATTTTGAACAGTTATGACCCGGGGGAAGAACACATATGAGATGAGATGCAATGAGACAAAGAAATGGTGCCATTAAAAGTGCTTGGCTATGTAGAGAATTTAACTAGAAAACCCGCTATAATTTAAGCAAAACATATTTTCTGCATTCATCAAAACATACCTGCCCTTATCTTAATTAGGTAATTAACATGCGATTTCAATTATTATTTGTGTTGCAATTCACATAATAATTGGACAGTTGCACCAAATGCAGTGTTACCTGTTGGGCATACTGAAAAATCAATGTAGTAATGGTTTATGCAGCAAGTCATTTAAAAGTAATAATATTTTATTTCCTAATGCAGTGAGAAGTTGCTATTGAGTCAAGATATTATGGTGTTACAAAGATTTTACTCAGGAAACAAACAACACATAACTTACAGAATGCCTTAAAAAGCTTTACAGCCCACCATATATGCTTTTGTAATCGGAAAATAATAATATACCAAATCAGCATTTCTACTGCAGCCCAGAATTTGATCTTACTGTTACATACAGGTTGTTTCCATTAAATTTTTATAACACACTTATTTCTAAAGTCATCTATTGTAACTTAAAACTTCAAGCTTCTTTCCTGAACTACTTACCAAAGATTTGAGTCATCAGGGTTTCGAACCAGAATGATTTGCTCGATGTCATCCCCACACTGGGCCACCATACGCGCCAGATGATTTGTGGACTCGCTCATGGGTGGAACTCCACTGTTGCTGCTTGGCTGCACAGGCACACCGACCACTGCTGGGACTGCTGGAGAGACTAGTAAACTCCGGTCAACTTAGCATAGTATAACCCTTGGGCAGATCTTCACTATGTTTACCCTGTTTTTCCCTGATTACGAACCGTGTCTGTTAGTTACCTCCTGTTCCAGGTGCTGCAGTGCAGATGTTGACCGGGGGCAGGCCTGGGAGTGAAGTCACCAGGGTAGGAGGTGGTAGAGGTGCTGTCTGAATCACTGCTGTTGTGTGTAGGAGCTGGTGCTGTAGGAGAGGTGGACCTGGCTGTAACACAGGTGGTGGCTGCTGGACCGTTGGTACAGGTGCCTGAATTGTGGGTGGGGGCTGCTGAAGTGCTGCAGTCGCTTGTTGAATAACTGGTGGAGGTTGCTGGATGGTGGGAGGTGCTGCTAGGATTGTAGGGTTTGGCTGCTGAATCACAGCAGTTGTTTGCTGAATGGCTGCTGGTGGTGCCTGAACCAAGGGAGGGGGTTGTTGAATGATAGGTGGAGGTGGCTGCACCCCAGAACTTGCCTGGGGCATTAGAGTGACTGTAGGAGGTGGCAGCTGTGATAATGTAGGGGGAGGTGCCTGAATAACTGGAGGGGGTTGCTGCATAGTGGGAGTGAGTTGCACTGTAGGTGGTGGTGGTTGCTGTATTATTGAGGCAGATGGAGGTATAGGGGGTGTTGGAATGGCATGTGGTTGCAGAGGAGATGGAGGTGGAATAGAGTGTGGTTGTAGAGGGGAGGGTGGAGGAATGGTGTGAAGAGGAGGTGGAGGTGCAGAATATTGCATATAGGGAGGAGGAGGTGGTGGTGGTGCTGTGACAAGAGCCTGGACGGAATCAGCAGTGGCTCGGGAGGGAGAGTAGGGGGAAGATGGACGAGAGGTATCCTGCCATGCCACTCCCGGGCCAGTCCGCTCCTTTTGGTACCAGTGTGATGTCCCCAGCTGATCACTGTTCTGCAAATCCTCCTTGTTCTCTTCTGCCTTGTTCATGGTGTCTGACTCCAACTTGCCATCTGTCATCTGCTTCTCACCTCCCCAGGTTCCCCAATCTGTATCTGAACATATTTATATACAATGTTAGTCTTAATCCAAAGTAGAATTTGCACCTAAAATTTACTGGATTAATGCACACATAAAAACACCCTTTTAATATATGCTATAGTAAATATTGATGTCATCCAGAAGTAAAAAATCACATGTAATATACACAAGCATCTCATTCATCCAGCCCTCATTCAGATTCATTTTTACCATCTTTTTCAACACGAAAATATACAGGTCCTTTGATAATTACATATGAATATAGAGTTGTAATGTTGGCACTGTAATTAGCCATCGCATTCAATGCATCCAGAACAGACTGAATCTGTCAGATTATTTTCATTTGTTTGCATGACACACCCAATAATCAAACTTTTCATCTGGGTGGCTTCCAATTCCTTGTTCATCTGTTTTTGTAGTGATCCAAATTTCACTAATGTATATCAAAGTTTGTATTCATTTAATATGCAGTTTGTTTCCAGATTAGCTAGACCAGACAAATGAGGTTCTTGTGCATAAATACTAGAAACTTCAAGAGATCAAAATAATGTAAATAATGCTGTTTTTCACGTGCGGAGAGATAACCTTTATGCAATAAAAAGTTGCAGAATTAAACAGGGCAATTGGAAGCAAACAATGATCAGTGGCATTTAGCAAATAGGGAGAGCGACCTTCGTTGCACACTTCTTGCATATCAGCGAAAATTGAGGGAGTCACACTTATTGAGAGTCAGTTTCCAAACCTGTACCTGAGTCTAAATATATGACGTGTTATTCATGGACACTCTCTAACTGCTGTGGTTCTCAGCATCCCATTCTAAACTGGGCACGAAAGACTGCTTAATTTTGCTTAGAGGCCTCTCTTATCAGGCGGCTTTACTTCCCTTCAAAGGAAGCCATGCTAAGGATTTTTACACCCAAAAAATCCATCGTCCTCCACTGGGTTTGAACCAGTGACCTTGGGTATATGAAGTCAGCATGGTAACCATTACACCACAGAGGGCGACATACCTGAGTCTGCGATGATGTATAAGAACGTAAACAGACTGAAAACATTGTTAACTGTCAACTTACATAATGACCACACACTAGGGGTTCTGACAATATAATGGTGAAACAAATGGCTACCACTAAATATGGATTGAGGGGCATAATTTACATAATGACCACAGCTTATAATGAACTTCCCATACCAATTAAACAAAGTAATAAATTCACACTTTTTAAGGAGGTAAAAAGGTATGTACAGCCTTTTTGCAAAGGCATGCCTCAAAATGCATAACAAAATATCATATTTTGTGCACATTTCAAACCATTAATATTCACTTCCTAAGGAAAGATTTGTGCATGTGCAATTTGTTGGTCAATTTATTTACAAGTATTGAAAGTATTATGTATATCTATTTAAAATTTCAATTTGTATTCTACAGTATTACAGTTCTCAAATAAATGAAAGCACATTGTTATATATTAACATATTGCTATACTGTGTTTAGTTGATAAATTATGTTTCTTGTTGCATATTATGAATAGATTTTTGTATTCAACTTATTCTTAGATATAAATTATAATAATTATATATAACACTGCCACACTTGTAAATGATAACTGTCTCTTACTATGAGCCCAAGGGCAAGTAGATAAAAAAACAAAACTAGCCACAAAGAAGAAATCCCTAAAGGAACAACCACTCTTTCAGCAATAGAACAGAAGATGAGCTTCAAGAAATTCATATATCACCCATGGGCGTTTGAGAAATTTCAAAAAATTTTCAAAGAATATAGCATTCAGCCAGCACCAGTAAATCATTTGAGCATTGGCTCAAATATCAAGGATGTCATCCCAGCAAAGAAAAAAATTGGGCCTATACAAAATGGAATGCAAGAATTGTAATCAGATTTATATTAGAAAAACAAAAAGAAATTTAGAAACATCCAAAAAACACTTCAGAAACAAATAAAAAACAATTGGAAAAATCAACAGTTGCCATCCACTTTTGGACAAAACACGATATAAATTCCAAACCAAAACTTCTAAAACACATAACAGGAAACAAGAGCTGGCCACACGGGAGCACATCTTCATCGTAAAAAATAGAAACAAGGTTTTCAATTTTGACATTCTGCAGAAGGATGTGTTTAACACGTTCATTGAACCACCACCAGACAATATTACTACACAGTATAATCTTTATAGAATAAAACAAAACTTATAAAACATTCTAATGAAAAATATCACAAGAGCACGTAGAGTTTCACTGTATTATCATTAATAGTATACACTTAGCAGAAGAAATTAAAATATGAATATCATGTAATGAAAAAATTACAAACATGAGAGAACATAGTGTTTCACTGTATTACTATCATTAACATTATTATTATGCAGTATATGCTTAGCAGAATAAAACAAAACATGAAAATATTGTAATAAAAATATACAAATATGACAGCACATAGTGTTTTACTGTATTATCATTAATCTTATTGCACAGTATAAGCTTAGCAGAATAAAAGAAAACATAAAAAAACATTGTAATGAAAAACATGAAGAGTTTCACTGTATTATCATTAATATTATTATGAAGTATAAGCTTAGCAGAATAAAAAAAACATTGTAATGGAAAATATAACATTGTGTTTCACAGTATTATGCAGAATATACTTAGTAGAATAAGTCAATACATGAAGATATCATAATGAAAAATTTGCAAACATGGAACACAAGAGTTTGGCTGCATTATTATTAATACTATTATGCAGTAAAAGCACAGCAGAATAAAACAAAACATTGTAACACAAGAGCACATAGTGTTTCACTGTATTATACACAAAACACGCTTAGCAGAATAAAGTAATACATGAAGACATCAAAATGAAAAATACACAAATATAAGAGGACATAGTATTTTACTGTATTATCATTAATATTATGATTAGCAGAACGAATTAAAACATATAAACATCTACATGAAAAATATGTAAACACAAGAGCGCATAGTACTGTGAAACTTTACCTGCTTCCGTGTTTGCATATTTTCGATGACTAATTAATTACTTGGTTTACTCTGTTAGTGTATAATGCATAAAAATAATTCAATTCAATTCAATTTATTGTCCATGGAGATTACAAAATCTATTAGACATTGTCAATACAGCTAAAATACAATGCATAAATAAACACAGAGAAAGAAATACTTATAAATGATATACAAAGAAATAAAGACATCAATTACCCATAAACTCTTCAACTGAATAGTATGCCTTACTTACTAAATATTTACTTAGTTCTTTTTTAAACTTTTTTACATCCATTATTAACTTTAGTTCCTTTGGCAGTTTATTATACCATATAATTCCTTTATATTTCGTACATTTTTTCAAATATTTTTAATCTATGGCTTACAATACTATATTCATCCTTATTCCTAGTGTTATAGGCATGATTATCAGAATTTATTTTGTTATAATGTATCTTAGTATATAATATGGCTTTAAAAATTAATAAACAAGGAAATGTCAGTAATTTCATCCTTATAAATTCTAATTTAACACTTTGTCTTAATTTTAATTTTAGCATAATGCGAATTGCCTTTTTTTGCAGAACTAAAACTCTATTTATACTTTCCTGTGTAGTATCTGCCCACAGTGTCACACAATAGTTGATGTAACTCATAAATAAACCATGATAGATGTTTAATAGTACATTAATATTACAAAAGGCAGCCATATATCTCAATAAATAAATAACACTATTCAACTTTTTACAGCAGTCATCAACATGGGCATGCCAATCAAGATTATTGTCTAATAGTATCCCAAGATATTTAATAGTTTCCACTTCCTCCAAGCTTATTCCATCAATATTAACATCAACCTTAAAGTCATTTACTTTGTTAGACATAAACATATGCTTGGTTTTGTTAATATTAGTATTTAGATTGTTGTATTTTAATATTTGAGTAAGATGATTAATTACATTGTTCGCATTAATTTCCAACTCTTGCAAACATTTATGTGTACAGCATATTGCTATATCATCAACATATAATATTAATTCATTATTTTGAAATGTCTTGCAGGAACTAATTATGTCATTAATATATATTTTAAACAACAAGGGTCCAAGAACGGAACCTTGTGGTACTCCATTTTTAACAGTAATTATGGATGATTTGCATTTACCATCCTTTCCTTTTATTTCCACATACTGTTTTCTATTATATATGTATCCGTTCTAATGCTACTCCTCTTACACCATACATTTCTAATTTCCTAATCAGACTATCTAAATTAACACAGTCGAAAGCTTTACTCATATCAACAAATATATTCTCTACAAACTCTTTATTATCTAAGGTTTTAAGGTTATTATGTACTAATTCAATAAGTGCAGTTTCTGTCGATTTTCCTTTTATATAACCATGTTGCTCAGCATTCAATATCCTATGTTTTTTTTAAGAACTTCAGTAACCTACATTCATAGACTTTTTCAAAAATTTTGCTCAATGATGATACCAAACTAAGGGGTCTATAATTATTTATGTCTTCAACATTTCCACTTTTCAATAAAGGTATAACTTTAACAGTTTTTAGCTTCTCTGGAAATTTGCCGCTTTGCAATGAAGCATTTATTATGTTTGTCAAGACAGGTATAATGAAGTTATTATATATTTTAAGCAAGTTATTTGATATTTCATCATGTCCAGTACTTTTACTATTTTTTAAATTCCTAATTATGTGAAATATTTCAGAACCAGTGACAGGAGCTAGATAAAGAGATTCACAATTCATGGGAATAGTATCAGTATTAATTATAGAGTTATTGTCCTTAACAATATTATTGAAATAATTATTAAATATATTAGCCATTAACCTCTGCTCACTAACAATCACATTATCTACTCTTATATTACTAAGAACACTATTTTGTTTATCATCTAATGTATTGTTTCTCTCATTATTTATTACTTTCCATAAGTTACTTGATTTATTTTTACTTTCTGATAGCATACCATTAATATAGCTAGATTTTGTGGATTTAATTAGCTGTTGATATTGAGATTTTTGCTGTTTATATGTATTTATTAGAGCATCAGTTTTAAATTTCTTTACTAGTTCATAAGCTACTAAGAGTTGTTTTTTACATTGCAACAATTCATTATTGAACCAAGGGTTACGCTTAATTGCTTTTTTCTCAAGTTTTTTCCTTCTTGTACTTGGTATTGCTACATTGAGGTTATAAGACATTATTTGCATAAATAACTCAAGTTTCAAGTCCACATCATTAGCTTCAGTTACACTATCCCAATTCTCTCTTTTAACCATTTCTTTAAATTGCTCTATGTTTGACTCAGTAAAATTCCTTACTGAAATATAACTTATTGTTTCTTTATTATTAAATATCTGTTTGCTGTTAGGTATCATCTTCTCCATTTCTAATGAAATTAATTGTGCAGCATGGTCAGATATTAAGGTATGCATAACTTCTGATCTAAAAAATTGTTTTGGAAAATTAGTAGCTATATTATCAATAGTTGTCTCAGTGACTTTTGTTATTCTAGTAGGTTCAGTTACAGTTAAAGTAATATTAAAAGATAACAATAAATTACTTAGCTTCTTCGATGCAGCTGTGTCTTTACGTGTATCTATATTAAAATCACCCAGAATTATAACGTATTTATTACCTTTATTTATTTTATGAAGAATTTCCTCAAATTTAATGAAAAAATTGTCTATGTTTCCATTTGGAGACCTATGTATGCAACAAATTTTTATCTTTAAGGATTTGTAATTCAATTCCATAACAGCTATTTCCATATCTTTTTCTACACTACAATCTGTGAGTTTATCCACTATAAACTCAAAATTTCTTCATACAAATATTACTGTGCCTCCACCTTTATAATCTTTCCTACAAAAATATGCTGCTTGTCTATACCCCTGAAATGATAAATTCTTAATTTCTTCTCTTTAAGCCCTTCTCCGTGATACATAGCACATCACAATTATTTTCCTCAATTATATCAACTTCAAGGACTTTGTTGGATATATACTGTACATTTTGATGTAAGACCCTTAGTGCGGGGATCTGCTTACAATTCTTAATTTCAAACTTGCCGTCTTTAACTGGAATTTCATCCACCTTAGATTTACTCAGTTTCCCTTATACAATGAAAGAACTGTATTATTCAATAATTTGCCAAACTTAAAAGAACCCCTTCTGTTAAGATGCACTCCATCCCTACCAAAATCCCAATCATCTAACCAGAAATTACCATCAACCATTAGGCAATCTTTAACTGAACACATCCAGTTAAGTTCCTTGTTTATCTCTCTTACATACCTTGCACTAGTGTCCCGTCTACATAGAACACCACTTATAATAATTTTTGTATTACTCGACTGTTTTCGAATTTCATTCACTAAGTCCAAAGTATTACCCATTATTTCTTGAGGAATTGTTCCATTCTGTATATCATTCGTTCCCGCGTGTATTACCATCACATCAGGCATGGATTGTTTTAAGTTCATTTTCTCCATTTTATTTTTAAGTTCCGTAATTTGTATTCCAGGAAAACAACACACACTATGTCCATTTTTACACACTTCACCCGCAAATTTCAGCATAGAGTCACCCACAACAAACACTTTCTTCTTCTTTTTTTCTTGTGGACCGGCTTGTTTTTGAATATTCTTTTGTATAGCTTGATTATCTCTACCTTCAACTGCATCCAAGATGTTTAATCGATTGTGTGTTGCAATTTCCATATTGCTATCGTCTAGTCGAGGCTTGAACGCTTTCTTAGTGACTGTAGCGAATGATAAGCTTGATTTTTCATTTAGTTGTATTATTAATTCCTCCTTTTCTGTCTTTAATACATTTATTTCAATTTGCGCTTTCAACAGATCTTTGCTCAACATCGAAATAACTAATTGAAGAGACGCAATTGTTTCTCTAGTCGATGACGAGGCACATGGCTGCAGGTTACGCAATACATCACCATTCGACATATCCATTCGTTCAACTGCGATATCTTCTTTTACACACCTTCTACCCTTGTTATTAATGTCAACCATACTCTTCTCTTGCACATTTCTACCTTGATTTACACCATTCGTGTTTTAAATAGAACTAAGCGATCGCGTTACCATTCCACCAGCCGCCGTCTTGAATTAGGAATGATAATAAAGTGAAATATTTTGTGCTGTCCGTCGTTTCCCAGATTTTTTCATTCCGATGTTTTCATATTATGCGTTTTTTCTGCTAAATAATAATAATAATAATACAGTAAAACACTACATACTTTCAGATTTGCATGTTATCGCTTTCATCTTTTGACTTATTCTGCTATCGTAGTGTGTAACATTAATAACACTAATACCAATAACAATAATAATACAGTGTACACAGCATGCTCTTATGCATGTTTATTATTATGGTATCTTTTAAGAAAAGGTAATATGGTACCTTTTAATTTACCCGTCAGAGGAACTAATCTCTAATGTTAAATAAGAGTGGCTTATATCTATTACAAAGCTGGCTATTGGTGGATACTGATAGATGTATTTATTCTGCAAAAAATAGCAATGTAGACAACAATTAAAATGTTTTTGTTCTGTTTATATTGTTCTTTTAATTCATCATGGACTCTAGTATAAGTCTGGAAACTGCCTTAATGAGCAGGATTCCCTCACTGCTTTTGCTGATATGCAAGAGATGTGCAAAGAAGGTTGCTCACCTATTTGCTAACCTGCCACTAACTGGTACTTCCTTCCAATTGCTCCATTGAATTTTGCAATTTTTTTATCACACAAAGGGTTCATTACACACATGAAATACAGTGCTCTAGGCCACATATAATAATATATAATTATACACAATTCAAATACAATACCCATGTATGATATAGAACCGCTTCTTCTCACTTAGTAGATGTAAACATAATTCATAAAATACATACCTACTGTAATATGAATTATATATTACATTAATAATTTAATCAATTGAATATTAATCAGGTAAAAATTACAGAAGAATAAACTGGTCCAGTACAGGCTTTAAGAGAGCTTTTTCTTTCTCAGGGGTTTCTTATTTAACAGAAAAATTCCAGAAATTATTATCTCTTGCAAATTTCAAATAGACTGGGCAAAAGACAAACCATGAACACTTGGATGATGGCTGAACAAACAATAAAGATCCAAGGGTCTGTGGTTTTCCCTATGGACCCTAAAATTATTAAGATAGCTTCTGTTTAACTTTTAGGCCTTCACCAATTTACTTTATGTTAGCGATTCTTTTTGACAAAACTTCTCTGCACATTTTTGTTTGCAGCTTACAGAAAGTGTGAATACAATTACAACATGAATAATAGGAGATGCTATGTTAAATCATTTTTTTTTTTTTTAGTTTAAATATTAGTATTATCAATAATTCTTTTAAGCAGCAACAAGAATTATAATTGCAATAATTGGATTTATTCAATTCTCCTTTGAATTTAATGAAAAACTTATATTTGCAGGTATAGTAATTTTAACATGATATATATCCCTAAGATTATTTCTCCTATGTGTTTACCTGATTCATCTTTTTCGTCTGTGGTATCCTTTATTTCAGCTACAGTGTCATTATTTGTAGCAGCTGCTGTTGCTGTTGATTCCTCTTCCTTCTTAAGTTTAGTTTCTGAAAAATAATTTTTATACATTTTGATTCAAATTTCAGAGAAACACAAAAAAAGAAGAGTTGGAGAAGTATATCACTAAACAGAAAGAAATTGAGAAAATTTCACCAAAACCCACAGAGGGCTCTCACATTATTGATGATAATGATAAAAACAATGTTTTCTATAGCAGCTAGCTATTTCATGAAAAATAGTCATGGTTATACAAGCTATAATTGTATATTTTGTGCTCAGTGAATTTTAGTAGTATAAGTTGATAAAGACTCTGGTCCTTAATAACCCTATTGCTTTCATTAAACCAGGGTTACCAGCAAAAACGTAAGCACAATTTTTAATAGCCTCCTCCCCTTTAGTAGTTGACCAACTCATAACTCAAAACCATATTTATTGCTAGATCGATACTACAGGAAAATATATGTTGGACAGTTAAGTGCATAAAATAAGAATTTTATAGCAAATAATACAACTTAACTTTCAGTTTAGACAATATAGCCACTAAATAATATGAATCCAGTGACAGAGTTGTGCAAAATATATAATTTTTAAATATTTTTTTGAAATAAAACACTAAGGTTAAAGTATTTTAGATGCAAAATAATATGAAGATATATAATTTTGTTACAAATAAAATAAATTATACTGACCAACTCTGTCTCAAATTTAATCAATATTTATTTAAATATATTTTAAATCACTAATGAACATTAACTGTTAGTAATACCGTTAAAAAACTGCACACACAACAAATTACATAATCTCTCTTTCTTTCATGTAGGTAAATATTTTCTTAATTCAGCCTTCAGACCTTGTGACTGCACTTTGTTTAATCTTTGTTTTCAGCTTCCAACTTTATTTCCTCACTTAAGATTGGCCGTATGAGCTGTTGGAGAGTCTTGTTGAAAAAAGGCAAAATCACTCTCCCTGTATGCTAATTCTCTTAAAAAAAAGGGGGGGGGGACAAAATTGTATTCACATATGTACAGGCGTCAATTGACTTGAAAAAAATTGGCCTTATAACTCTTTCTCCACTAATGCACATCATACATCAATTTTTTTTGTATGAATGGGTACTTCATAAACAATATTAAGTTTCTCAGAGCTCCAATAACATTTGTGTACATAAACATCCATGAAGATGGAACCAAGCCTTGTACGTAAAAAATATTAAATGTGGGTCTATTTCACCATTGTATACACTATAGAAAGTCCACTCACAGAATGTGTGCCAAATTACGGATCATCTGACTGAAGAGTATGTGGCACAGTTATTTTATATGGTTTTAACTTCAGCAACTTTACCTTTGCACTCAGCCATAAGAAAGATGGGGGAAATTCTCCAAACGATGACCAATGTCATCGAATATTTTTTTGGTAAGAACCATGCGCCATCTTTTAGCTTTCTTAGCCTGAAACATATTTCTGTATGGCCTAGAAATTTTACACCCGGAAATCTTTATGCAAACCAACAGAATCAATCAAAGTACAATTTTATTGATTTAAGATTAACACATCTTTTACTGGTAGCACAACCTGAAAACCTATAATTTTGATGAAAAGTCCATCAAAGCGACATTGGTTTCTGGAAATGTGTGCATGTGTGTGAGAGAGAGAGAGAGAGAGAGAGAGAGAGAGAGAGAGAGAGAGAGAGAGAGAGAGAGAGAGAGAGAGAGACATACTAATACTCAGGATTTAGCAACAAACCCATTCTCCTTCTTGTCTCCCAATATTTTGAGGTGAAAGTCAAATCTGGTAAATATGGTCCAACTTTGTGATTACAATTGAAGAAGTGTGTGTCATGTATTGTCCTAGTGGAAAATGAGCTTTTTCTTTAACAAAGTAGATATTTGGTCTTGATAGCCTTTTTCAACTATGCCAGCAATGCTGTCTTCATGATTATATTTTAACTTCTATTACATTTATGATTAGGAATTAAAAAATAAAGTTTTAATTTTTAAAAATATATTCAAAAATATTTTGAATGCTGCTTCAGCATTATATGATAATGAAAGATATTTGAATAAATAATAAACATTTTCCAGCTAAAGGGACTCACTTGACCTCCTCAGATGAGCTCTCCCACTTAGAAACCATTGTTTGAACTGCTTTCTCTGACAAACACTGGTGATCAATGTTTCATCAACAGTGACATAATGTTGCAAAAAGGTTGGTAGAACTATATCTGTACATGCCTTACAACACCTGTGAGATGCTCATTCAGATGCATTTCTAGTACTGTGCATTTATGTCAAAATGCCCATAAAAATGTTCTAGATGCATTTTAATCTGTAATGTCAGCAAGCTCAAGTAATTGATGTTTGGAGGAATTTAGTGACAGTGACGGTCAAATTATATGTTTTATTAATTTGTTGAGTTGGTTTTTTAACACTACGTCACTTACATTGTTATTATGAGGGACTAGTTTCGAAAGCCTATGCTTTCATTTTCAACCTCACGGATCCAACTGCCATTGCTGGCTGCATTTGCTCGTACACTCTTCTCTGGTGGCGAAATGATTAACTTCTTAACTAAGCTGTCTACTGGCGGGATTTCAAAGTTTATTAGCCGATCTTTATTTTTCCATATGAGGATGTTTTCCCAGGTTGTGAGTTCATTGTGGCCTGACATGGTTTTAAGCAATTTTGGATTTGGATCTAGATTGTGGTTTTCTTTCCAAAAGTGAAATGCTACTGCCGATTTATCTTCTTGTTTCAATTTTAGGTTTCTAAAGTGCTCTTTGGATCTGATTTTTAAACTTCTTTTGGTTTGTCCTATGTAGAACTTTTCACAATTTGTGCATTTAATTTGATATATTTCTGACCTATTTTCTGGTGGAATTTCATCTTATATTTTTGAATTTAGTAATTTTATGACAGAAAATCTGTTTATTGGAGCCAGGGTGATGTCTTGTTCTTTGAAGATTTTTTTTTAATTTTCTAAATGCTTGGGGGTGGTAAGTGAATTTTTTGAATGTGTTGATATTCTTTTTTCCTGCTGTTAGGGTGGTTATTTCTTTTATGGTTTTTTTCTGCTTTGCTTTGTTTAGTTTCTTGTACACAAGGTTCTTGCTGTATCCATTTTGTTCTGCTGTTTGAATTATGGTTTTTAACTCTTTGTTGAATTCGTTTGTGCTCATAGGTACATTTACTAATCTATGTGTGAGGCTGTTTATTATTGCATGTTTGTGTGGTAATGGGTTGTAGCTTTCATTTTTAATGTAATTTTCTGATTGAGTTGGTTTTCTGTAGATTCCAAAGTTTACTTTTAAGTCGTTTCTGATGATTCTTAGGTCTAAGAATGGGAGTTCTCCATTGGTTTCTGTTTCCATTGTGAATTTTATTGTTTTTTCCTGTATGTTTAATAATTTTATGGCATCATCTAAATGTCTACTTGGTAGATCGGCTAATAAACTTTGAAATCCCGCCAGTAGACAGCTTAGTTATGAAAGCCTAGACTTTCGAAACTAGCCCCTCATAATAACAATGTAAGTGACGTAGTGTTAAAAAACCAACTCAACAAATTAATAAAACATATAAGCTCAAGTAACTTTAATTTAACTTGGCACAGTGGAGTTTTAGAATGCTTTCTTCAGGCATAGTGGTAAATGAATGCCCCGAAGTTCAATAAAAAGAAGCTACAGTTCAGCTCTGTCGCTCATTTGTTCACCTAAAAATTTTGATGAAGATTCTTCCAAAATGGAATCTATATTTTACTTTCTCTACACGTACTATGTACACAGTGTATAGAGAAGGTATTGTATTTATCCAAACATTTGCTACTGAGATTTCACCAGAAATACATGTTTTGGGTCTCCCTGAATCCCCCAAAAAAATTTTTTTAGAAAAAGATCCATCCGTGAGCATGCATGTGTGTATCTGTGTGTGTGTGTGTGTGTGTGTGTGTGTGTGGCAGCATAGCTCAAAAACGAAAAGACCGTCAAATATAAAACTTTGTATGCTCCAAGAAAATCCCCCACCCCAATTACCCTTTACATGAAACACTTTTGAAAATTTTGATGTTCTCAAAAATGGCTCTAATAATTTTGATTAAAATATCATATATTAAAGTTATTTACATGACAAATAAAATATATTGTAATTGTAATTTATTAGCAGCCTATAGACTCTTTTCGAGTATCGGGCATTGTCAGTTTACATTACACAAAATTAGCATTAAATAAACTTAAGTCTACATAAATTATAAAAATACATTAATATATACAGGATGTTTGTTTTAACAAAGTATTAATATAGTCTACATAAATTATTTTAAAAATTCATTGATATCATACACAGGATTGTTCAGTAAATATGTCTTAAGACATTGTTTAAATTTAACAGCATTTTAATTTTTTACATATGCAGGGAGTTGATTATACATGTGTAATCCTATTATATAGGGATCTTTATTTACATATTTTACATTGTAGCTGGTATAATGTAAGTCAAGTTTGCATCTAGTATCATGGTTATGTATTTCACTATTTAGTTTTGGTTTTTTTCTGGTTAATTAAATAAGTTACTTTGTATATGTATAGAGATACAACAGTAAACTTCTTTTCTCTTTTAAAAACTTCCCTGCATGATTCTCGACACCCCATTTTAAACATAGTTCTGATACATTTCTTTTGTAGCACTAGAACCCTTTGCATATGCATTTTATTACAACCCCCCCAAAATTCAATACCATATATATAAATATATATCTTGAGTTTTCTAGGAACAGCTTCTTAAGACATCTTTATTCTAGATAATTTTGAGGAATTTTGCATAACTGGTAAACTATAAGAGATAGACAAAAATTTACAACAAAAAACTTGTAGAGCTCGTTAAAGCACACAATTTATGTTATAAACATTTTTTTTCGTGGAGTTGACAGGTTTTGAGATATTCCTTGTTAACGTACTATCTTTAAATATAGACTTTTCTCATACAGGACTTTGTCAACTCCTGGTCAACAAACACAGGCTTCAATCACATGACAACCAGCTTTTAAAAGATTTGACTATCGCTTTAGCCTAATGTATTCCCTTATTTCCCTTCTAATTACAAGGAAGCAAGAAGGCCATTTTTGCTAATTTTTTCTCGATTAGCGTGAAAGAATATGCTTTTTAACAATAATTTGTTGCAGAGATATAGATAAAGTCATGTGAATGGAACACATCAGATTGATTGTTAAGTTCATCAGTGTTAAATGTTTTAATATGAAGTACTTAATCATCACATAATATGAATTTTGTTTTTATTTTGCAACACAGCAACAACTGAACAAAAACACATTTGTGAAACTATCAATAGTTCTCAGGAGAATAAAACCTGAGAACTACCTTTCTATTTGATACATTCCACACCATCAATGTGTTATCTAGATGATAAAAAACCTCTCACGATGCTATACACATAGGGTCACAGAGCCCTTTGTGACTCACGAACTTCACTTAAGTCCAATTGTACCAATAATCAGACCACTTCGCCATCTGGTAGGCTTGTAGTAAGTTTAGATGGTGTTGCTGTGTACCTGCCCTTATTAGGGCATAACCACAGGAATGATTTGGATGGTTGTAAGCTTTATGGTGTATGCGGGATAGTCATTAAACTTATAGCTTCTTATCTTATGAATAGTGAACGAGCGAAATAAATTACAAAACTGATAATGATGTTAAGAGAAATAAATCTGAACAGAGAATAAGTTGTGGAGTACCTTATGGTTCAGTTTTGGGGCTATTCCTGTTCCTACTATATATATAAATAAATGACATTAATCAACCAGTAAACAGCAAGATTATTACCTATGCAGATAACAGTACTGCTATATGTTGCAACAAATCAGCCTCAGAATTGAGGAATCTACCACTGCTACAGTCAAACAGGTCTTTGAATTCTATAACCATCTTAATCTTTTTACAAACATAAACTTACTTGTAAAACTGCTTTAATCAAGTTTGAAAATTACAACACCAGAGAAATTTACAACAATTTTAATTAAACATAGATAACAGTAAAATTGTAAATAGAAGTAACCATCCCATTTCTTGGGATATGCGTAGATAAACACTAGATTGGAAACATAGATGACGTAAACAAAAAAGCTGATGTGTTCCATTCACATGATTTTCTCTACATCTCTGCAGAAAAAGCTTATGCTTCTATTTATTCATGCTAATTGAGAAAACATTAGAAGAAATAGTCTTATTACTTGCTTCATTGTAAGTTAAAGCAGAATAAGGGAGTATCATAGGTTAAAGAGATAGTCAAAAACTGATTCCTATGTGACTGAAGTTCCTTTGTTTGTATGGACAGGAGTTGACAAATTCCTGTATGAGGAAAGTATAACAAATAACAAGGAATAACTCAAGGACAACCAACTCCATGAAAAAAATGTATGTAACATAAATTGTGTGTTTTAACATTCTACATTTTTTGTGTGGCAAATTTTTGTCCATCTCTTATGGTTTAGCAGTTAGGCAAAATTCTGTAAAATTCATCCAGAATAAAGTAGTCTTCAGGGGCTATTCCCAGAAAATCAAAATTTTCGAAAAAAGTTTCATGTAAAGGGCAGTTTGGGGTGGGGGAATATTTTTCTTAAAATTATCATATTGCATCCCTGGAAGATACTAAACTTAAATACCAACTTTGGTATTTTAACGACTTTTCGTTTTTGAGCTCTTGTGTTTAGACACACACACACACATGGACCTTTTTCTGAAAATGATTTTTTTTGATACAGGGGGCCCTATAACATATATTTCCGGTGAAATCTCGGTATCGAATTTTTGGGTGGAGTGCAATACCATCTCTATACACTATGCACATAGTATGTATAGAGAAAGTAAAAACCTGATGTGTTCCATTCGCATGATTTTCTCTACCTCTCTGTAACACATTGTTAGTAAGCTTATTCTTCTACACGCTTCATGCTAATCAAGATAAACATTAGCAGAAACTGTCTTATTACTTTGTTCCCTATACGTAGAAGGGAAATAACCGAATGTAATAAGCTAAATCGACAGTCAAATGTTTTAAAATGTGGTTGGAATGGGATTGAAATTCCATTTCTTTGCTTGGCTAGGAGTGACAAGTTCCCATATAAGAGAAATATTAAGTGTTTTAAAACTGAAACCAATAACAAGGAATATCTCAAAAACTGTCAACTCCACGAAAAATGTATATGACAAATTGTATGTTGTATGTTTTTGTCAATCTCTCATGGTTTACTAATTATGCAAATTCTGTAAAATCCATCCAGAATAAAGACGTCTATTCACAAAAAATGTAATATATATATATATATATATATATATATATATTATTTGTCATGTAAATATCTTTAATATACAATATTTTAATCAAAATCATTACAGTCATTTTTGAGAAAATAAAAAATTATGAAATTTTTTTCTTGTAAAGGGTAGTTGGTGCAGTCTCATCCTTGAATGATAATAGCCTTAAATACAAAGTTTGGCATTTAATGGACTTTTTGTTTCTGAGCTATGCACGTGCATGCACACACACCCCCACCCTAACATACATTTTTCTAAAAAATACTTTTTTTTTTTTTTTTTTTTTGATGCTGGATACTGGAGAAATCTCAGTATCAATTTTTGGGTGCAATGCCAATACCTTTTCTATACAATATGTACATAGTATGTGTAGAGAAAGTAAAAAGAAGCAAAAAGTATATATTTGATTAGTCATGTGCCAAAATATGTAGGTAATGTATTAATTACTATATATTATGGGGTTATCTTTCCACACATAGCATATGTTTCAGAAGTATGGGGATCTAGTGCTGATTCGCACTTGAAGAGACTTGCATTCACATATTACATCTAGAACTTTCTAAACTCTCTTTATATAGGATTGAGTCATTAAAGTTAAACGTAATCCTTTTTTCTCACTATTTGGCACGTGTAAAATTATAATTTTCTATATCACTAAACAATAATTCATGCATAAAATATTGTGTATTTTAATAAATACAATGCTATTTTAGTTCTTTAACTTAAATTTGCTTTAGAGGCATCTGCTTATTGAAGTTTGCCCTGTTTCTATTATTGCTTACCTTTAACACCTGAGAGTTTTTTGAACTGATCAAGGAAACTTCCATCATTGGAGAATATGTTCATAGATCCTTGGCCTTTTTTTCCTTCTTCTGAAGGAGGGGGCTCTCGTTTCCATTTGTCATGACTATAACAGAAGCAGGTATAGACACACATTTGAAATTTTAAATTAAATCAATCAAAATCTTCACTTTTTACAAAAAGAATGTAAACTTGAATGAACATCTAGTTGTTAAGGACAATGATGCACTTAAGGTAAACCCTAGAACTATGATATTTAAGGGAAATAAGTGGAAAACACATGAGTCTCCAAGAAAAATCTTCAGGACTGCCTCACAAAGGGACACAGTGGTAACTAGTTGTAATACTATTTCAATTATCACTCATAAAGTAGTGCCATTGACTACGGTATTTATTCAGAGAATTTAAAATAAAAGTTGCACAATTATTTCTTTGATCTAGTCGAGCTTTTATAAGATGTCCAGATTTGAAATCTGCTAGATTGCCCAGGTTTGAACTACTTCTTGGGATCATTAGTATTTGTATTCACAAATTCCTGGGCTATGCCATGCCTCTATTTATAAAAACATTCCTTGGCTATGCTTTACAGCTAAGAGCTCTCCACCTGTGCAATGCCTTGCGGCTAAGAGCTCTAAAAGTTTATGTTGGCTCATGCATATGAACAGCAATAACTACAAGGTGTCTCTAATAGCTGAATAAATACCAAATCTGGATTTAATAAGGAAGTAAATGGCTTAGGCTAATAAATTCTGCTTCATCCTATAAAATTACAATTTAAACCCATAATTATACATGGTGGAACTAAAACTTTATGATCCTATTTTGCACTCATGAAAGTCACAATTTTGCCTCCCTCAAAAAAAAGAGGCATTCAGTAAAAATGAAAGTACATACTTTCCAAAAAGATTTTGCTTCTTTTGTCTTTTGCAGTTTGTCAGTTCTTTTTATTTATTTTTTATTTATTCCATCATTAAGACCTCCTCGAGCTACAAAGCTCTTTTTGAGAAAGCACATGGTCAGCTATGACAAACTTTTTTTTTACAATACATAGTACATGACACCTGTAACTAATGACTGCAAAAGCTCCACTTTCTCCTTCTAAAAGTATTCCTCAGCCACCTTTTGTGCTTATGGGCCTCAACATTGGGTTATGCTTAAGTATGCAACAAAAAGAGGGACGCATATTAGAGATTACTCGAACTACCAATCTACAAACCCTGGTCACAAAACCTGCTGTTTCTTTATGATTAAATGTTAAACAAGGTTTTAACAAAACCGCCAGAGGTTATTAAGGTTTAGATGTGCAGACCCCTCAGACCCATCTTCGCTCCGGAGTTTATCACATTTATGTTTTACTCAACTTTTAAAAATATCCCTCGGTTACTGTGACTCAACATGTTAGTATTAGAGTATTTGTTAGTCATTTGCAGTTATGAGTAACGTTAGCTTGGAAGTGGGTGGAAGTGCACTGCAAGAAATGTATCAGCAAACAGTTTCGGCTGCCAACTATACATACCGAAGATTGTCTAATATATTTATGTCACTTTTTACAGATTGTTAGTTTTCAATACACAATATAATTTCAGAGTTTCTGCTTTTCTTACCCATAGATGCTTAGGGTTTTAGATGGGCTGATCCCCCGGCTAAGCTTTGTCGCCATTCCGCACTTGCGGCCTTCGACCGAAAATGCTCCATCCATTCCGCTCCCAAAAATATGTACTGGCTACGCCTTGCGGCTTAGGGACTTCAACATTGTGCTAAGCTTAAGTGCGCACCAACCAGTGCGGCAAGTAAGGCAGTTTATCTGAGAATGAGGTACTTTCAGAATGTTGTACAACATTCAAAACAAAACGTGAAAACAAACTGCAAACATGAACATAGCGTTGGTTTGTGAAGGCTGATGTAATATGATTCAACGTTATTCCTCAAATAGCATTTCACAAAAACCAAGTATACAGATAGAGTACACATATTTACTTACCTCTTCCAAAAAGGTTTTCTTCCCCCTTTATTTTGATTTGTAGCCTGAGAATTCGTTTTGCTTCCGGTGCCGGATTTGGAGCTTGCGGAACCTTGCAGTTTCTTCAACGCTTCTTCAGTTTCTTTCTTCTTCTGTTCTTCCAACTTAGCTTGAATTTCTCGTTTCTTCTGCTCAATAAGTTGTTCCTGCTTTGACATCTGAGCAAACCGCTCATTTCTTGTAGTTTTTGATGCGAAAGGGTCAGAACCTCTAATGCCACGATACGCCATTTCTTGTTTTCTAGCATTTGAGTGTGTACAATTAACTATTACAGCGCTATCTGAATTCTGATTTCCCTAACTTATAACAATGGAACTAGAGGCGGGATTCCCACAACTCATAATTTTTAGGCTCTTGTGTTTACTATCATTGGCTTTCTTGTTTTACGATCATTGTAGTATTTTATATTACAATAATATAATGCCTTTAACATCTGGGTCATATCGGCAGCTTTTCCTTTGAAACAATTGGTCATAGCAATTGTTCACTCTTTTTTTATTATTATTATTATTATTATTATTATTATTATTATTATTATTATTATTATTATTATTATTATTATTATTATTATTATTATTATTATTATTATTATTATTATTATTATTATTATTACCCATTGTCTTAATGGCAATACCTCGTGAAAGGGGTATTTTCTTTCTTTCTTTTTCTGAATAAAAATCTGATGTGTTCAATTCACATGTCTTTCTTTACATCTCTGTAACAAATTATTGTAAAAATTGTATTTTTCTATGTACTTCATGCACAATTGCAGTTGCTACGCTTTTAACTTCATTTAAGTTTGTCTACCAATGTTTAAACTAGTTAACTCATACCAATACAGAGCTAGTGTTAAATAAGTAGGTACATGATCATATTTCTAAAAAAAAAAAAAAGAAGAAGAAGAGTGAAAAAACAACAACATATGGATTTAGAAGTGTAATTGCAATAGCGACAACTACATATTTTAAAAAACTCCCACTACTCATAAGGAATATAGGTTTGTATTATATTCCAAGGAATACCTACTACTAAATATATAGGTATTTTAACCAAAAAAGCTAAAATTATTCTAAATCATTTATATGGTTTGAATAGAACGTAAAATGTATTATGGTTTATAAATCACTTTATTTTTGTAGTTTTTTTTTTTTCTCTTTTATTGTTATAGCTTTTATTGTTGCACATCTTTTATAATCTGCTACAATTTGTTCTCATAGCTTAATTTTATATAACTATTATAACGTATGGTAAAATATTTTTTTGTAATACTCACTTATAACATTTTTTGTTAAAAACCTCTAAATGTATATTGTTCTGTGTCACTTGGCAAACTCATTTATGAGTCAGACTAATAAATAAATAAATAAATAAATAAATACAAATTCATAAAATCATTTTATTTAATCCAGAATTTATTATTTTTTTTGAGATTAATATTTTTAATAAATATTGAACACAAATGACTAAAACGATGAAGTGAATAAAGCTATTGCAAAATTTGTTCTATTCTTCTTTCAGTACCTATAACTGAATTCATAAATCTCTGCATATATTGTTTGATAGGTATGTTTGAAAGGTAGATACAATTATGCTAGCAAAATGTGATAGTGAGCAATATTATAAAAAGGAGATACAATATTAAAGATATTTTATATATATATGCCTCTGGCCTTTTAGGCCCTAATAAATAAATAAAACTTATTCTGCTACAAAAAATGGAGATAAACATTAGAACTGTTATATTACCCTCTTCCTTGAAAATAGAAGGGAAATACACTAGGCTAACGTGATAGTCAAATCCCTCAAAAGTTAATTTTTATAATACGTGGTTGAAATTTGTTTCTTTGTATGGCCAGGAGTTGACAAATTCCCCTATGAGAAAAGATTTAAGTATTTTAAAACTCAAACTAATAACAGGGAATATCTTGGAAATGGTTAATTCCACGAAAAAAAAGTATGTGACATAAATTGTGTGTTTTAACGAGATCTACATTTTTGTCCAGTAAGTTTTTGTCTATCGTTTACGGTTTACCAATTCTGCAAAATTCAGCAAAACTCATCCAGCATGAAGAGGTCTTCAGAGGCTATTCCCAGAAAATTCAAGATAACAATTTTGTCATGTAAATATCTTTAATATACGGTATTTCAATAAAAATTGTTAGAGCCATTTTTGAGAAAACAAAAGTTTGGAAATTTTTTCCATGTAAAGGATAGTTTGATGTGGGGGGGGATCTCCACCGAAATATATGTATCGCATCCTTGGGTGATACTTAACTTAAATACCATGTTTGGTATTAAATAGTCTTTTCGTTTTTGAGCTATGCTGTCCACAAACACACACATACACAGACACACACTGACCTTTTTCTATTTTTACTTTCTCTACACGTACTATGTACATAGTGTATAAAAAAATCGCTCCACCCCCAAATACCCTTTAAATGGAAAAAATTTCGAAAATTTTGATTTTCTCAAAAATGGCTCTAACGATTTTGATTAACATATCGTATATTAAAATATTTACCTGACAAATGAAATGCATATCTTGAATTTTCTAAGAATAGCCTCTGAAGACTACTTTATTCTGGATGGAATTTACGGAATTTTGCATAACTAGCAAACTGTAAGAGACAAAAATTTACATAACAAAAATGTAGAACTCATTAAAACACACAGTTTATGTTATATACATTTTTTTTCGTGGAGTGGATCGTTTTTGAGATATTCCTTTGATTGGTTTCAGCTTAAAAAATTTTAAAATTTTCTCATACGGGAATTTGTCTATTCCTGTCCACACAAACAAAGAAACTTCAGTCACATAGCAACCAGCTTTTGACTAATACTTAGCCTATGCTACTCCCTTATTTCCCTTCTACTTAAATAGAAGCAAGTAATAAGACTATTTCTGCTAATTTTTTTTTTTTTTCGATTAGCATGAAGTAAAAAGAAGCACATGCTTTTAACAACAATTTGTTGTAGAGGAAGTCATGTGAATGGAAACATCAGATTTTTTTGCTTTCTCTAGCCCGTGTTGTACAATGTACATAGTAGACAGTTATTGTATTCACCCAAAATTTTGATGTCGAGATTTTGCCCTTAATATATATATTTTGGGGTCGAGATTTCACCGGAAATATATGTTTTGGGGTCCTCTGAGTCCGAAAAAAGCATTTTTAGAAAAAAAAAAAAAGCCCGTGTGAGTGAGTGTGTGTGTATGTGTGTGTACAGCAAACTCAAAAACGAAAATACCGTCATATACCAAACTTGGTATTTATGTTTAGTATTCTCCAAGGGTGCGACGCGAAGCTTTTCAAGAAAACCACCCCACCACAAACTACCCTTTACATGGAAAAAAGTTTTAAAAATTTGTTTTTCTAAAAAATTGTTCTAATGATTTCTATTAAGCTGCCGTAAATTTAAGTTTTTTACATCACAAAAACTTATATATTCTGAATTTTCTGGGAATAATCTCTGAAGATCTCTTTATCCTGGATGAGTTTTGTACAATTTTTCCCACAGATGCCACTGTAGGACGAAATCACGACCTGCGGACGCGAAACGAGGGACTTTGGCCCAGAAACCTTTTTCTTTCAAGGTATGGGGGTTTTGTTACATGCAAATTTAAATCTCATGGGAAGGAAACCATGCTACGGATTTTTGGATCCGAAAATATCCATCATCCGGCAGGTATGAATCTGCAATCTTGGAATTTAGAGATTAGCAAGGTAACCATTACACCACTAAGGAGGACTAGACCATGCAGACGGACTATAAATGGAAGCAAAACTCGGATGATATTCACATGACCATTTCTACATGTTTCGCAAACCACCTTCATACAAAAGATTTTTCTTTCTAATTCATGCTAATGGGGATGAACATTAGGAGAATGGTCTTATTACTTAGTTCCTTATACGAGTAAGTAGTAGGGAAATAAGGGAGCACATTAGGATAAAGTGATAGTCAAATCTTTTAAAAGTTGTCGATATAGGATTGTCATTGAAATTCGCTTCTCTCTGAATGGCCAGAGTAAAGCAAAAGAATCATACTACAATTTGTCAATTCCTGGCCACGCAAAGAAACGCATTTCAATCCCATAGCAACCACATTTTAAAATATGACTGCTGGCCTTCTACTTATAAGGCACTAAGTAATAAGACCGTTTCTGCTAATGTTTATCTCGTTTAGCACGAAGATAGAAGAACAAGCCTTTTTAACAACAATTTGTTACAGAGATGTAGAGAAAGTTATGTGAATGGAACACATAACAATTTTTGTATAGCAAAGTTTTTATCAATATCTCACGGTTTACGAGTTATACAAAATCATTCAGAATGAAGAGCACTTCAAAGCGTATTCGCAGGAAATTCAAGATATACAATTTATTTGTTACGTAAATATCTTTAGTATACGGCATTTTTTATCAAAATCGTTAGAGCAATTTCTGAGAAAATAAACTTTTCGAAAGTTTTTCTAAGTAAAGGATAGTTTGTGGTGGAGAGATTTTCTTAATAATCTTCGTTTTCTTAATAATTTTCTTAATAATCCTGGATGCTAAACTTAAATATCAGTTATGTTATGTAACCTACTTTTCGTTTTTGAATTATTGTGTTCACAGTCACTCATCATGGGCGTTTTTCAAAAACTGCTTCCTTTTGGATATGGGACCATAAAACGTGTATTTCCAGTGAAATCTCCGTATCGAATTTTTGGGTGGAATGCAATACCTACATACTATGTACGAAGTAGAGAAAGTAAAAATGCAGTAGGAGCAGTAGAAATATAAAGAAAATGTCAAACGATTAAACTCGGCTGAGATTTTTATGGAATGTTGAGAGAAAATGAATAAAAGTTAGATGGATTAATTGTGTAAACTGTTTAGTACTGGAAGTAGCATATTATAATGACAGCTTAAATATTTTGTATAAATTACCTACGTTATACCTATCAGCAGAATAAGTAGCCAGGGTGTAGCATTAAATAAACAAATACATTTGGAATAAACTAATATATTACAAATTCCTTGTTTGCGTATTTTACACACACGCCCGCGCGCGCGCGCGCGAGCCTTTAAATAAGAATCTACATGTTCCACTCTCATCACTTTCTCTAGCTGTTTCATAAAAACTTTCTTTATAAAAGATCATTTTCATATAATTCATGCTAATCAAGAAAACATTGCCAGAATTGGTCTTGTTACATATTTCTTTGTAAGTGGAAGGGAAATAAGGTAATACACTGGGTTAAGGCGACTTTTAAAAGCCAGTCGCTATTAAGTGCTTTAAAACTGAAAGCAAATAACTCGGAATATCTCAAAAACGGTTAACTTTACAAAAGTGTGTCTTTGGCATAAATTGTGTGTTTTAACGAGATCTACATTTTTTGTATGGTACTTCTTTGTCTACCTCTTACGGTTTACCAGAAAATTCAAGATATACATTTCGTTTGTAATAAAAAGAAGACATTTTAATAAAATTGTTAGAGCCATTTTTGAGAAAATCAACATTTTCGAAAAATGTTTCAGGTAAAGGGTAGTTGGGTGTTGGGGATTTTCTTGAAAATCCTCGCGCCGAATCCTTGGAAGATACTGAACTTTAATACCAAGTTTTGTATTTAACCGACTTTGCTTTTGAGCTATGCTACCCACAACAACGCGCGCGCGCGCTCGGACATGTTTCTAAAAATGCTTTTTTGGATGCAGGGATCCCAAAATGTATTTAAGGTAAAATCTCGGTATCGAATTTTTGGGTGGAATACAATACATTCTCTATCCACTACGCACATTGTACATACGGGCTAGAGAAAGTAAAAATCTGATATGTGATAATCTCATTACTTTCTCTACACATTCTTCAATAAACTATTCTCAAAAACAACTAATTCTATCTACTTCACTTTAATCGAGATAAATTTCTGCAGAAATATGTTTATTAGGTAAATATTTCCTCGTAGATATAACGGGTAGTACGTATGTAGACTTAAGCGATAGTCAAATCTTTTAAGAACTGACCATTATTGATACAATTGAGCTTCCTTTCCCTTGGATCATTTAGGAATGACGACTTCTCATTTTCAGTCTGTGTAGCTCAGTTAGGTGTTGGCCTTCTGAACTAAAGTCCGCGGGTTCAAACCCGGACCAGATCGATTGTTTTTAAGTGTGCTTAAAAGCGAGCCCCAAGTCGGTATTACTGGCATGTTAAAGAACTCCTGAGGGACAAAATTCCTGCACCCTGACGGCGCTATGATTCGACGCCATTGACAGCGTCGTTAACAAACAAAATATTATTTTATAAGAGTTCTCATTTCAGAAATGTATAACCATCGGGGAATTTAAACGAATAATCGGAAATGGTAAACTCCATAAAAATGTATTTGACATAAATTTTGTGTTTAAAGGGATATATAATTTTTGTATTCCAAGATTTGGTCTATCTCTAATGGTTTACCAGTGATATAAAATCATTCAGAATGTTATTCCCAAAAAGTTCAATATATACATATAATATATCTTTAATGTATGGTATTTTAATCATAATCGATAGAGCCATTTTTGAGAAAATAAAAAATTTCGAAATTTTTTCCATGTAAAGGCTAGTTTGGGGTGAGGGATATCCTTGAAAATCTTCGTGTCGTATTCTAGGGAGGTACTTAAATATCAAGTTTGGTGTTTAATGGACTTTCCATTTTTGAACTATGCTGCCTGCAGACATACACTGACCTGTTTCAGGGGTCTCAGAACATGTATTTCCGGTGAAATCTTGGTTTAGAGTTATCGGGTGGAATACAATACCTTCTCTATACACTGTGTACATGGTATGTGTAGAGAAAGTAAAAATATGCAACACATATTTTTGGACTTCGTTGTCTAACCCAAGCATACTTTTCTAGGCAACGGAAACTTTATAATAATATCAATTCATTTTATTTTATCGTTTTTGAGATATTCCTTGTTATTGGTTCAAGCTTTAAAAAACATACTTTTCTCATACGGGAATTTATCAACTCCTGTCTATACAAACGAACTTCAGTCACATAGCAACCAGTTTTTGACTAATACTTTAGTTTATGCCTTATCTCCCTTCTACTTACAAGGAAGCAAGTAATAGGCTATTTCTGCTAATTTTTTCTCGATTAGCACGAAGTAAAAATAAGCATAAGCTTTTTAACATTAATTTGTTGCAGAGATGTAGAGAAAGTCGTGTGTGGAACACATCAGAGTTTTGCTTACAAAATGTTTTCTTACTGAAGTGTTTGTGCATACAAAATGCAACTGACTTATTCCAGAAGTTAATTATTCTTGTGCACTATTATTTTATTGTTATGGACGAAGGACTTTTGTCATCTTACACACAATTTAGTTTGGAAACCCTAAATCAGTCTCATTTATACACGTTGACAATTCGAATCATAAGAAACGGCCTTCTTAATGCTTAGATACGTGGCAGAAGGGTTCGCCATTAAACAAAAGAACTTGTCCAGTTTCGGTTTGAATTAAAATGAAGCCCCAGAATAAGAAAAAGCGGCCTTGGCGCTTAACAGTTGAACTACGTCACACAGATTTCTCTGCAGCTGTACAAAAACGTCAATACTAGCAGCGGCTTACTGGCTTTCAGACAAACATTATTAGAATTAGAAATAAAATCTAAAATACTATAAGCTCAGCGAATTCCATGGCCTTCCTATTGGTATCTCCTAAGATATGTACGTCTATGACAAAGCTTAAGGAAATCTAAGTGGGCGGGAGGAGATATTAAACATTTTCAATTTATTGCTGTACTAACCCATAGGTTTTAATCTCTGTACAGTTTTTAAAGTTTTAAACCAACTTTTTGATTTAATTTAATTTTCTGGAGTATTTTATGGACAATGTTTAGACATTTTTGGTGCCAATCATAGATTTATGCCTATTGTGACTTCCATGGTGGGGTACTGTTTATTTCACATTTCAGATGACCCAAATTAGAATTACTAATTATGGGTTGCCAGGAAATGGTTTTTATCGTTTTTTTTACATATTCTAAAAATCTGATATATTCCCTTCACATGGATTTCTCTAGCTGTTCCACAAACAAACTTTCCCTTAAAAAGTTTATTCTTTTATCTACGTCATCTAATCAAGATACATATTGCCGGAATAGGTCTTATTACATGCTCCTTTGAAAATAGAATGGAAATAAGGGAATACACCAGGCTAAAGCGATAGTCAACTCTTTTAAAAGGCGGTCGCTACGTGAAACAATTGAAATCCGGTTCGCTTTGCTTGCTAGAAGTAAACAAAAGAGACGAAAAGAAAGATATCTCCTGTTTGAGAAAAGTTTAAGTACCTTAAAACTGAAACCAATAACACGGGATGTCTATAAAGCGGCTTACTCTGTATAAAACTATATATATATATATGACATAAATTGTGTGTTTTTTGAGCTCTACACTTTTTGTGCAGTAAGTTTTGTCTTATCTCTTACGGTTTATCAGTTATATGAAAGCTTTTTTCTCAATTCTCATATCTTTTGCTTTACTCCCAGTAATGCAAAAGAGAACCAATTTTCAATTGCTTCCATAGCTTCCATAGTGATAACTTCTAAAATATTGGACTATTGTTTTATCCTAAATAGATTTTAAGGTCTTATGTTCATTAAATAATATTAGAATGCGATATGTAGCCTTATTTCTTTCCTACTTACAAAGAAACAAGTAATAAGACCAATTCTGCTAATGTTTTTCTCGACTTTCTTGATGCAGATAAAAGAATAGTCTTTTGTAAGGACAATTGAAAATCATGTGAATGAACACATCAGATATTTTTTCATTCATGCTAAAATGTTTAGTTTTTTCTAATATAATAATTTCTTATACAGCCTAATCTTGTGCATTCTTTAGTTCTCCTTAAGAATGCCACTTCAGCACTTTATTTTGAATTTGCTTTAAATTTACTCATGATTCCGAATCCGCAAAGGACAATAAATAGGTGTGCCATTTTTTTGTAAAATTTAATTCTAGTCCGTGTTCTTGTTTTATTCCTTAAAGCCTGATAAATTGGAGTTTTGATTGCTTTCATGTCTATGTTTTCCATTGAATCCATTCAACTATTTCTAATGAAGCTTTGACTGTCGAATAATTATACTCTGGAAGAGATATCAGCACTTCGTACAGGTTGACTATCTTTTAGCTTATATTTAGCCATCATATGTATTTAGTATTTATTTGTTCAGCCATTAGGTACATTAGTGCAATAGACATGGTCAAAATAATATATACAAGTAAGAGTCAGTCATATAAGAATTCTATTATTAAGAAATTCATCCAAATTGTAAAATACATTGTCCATCAACCATTATTTTACTTTAGCCTTAAACTGTGGTACATTTAGATCTCTCATGTGGTCAGGAAGCTTATTATAGGCTATATTGCTGGTTATGAAATAACTATCTTTAACTTTCTTTAGTCTAGTGTATGGAACATGTAATTTATCAATATTTCTGGTATTTAATGTGTGTGCATGTCTGTTAGTTTAAATTAATTTAAATTCTTGTGCACATATAATAATAATAATTGTAATATATAGTAATTGTACACCGTTAACATTTTCTGTTGCTTAAAAAGTGGTCTACATGAGGCATTGTAAAAAGTATGATATAAAATTCTCATGGCTTTCTTTTGTAGAAATAGAATATCATTTAATTTAGAACAGTTCCCATATGCTAACAGTCCATAGCTAAAACACTTTCAAACAAAGCAAGATATATTTGTTTTAAATAGCTACAAGTTACTTTGTTGTAAATGGTTCTCAGTAAATGTGAAACTTTAGATAACTTTTTACAGACCATTTCAACATGTTAATTCTGTGTCTAAAGCCATTCCTAAAAGCCGCTAGTGGTGGCCGGTGAGTAAATGTATTGAAGTTACATGTACTAATGATGATCTGTAAGGATGTTTTCGATTATAAGGATTATATCAACATCACTGGTGTGCCGGAATTTCGATCACATAACTGATTCCTCAAGAACTAGGAGCTAGCACGGTAATCAACCAGCCAGGAGGGTTGACTGTCATATTAATCTGCCAGTGACAAGACAATTTCGCATAAGATTGCACATGGCTTTCTCTAAATCTCTGTGACAAATTATTCTTAAAAAGCTTATTCTTCTATCTACTTCATGCTAATCGAGATAAACATTAGCAGAAACGATGTATATTACTTAGTTCTTAGTAAGTAGAAGGGATATAAGGGAATACACTAGGTTAAACCGACAGTAAAATGTTTTAAAATGTGGTTTCTATAGGATTGAAATCCGTTTCTTTGCGTGGCCAGGAGTTCACAAGTTCCCGTATGAGAAAAGTTAAAAATTTCGTCCACAACTGCCGTGAACATCTTCAGTGACATCTTGCTCGGAGAAGGAAACAAAAGACGCAGTGAAACTTTCTCCGAGGAACTTCGACCGCACCACTGAAGATGTTCATCGCAGTTGTGGACGAAACGTCTGGACCATCTTACTCCAGCAGACCACGGCAAAACAGCCCGGAAATAACTCCTAGTTATACTGACTCCGGCCGTGAAAGTCTACGTTCTCTCATATCTTATAACTGAAACAAATAAGGAATATCTCGAAAACGGCTAATTCCACGAAAAAATATAGGTACCATATGACAAAAATTGTGTTTTAAGTAGATCTACATTTTTGAGTAGTACGTTTTTGTCTATCTCTTATGGTTTACCAGTTATGCAAAATTCAGAAAAACTCATCCAGAACAAAGAGGTCTTCAGAGGCTATTCCCAGAAAATTCAAGACATATATTTTATTTGTTGTGTAAATATCTTAAATATAAGATATTTTAATCAAAAGCGTTAGAGCCATTTTTTCCGAAAATCAAAGTTTTCGAAATTTTTTCCATGTACAAGGTAGTTGGGAGTGGGGGTATTTTCTTGAAAATCTTTGTGTCGCATCCTTGAAGATACTGAACTTAAATACGTTTGATAGTTCACAGACCTACCTTCTCTATACACTATGTACATAGTACGTGTAGAGAAAGTAACAAATCGTTAGAGGGTTACGTTTAAATTGAGTTTTATTTACCCGCGACCTTGAGAACCACAGTTATCAAGGAAGACGACTTGCTGATGTCTGCCTGCTTGAAACTGCATCTGGGTGGATTAATGTGGAGCCAGACGGCATTATTGCGTTCAGACGGGTCAATTCGCTTCAAAAGTAACCTTCCTAACAATTCTGAGTCAAGAAATTAACCCAGAATCTACAAATAAAATTGAATGTTGTTTAAATTTCACTTTAAAATTATGTTCCTCATAGTTCTACTTTAATAATAATAATAATAACTATAATAATAGTAATATAATTATTATAATGTGATATAATAATAATAATAATGATAATAATAATAATAATAATAATAATACCTACTCACCAGAATCGCAATACGAAATTAGCTTCCTGCACAAATAGATCAAAACTGCACAAATGTTTCCAAGAATGTAAAGCATATTTATGTCATTGTTTGGAATTATTTCCAATGAAGTTAAACAAACTGCCGAAATGGTACATGGCGCGCCGTGGCCGAGTAGTTAAGACCACTCGCCTCTCACCAAGGCGACCACATGTGCGATTTGTGAAGAGCAAAGCGGCGCAGAAGCGTATTTTTCAGATTCTCCAATTTCCCCCGCCATTGCATTCCGCCATGCATTCTTCATTCCATGTTCATCAGTGTCATCGCCTGCGGTGTCTATGTAGTAAAAGCGGGCATTAAAGACAAAAAAAAAAAAAGAGAGTGAATTACTGAATGCCGGAACCTTGACGGTGCTATATTAAGAATCGCACACCTTGATTGTGGTTGTTAAGTGTTAATTTAAAAATTGAAAAATAATAGCACCGCCAATTGTACAGCTATATGAAGAGCACGCGAAATCCATGTCCTCCTATTTTTATTTCTTTGAAGAGATGTCTGCTTTGAATAGAGACGCTTCATTAGTTAACAGTCCACTATTACGTTGGTACCAATTAGATTGACAAACGGCGGCAAGGTTTATCGCAAAGAGAGTTTCGCCACTCTACCTACCTCCCTTTTCCTGGTCCTTCCCTCAACATGTCTATCGCACACTCTACGAGAGTTGAAGTCGCTCAAACTGTTTCCTACAAATAATCAGGGAATAAAATTGTAATCTAATGTTGAAAATACAATTGGAGGTTTAGGAAAATTTCTGGGGGAGGGGGTACAAACTTGCAAACCCCATGGGGAGCTGCCCCTGTCTAGGCATAAATGGGACCACCGTTGAGGTCTTCACTCTTACAATCCCGGGTACTGATCCTACATATTTATAACTCCTGGAGAGTGTACCCCATCATTTTAAATCTCCCAGAAACTGGAATCCTTGTTGGACCACGGGTCCTTATTACTTTGTTATTCGGAACATCCCCATATACTTTGGATTCCCCTATCCTCCATTCGCCCGTTAGGGGTTACAAGGTCCCTCTTGTGTTTCATTTTTCCAAGAAAAAGGTTATGTAAAATGAATGTATACGTATAATTTTGGAAACTGCGGATAGATATAAGTTGATATTTATTGTTATTGTTATTATAATTATTATTTTTAATAATTTTAACTCTCGCACTTTGCAGAATACGGCACTACAGACAGTCAATACTGAATATACGAAATGAACAACTGGAACAAAAATTGAAATATTATTATAACATTCGGGAAGGACCCCTCCAGATAAGGCTAGGGTAACTTCCTAATATTTGACAGTTATAAGAACTGAGGAAAATATGGGGGGGGGGGGAGAAAAACTCAATCACAAGAATTGTTAGAAATCGAACCACCATGTATATGGTTTATATCAATTATGTATATGATTTACGAATGTTCACAGACATCCAACAAGCATTTAAGATCAAATCTCTCTCTCTCTCTCTCTCTCTCTCTCTCTCTTGTGCGCGTGATAAATATAAAATTTCATTCCCTTTAAGGACGCAGAGCATAAAGATTTTAAAGAATTCGTCCACCCTGAACAACATGGAAAGCTTTTTATATGTATTTTATTGGAAATGGCAGCAACAATTTTGATTACAGTATCACAGATTTTGCTCGTTAAAAGAAGGAATTCATTGTATTTTCTGTAAATAACCAAAAACGTTCTCTTCACTACCATTCAGTTTTATATTATGATAGCGAAATCAGCGAATAACATGTAGGAAGAAAGGACAGGAAACTGTAGATTTCGATATTATGTACAGGTTGTCAAATAAAAATGTTGTGGCTTCAATCACTTCCCAAACCATTCATTGTCGTTCGCTAAACTTTTTCGTATTTACGAGGGTCGTCATGGTCGTCCCTATATTAGTCACCCTTGGGAAAAACATTGTAGCTCCGTCAAAATAGCTAACTCATTGATAATATAATGGTAGCGTATGAAATAAAAACTGTGTGAAACATACATATGATCTGTTTTCAACCTTTAGATACTAAACCCTTTACGGAAACCATCAAGAAATGTATGTCTACTGGCAATAAATGATGAAGAGAAACTAGGAAGAGAAGAGTGGCAGACCAATAATAGTGACTGAGGAAAACATCACACTGTGGAAACAATGATTAGGAAAGATTCAAGACTAACCTATAAAGACAATGAGTTAGCATTAACCATTACTTCGCCGAGTGTATCAACCACCATTCATGAACGTTTCCGTTATTACAAAACAAAAATCTTCAAGAGAGGTGCCCCATAATTTATCTGAGGAAGAGAAGGGTGGAATGGTGCCAAGAATTGTTGCAAAGTTAACTATGGAAAGTTTTGCCGTGTTTCAGATATTGTTGACGAAACATGGGTATATTATCAGTTTGGCCCAGAAACAAAACTCCAACCCTCCATTTGAGTGTTACCAGATAACCAACCGTTCAGGTCAAGCGAACAAGGAATGCCGGAAAGAAGGGCTGCAGGACTAAGGGTATTTGGTTGCATCAAGACAACGCATTAGTTGACACCTCTAATGTAACAATGGAGTTTCTGTAAGGAATTGAGGTAAAACTATTGTCGCATATACCCTATAGTCCCAACCTGGCATCATGTGATTTCTTCTTGTTCCTACGATGAAGTACCGACTTTGAGGTCACCGATTTTCTAGCCCTGAAGAAGCTGTTGAAGGGGAGTTATTTGCAGTGCCGAAAACTGACTGGCATAGAAGCTTCAAAGTGGTTCCAGATGATGGAACGCTGTATACAGAGAGAATACTTTGAGAAATTGGGATAAAATTCGTTTCTATGAGTATTCATTATTTTCTGTCCCAATATTTGTCTAGTGACCCTCGTAAAAGTACACTTGAAATGTTAAACGGTCGCTCTTTTGCTTATATTTTGAGTAGTGTTTAACTTCATACAATACTGCAATGACATTGGTAGCACACGGATTGAAGCAATGGTTGGGAAAGGACAATTGGAAAGGAACCGTTCCAGGCATAAGTTTAAGTTACTCTCTGATATTTGCTATTTATGATGAAAACTGGAATAATCTTGCCAGAGATGATGATCTTGGTGGGATTTGAGCCACATATCTCTTGTTCACGAGTCCGTACCTTAACGAACTCGACTTCTCTTGTCGGTTTTTATTTGTATTGAGCTGATGCAAAGAACGCGTATTTCATCGATGGTACATACTTACCAAGTATTGTCTCGACTTAGAAGTCATACATTGTAATTTTATGTAATTGAAAACCATTTCTGGCGAATATTATAATTAGATATTAATAGGACATTGATGATGGGAGGCTTTTCTATATCCTTTAACTACTTCGGTGTAAATCTATATTGCGACGTAGCGACTAAGGCTCCAAACATAGTGGGAGGTCGGTGCCGGCCAGTTGGATAGATTTACAGAGAAGTTTCCCTTCTCTCCACTTCTAGAATGTATGGAAATTTCCACCGGGTATATAAGCTATCGGGTTTGTTAGTAAAGGAGTTCATTAAAGCGTTCCTGATGGGACATCAAGTACGGTTTCCGAGTGAGTTTTGACGTGTAGTGAGTGCTGCTATTGCAGGAGATTAAAGACATCTTGTGTCCGACTCCGCAGCGACCGAGGCAGCCGATGAAGAGGCTGCGGCGCGCGTATTTCATTACGCCGGTAAGAAAGTGAAATAATAGTAGAAACTAAGTGAAATGACTGAAAATTTCAACTGGATCACATTAGCGAAGTACGATGACGATGATTGGTGTTTAAGGGCCCTCAACTGCTAGGGCATTAGCGCCCTTACGAAGTGCAAATGAGAAGTAAGTGAGATGACAATGAAAACTAGACCAAGTCACAATTTTTTGTAGCTTAACGTCCTTTAACCTGGTTGGTCATATCGAACGATTAATGGAATTGGTGAAATGATCCTCAAATGGCCTCGGGGTCCATGGAGCTTAAATCTACTTGGCATTCATCTTCTCAGGAGAAAACCCCGAAAAAAAACCTTATCCAGGTAACTCGCCCTAAGCGAGATTCGAACTCGCGACCTACTGAATGAGAGGCAGACAAACTACCACCACACTTTCAGGTGGGCAAGTCACAATTTTAGCTGAGACTAATCTCGTGAAGAGACCTTATAGCTTCGGATCTCCCCAAGGAAGTGGATAAAAATAGTTTTTGTAAGAGTGGTTTAAGCACAGGTACAAAAATTACGCTGTAGGAAATTATGTGACTTTTGGGCATACGATCTTTTAAATTATTGTGGTGCTGGCTCTATAATTGTGTTGTATCTCGACGATCGCAGGTTCGACAGAGGGATATCATCAGGCTGTCTGATAGTACAGAAGAGAATTTAGGGTAAAGAAAATTGGAAAATTCAAATTCAGAAAAATGTAAATGTAAATGACATGTTATTTAACTACTGTGGTTCTCAGCGTCCCATTCTAAATTGGGCGTGAAAGACCGCTTAATTTTGCTCAGAGGCCTCTCTATCAGGCTTGCGGTTCTTTTACATGCCGTGAATCTACGACACGGCACCAACTGTTTTACTTTCCTTCCGAAGGAAGCCATGCTAAGGATTTTTACACCTGCGACCTTGGGTATATGAAGTTAGCATGGTAACCATTACACCATGGAGTATTTTACAGGAAGTTGAGAGGGAATTAACACGGTATGCGAGGGAAAGAATGGAAATGTTTTTTAAGGAAAGAAAACAATTAAGAATCGCGGATATTGAAAGGCAGGACTTTTGGGATATCTCATGAAAACGTTTAAACTATAAAGAAGAGGCTTTTTCAATTTGCATGCCTGCAGCATGGAATACAGTTCAGCTATCGTCACGGTCGAATGAAAATGGCAGGAAAGACAAGCACTTTGTTAGGACCTTCGCCCAGTAACGCATTGGCTATCACGTTCCCCCTCCAGCCGGGCTCCGAGAAGTATGGCTGAATACGCACTCGTACTCTGACTCAACCGATCAGAGTTGGCAAAACCTGTTATAGAACCTGAATAATTTTTGAGGAAGAAACGCTGAAATTTGTGACAAAGCAGGAATCGGCATGATTTTAAACAGGTGTAATTTGCCAAAATGAGATAAAGAATTAATCTGTTAAAAGACAATAAATGTGTGAAGAAGCGGCTAGTATTTAGCATTATATTTTCTGTCTATCTGCTATGGCAGATCCCAATTTCGAGCCTGGCGTCTGATAGTTTCTTGATCAATGAAATTTCTAGTTCGCGTGTTCGCCACTATGCGCACATGGTGACGAGGTATAACTCATGTCCCATAGATAGCACCATGGGACGAAATCACGGCTTACGAACGTGAAACTGACAGAATTAGTGATCTAGGTGCAAGAAAATATTACTCGGGACTAACGACTCGGAAAAATGCATCACCCTCTGTCCGGGTTTAACCCGCAATTTTGGGTATTAGAGGTAAGCACTACACCACGGAGAGTGACGACATTGTACCTATAAACTTTTTTCAAACAACAGAATTTTTAAAGTTTTTCTAGTAGAAGTGAAATATGAGTTAGAAGAATTTTAAATATAAGATAAAGAATCTGATGTGTACCAATCACATGAGCTTTCCATAGCTGTTTCACGAACACATTTCTCTAATAAAAGATTATTCTTTTATGTACGTCATATTAATTAAGAAAAACATTGCCAGAATTTGTCTTATTATCCGCTTCCTTGTAAGTAGAAAGGAAACAAGGGAATAGACTAGGCTAAAGCAATAGTCAAATATTTTAAAAGTCGGTCGGTAATTGAAACAACTGAAATTTGGTTCCCTTTGCTTGCTAGGAGCGAACAAAAGAGAGACGAAAAGAAAGATGCCTCCGTTTGAGAAAAGTAAGTGCCTTAAAACTGAAACCAGTAACTCGAATATCTCTAAAACGGTTAACTCTACAACAAAAATGTATATGACATAAATTGTGTGTTTTAATGAGGTCTACATTTTTATGCAGCAAGTTTTATCTACCGCTTACGGTTTGCCAGTTATACAAAAAGTCTACAAAGCTCATCAAGAATGAAGAGGTCTTCAGAGGTTATTTCAAGAAAATTCAAGATACACATTTTATTTGTTATGAAATGTTTTAAATATAAGACAGTTTGATAAAAATAGTTTGAGCCACTTTTGAGAAAATCAACATTTTCGAAAAATGTTCCTTGTAAAGGGTAGTTGGGGTGGGGGAGTTTCTTGAAAATCGTCGTGTCGCATCCTTGGAAGATACCGAACTTAAACACCAAGTTTGGTGTTTGACCGTCTTTTCGTTTTTCGTTTATGCTATCCACAGACACACACGCACACGCACACACACACACACACACAAACAGACAGCCAGACAAACATACACATGTTTCTAAAAATTCTGTTTTTGGATTCAGGGACTCAAAACATGTATTTCTGGTGAAATCTCGACATCGAATTTTTAGGTGGAATACAATACCTTATCTATCTACTATGTACATTGTACATATGGGCTATAGAAAGTAAAAATAACTGAAAAAAATCTGATGTGTTCCATTCACATGACTTTCTCTATATCTCTGCAACAAATTGTTGTTAAAAAGTTTATACTTCTATTTACTTCATGCTAAGTGAGAAAAAATTAGCAGAAATAGTCTTATTATTTGCTTCCCTGTAAGTAAAGCGAAACAAAGGAGAAACATAGGTTAAAGTGATAGAAAAAGATGGTTGCTATGTGACTGAAGTTTGTTTGTATGGACACGAGTTCACAAAGTCCTGTATGAGAAAAGTATGTGTTTTATAACTGAAACCAAAAACAAGGAATATCTAAAAAACAACCAACTCCACGAAAAATATGTATGTAACATAAATTGTGCATTCTAAAGTGCTCTACATTTGTTGTATGGTAAGTTTTTGTTCATCTCTTACGGTTTAGCAGTTATGCAAAATTCCGTAAAATTGACCCAGAATAAAGTAGTCTTCAGAGGCTATTCCCAGAAAATTCAAAATATACATTTTATTTGTCAGGAAAATATCTTTAATATACGATAATTTAACCAAAATCGTTAGAGTCATTTTTTAGAAAATCAAAATTTTCGAAAAAAAGTTCCATGTAAAGGGTAGTTACTAAACTTAAATACCAAGTTTGGTATTTTACCGGTTCTGTATGTATGGAAAAACTGGCGAATCAATTCGTTCCTACTATGTCACTGTGTTTATTTATTAAAAGTGCTTCTAAAATAGGCAACACTATCTTTTCTGGGATATTCGGAGAAACCCTTATTCTAATAATGATCAGGGTTGCTTTTTAATGTTCCATAAATGCGTGTAGCAAAGCAAGAAAGGAATAAAGTATCTGTTATGAAATATCAAAAATAACTATGTAAATACTAGCTATAACTTTTTAAATCGAAAGCATTCAGTTAAATAATCACTCTTCTCTTAAAAACTCAAGATGGGAATAACCAGTTGGACTTTTATAACAGCCAGTCGGCCGCTGGCGATGCTGACCCCATAGCGTCAGCACTCATACCAACAACAAGTAGACAAGAGAGCGTCGGACCCATCACACCAATATGAAGGAGCCTCTCATCATAGTACCGCAGTGAGTACGTGTTTTGTTTCCAGAACTACTCTTTTTATATATGCATGGAAATTCCTCCAACAGAAGCAAACACTTCTAAAGCAAAATCATAGTTCATTTTACGAAAGATACAGCACTTTTGAGGTTATGTAAATACCAGGCTATACAACCGAATATTTGAATGCCGCGCAGACGAAATTTGTTTATGATAGTTTCATAAATATTTTAAACTAATTATTTAGAAAAATATGTTCAATTTATTTTCACCATTGGTGGAACAAATTAAACTTTTGATGTTTCTGAAAGGTCAGAAAGTTTAAATTATATTGTATAGTTTTATAAATGAAGCCACTTATGGATAAAGTAGTTTACTTTAAAGAGCAAAGATTTTAAATGTTCCTGCTTAGTACATGGTGCATAGGTAGAGAAGGTGCTACATTTCACCCAAAAATTCGATTCCGAGATTTCACTGGAAATACACGTTTTAGGATCCGCTATATGAAAATAACAAATTTAAAAAAAAGTCCACTCGAACGCGTGTCTGTGAATGCGATAACTAAAAAGCGAAAATTCGGTTAAATACCAACTTATGGAGGTATTACGGGTATTTGAATATTTAATGGGAATTGGTATAATTAATGCATTTTGATTATCTATTAGATTGGTAGGAGTTAGATTAATTTATTTATTTTGTTAAGATTTGTCTTGTTAAGATATAAGGATCTTCAAAACTTGATATTTAAGTTCAGTATCTTCCAAGCATGCGACACGAAGATTTTCAAGCAAATGCCCCACCCCAAACTACCTTTTACATGGTAAAATGTTCGAATACTTTAATCTTCTCAAAAAGAGCTCTAACGATTTTGATTAAAACACCGTGCCTATATTAAAATACTTATACCAAAAATAAAATGTAGATCTGAAATTGTTTAGGAATAGTGTCTGATGTCCTCTTAATTGTGAAGGACTTTTGCAAAACTGGTAAACCATAAGAGATAGATAGAAACTTACTTCACAAAAATTAGATCTCGTTAAAACACACAGTGTATGATATATAGATTTTTTGTGAAGTTAACCATTTCCGAGATAATCCTTGATATTGGTTTAAATTTTAATTTGTCAACTCCTGGCAATGTAAAAGAACCGAATTTCAATCACATAGCAACTGGCTTTTAAAAGATGTGACTATTACTTTAGCCTAGTGACTCCCTTCCTTTCTACTTACAAGGAAGCAAGTAATAAGCTCATTTCTGCAATGTTTATTTTGATTACTATGGAGTTCTCGCAGAAAGGTGAGCTTTTTAAGAATGTTTGTTACAGAGAGGTAGAGATAATAATGTGAATGGAACCATCAGGCTCTTATTTTGAAATTTTCACGAATAAAAACAAAAAATGGTATTTTATTTAAATTTAAAATTATAACAGTTAATATATTCAATTACAGTGATAGTTTTGCAATGTGTCAAAACTTTAGCTTACATGGTTAATTAAATAATAATTTTTTACTGTCTAAATTCACTGTTCTAGTGAAAATGAATCACGCGAAGCGCTTTTAAAAATATTCACACATAAAATTAAAATTTTACAGTAAACGACTTTGCAAATATATCTATCATATCATACTTTTTTATATTAACCCTAATATTGGAGAAAAAAATTTACTTTTGTGCTCTCCAAAGCTCTTGATTTTTCAAAATGTAATAATTATATTTAAAATTTGGGGCATTATTAAACAAAACTATATGGTCATTATTAAATGTTGGTTTTAGAAGCAGTATAAAATGTTTGAAACAAACATCGTGTAGATCATTTTGAATATGGAGTAGTGTTGAAGAAAAAGTTTGCGAGAAAACAAGATTTAACTTTAGAAGCAACTATTAATAAGCATTCGCCCACCCATTAATAGCTTCGGTTAATTAGTTTAACTTGCGCCAAATGGGAAAAGAGATATTGTTTCTTTAATGTTTAGAATTCATATTATTCTATCATGAAAAAAAATATCAAGTTTTCAGAATTTTTGGTCATATTTCACAGATACATCAACTCGAGACATTAAATATGAAAACCCGAGTTTTTCGCAATTGAAATTGTTTAGTCATGTTATGTTATTTGCTATGACTGAAAATATATCTTTTTAAGGAACACTTAAAGAACTGCGATGTTAATATGCATTATCTGGGACTATTGTATTTCTTACATCATACTACCAGTACATTTAAAATTAAATTTTAACGAAAACCATGTTGAAAATTCTAAAATTCGGATTTTGTGGATTTAATGAAGATATCTAAAATTAATTTGTTAACAAAGGTAATTTATAATGTTATGAGTTAACATCAAGTCAGTTTGGCATTTCAAGGATAGCATGTTATTTAAGCGTCCGTGGCATACTCTTTGTAACTAGCTGTAGTGTTATCAGTTTATGGAAAATTTCTTGTAGAAATCTGAAAAGCATAGCATGTACAATCATAACAATAAGCACTAATCGTAGTGTTGTAGTAGTCATTGTATTTGCAGTGTATTTTCTGTTAGCAATGCAGTATTACACTATTCATTTTTAGTGTACATCCAATCAAATTTCTACATTCTAAGCATAGGCCTTCAGATGTTTACTTTCTCTACACGTACCATGTACAGAGTGTACAGAGAAGGTATTGCACTCCACCCAAAAATTCGATACCGAGATTTCACCGGAAATATATGTTTTAGGGTTCCTCGTATCCAAAAAAAAAAAAAAGCATTTTCACAAAAAGGTCCGTGTGTCTGTGAACACGATAACTCAAAAACTAAAAGTTGGTAAAAAACCAAACTTGGTATTTAAGTTTAATATCTTCCAGGGATGCGACACGAAACTTTTGAGAAAAATCCCCCACCCCCAACTACCCTTTACATAGAACTATTTTTTTGAAAATGTTTATTTTCTCAAAAATGGTTCTAACGATTTTAATTAAAATATCGTATATTAAAATTATTTACCTGACAAATAAAATGTATATCTTGAATTGTCTGGGAATAGCTTCTGAAGAGTACATTATTCTGGATGAATTTTACGGAATTTTGAATAGCTACTAAACCGTAAGAGATAGACAAAAACTTACTACACAAAAAATGTAGAGCACGTTAAAACACACAACTTATGTTATATACATTTTTTTCGTGGAGTTCATCGTTTTTAAGACGTTCCTTGTTTTTGGTTTCTGCTTTGAAAACTTAAACTTTTCTCATACAGAAATTTGTCAACTGCTGCCCATAAAATCAAAGGAACTTCAGTGACATAGCAACCAGCTTTTGACTATCACTTTCACCTATAGTACTCCCTTATTTCGCTTCTACTTACAAGGAAGCAAGTAATAAGGCTATTTCTGCTAATTTTTTTCTGATTAGCATGAAGTAAATAGAAGTATAAGCTTTTTAAGAATACTTTGTTGCAGAGATGTAGAGGAAGTCATGTACACATCAGATTTTTACTTTCTTTCTCACATAGTAAGCAGGTCAAGTATTATATTTCACTCAAAAATTCTATGTCGGTATTCCCCCTGAATCCAAAAGGCATTCGTAGAAACATATCCATGCGTGTATATGTGTGTGACTGTGAATACATAAATCAAAAGCGAAAATTTGGTTAAATACCCAACTTTTAAGTACAGCATCTTCCGAGAATATGGCACGAAGATTTAAATAAAAATCCACCCAAACTAGCCTTTATATCAACCATTTTTCAAACATTTTAATTTTCTCAACATGTTGATTAAAATATTTTTATGGCAAATGAAATGTATATCTTGAATTTTCAAAGAATAGTCTACGATTATATTTTGAATGACTTTTGCATAAGTGGTAAACCGAAAGAAAAAAACAGCGTTCTACTGCACAAAACATTTACATCTCGTGAAAACATACAATTTATGTTAAATCAACTTTTTGGAGTTAACCATTCCTTAGATATTCATTTTTAATGGTTCACATTTTAAAATATTTAATGTCATTTTGTCTTGTTTTCTTTTGTTTCTCTTGGTCATATAAACAATGTAAAGAATTTCAAAATCATCACATCTTAGGAGAACTGACTATCGCCGAAGTCTTACTATATTTCCTTACCTCCCTCTCGAATGTACCGGGAACTATAAACATTTCTGCAAATGCTTATGTTGAATGACATGCTGTAGATATAAGAATGTGTTGTTTGTATAAGTACACTAGTTTGTAATGAATGAATAGAGAAAGCCATGCGAGTACAACACAAAACACGTTTACTTTCTCTATACGTACTATGTACATAGTGCATAGAGAAGGGATTGTATTGCACCCAAAATTCGATACGGAGATTTCGCTGGAAATACATGTTATGAGACCTCCCGAATCCAAAAAAAAGTTTTAGAAAAATATTCGTGTGTGTATGTGTGTGTGTGTGTGTGTCTGTGTGTATGTGTGCGTATATTTGTGGGCAGCATAGCTCATAATTCTGTTAAATACTAAACTTGATATTTAAATTTGAAGTATCTTCCAAGGATGCGACACGAAGATTTTTCAAGAAAATCTCCACACCCCAACTACTTTTTACACAGAATATTTTTGGAAAAAGTTCATTTCTCAAAAATAATTCAAACGGTTTGGTTAAAATTCTATATATTTAGATATTTTCATGCCAAACGAAATATATATCTTGAATGTTTTAGAATTATCCTCTGAAGACCTCTTTAATCTGGATGACCTTTGTATAACTCGTAAACTGTGAGAGATAGACAAGAAGTTACTACACAACAAATGCATATCTCGTTAAAACACATATTTTATATGACACTTTTTTGTAGAGTTAACATTTCGAGATATCTCATTTCATTGGTTTCAGTTTTATACTATTTTAACTTTTCTCCAGCGGGAAATCAATTTTTTGTTTCATGTCTTTTATTTTATTCCCAAGAATGCAAAAGAGAACCGAATTTTAATTGTTTCACATAGAGATGCTTTTAAAAGATTTGACTATCGCTTTAGCCTAATATACTTCCTGATTTCCCTCCTACTTACAAGGAACTAACTAATAACACTATTTCTGCTTATGTTTATTTCGATTAGCATGGCCTAGATAAAAGAATCATCTTTTGTAAGGATGAACAGCTAGAGAAAGCTATGTGAATGAAGAAATACGATTTTTTTTAGTTAGACTAATAGAAGAACTATAAGGGGGTATGAGACAGAGTTTATGAGTGTTACTGAGGCTTCGTTCTTTTACTCAGAGGTCATTATTTCATTAATTACGAGGAAGCTTATCACTATGCTAAAACGTATTGTTGCAATTAATTTAGTTACAAAGGTATAGGGCCTTCTGCACTGTAAAAGTATTGAGTTAATGTTAGAAGAATGGGATTTTATGAATACATAAGCATTTTAGCTTCAGTATGGTTCTAGAAGCGATAGAAACATCTTCAAGAGGCGATTGAATAATACTGCTCTTGCTGATGACCTTAGATGACTACCAGGCCCTGATTGTGAAACAAGTTGCTCCTTAAAACGTTTCCTTGTTGCTTTTCTCTGGATAGTTAAACATTGGAAGAGAATAAAGCGTGTCTCTTGAATGATTAACAAAATTCATTTCAAAAATGCAAATGGCGTGTTATTTATGGACGCTCTTTAACTACTGTGGTTCTCAGCATCCTATTCTATATTGGGCGTGAAAGACCGCTTAAGTTTTGTTCAGATGCCTCTCTATCAGATTTGAGTTTCTTTTCAGTGCCGTAAATTTACGACATGGGATCAACGGCTGTACTTCCCTTCCGAAAGAAGCCATGCTAAGGATTTTTACACCCGAAAAAATCCATCGTCCTCCGCCGGGTTTGAACCCTCGACCTTGGGTGTTTGAAGTTAGTATTATAACTATTCACCACGGAGGGTGACATTTGTTACCACATACATACACCTACACACAAATCTCTGGTAACAAGTTTTTGAGTTATGCTGCCCCCCCCCCCCACACACACACACTTACATTCAGGGAGTCTAAAAACATATGTTCCCGGTGAAATCTCGGATTCGAATTTTTTGGTAGAATACAGTACCTCCTCTATCTATACAGGGTTACTACAAAAGAAATAGACAACTTCAACTGCCTGTAAAACAAAAACTATTAGAGATAGCAACCTAATTATTTTGGAGGTATGTTGAGAAACTCTCAAAGTTTTGTTTGTTACTGTTGGTAACGCTGTAGTGTTTTGTTTGTTGTTGCAGAAGCTGAAATGGCGGAAAATCCCGTGGAAAAGGCATATTGCGTGTTGGAATTTGCTAGAACGCAATCAGCAACGTTGTCCAACGACATTTTAGAACACGTTACCACAAAACGCCACCGACTAGACAGTCAATCTACGACTGGTATAAAAAATTCGAGACAACGGGATGTTTGTGCAAAGGAAAGAGCTCTGGAAGACCAAGAGTTTCGGAAGAAAACGTTGAACGTGTTCGTTCTGCCTACATAAGAAGCCCACAGAAATCGACATCTAGGGCAAGCATGCAATTACAAATTCCACAGCAAACTGTATGGAAAATCTTGCGGAAACGACTGCACATGACGCCTTACAGATTACAGATGTTGCAGTTTCTGATTGAAGAAGATAAGGTCATACGGCGTGACTTTTGCATCGACATGTTGCGACATGATGAAGACGATGCTGGTTTTTGTGAGCGCATCATTTCATTTTTGTGGTAACGTGTTCTAAAATTCGTTGGACAACAGTTGCTGATTACGTTCTAGCAAATTCCAACACGCAATATGCCTTTTACAAGGATTTTCCGCCATTTCAGCTTCTGCAACAACAAACAAAACACTACAGCGTTACCAATAGTAACAAACAAAATTTTGAGAGTTTCTTAACATACCTCCAAAATAATTAGGTTGCTATCTCTAATAGTGTTTGTTTTACAGGGAGTTGAAGTTGTCTATTTCTTTTGTAGTAACCCTGTACATTGTACATACGTTCTGGAGAAAGCAAAATATTTAGAAAACAATTTGAAATCAAATTCGCAAGAATGACTTTTTATGCTTCTTGGCAGCCACTTATTGTAATCACTTCTCTCATCAAAAAACCGCATGACAACTGAAAGCCATATACGGACCATTAACACCAAGTTGAATAATAGAGATAATTTTTTCGTAATGAGTTTAACGTCCTTTAAACCTGGTAGGTCATATCGGAAGAGGAGTGGAAAGGTGAAATGATGCGCAAATGAGCCCGGGGTCCCTAGAGCTTAGAGTTGCTCGACGTTCGCATTCTCAGGATAAGGGAAACCTCTGGAAAAAATACCTTACCAGGGTAATTCACACAAATCAAATTTGGACTCAGAACCTCTTGAATGTGAAGCAGATACGCTCTCACCTCACTGCAGAGGATCATTTCATCTATTCAATGAATTACAACAGTAAAAAATCTGATGTGTTCAATTCTCATGATTTTCTCTACATCTCAACTAATTATTGTTAAAAAGCTTATTCTTCTATTTACTTCATGCTAATCGAGAAAAATAACTAGCAGAAATCGACTTATTGCTTGCTTCCTAGTAAGTAGAAGGGAATACTATAGGCCAAAGTGATAGTCAAAGGCTGGTTGGTATGTGATTAAAGTTCCTTTGTTTGTATGGACAGAATTTGACAAATTTTCTTAAGTATGAGAAAAGTATAAGTATTTTATAGCTGAAACCAATAACAAGGAATATCTAAAAACCGATCAACTCCACGAAAAAAATGTATATAACATAAATTGTGTGTTTTAACGAGCTCTACATTTTATATTAAGTCAGTTTTTGTCCATTTGTTACGGTTTACCAGTTATGCATAATTCCGCAAAATTTATCCAGAATAAAGATGTCTTCACAGGCTATTCCCAGAAAATTCAATTTATACATTTTATTTCTCATATAAATATTTTAATATACGACATTTTAATCAAAATCGTTACAGCCATTTTTGTGAAAATGAACAGTTTCGAAAAATTTTCCATGTAAAGAGTAGTTGGGGGTGGGGGGATTTTCTTGAAAATCTTCGTATCGCATCCTTGGTAGATGCTGAACTTAAATGCCAAGTTTGATATTTAATGGACTTTTTTCGTTTTTGAGCTATGCTGCCCACAGACACACGCACACACACACACACTGATAGACAGTCAGACAGACCTACATTTTTCTAAAAAGGCTTCTTATGGATTCAGGAGGTCTGAAAACAAATATTTCAGGTGAAATCTCAGTACCTTCTCTATACACTATGTAAATAGTACTATAGAGAAAGTAAAAAGCAAACAAGTAAACACTTAAAGAAACTATAATAGGAACATATGCTAAAAATCCTGAGTAATCTATGGATGCGTATATACAGAATGTCCCAGAATTCAACCGCACAAATTGACAGGATTGCAGAGAAGTTGAACAAAAATAGTTTCAGATCGGGGACCTATGGGCTCTTTAAAATGTTTGCTGCAGAATAAAATATATTAAGGGTCAGTACGCCCTGATCAAACCGCCATGCAAGCTCTAGAGAACTAGATATAGTGGTACTATTCAGCGCTATGGTGAACGTGTGGAAATCGGGTTATGATGTTGAGGAAGTTTAAGGTCCAGGTACCCTTAGGTATCTTTGTTTTCATGTTGTCTCCTTCGTTTGAATTTTATAATGAGCCGTTCGTATTTTACTACGTTACTCAATAAGATTTATTCGTACTGACAAATAAAATAAATATAATGTACGATAAGCATCTAGGTGCAATGGAGAACGTTTCGATAATAATTGCATTAAACACCTGAAAGATGCCGTGCCTCTCGAAGGAAGTTCTTAAATACAGTATATCACACATTGACGCGTTATGAGCGTACAGGTTACAATTGTAGACACAGTTCGCAATGTACGAATCAATATCATCATTGTGCCAAATGAACTTCAAATGAAATGCAAAATAAACAACCATCTCCATAGCAAAACAAGTACGTACATAAAAACATCTGATGTGCTCCATTCAAATGACTTTCTCTACATCTCTGCAACAAATTATTGTTAAAAACTTATTCTTCCATTTCTTTCATGCTAACCGAGAAAAAATTAGCAGAAGTGGTCATTTTACTGGCTTCCTTGCAAGTAGAAGGTAAATAAGGGAGTACCATAGGCTAAAGTGACAATCAAATCTTATAAACGCTGGTTACTATGTGTTTGTTTGGCCAGGAATTGACAAATTCCCTTATGAGAAAATTATAAGTATTTTAAAACTGATATCAATAGTAAGGAATATCACATAAATGGCCAGTTCCACGAAAAAAATGTAGGTATATAACACCAATTTTGTGTTTTAACGAGCTCTGCATTTTTAGTGCAGTTTTGTCTATGATAGTTTACAGTTATGCAGAATTCCGCAAAATTCATCCAGAATAAAGATGTCTTCAGAGGTTATTCTCAAAAAAATTCAAGAATTTGTATGTCATGCAAATATCTTTAATATACGGTATTTTAATCAAAATCGTTTCAGCCATTTTTGAGAAAATAAAAATTTTCGAAAATTTTTCCATGTAAAGGATAGTTGAGGATGGGAAGAATTTTCTTGAAAATATTCGTGTCACATGCTTGGAAGATACTAAACATAAATACGAACTTTAGTATTTAACGGTCTTTTCGTTTTTGAGCTATGCTACACACACACACACACACACACACACAAACATAGACAGACACACACACAGACAGACAGACACACACACGGACACTTTTCTAAAACTCTGATGTGTTCCATTCACATGTCTTTCTCTACAACTCTGTAACAAATTACTGTTAAAATGCTTAAGCTTCAATTTCTTCATGCTAATCGAGAAAAAATTACCAGAACTAGTCTTATTACTTGCTTCTTTGTAAGTAGAAATAAGGGAGTACCATAGGTTAAAGTGATAATCAAAAGCTGGTTGCTATGTGACTGAAGTTCCTTTATTTGTATGGACAGGAGTTGACAAATTCCTGTATGAGAAAAGTATGTTTTTAAAAGTGAAATCAAAAACAAGGAATAACTCAAAAACATTCAACTCCACGAAAAAAATATAAATAACATAAATTATGTGTTTTAACGTGCTCTACATTTTTTGTGTGGCAAGTTTTTGTCCATCTCTTACAGTTAGTAGTTATGCAAAATTCCGTAAAATTCATCCAGAATAAAGTAGTCTTCAGAGGCTATTCCCAGAAAATTCAAGACTTACATTTTATTTGTTAGGTAAATATCGTTTATATATGAAATTTTAACCAAAATCGTTAGAGCCATTTTTGAAAAAATCAAAATGTTCGAACAAAGTCCCATGTAAAGGATAGTTTGGGGTGGAGGGATTTTTCTCAAAATCTTCTTAACCCCTGGAAGATACTAAACTTAAACACCAAGTTTGGTATTTTACCGAGTTTTCGTTTTTGAGTTATCATGTTCACAGTCCCACGGACACACACGGAACTTTTCTGAAAATGCTTTTTTACTTTCTCTATAGGCACTATGTATGTACATAGTGTATAGAGAATGTATTGCACTCCCCCAAGAAATTCGATACCGAGATTTCACCGGACATATGTTTTAGGGTCCCCTTTATCTAAAAAAAAAATTTCGGAAAAAGGTCCGTGTGTGTGTGTGTCCGTGTATCTGTGAACACGATAACTCAAGAACGAAAAGTCGGTAAAATACCAAACTTGGTATTTAAGTTTTGTATCTTCCAGGGATGCGACACGAAGCTTTTGAGAAAAATCCCCCCTAACTACCCTTTACATGGAACTTTTTTCGAAAATTTTGATTTTATCAAAAATGGCTCTAACGATTTATATTAAAATTTCGTATATTAAACATATTTACCTGACAAATAAAATGTATATCTTGAATGTTCTAGGAATAGCCTCTGAAGAGTAGTTTATTCTGGATGAATTTTACGGAATTTTGAATAACTACTAAACCGTAAGAGATGGACAAAAACTTACTACACAAAAAATGTAGAGCACGTTAAAACACACAATTTATGTTATATACATTTTTTTCGTGGAGTTCGTGGAACTTGTCAACTCCGATCCATATAAACAATGGAACTTCATTGACATAGCAACCAGCTTTTGACTATCACTTTAACCTATTGTAGGCCCTTATTTCGCTTCTACTTACAAGGAAGCAAGTAATAAGACTATTTCTGCTAATTTTTTTTTCTGATTAGCATAAAGTAAATAGAAGTATAAGCTTTTTAAAAATAATTTGTTGCAGGGATATAGAGAAAGTCATGTGAATGGTACACATCAGATTTTTACTTTCTCTAGCCCCGTATGTACAATGTACATAGGGATAGAGAAGTATTGTATTCCACCCAAAAATTCTATACCGAGATTTCACCGGAAATATGTTTTAGGATCCCCTGTATCCATAAAAAGCATTTTCAGAAAAAGATCCGTGTGTGTCCGTGTGTCCGTGAACACGATAACTCAAAAATGAATAGTAACTAAAATACTAAACTTGGTATTTAAATTTAGTATCTTCCAGGGATGTGACACGAAGATTTTGAGAAAAATCCCCCCACCCCAAACTACCCTTTACATGGAACTTTTTTCGAAAATTTTGATTTTCTTAAAAACGGCTCTAACGATTTTGATTAAAATATGGTATATTAAAGATATTTACCTGACAAATAAAATGTATATCTTGAATTTTCAGGGAATAGCTTCTTAAGACCTGTTTATTCTGGATGAATTTTGCTTAATTTGGCATAACTAGTAAGCCGTAAGAGATAGACAAAAACTTACTATGCAAAAAATGTAGGTTTGTTTAAAATACACAAGCTATGTCATATACAATTTCTCGTGGAGCTAACCGTTTTCGAGGTACTCATTGTTATTTGTTTCAGTTGTGAAGTGCTTATACTTTTGTCAGACGGGAGTGTCCGTTTTTCTTTTGCTCTACTCCTGACCAAGAAAGAAGCGATTTGTAATGACAATCGCGTAACGACAGCTTTTAAAACATTTGACTATTGGTTTAGCCTAGCGTATTCCCCTATTTTCTTCCTACTTATAAGGAACTAAGTAATAAGAACATTGTGCTGAATACCTCGATTAACAAGGTGCAGGAAGAAGAATATTCTGATGTAAGACGTTTGTAGAATGGATAGAGAAAGTCATGTGAGTGTAACACATCAGATTTTTGTTTTTGAGTTATCCTGTTCACAGACACACGGACACTCACTCACATATACATACACGGACTTTTGTTTAAAAATGCGTTTTACTTTCTCTAGCCCGTATGTAAAATGTGCATAGTGAATAGAGAACGTATTGAATTCCACCCGAGGTTTCACCGGGAATAAAATATGTTTTGAGGTCCTCTGAGTCAGAAAAAAGCAATTTTAGAAAAATGTCCGTGGTGTGTGTAGGTGTGCGTGTCTCTCTGTGGACAACATAGCTCAAAAACGAAAAGTCGGTTAAACACCAAAGTTGTTATTATAGTTAAATATTCAAAAAAATCCCCCACCCCCAACTACCCTTACATGGAAAAAAATCGAACATTATGGTATTCTCAAAAATGGCTATAACGATTTTGATTAATATGCTGTACATTAAAAATATTAATATCGCAAATAAAATGCATATTTTTAATTGCCTGGCAATAGCCTCTGAAAAGCTCTTTATTCTGGTTCAGTTTTGCAGAATTTTGCATATCGATTAAACCGTAAGAGATAGACAAAATTTTGCTGCATAAAAATGTAGATCTCGTTAAAACACATAATTTATGCCATACACGTTTTTCTTGTAGAGATGACCGTTTTCGAGATATTCGTTGTTACTGGTTTTAATTTTAAACATGTTAACCTTTCTCAAATGTGGGACTATGGAAAGCGAACAAACTTCAATTAATTCCCATAGCAACTAGCTTTTAAAAGATTTGACCATCACTTTGGCATAAAGTATTCCCTTACAAGGAAGCAAGCAATAAGACCAATTCTGCTAATGCTTGTTTAGATTAGATGACGTATGTAAATTAATAATTTTTTGTAAGAAAAATTTGTTTGTGAAACAGTTACAGACAGTATAAGATATTTTAATTTTTCTACATATAATATATACACAGTGTACACAGAAGGTGTTGTATTCCGCTCAACAATTCCATACAGTGATTTCACCGGAAATGCATGTTTTGAGACACTCTAAATCCAGAAAAAGCATTTTTATAAAAAGGAGAGAGAGAGAGAGAGAAAGAGAGAGGGAGAGAGAGTATGTGTGTGTGTGTGTGTGTGTGTGTTTGTCCGTAGACAGCATAGTTAAAAAAAAAACAAACGAAATCTCAATTAAATACCAAACTCCACCTTAAATTGTTTAACATAGTGACGATCTTTTAAAGGTTTTGAATGTCACTTTAGGCTAATTCCCTTATTAAGATCAATTATGCTAACATTTATCTCGATTAGCATAATGCAGATTAAAGAATAATATTTTGTAAGAATAATTTGTATTTGGAACAGTTAGAGCAAGTTATGTGAATGGAACACATCAGATTTTTTCTTTCTCTACACGTGCTATGTACATAGTGTGTAGATAAGGTATTGTATTGCTCCCAAAATTACGATATCGAGATTTCACCGGAAATACATGTTTTGAGACCCCCTGAATCTAAAAAAAACATTTTTAGAAACATGTCCGCATGTGTGTCTGTCTCTGTGAGTGAGTGTGTGTGTGTGTGAGAGAGAGAGAGAGAGAGAGAGAGAGGGAGGGAGGGAGGGAGAGAGAGAGAATGTGTGTTTGTGGACAGCATAGCTTAAAAACAAAAAATCCGTTAAATACCAAAGTAGGTATTCAAATTTAATATCTCCCAAGGATGCGACACGAAGATTTTCAAGAAAATTCCCCCAATTCCAATCACCCTTTCTTTACATGGAACATTTTTGAAATTTTTGATTTTCTCACAGATGGCTCTAACGATAATGACTAAAATACTGTATATTAAAGCTATTTACACCACAAATAAAATGTATTACTTGAATAAACTTCTGAAGAGCTGTTCGTTGTGGATGAATTTTAATGAACTTTGTATGACGTGAAGGCAGTAAGAAATACACAAAACCTTACTACACAATACCTGTAGATCACCTTAAAATACGCAATCTATGTCATATACATTTTTTTCGTGGAGTTGACCGTTTTCGAGATTTTCCTTGTTATCGGTTCTAGTTTGAAAATACTTTAAAAACATTTCTCATACGGTAACTTGTCAACTCCTGCCACTCAAAGAGACGAATTTCAATCCCATAGCAACTACATATAAAACATTTGAGTATAGTTTAGTCTAGTGTATTCACTTATTTCCCTTCTATTTACAAGGAACTAAGTAATAAGAACGTTTCTGCTAATGCTTATCTCGATTAGTATGAAGTAGAGAGAAGAATAAGCTTGTTAACACTAATTTGTTACAGAGATGTAGAGAAAATCATGTGAATGGAACACATCAGATTTTTAGAAAAAGGTCCGTGTGTGTATGTGTGTATCTGGGGACAGCATAGCTCAGAAAAGAAAAGATCATTACAAACCAAACTTGGTATTTATGATTAATATCTTCCAAGGATGCGACACTAAGATTTTCAAGAAAATTACCCACCACAAACTACCGTTAACATGGATTTTTTTTTTCAGAATTACGTTTTTCTCAAAAAACAATATTTAATATATTTACATCACAAATAAAATGTATATTTTGAATTTTATGGGAGAAAATTAACGGTTAAATAAATATAATGGATAGGCAAAAACTTAATACGCAAAAAATGTAGACATCGTTAAAGGGTATAATTTATGTCATGCAGAGTTATCTTGTAGAGTTGACGTTTTTTGAGATATTCTTTGTTGTTGGTTTCAGTTTTAAAGTACCTAAGTTTTCTCAAACGGGACCATGCAAACCGAACCGAACCTCAATTGTTTCACATAGCGGCCAGCATTTAAAGCTTCAGCCTAATGTATTCCCTTATTTGCCTTCTACTTACACGGAAGCAAGTAATAAGACCAATTCTGCAAATATTTATCTTAATTAGCTCTATGTAAATAAAAAGAGAATCTTTTGTAAGAATACTTTGTATATGGAACAACAGGAGGAAGTTGTGTGAATGAAACATCAGATTTTTTTTTTTTTTTTTTTTTTTTATCTTTGGATACAGGGACCCTAAAACATATTTTCGGTGAAATTTTGGTATCAAATTTTTAGGTGGAGTGCAATAGCTTTTATACTTATGTATGTAACAGCTAAGTATAGAAAATAAAAATGTTATTCTGTCGGCTAGAAACTATGATACACATATTTTATGTTCAAAGGTCTGCACTTAAAAATGGAGGAGATGCAGTCGGATGTAGAGCAAGCTGTCCAGAGAGGTACAAAGCATCGCCAGTACATCGCTGCCATTTGTGGTAAATAATTTTAAAATGTTTCTAGCATACAGTTAGTAGACAAATGTTTTCATTCATTTGAGTCGAGGGTAGTTGAAACCAGGGCAAATCAGTTAGCAAATTAACATTACGAGTAAACACCTAACTCTTTAAATTTTCGAGATTGGCTCGAAAGAACGTGGTTTTCATTCATCTTTACTTTTTCTGCCACCTACATACAAGAAGTATTGTATTCCATCCAAAAATTGATATCGAGATACACATTTCCAGAGTCGCCTAAATCCGATTAGAAAGAAACATTTTTATACTTACTCAACTAACAAGACAGGTAGGTTGTATAGGTAGAGTCAGACTGAAAAAATCAATGCGATTGTTGGGATTTGAACCAAGGATCTCCCGGTCTATAGCTGGTTGCTCTAACCACTGTGTGAAGCAACAATTAAATTATTTTTATATTTCCATTGTTTCTCATTAGCTGTACTTTTTATACCTTGTATCTTGAGGACACTAAGTCATTTACACATTATTCAGTCATGTTTTCTGTGCACATGAGCCGATGCTGTCGAATTAGGTTTCACCCCACTTTGTTTGCTTCTAATTCTTATCTTTTCTACAGATAATGTTCGCCATTGTACCTAATGGACTTTCATTTACTCTTTTTCCAGGTTTTTGGTTTCTTTTCGAGCTTATAATGTCACGTCATTGCAAAGTCCTGCCCACCCCCAAAAGTATAACAAGTTGGCGCCTATGGTCGGTAGGCATTTGACAGTAACAGCAACATTAACAAAAACACTCTTAAGTAAACACAACATAATTATTTTGAATAAACTTTCACCTGTGGGATTCATTAACTCTAGTCTTTACAGCACCAACAGAAGGCAGCAACTGACACATTACGAATATAACACAACTGATAAAGGTACCCTCGAGCGAGTATTCACCACTAGTGAGCAGCGGAAATATACCAAGGACATTGCAGTGAAAGTGAACGACGCATATACATAATGTGTGGCTTCAGCATAAAGCGATCGCATGGTATTAATACGAGGACCGACCTAACAAAGAAAACACAAAAATTTTGGGAGAAACATCTTTATTTCTCTACATAGTCTCCTTTCTCTCGATACACTTTTCCGAGCAATGTTCAATAGCTTCGATACCCTGTTTATAGTGAAAACTATCGAGGTCTGCCAAATAGCCATCAACTACAGACTCCTCTCTTCATTATTAGCAAATCTTCTACCACCAAACCAATTTTTCAAGTTTGGAAACAGAAAATAATTAGAGGGGGTCAAATCTGGCGAATAGGGTGCATGAGGAAGCAATTCGAACTTTAAATCATTAATTTTGGCCATGGTGTTAATGGACGTATGAACTGGTACATTGTCTTGATGAAACAAAACTTTTTTTTTTTTTTTTTTTCTAAATGCGGCCCTTTTTGCTCGATTTCATCACTCAAACGCTGTAACAAGTTCCATAATATTCATCATTAATTACTTTTCCTTTTTTGATATAATTAATGAAAATTATCCCGCATGCGTCCTAGGAAACTGACGCCACGACCTTGCCTGCAGATGGAACTATCTTCGTCTTCTTTGGAGCCGATTCTCCCCTTTCAATCCATTGTTTTGATTATTCCTTCGTCTCAGGTGTGAATTGATGGACCCAGGTTTCATCCATTGTTATGAATCGACACAAAAACGCAACTCTATTGTAGCGAAACATTACCAAACACTCGACTGAATCATCCTCACGACGCTGACATCCACCTTGCACACATCTTTCTCATATCCAAAATTTCAGTAGTATGCGATGTACAGAACTTTTTGAAATGCCTGCAATGTCTGCTAGCTCGCGCACTTTCAGTCGACGGTCATCCAATACCATTTTGTGAATTTTCTTTACAACTTCTGGACGGCAACCTCATTTGGTCGACCACTGCGATGTTGGGCTTGGCAGCTCGTACGGCTGCGCTTAAACTCTGCCACCCAATATTTCACTGTCGTAAACGAGGGAGCAGCTCACCCAAAGTAGAATCTAGCTCAGCTTTAATGCGAGTTGGACTTTAATACTCGTATTAGTTGGACTAAGACCTTTCAAATGAAAGTATTGTATCACATAAAAATGACCAGCTTTATCCATGCTTATAGATTAGCTGAGGGCAAGCACTAATGATGACTGCCAAACAAATCTAAACAATGTAAAATCGTCAAACTTAAGCTTTCTAAGCTTTACATTTAACCATTGTTTGTTTGAAACAACGACCGCTATCTATACGTAAGGTCTGAACTTCAGAACAGCCCTCATACCTTAGCGTAGTAGTCTAGGTTTTACGGCAATGACTGAATTATTCCAAGGTTTTTTTTTTTATCATTTTATTTGGTGTTAGCCGTGTAATTTAATTATTTTGAAAGAAGGAGAGATCAGCTTATTCTGTATCTACATATTAAATGTCTGCCTTGTAGCATAATATGATGGTGGGTAAATTAATATAAATTGGAATTTCTTTAATTTTTAACTATATATGGAACTTTTTACTTTCTCTAGCATGTATGCATAATGCACATAGTGAATAGAGATGGTATTGTATTCCACCCAAAAATTCGATACCGATATTGCACCAGAAATACATATTTTGAGACCCCTTGAATCCAGAAAAAGCCTTATGTGTGTTAGTGTATGTATGCGTGTGTGTGTCTGAGGGCAGTATAGCTCAAAAACAAAAAGTCGGTTAATACCAAACTCGCTATTTAAGTTCAGTTTCTTCCAAGGATATGACACAGAATTTAAAAAAAAAAAATCGCCTCACCTCACACTACGCTTTACATGGCACATTTTTCGAAAATTTTGATTTTCTCAAAAATGTCTCTAACGATTATAATTAAAATGTTATATGTATAAGATATTTTCATGACAAACGAAATATAAGTTTTGGATTTTCTGAGTATAGCCTCTGAAGTCCTCTCCATTCTGGAGTACTTCCGTATACCTTTTGTATAACAGGTAAACCTTAAAAGATAAAAAAACAAAAAACAAAAAACAAAAAACAAAAAAAAAAAAAACAAACTTACTATATAAAAATGTAGACGTTAATTTTTTTCTCTTTAGAGTTAACCGTTTTCGAGACGTTGGTTTCAGTACTAAGCTACTTTAACTTTTCTCAAACGGGAAGTCATCTTACTTTTCGTCTCTCTTTTGTTAGGAAGCAAAGAGAGCCCAATTTCAATTGCTTCATATAGGGACCGATTTTAAAAAAATATTACTATCGCTTTAGTCTGTGCATTCCCTTATTTCTCTCGTACTTACAAGAAGCAAGTAATAAGGCAACTCTGCTAATGTTTATCGTGGTGTAGATAAAAGAATAATCTTTTGCAAGAAAGGTTTGTTTTCGGAAAACTAGAGAAAGTCATGTGAGTGGAACACATCAGGACTTTGAAAGAAGAAAGTGTCTGCAGCCAGTTGTGCACAAACAAAGCCGCTGCTGCGTCATCATAGAATCGATATGCCCCAAGTGCCTTATTAAATGTTGCGAACAAACGATATTCACAGGGGGATAAATCTGGGCTGTAAGGAGGGTGTTCTAGTCATGTCCCGACAGTTCAACGTAACCGTGGAGAAGAATAACTTTTCAGATGATTGTAATGTCTTTTGCTACGATAAAGTTTTTGCCCCAACAATATGCCTACTGCACTTATGTCATTTCAAGAACAAAACCCATCAAAATTCCTTTCCTCCCAAAGGGTAAACAAAATAATGTGTGTTCCATTCACATAACTTTTTCTAGCTGCTCCATATACGAACCATTCTTACAGAAGAGTATTTTTTTTATCTACTTCATGCTAATCGAGATAAACATTAGCAGAATTGGTATATTACTTGCTGCCTTATAAGTAGAAACGAGTATATTAGGCTAAAGCGATAGTCAAATCTTTTAAAAGCTGGTCGCTATGTGAAACAGTTGAGGTTCGTTTCGCTTTACACGGTCTCGTTTGAGAAAAGTTAAGTAGTTTAAAACTTAAGTATCTTGAAAACGGTCAATTCTACAAGAAAAACGTACTTGACATAAATTAGATGTTATAATTAGATCTATTTTTGTTTTGTTTAGCTCTCGTAGTAAGTTTTTGTTTATTTCTGACGGTTTAACCGCTATGCAAAATTCTGAAAAACTCGTCCAAAATAAAGAGATTTCAGAGACTATTCCCAAAAAATTCAAAATATACATTATAATTGAGGAATAAATACCTTAATATACGGTATTTTAATCAAAATCATTAGAGCAAGAAGAAGAAAACGAAATTTTGAAACATTTTTCTATGTAAAGGGTGGTTTGTGGTAGGGATATTTTCTTGAAAGTCCTCGTGTCGCATGCTTGGAAGATATCAAACATAAATGCAAAGTTTGGCATTTAACGATATTTTCGTTTTAGAGCTCTACTGTCCACAGACACACGCACACACGCACACGGACCTTAATCTAAAATTTCTTTTGTCGGACTAAGGAGATTACAAAACATATTTTTGGTGAAATCTCGACATCGAATCTTTTAGTGAAATCTCGACAACGAATTTTTGAGTGAAATATAATACCCTCTGTAGTTACTATGCACATTATATGTGCTACAGAAAATAAGAACCAATTACGCATAGGTTTCCAGCTGACATCATGCAGTCCGGTCAATATTTGACTGCATATTTGACCGTATGGCATTACCACGTTCTATTTTACTACGACCTAATTAAATCAGTAGTTTATTAAAACTCTTTAATTTCACAACATGAGTGCGGTCAAATGTTTTAAAAACGGATACCGACTATCGAATGTACTACCGATGCCTATGCTAGTGACGGGCACTATGGAAGGTAAAGTGTCAAATTATTCGATAGTCACCTATTCAATATACAATTCATAGGTTATTCGATGGCTACATAAGTATTTGGTGTTAAAAAGTTTCTCTACTCTTGGTTGATTGGCACTCCATAGCCTCCAATCACTTTTCAAGTCGTTTTCATCAATTATGAAGCCAACCTCATTCCAGAAACAGTACACAATGTTCAAGAGTTTAAATCATCTACATTTCAATTTCTTTATTTAGCATTTTTGTGCAATCAGTGATAAACACTACACTAAATAATGTCACATATGACCTGCCAAGCAAGAAATATAAATATGCAATTGGTTGACTAGGCACTAGGGCATGCAGTTTAACGATGTTAATTAATATTGGTCATACTGCCGGAAAGATCGTCATTTTGTGGCGGATGCACCACTCATCCAGTGTTGGGAGGTGGAGATTGGCGTGCTTCTGAATAAAAACAAAACGTTAATTCCAAATCATAACACAACTTTTTATAGCATAACAGAAGTTGCTACTGTACATGTCCTAGCTAGTTAACAGCCACAACACAATCGCAGCTCCCCTACCTGTTTATATATTACAATTGAGAATCACGTGCCCACAGGGTGCTTTATATTCAATTCAACCTAAAACATCATTTAGTCAAATTTAGGACCGAGTACCGTAAATGCAGAATAAGGACTAATTACTATATCAAGGTGTCCGCATATTGCGAAGGAATAATCTTTGGCATATTCATTTTAACCCCAGATCAAATATGTACGAAATAATAAATACGATATAACCTATTAAATAGAACCTCACATTACTGAACCATAACCGCACTTAATTCTGAAACAGATGGATACCTTAAAAAGGGAAATATATTTAAGTATCTTTTTAAAAAAATGCGGAGTTCAATTTCAGAGCTATTAATAAATGATGTACTTTCACAATCTGATATTCATGGCATTAATCATCATTTTAATTACTAGAGAATAGCTGCAAATAATTACATGTATTACATTGCAAAATAATGTGAACTAAAGCCGAGGGTTAGAACCTTTATTACATCGTAGTTTTAAATCCGAATGAAAACTGGTTAGTTCAGTAGCTTATCCATGCTACTACTTCAAGCACTTTGCGAAAATATATAGTTTTTAAATCCGAATGAAAAACCAAATCATTCGATAGTCATTTTTCACTACCGTAATACATTCAATTGTCGAAAACATTTAATAGTGCCCATCACTAATCTATGCATCTATTAAAATCGACAGCAACCATTATCAAAATGTTAGTCTAATTCTAGCAAAATATAATGCAAAGATCTTCTTTCAAATTAAAATAAGTAAATGAATATACATTTAAATGGTTAGAGATACTGAAAATCGTATCATTCATATAAACAAACATTCACTTTATCGCAAATGTGGAAATAAAGGTCTGTTCCTATAAGTTATCAATTGGAACTAGTCGGTTGGTTACTTTTCCGAATAATCAGTTGATTTATGTTTGATTTCAGCATTTGAAGTACCAGTATTAATTTATGGTTTATTAATCTGCTATTACAACATTAGCATTTCCCTTTCGGAAATCCTGCGCAAGCCAGGTTACGGCTGGGTGACCCTTATTAATGTGCTTTAACTTTTCATTACTTTTTCATTGTAAATCCTCTGTTGCAAGCGATTAATGTGTAACCATTCACAAATAATTTAATGCTAATATATTCATTATATTTTGCTTCAGTACTCAATTATGTAGCATTAAAAAGTAATATTAGAGATAGGACAAGAAACTGACATCATAGTACGAGATATTGTGTTTCACAATTACATTTATGCTGTTTTAATAAATGTGGTAAAGTGCAACTCTCCTAATTAAGTTTGCCTTGGTCTTACTTAAAGGATCTAAGTACATATAGGAGAAAAATACCTGGCATTTTATGACTTTAATTTCTTTTTTAAACATCTATGAAAAGATGAAATTATCACTTGGTTGTGAAGCAGTACTTTCCATTAACATAACAGTCTTAAATAGACGTGGTTAACACAATATAATACAATATATAACTTAAACACAATATACCTAACAGGTTAGTTGGAAATAAAATGCTTGAACTATATGAAATTAGATGAATTAATGTGACAGAAAAGCTAACAGCATTTTTCAACTTAAGACTCTGTTCAAATAGCAATTGTCTCTTTAATATTCATTAGTTTCGGCGTATTTAAACAATGAATACATTTTGATACAGCCACTCATGCTTTCCTAGGGTTGCTCCTATTGCTGAATTTCTGCTCTACAGCGAAAGAAAACGCTTTCCGTTCACACTAGATCGTATATGGATTTACAGCGACCCAGGGGGCGATGTGCGCAGGCGCAGTGATGGGTTGGACTTCTCCAGCGCTGCCATACCTCCAACTCAACACTACTGCCAACGTGACGGATGACGAGGCAGCATGGATAGGGTCGCTTGCACCCCTTGGAGCCCTGACAGGAGCAGTACCTGGAGGCCTGCTTGCAGACGTCGTGGGTCGCAGAGCACTCTTGCAGTTACTGTCTGTCCCATTCCTCGCTGGCTACTTATTCATCCTCTTCTCCAATATGATGGCACGTAGTACATTATCAGTTTCTATGTAAATCAATTCTTAATTTCTCTAATATAACATTTCATATTTTTTGTTATAATAGAGCAGTGATTGTCCAAATTAATGTAATTTGTGTATTATCACCTCACATCTTTGAAGACTGAAACGTGGGTGCGCATCGGAGTTTTAATCGAACTTGAAAATAATATTTTATTCCCTTCAGGATAAAAACGCATAATTTTTACTATCATTCTTCAAATAAGATGTATTGCACATTTTGCATTAAATTCCCTAGAGAACGAGTATAACTATTCAGGTGCTGCTCGTGAATAACCAGTGGAAGTTATCCACACAAAACTTTAATGTTACCATAGATCACCGCTGATATAATATGTGCATATTTATGACTCAGGTAGAAGTAAAAATGGATAATTTAGTTGCAATGTTAGAAAACGCTTTAAACTTCCAATGTCTAGTGCCTGGGTTGATGCATACTGGCTCATTCCATTTTATTTTGTCTTGATTCAGGTACCTTACATCTACGCAGGCCGTTTCATTTCGGGTTTAGCCATTGGAGCAATAACATGTGTGACGCCTCTCTACTGCGAAGAGATCGCCGAGGAAGACCTTCGCGGTGCTTTAGGAGTATATATGGATCTCATGGTAACAATCGGCATCCTCTGGTCATACGCAGTGGGCGCACTGGATCAATATTGGTGGCTTACGACATGTTCCTGTGCACTACCTCTCTGCTTTGCCTTGGCTTTCTTCTGGATGCCAGAAACTCCGGTATACCTGCTGAGTCGGGGCCGCGTGGAAGAAGCTCGTGAATCTCTCAAGTGGCTCCGGGGACGTGATGACAACGGTTTACAGGAGGAATTTACTTGCTTGCAGCGTCTAGTGGACGAATCCTCGACCAGGAACTGCAGCAAGAACGTATCCTGCAATGGTCCTGCGATGCGGTCTTTCAAGATAATCCTGGGTCTGATGTTCTTCCAGCAGATGAGCGGTATCAATGCGGTGGTATTCTACACAGTGGATATATTCGAACATATGGACGGATTTATTTCACCTCTAGTGGCCACAATCATCGTGGGTATAGTACAGGTAATGTCACAAATATGTATACTTGTATGTACTTACATACCTAGATGTTCTTAGGTATACAACGTTTGATTTTCACTATTTTATTCATTAGTAATCCTGTCCATATCGATGGCGTTTGAGCTAAAGCGTTTAAACGTACCAATGTACGTAAATTCTGTTCTCGCCAATTATTTACTTTTATCTTGTAACCCAACATCAATTTTAGACTTTAAATCTCTGTCTTTTAATGATAACTTTCATTTCAAGTAAACACACTCTCACACACATATGTAGGCTTTCTTTCTTCCTATATTTATTTCGTTCTTTTCCTTCTTTCTGTCTCGTTTTCTTACTTTCATGCTTTGTTTTTCACTTCTCTTGACCAATGTTCTCTCTTATTTTGGGGTTTATCTTCGTTAACTGCATTCTATTTTCCTCTTATTTTTTTTCTTTACCTATATTGTGCTACCCTTCTCTTATGTCAAGTTTCCTGTGCAGGTGCTGGCAACGTTCCTGCCGCTGCTGGTAGTAGAGAAAGTGGGACGCTGCATCTTACTACTAATATCAAGTACATTCATGGCAGTGTGTCTTGGTGGCCTGTCATTATACTTCCTGCTCAAAGAGACTCAGCCACAAATAGTGGAGGGCCTCACGTGGGTGTCTATAGTCCTCGTTGCCGGTTACATAATCTTGTTCTCCATGGGATTTGGGCCCTTGCCTTGGTTCATGATGGCCGAATTGGTGCCTGCTGAGAGCAAGGGTTGGATCAGTGCCACTGCCGTCTGTCTCCACTGGAGCCTAGTGTCCTTCGTCACTAATGTGTTCCCCACAGCCATGCGTGACTTCGGTCCCGTAGCGACTTACGCCGTACTAGGGTTGATTTGTGCAGCAGGGAGTGTCTTTGTATCATATGTTGTGCCTGAGACACGCGGCAAGACACGAGAAGAAATACAACTATACCTTAAAGGAGAAATGGACTGAATTCAATAGTGCAAAAGCTTCAGAAAGACATTCCAAGTCTTCCTTCGGATGTACAAATCATGAGTGTATTCGGATGTAAGGCATGGTGCCAATAACAAACCAAAACAATGATCTTCCTGAATTCAAATTGCACACAAAAATTAAATAAGTATATTGTATATATGCTCTAGAATTTACGTCGTAGTCATGGAAACCGTTACTTAAAATAAGCCAGAAGGAATACTGGCTAAATTCAGAGCGGGGAAATCATGCATTTTGGATCCCACCTAGGAAGAGTGAGAGTAACGTGTCTGCTTCGCATTCATTGCCCAGACAATTTTTTTTTTTTTTTCCCCCTCGAGATTTTACCTTACCCAAAGAAGACGAATATTGAGGAACTTTAAGCTCCATGGACCCGATATCGTTTGGGCACCATTTCACTGATTTTCACTCATCGTCCGATATAACCGACCAGAATGACAAGAGAAAAAAAAAAGTAATTTAGATGGCGTTATTATCTAAAGTTGATTGTGATTGCGTTATTACTATTTAGCTGCCTTAAAACTTGCTGTGCTGTGATGCTGATTATCAAATGGTTATGCATTGCATAATCTTTATTCTGAACGACTCATAAGTTATTACCAAAAGTTAGACGCACGTGAAAAAACTGTGAAATGAAGGAATAACCATCATGTTCCATCACGCCACATTGGCGTATTCGGGATACCTAATGGTGTTTTACTAGATCGGTGAAAATTTTAATACGTGATTTCGGCATTATGTGCACACGGTGATGTGAGGACCAAGACTAAATCGAGGACTTGCGGTCGGGGAGAAGGCGGAATTTCCCCTGGGGAAATACATTTTACAAGGCATGGGTTATTTTATAGGCAAATAAAGATTATATGGGGCGGATTATTTCCCTTAACCATGGGAAGGAAATCATGCTTAGGATTTTTACGTCTGAAAAAAATCTATCACCCTCTGCTGCGATTGAATCCACAACCATGGGTACTAGAGGATAATATAGTAACCACTACACTACGAAAGGCAATGGGGTTAGCCTACACGTTGCTAGTTACTGAGTCAATTGGGCTAACGGTTAGCCTACACGTTAGGGATACTAGTGTCGCTAGTATCGCTTGTATACAACAATGTTGAAATAAGTGGTCAGAGCAGCAGGCTAATGGTTAGGCCAGTAGGCTCAGCAGAGGTTTGGATTAAGGTTGAAGTTGAGTTAGGTAAAAGGGTGAGGTGGCGAGATTTCGGTCGATAAGGAAGGGATTTGTAAGTACGAAGAAAAAATCGGATGAGAAAGTGAGGTATAGTGTTTTAGCTGGTGAAAATAAGAGATGAGATTGATGGATAGGGATTAAATCCATTGTTGTATTAAGGTGATATGACTGGGAGAGCGGAATACCCAAAGTGTTGTTGACGGGAGTTGGGGAGTGTCGAAGTGTTAAAAATGCGATGAAGAAGTGTCGTGTGGTATAGTGATTGCATAAAATAAGACGAGAAGTGTTTGGTGGATAGGAGTGAAGGAATGGTAAGAACTTTTGGAAATAAAACCGTTGTGATAGGTTGAAAGAATATGTGCGTGTTAAATATGTTGAGCTATAAAAGTGGGATTGGTGGGTGAAATAAATAAATTGGAAGAATGATGTAAAATCTTGCTACACAAAACATGTAGATCTGGCTCAGCCAGTTTGATAGACTGTTGTTGTTATTATTATTGTTATTATACATCATTGTATTCATCATTATCATTAGTGACATTAACCATTTCATAGATATTCCTTGTTACTGGTGCAAAATTTTCATTGCTTAAACTTTTCTCAAAAAGCATCATTCGTTTTTCTATTCTTTACACATCACCGTACAGAGGCAACTGAATTTCAAAGTCATTAAAGAATTGACTAGCATTTTAATCTAGTGTATTCCCTTATTTCATACCTACTTACAAGGAAATAAGTAAGAATACCTGTTCTGCTAATACTTATCTTGAGTAGCATTACATAGATAGAAGAATAGGCCCTCTTTGTAGCAGCCAGTCTTTATTTCCTGCTTCTTGCAATCTCATGCCTTTTATCTTTTGTTTCATCATATTCATCCCCTTCTTATTCCTCTCCGATAACGCATTTCTTATACTGTTTACCGATACCCTTCCCTCTTCCCCACCATTTCAATTACATTTCGAATTTATTTACAAATTACTCTGCGCTGTCGACCTAGGTGATCTCTCCGTCCTTCTACTTATTTTCCTCGCTCCATCTAATTTTAACTGGCACTCAGCATTTCCGGATTCCGAAAATATGTATACAACATTTTCCGAAAAGTGTGAATTCAACTCGTTTACCACGCCACACGCCACCACGAGCTCACTTTCCTCAGGAGTCAATTTCCAGTCCAATTCCAAATCCTCCGATAACTCTACCGTATCGGTCAATAAACTGCAATCTACTATCTCCAGAAGAATCATTCTGTTATCGCTAGCATACATACTCATCGGTTTTTCTTGTATTTTTATAAGCGTACCTCTCTCTTCCTCCTCTTCTCCCTTTTCTCACACTCACAATTTCCATTCAAAACGTACCCCTCCGTACACTCGATTTGACCCATCTTCACGCTTCCATAGCTCATCAGTCCACTCTTACGACCCCTTCTCCAATGTGCCTAAATTAATATAATTAGATCCAAACCTACACAAATACCCTACCGGTATATGCATGTGCAATTAGACATCAATTCGCAATACTTCTCACATTTTGTCACATTTTCCAAATGATCCGTCTCGTCGTTCAACCTCCCAAAATTAACGCAGCTCTGCCCTGCACTAGCTGTTCCAGCTGTCTTTAACAGTATCGCAATCACAACCAACCTTCCAAAATTTATTTCACCCACCAATCCCACTTTTATAACTTTTCAACACTTTCAACACCCACATCTTTTTTCAATTGGTATTATTTTATCCTATCACAATACTACACGTCACTTCCTCGTGCCATTTTAACACTTATCTCGATATCCTTCTTTCTTTTACTCTCCAATTCAAGTCAACAACACTTCTCTCATCCCTTTCTCCAAAACACATCACCTTATTACACCCACGCATTTCATTCCTATCCACCAATCACATCTACTCTTACTTTCACCAATAAAACACTACACCTAACTTCCTCATTCTATTTTTTCTACTTACTTACAAATGATCCCACTCTTTCCGACCCAACACCTATCACCTTACCCTTTTATCTAACTCAACTTCAGCCTTAATCCAAACCGAAACTGAGCCCACTAGCTTAACCGTTCTCTACCTCTTACCGGTAAATTTAGCTTCGTCGCAAACAAGCGACACTAGGGCCCCTAGCGGGGAAGCTCACTGTTAGCCCAATTGGCTTATCATAGGGCATAACTACTGATAGCATAGCACTCACGATTTTTTCAATGACTCTAAACAAGGGAAATAAAGAAATATCAGTGTGTAAATTCTGCAAATCTAATAATCAGTGATAATTGTTAGCAAAATGAAAAAGCAGGGCTCTAGTGAGCAGTGGCGGCTCACAGTGATATTTTCAAAATAGCCAAATGCCCACAATAGGCTAATTACAGATCTAGCAGAAAAGTTTTGCTTACCTTCACTTGTAATATAGATTAATCCGACGATCCTTCATGCTGCCACATCTCTTGATGACATCATCGCTCAATGTCTCCTGTTTTTCCAGGGAGCAATAGACGTTCAATAGACGCCGTCGGTGAAACTGTAGCATTGTCCTGTCCAATTGTGCTCCTTAAGTAAAACTTCACTGTGTTCAAGCAAGATACGCTTCTCTTGACACTGCAACTTGTGGAAGGAATTGTAGCTTAGATAAGCAGCTTTCGGCAACACACTTTAAATATCACTTTCCACAAACAGTTTTATAACTTCAGTTACACTTCCAGACAAGAGCTGGTCGTCGGAATAGACAAACTCCAGCTCGATTCTCAATCTTAAATCAAAATACATGGCGCAATAATGTAATGAAACTAGCTCCTTAGTGCGAAAACATTTTCTAAAGGCAGTTGGAATATTACTTTACAATGTAATGCAGTAATTATTAGGACCTAAAAATGTGCATTTCCATTAATGGGTACTCACAAAAGTAACTTCACTTCCAATTTTCTGTTTCTTCAAAACACACGATTGTTAGTACACAACAAATTTTGCGTACATGTTCTAGTTGACTTCGGGGGACTCCGGGAGAGCAAATTTACGACAGGACAGGACAGGCAAATTTACTGTCTGCCTGTCTTGATGTACAACGCATACGCCACTCCAGCATTTGTAACAGCATTTTCCCAAATACTTGGGACTATAATCGTATCGTCAGAAGGCAAGCTAGCTCATGATTTGTTCGCAGACAAGCGACAATTGCCTTTGCCTGTTCCAGTATTTAGCGCATTCTCGTTTAAAATATCGCTCTTTTCTTCCAGAAGAAAGCGGATCTGCCGAATGTTCAGGAATCCCATCACTTAAATAGTTCTAACTATATGGCATGAAATATTATATGCAATTTTGTTTTGTTAAGTCGAAGAAAATCATTTTAGCTTCGAATTCGATACTCATATATTTCTTTGAGTATAATTAAAGAGTTCTAAATAATATTTCTGAAACTATTAGACTAGGCTTAGCCTATCCTGCCCACCCCGAGGAGCCACCTCTGCTAGTGCGTGCTGAATTACTTCTCAAGTAAGTGTTTGTCATTGCTCCTATATACAACAACTAAAAGCGGGAACGCGATCAATCTTTGCCATATCTTCGGAGAAATTGATAAGTTTGTAATAAGATTGCCTGCCGCACCTGCACGTGAAAAGCCCAGGCTTTTGTTTCGGATTCTGTCTTACTCCTCTATACAAGCTACAAATGGTATGTTCATATTGACTTGTAAAATTAGTCTTTAAATCCTAGGAGTAAGGCGAGAGATTGCTGTTTAGGAAAAACAGAGTAGTGATATATGTTGTACCAATTTCTCCTCAGAAAGTCAGATGTAATGGTCCTTTCTTTTGATTCATTTTTGGCTAAACTGACTAAAGAACTCTTTCTTCAAGTTGTGAAAGCCGCGGATATGTGTTTTTTTTTGTTAGAGTTTAAGTCATCATTTCCAAAAATACTAATAACATAACTCCATGGCACGACAGCTCATGGGGAACCTTGGTCTACGCCCGGCCGCTGCGTCCCCCATCTCGGTCCACTACAGACGTCATGGATGAGGTGCAGTATTGGAGGGTGAGATGCGGTCAGCGCCTCGAGCCCCCCCCCCCGGCCGGTTAATGCGGTCCTCATGACCTGGAGCCGCTACTTCTCCATCTCTTCCTCCTTACGGGCTGAGTGCACCCCGGGCCTGGTCTCCCAGCGGGGGAAAATCCCCACGCTAGTACCGGGGTTCGAACCCAGGTCTCTCGCTTGGTAAGCAGCTGCGCTACCACCGCGCTAAGGAGACTAATACAAGTTAAAATAAATTAGCTTACTAAAACAACAGAGTTTGAAAATTCCACAGTCAAGTTTCGTAATATGTTCTACAAATACGAATCTTGCAATGGCCAATAAATTAAAATATATATGTTTTAATTGTATCCCTTAATAAACTTATCATACCAATATCATATAATATATAATGCTAAATATTTACTAACAGGATAAAACAAACAACAGGTAAGTACAAGCAAATCACACTTATTTCAAACTTAGTTAAATGTTAATGTCAGCCAGCTTGGCCTGAAACACAATATCTATATACACAACTTAATGTAACTATTTATGGAAAATGTATTTTAATTAAATACCACCAAAAGTAAAATTGTATGTGAAATTTGTGTTCTAAACGATAATTAACCCCATTTAATTTTATTTAAATTAATTTTGTATGGGATGTACTTAAAATCCAGAGAATAAAGTGAAAGAGTAAAGAACCTCTTTAACGCCATAAATTTGGTTGAAATGATATAAAAATACCATGCACAATTTTGAATTTGTCTGCAGATGTTCAGAAACATTTGTTAAGTATATTGGAAACAGTTATCAATAAATAATTATTTCTGAATACAATACTGAACAAACTCTTATTTCTCTCTTGTATGTGTTTAATCTTAACTTCAAAACTAAGCTAACTTTTGTAGATAAATTATACTTAAATTTCACTAAGAATACAGGTATGTATACGTCTTCTTCAGTAGTTTAGCTACAAGAGGCTGCTTTTAAATGTTTAAACATTTAAAATATTTTAGAGCGTTAAAATATGCCAGTTTTCCAAAACCTCTACTTTCTCTAACAGTATGTAGTAGGTAGAGAAGTATTGCATTCCGACAGTGATACCGACATTTTACCGGAGATGCATATTTTGAGACATTCTGAATCCAAAACAAACATTTTTAGAAAGCGATCCGAGTGTGTGCCTGTATGTATGTGAATAGCATAACTGAAAAATCTGGTGTTACACTCACATGACCTTATTTGCATAATTTGCAAAAAATATTCGTACAAAAATATTCCTTTATCTACTTCACGCTACTCAAGCTAAACATTAGCAGAAATGATCTTACTACTTATTTTCCTGTAGGTATAAGGGGAATACGGTAACACACCATGTTAAAGCGATAAAAAGCCACAATTATTCTAAAATATAAATAAAAATCATAAAATCATTATTCTAAACTGCCAAATGTTTTAAGAAAAGTCGCTATGTTTAATATAGAAATTAGGTTCTCTTTGCATGGCTAAGAGTTAAAAAGAGAACTCTAAAAAATAAAAAAATAAAACTAAAAACGAATGACCACTTCCCATTCTGAGAAAAGTATAAGTATTGAAAATGGTAAACGAACAACGAGGAATGTAAGAAATATATCGGAAATTGTTAACTATATAAATTTATTTTGACAGAAATCAAGATATACATATACATGTACTTTGCTATGGACATATCTTAAACGCATGGCATTTTAATGAAAATGGTTAGATCCATTTTTGAGAAAATAGAAACATTAAGAAAAAGTCTTCCATTTAGAAGATAGTTGAGAGTCTTTTTTGAAAGTCTTTCTCTCGCATCCTTGGAGGATACAGCACTTAAATATTAAGTTTGGTATTAAACGGACTTGACGTTTTTGAGTTATGCTGTTCATAACGCACACAGACTTATTATTAATATGCTTCCTTTTTTGGACCAAGGGCCTTCAAAAATTGATTTCCGGTGAAATACCGATATCAAATTTTTAGGTAGAATGCAATACCCTTTCTAAGTAGTGAGTGTGTGGTAGAGAAAGTAAAAGTAATATTTTTTAATTCCGTCGAAGTCCCGAATTCGAATATTTGGGTGGATGCAATACTTCCCTACTTACTATTTGTAGTAGGGAAAGCAAAAACAAAAAGTCGGATAGTACAAAACTTGGTAGTTATGTTTAGTACCTTCAAAGATGAGTTACGAAATTTTTTTTTAAAAGCGCCCATCCTAAATTATCCATTACATGTCAGGTTTATCGAAACTTTTTATTTTCTCAAAAATGATTCTAACGATTCTAATTGAAATACGGCATGTTTTAGATGAGGACTGTATAACTGGTAAACCTTAAGATATAAAACATGTTGGGGGCACAAAAAATGTAAATCTTATTAAGACCCACGATTTATATTTTTTGTAAAGTTAACTATTTCCGAGATAATCCTTGTTGTTAGCTTAAATTTTCTGATATTCTTACTTTTCTAACATGGGAGGTCGTTATTTGATTTTTTATCCTATCCATACAAAAAAAAAAACAAAAAAAAAAAAACTGACTTTCGAAACCATCCCCTAAGAACATCTGTTAAAATGTTGAATATCGCTTTGGCCTAATGTATGCTCTTATTCACCTTAGATCTTCAAGAAAATATCTAAATGCTTTTATAAGAATACTTCGTTGTAGAGTGCGTAGCGAAAGTTATGTGAATGTAGCAGATCGCATTTTTACTTTCCTTTCACGTACTATGGAGACATTGTAGGTACAGAAGCTATTGTGTTCCATCCAAAATTTTGATATCGAGATCTCATCTGAAATTTTCTTTTGTGGTTCCCCGAGCCCAAAAAAGCATTTTAGAAACAGGCCCAAGTGTATTTGCGTGTATGTCCGTGTGTCTGTAAACAGGACAACTTAAAAATTAAAAATTGATTAAATACCAAACTTAATATGTAAGTTTAACATTTACCAAAAATGGAACGCTAAGATTAAAAAAAAAAAAAAATCACCCCATTAGAAACTATCCTTTAGTTGGAACAGTTTTTTATTTCTTCTCTCTCTCTCTCTCTCTCTCTCTCTCTCTCTTTCTCTCAAAAATGGCTCTAACATTTTGAATGAAATACCGTATATTTAAGACAACACGACAAATACTATGTATATCTTTAAGTTTCTGGGAATATTCTCTGAAGCCCTCGTCATTTTGAATGGCCTTTGCATAACTGGTAAACTGTAAGATATACACATTACTGCACAAAACTGTACATCTCTTAAAACACACAATTTATGTCACATACATTTTTGTTCCCTTTTGTGTAGCGTTAACGATTTCCTAGATATACCTTATTATTGGTCTCAGTTATAAAATACTAACGTGTATTTTTTTTTTCACAGGATGTCCTCACCATTTCACATCTTTTTAGTGTTACTCCTACCCATTGGAAACAGAATCGAATTTTCAGTGTCATAGCGACAGCTTTTAAAGATTTGACTATTGCTTACAAGAAGCAAATAATAATTCCATTTTGCGAAGGTGTGTCTCGATTAGCATGATGCAGACAAAAGGATAATCTTTTATAAAAATAATTTTTTGAGGTACAGATAGAGACGTTATGTGAGAGGAACACATCAGAACTTTTGTGTATAATTTAATCCTTAATTGCATGAACTATTTTGCTACTCATGCCGATCTTCCTCTAACTCGCAAACCGGTATTTATATACTTTTTTGTTTGTTTGTTTAACGTCCTTTAACCTGGTTTGGTCATATCGGACGATGAATGCAATTGATGATATGATGCTCAAATGATCTCGGGGTTCATGGAGCTCAAAGTTACACGACATTCGTCTTCTCAGGATAAAGGAAAACCCCGAAAAAAAAAACCTTACCCGGGTAACTCACCCTAAGCGAGATTCGAACTCACGACATTTTGAACGTGAGGCAGATATGCTACCACCACCCTACCCAGGCGGGATGTATACATTTTATTGGCACCACAACTGAAGCCAGTTGAATACCCATGATCGTTAGTGCGATCCGAGAAAGCCGAACGTCGTGACTTCGAGTCCCAGCGACTGCAGTCAAATGTGCGTGTAATAAAGGATGGGGAGGGCTCAAGTAAAACTACTGGTGTCATGGCACGCTTGGATGCTGATGGGGTTACATTTGACTGCGGTCGCATGGATTTTGCTCTTTTTATTTAAAAAAAAACATTACTTTTTATTGCAAAGAATATTAACATTTTTAAAATATAAGACAGCTATAACTACCAAATTAATTGATTAATTATCTTTGTTGCATATATGCAATTCCATACAATGAAGGTTAAGCAGATCAATAGCAACATTTAAGAAAAGCATTACTTAATAGATGGTTATTTTATGAAAATAGTTTTCCTATAAAGCTACATTTCTGAAATTTTGTACGTCTTTTGGTAAAATTCCAGCCAGAAATACCTGAACATTCCCCGCAACGTAAAAATATTTTTTGGAGATATAAAAATTACTTATATAACCTATAATACAGAGGTGATGCAATTTAGGTCATTAATTTTCGTTACATTAAACGTGACGTTTCTGGTTATCAGAAACACAACTGCCTAAGGGGCAAAGGGTAATGATGATAATATTTGAAGGGCAATCACAGCGGTCAGTGAATCACTGTACGTCTTCTGGAAACGACCCGATCTCTTATAATTCAGGCAAGTGAACAATATAATTGTTTTTTTGTTGTTGTTGACATTTAGCTTCGTTTGGTGAGAAGTTTCAAATTATGGGTTTTGATGATGTCATCTTTAAAGGCTACATAGATAATATCAATTATAATGTGTATATAAATCGTCACCATGGGTCCCAGATTTTTAAAGTTGATACTTTATTTGCCCTTTTTGGCTATTTTATACTTTTTCTGTGTTCAGAGAATTTTCTGCTTTCTCCCCACGCAGGTGCAATATACATAGTAGGCAGAGAAGGTATTGTATTCCATTCAAACATTAGATATGCCGAGATTTCACGGAAATACATATTATGTGGATCCCTGAATAAAAATACTTTTTAGAAAAATATTGTGTATGTGTGAACAGAATAACTCAAAGCACGAAAAGTCGGTAAAATACCAAGATTTTGACCGAGCTTAGGGGGTTTCGATTGTGCCCTCCATTTGGGGGGTCGCGGGTTAGATTCCCATGACTGGAATATCTGACCCATGGGTTTTTTTTCGGGGGTTTCCTCGGGTCTCAGACGAATGCTGAATTTCCATCTCTCTATATCGTTTCTATTCTGATTTCATTTATCCTTCCTCCAGCTGGTTTCTTTCAGGATTGGAAGTGCTCGGTGGTATGGTAGGGAAAAGAATTCTCATTGTGACTCTCTCTCCCCCCAACCTCGATTAGTTGCTGGGATTAGAACCCTGCAAAGCGGGAGCGTTAGACCCTGTGTGGGGCCAGTGTGCTTCTATCTGGGAACTGTATGCTGTGCCGTCGCTCCTGGTTCCGACCACTCTCATTTCATCATTGCCTCCAGGGGACTTGGTATTTCACAGGCATGGGGATGCCCGGTACAGAAGGGAGTGAACGTGCCTTACTCACCCCATATTCAACTGTAGAGTAGCGCATTTGTTTTACTACAAGTCAAGTGCAGTGTTGGATTTTTGGTTCCATTCTGTGCGTTAATAATAATTTCCGTTAGTATTTAAAGTATTTTGTTTATATTTAGCCACCTATGTGGTTAGATATAGTATATAATTTCCAAATTTATATCCATTATTTTATCTTGTGGACAAGATAAAATTCCTACAGTGCCTTGTGATCAAAAGAATTAATTGCTTCTTTTTAGTAATAAATAAAATAACAAAGGTCCATCACCATTTAAATTTAATTCGTATTTTAAAAGTTCATGAGTAGTATAATGGATTATTTAGTTTTAAAGTAAATACAGTAAGCAAGCTTCAGTGGTTTTAGACAGAGAAACAAATATATAAAACACCACTCACACAAATGAAGAATTATACTCTAGTTCTCGGCTTCATGTTTTCATTTTTGTTGTTGATGTTCTTCAGAGTTTCTTATTAGGGATATATTTGGCTCTAAAGTGGAACAACTCAAATATAATACTCACACTGTAAATAAATAAATGTCTGTGATTGTAGACATGGAGACACTTTTCGTCATATTCATTTGGAAACACTAAGTAAGTTGAACTAAACACAGATACAAAACGCCTTCTGCGTATATTAGGGAAATACTCTTCTGGTAGGCATTTAAAAATATCTAATCCCAAGTTCGAAGCCATGCCCATCACTGAATGAGGCGTATAAGAGACAGGGTTGGAAAAGGGGAGAGTTTGGCGATGGTGTGAGAGAAGGACGCCTTTCTTCAGAGCCCTCCGTCCGCCCACCATGCCTGATATTTAAGTCCAGCATCTTTCAAGGATGGGTACCAACATTTTTAACAAAAAAAAAATACGTCCCAAACTACCCTTTACATGGAATATTTTCGGAGTTTTCGATTTTCTTAAAAATGGCTCTAATAATTTTTATTACAATATATAACCCTAGATTCAAAAAGTCCCCGGAATCGTTAATTTTCTCTTTAATATATGCGAAAGTAAAGAATATTTTATTTTTAGGCGTTGGTAATGTCCATGAAGACACTTTATTTCAATTTTCATAATAATAATAATAATAATAATAATAATAATAATAATAATAATAATAATAATGATTGCTGTCTTTGCTTGGCAACTAGTTTTTGTTGTGTTCCTTTATGGCATTTCATTATGTCGGTAACGGAGCGAGTTCGAACGTAAAGATTTGTGTTTTGTTAAACAAATCTTTTACACGGACATTCAGAATGATGGAAGAAGCAGCGATAAAGAAACTCGGATATATGAATGGCATAAATGTTTCAGTCAAGATTTTCGAAAGCTGAAGAAATTACTGTACACTTGAAAAGAGCACTACGACAGGTACCTACCTGAAAATGCCTTCCAGGAGTGCTTCCAATCCCTCCATATGACAGCAGAAGTGTGCCAATGTGGAAGGGAACTATTTTGAAGGAAATGTTGTGTAAGTTGTCTTATGGTAGCTTGTTTCTGTGTTATTACACATTCCGGGAACTTTTTGAATATAATATGTATAGCTGGTGTATGTGTGTGTTTGTGTGTGTATGTCTGTCTGTGTGTATGTCTGTCTGTGTGTGTGTGTGTGTGTGTGATATCTCGGAACGGATTCAACATTGCAGCCATTGGATTACTGCACGTCAGACAACAGCAGGGTAGTATGAAAGTAATATCAGCTGACTGCCGAAACCGGACGGCGGGAGAAGAGCTATCGTGAAGGGTCCCTAAAATATTGCAAGCAGTACTTCATCCTGACGCGTGGAGCGCTAGCAGCCCGCGCCCCAGGTCTGACGGTGCTTTGGTCTACAGATGACTTCCAACGTCAGCCTGCCGCCGAGAGATATACTTACAGAGCGCAGTCACCACAACGGAAGAGCGCCGCTCCCGCAGTCCTCGCCGACACTTACAACCCTTAAAGAGATGGAATGCAAATGAAATAAAGAGTCAGGAAGTTCTGGGGATTGAAGGAACCTCCCCAGCCTTTGCCAGGGACCCGAAAAAAAACCCGAAAAGCCATAGGTCAAAGACTTGACCGCGGAAAAAGATCCTACGACCTCCCGAATGCCATTCCCAGAGAAAACGCCTGAGCCAGCTGGTTTGGTGGTAAACTGGTAAATAGTAGGTAGACATATGTTCCACTCAAAAATTCGATACCAACATTTCATCGGAAACACATATTTTGAGACTCATTGAATAAAAATATGATTTTACGCCCGTGTGTGTCTGTGGACAGCTTAACAGTAAAACAAAAAGAGGATAATTGACAAAATTCAAATTCAAATTCAATATCTTCTAAGGATGCGACAGAAAAATTTTCAGAAAAATCCTCTTACCTCAACTTGAGACATTTTCGAAATTTTTGAAAAAAAAATCTGTAATGTTCGAATCGCATAAGTTTCTCTAGCTGATCCAAATACAAACTATTCTTACAAAATTAAGATTGGGTTCGTCTCTACATGGACCCGTTTGAGAAAAGTTAAGTAGTTTAAAACTGAAACCAATAACAAGGAATATATAAAAAACGGCGAGCTCTAGAAGAAAAACGTATATGACAAATTATGTATTTTAAGACATCTACATTTTTATGTTTTAAGTTTTTGTCTATCCCTTACGGTTTAACCGATATGCAAAACTCTGCAAAACTCATTCAGAATAAAGAAGTCTTCAGAGGCTATTCCAGAAAATTAAAAATATACGTTTTATTTGTAAGGTAAATCTCTTTAGTATAAGAGCCACTTTTGAAAAACAAAATTTTCTTAAATTTTCAATTTAAAGGTTAAATTGTGATACAGGGATTTCTTTTAAATCTTTGTGTCGCATTCTTGGAATATACTAAACATAAATACCAAGTATGGTATCTAACGTCATTTTTGTTTTTGAGCTAAGCACAGGTATACACATACAGGCCTTTTTCTAAAAATGCTTTCTTCGGACTTGGGGGCCTCACAACACACACATATATATTTGCGGTGAAATCTCGTCATCCGATTTTTGGGTGGGATAAAATACCTTCTCTAGTTACTATGTACTTTGTACATTCGTGCTAGAGAAAGTAAAAGTAGTTTGTAGAAAAGTAAATAGAGAAAGTGCTGTGAATGCAACACATATTTTGCAGTACACATTTTAATACTAAGTTACCATTGAGTAGATAATAGTATTATCCGCAAGCATTCCAGCTAATTAAAACATTTTCATGATAAGAAGTAAAACTGGGGCTAATTACCATATATTAAAAGATAATTGTATGTGATAAACAAAACGTGTGCCTTAAATGTTCTGGGAATGATCTGAAGTCCACCCAAAAATTCGATACGGAGATTTCACTGGAAATACACGTTTTGAGGCTTCCTGGATAAAACATCTGATGCTTCCATTCACGTGACTTTCTCGACATCTCTGAAACAAATTATTATAAAGTTTAAGCTTCTTTTTACTTCATGCTAATCAAGAAAAAAATAGCAGAAATAGTCTTATTACTTACTTCAATGCAAGTAGAAGGGAAATAAGGGAGTAGCATAGGCTAAAGTATTAGTTAAGAGCTGATTGCTATGTGACTGAAATTCCTTTGTTTGTATTGACAGGTGTTGACAAATTCCCGTATGAGAAAAGTATGTTTTTAAAGCTGAAACCAATAAGGAATATCTAAAAAACGATCCATTCCACGAAAAAAATGTATATAACATAAATTGTGTGTTTTAACGAGCTCTACATTTTCTATCGAGTAAGATTTTGTCTATATCTTACGGTTTTACAGTTATGCAAAATTCTGTAAAATTCATCCAGAATAAAGTTTTCTTCAGAATATTCAAGATATATATTTTATTTGTCAGGTAAATATTTTTAATATACGATATTTTAATCAAAATCGTTAGTCATTTTTGAGAAAATTAACATTTTCGAAAAAAGTTCCATGTAAAGGGTAGTTGGAGGTGCGGCAATTTTCTTGAAAATCTTTGTGACGCATCCTTGGAAGATAACAAACTCAATGCCACGTACTTTTTCCTACTTTTTTTTTGATTCAGGGGCTCCCGAGTTAAAAAAGCACTGTTAGAAAAAGGTCCGTGTGTGTGCGTATGTCTGTGTGTGTATGTGTGTGTGTGTGTGTCTGTGGACTGCATAGTTCAAAAACGAAAAGTTCGTTAAATACCGAACTTGGTATTTAAGTTTAGTTTCTTCCAAGGATGCGACACGAAGATTTCAAAGAAAATCCCCCCCCCCCACCTCCAACTGCCCTTTACATGGAACATTTTTCAATATTGATTTTCTCTAACGATTTTTATTAAAGTACTGTATATTAAAGATATTCACATTACAAATAAAATTTATATTTTGAATTTCCGGGAATACCCTCTGAAGAGCCCTTTATTCTGGTTGATTTTTGCAGAATTTTACATAACGGTTAAACCGTAAGAGACAGACAAAAGCTTACTACACAAAAAATGTAGATCCCGTTAAAATACACAATTTATGTCATATATTTTTAATGGAATTAACCATTTTTGTTATTGGTTTTAGTTTAAAAATACTTGAACTTTTATCATTCGAGAATTTGTCAAATTCTGGCCATACAAAGAAAGGGATTTCTATCACATAGCAACAAGCTTTTAAAAGATTTGAGCCTAGTGTATTCCCTTACTTCCCTCTACTTATAGGTAAGGAAGTAATAAGACAATTTGTTTTAATGTTAATCTCATTTACCTAAAATAGATAGAAGAATAAGTGTTTTAGTAATAATTTGTTACAGAGTTGTAGAGAAGGTCATGTGAATGGAACACATCAGAATTTTTCCTTCATGGTCATGCAAAGAGTATGGCATATCACTCATCACATGGCGACACACTCCATAAAAATCTGACTAACGCGTTGTCTACTTTATCGTAAACGAAATGTGTAAATGTGCATTGAAAGTTTTTCTAGAATAACAAGAAGGTGAAAGAAGAATAAACAATTATAAGAATATTTTAGAAGAATAGAGAAGGTAATGCGAATACAACACACCAGATTTTACAATACAAACTTATATTAGGTTTCCATTGAGTAAATAAATATAGGATGCTATCCTACACAGAGATGCAGGTAATTAAACCGTTTTGATGTTAGGGAGCAAAAACAAACGCCGCGAGTCTAAGTTTAGTAACCGATTAAAAATAAGCATGGTCACTGGTCTCCTACACGGTTGCACACATAAACTGAATGTAGTAGGCTTTGACGCTGTGAGATAAACAATCGACGTGCGTGTGTGTTTCTCTGCAGGACATTTAAGATGATTTATCTCATACCATTATTAGAGAATGTGCTGTATAATGATAAAGGTAAACTCATCATTAAGTTCATAGCATTTAGTAAAATGACGTAAATGGTGTTTGTAGTTTCTTTACCATACCTATTATGAATATAAGGGTATTCCAGCCAAAAATTCGATATAAAGATTTCACGGAAAATGCATGTTTTGAGGTCTCCTTAATCCCAGAAAGGCCGCTGCAGAAAAAATTCCGTGTGTTTGCGAGTGAGTGAATGTGTGTGTTTCTAAATTTGATCTGTTCCATTTACATGACTTTCTCTAAATCTCTGTGACAAATTATTCTTAAAAAGCTTATTCTTCTATCTACATCGAGCTAATCGAGATAAACATTAGCAAAAATGATCTTATTACTTGGTTCCTTATAAGTAGAAGGAAAATGCGGGAGTACACAAAGCTAAAGCGAAAGTCAAATCTTTTAAAAGCTGGTTACTATGTTATTGAAATTCATTTCTTTGCATGACCAAAGTTTTCCGCATGAGAAAAATATTTTGAAACTGAAACCAATAAAAGGGAATATCTTGGAAATGGTCAACTCCACGATAAAAGTAAATGAATAAATTGTGTTTTTGAATGAGATCTACATTTTTGTGTAGTAAGTTTTGGTCTATCACTTACGGTTTTTCAGTTATACAAAATTCATCCAGAGTAAATAGATCTTCTAAGGGTATTCCCAGAAAATGAAATATATACCTTTTATTTGTCATGTAAATATCGTTATTATACGGCATTTCATCAAAATAGTCAGAGGCATTTTTGAGAAAATCAAAATTTTCGAAATTGTTTTTGGGATGGGGTGATTTTCCTTAACATCTTCGTGTGGCATTTTTGGAAGATACTAAACTTAAACCCCAAGATTGGTATTTTACCGACTTTTCGTTTTTGAGTTATTGTGCTCACAGGTAATACATTCACACGGACACACATACACACTGGACCTTTTCCTAAAACTGTCTTTTTTTCTTTTTTTTTGATACAGGGGGACCTAAAACGCGTATTTCCGGTGAAAGCTCGGTGTCGAATTTTTGGGTAGAGTGCAATACCTTCTCTATCAACGGAGAGAAAGAAAGTAAAAGTTAAACTCATATAACAAACAAATTTAGTGTTTAAGCTCAGTATATTCCACGGATGTGATAAAAAGATTTTCAAGAAACCTGCCACCTCAAAATACCCTTTACATAGAAGCAATTTGGAAATGCTTTGTTTTCTGTAAAATTGTTACAGTGATTTTCATTGAAATACCATGCTTTTAAGATATATGCATGATATATTAAACGTGCATCTTGATTTTCTGTGAACAGCCTGTAAATTAATCTTGGTTCGGAAAGAACTTTGTATAATGTATAGCTCGTAAACGTTAAGAGAAAAATCCTACACAAAAAATATAGTTCTCTTTAAAGTATACAATATAATTGATTTTGTTTTCTGAGTTAACCATTTCTAAGATATTCCTTGTAGTTGGTTGAATCTTATAATTAGGGCCAGACTTTTTTGAAAGCGCATATGCGCACATACAAATCCATATTTAAAAGATTTTAAAATGTTTCTGCATATTCTAAGCGTAACCGATTATTTTGACAAAATGATTCAATTCCAAGAATTTCTGAGAAAAAAGTTTTAGGCAACCCTTTAAATTTTTAAGAAAAAGTTTTGTGCATCCCTATAGTTGTAACATCACCTTACTTTCAGAGCTTACAATAGAAGCAGTACCTAACTTATGGGGAGGTAGTGATGTTTTCTTACCTACCTTTTACTACTGCTCGCAGCAAACAGTGGTCAAAAGTAATGCAAGTTCATTCATTTATTCATTCATAAGCTTTTGTGTTGCTTTTCGTTTGTGAAAAGCCTAAAGAAAAGAGCAGCAAATGAGATTTATTAAATCATTGGGTGTCGGGTAATTGTGGCTATTCAACAAATGGAACAATAGTGTATTGCCAAATTTTCTTGAAGGAAATAAAGTGGAAATTTCAACTTGAACAACATACAAAAACCGCTGCACACATTTCAGAAAAGGGCAGGAAGGACAGTAAATCACAAGTTTTTCTTATGCTGGTAAAACCCAAATCCTCTGTTACCATGTTTTCAGCCGACCTTTGTAAGGCTTTAGTATGTAGCAACATTCCATGGAATAAATTATATAATCCAACTCTGCGAAAATTTCTGGAAAAATAATCTGTAAATCAAAATAACTCAGACGAATCAACCCTTAAAAAACCTGATGTGTTCCATTCACATAATTTTCTATACATCGTTGTTACAAATTATTGTTAAAACAATATATTATTCTATTTACTTTATGATAATTAAGAAAAACGTTAGCAGAAATTGTCTTAATTACTTGCTTCCTTGTAAGTCGATGAAAATAAGGGAATACGCTACGTTAAAACGATAGTCAAATCTTTTAAAAGCCGGTTGTCATGTGGTTGGAATCCGCGTGAGAAAAGTTTTAAGTATTTTAAATCTGAAACAAATAACAAGGAATATCTTAGAAATGGCCAATGCAACGAAAAAAACGTATATGACATAAATTGTGTGTTTTAATGTTATCTACATTTTTCGTGTAGTAAGTTTTTTGTCTATCCCTTAAGGTTTAATAGCTACGCAAAATTCGTTAGAAAAAAGAGGTCTTTAGAAGCTATTCCCAGAAAATTCTAGATATACATTTTATTTTCCATGTATAGCTTTAATATACGGTACTTTAATCAAAATCGTCAGAGTCATTTTAGAGAAAATAAACATTTTTGGCAATTTTTCCAATTTAAAGGGTAGTTTGGGATGGGGGAACTTTTCTCAAAATCTTCGTGTGGCGTCCCTGGAAGAGACTAAACTTAAATACTAAGTTTGGCACTTTACCGACTTTTCGTTTTTGAGTTATCGTGTTCACAGATACACAGACACACACGGACCTTTTTCTAAAATTACTTTTTTGGATACAGCGGACCCTAAAACGTAAATTTCCGGTGAAATCTCGGTATAGAATTTTTGGGTGGAGTGCAATACCTTCTCTATACACTATGTAGATAGTTCGTGTAGAGAAAATAAATGAATTTATCCTGTTATCCATCCGTTCTGATATCAAAGGGAATTCTGTTTGAATCTGCGTGGACGAGACAGCCGATTCATGTGGCCGCTACATAGCAAATTTCATGGTGGTAAGCTAAATCCAGACGAGCGTGCAAACCTCATCTTCTTGCGAGCAAGATTTGTTAATGATTCTCTGCAACTACTGTGGCCATCTGAAATTGAGAATAATTTGCAAGGTACTTGTATTAGTCATAGATGTGGCTTCATATATGCTGAAAGCAGGACAGTTTTAATCAAATCTAATGCACATAACCTGCTTAGCACAAAAATGTAAATGGCGTGTTATTTATGGACGCTCTTTAACTGCAGTGGTTCTCAGCGTCCCATTCTAAATTGTGCACGAAAGACCGCTTAATTTTGCTCAGAGGCCTCTCTATCAGGCTTGAGGTTCTTTTACGTGCCGAGAATCTACGACACGGAACCAACGGCTTTACTTCCCTTCCGAAGGAAGCCATGCTATGGATTTTTACACCTGAGAAAATCCATCGTCCTCCGCCGGGTTTGAACCCGCGAAGGATATATGAAGTCAGCCTGATAACCATTACACCACGGAGGGCGACCTGCTTAGCACGTTGACTACACCTTATCGCAGAAGAAATACGTTCAACAGTTTTCAGCTGTTAACAATTTATTTGCAAGTAGTAAAAAGGTATTTCTGAAAGCACCAACTCGTATCCAGTTCTACAAAGATTGCCTGCCTGAAGTTCCTCTGCCTCTTGCATCTGTCCTAATTAGGTTGGGGACATGGTTTTCTGCTTTTTTCTTTTACCAGGAGCACTTCCATGAAGTAAAAGAAGTGGTTGCAAAACTTGAAGATAATATTGTATGTGTCCGTAATGCAAAAGCTGTGTTTGAAAGTGATACGATATATCAAGATTTGAATTTCATCCATGTGTATCTTTCTAAACTCACAAAAGCTATTGAGGGTCTAGAATCACGTGGTACACCTCTTCACGAATCACTCAGCATTGTCCAGAAAGTAGTTTGTTCGCTGAATTCCACTCCAGGCGAAATTGGAGAGTACATTAAACAGAAGTTAAAAAGTGTGTTTAACTTGAACCCGGACTACAGAAGATTCAATCAATTAGTCATATTTTATGTGGAGTTAAGGTTTATTTACCAGATGAATGCTCTGATGCTTCTGCGCCAGTATAAATACTGTCCAATTGATATAGAAAGATCATTTTCCGCATACAAACTCATTTTGACAGATAATAGACAAATTTTCTCCTCAGAAAACTACTAGTTCCTTATTGTGATGCTGCTTTTTGCAATATTTGATTGTCCTATATAGTTAGTGAACACAATTCCATGATTTTAAGTTCATCTTCTTGAAATTGTTGCACATTTTGGGCATTTTTAGTGCATATTTGAGTACATACTTTGTAAATTTTAGTGCATATTTGCATGCGTATTTTAGATATTTTGGTGCATATAAATCCGGGCCCTACTTATCATTTTTCCACCTTTTTATACTAGAAAGTCATTTGGTTTTTCTCGTGGTCATACAACGAATTTACAGCGACCATATAGTCACATGCTCTTTGAAAAACTGACTATCGTTTTACCTACTGTATCCTAGAAATAGACGTAAAAATGTGAATTATAATTGTAGCTGAATTAATAAGAAGTAGCTAGAATAATACGCTCCTGTGAAAGATTGAGAACTGAAAGTCAGGTGAATACAATGCCAATTTGTGTATAATTCAACACATGTATTTACTTTTAACAGAAACATCTTAAGTATGTTGTTTTTAATAAAAAACATGATCATCTTTTTGAGAAAATATAAAAAAAAAAAAAAAAATAGATCGCTTTTCTATGTAAAGAGAAAATAGAGAAAAATAATTATTTATATTATAAGTGGCTTAAATAGACTATTATTTGTGAGTGGGGTGTTTAGTAAACGAGTGCGAGAATACGAGTGTTCTAATTTCTGAGCAAATAATAGACCTAGTCCAATAAGCCAGGTGTAATATATAACGTTTTATCACATTCTAATATTAACTGAAATATTCTTATATCTATTAATATTAATATTATTAGAGTCGTCATTACGAGGAATTGAATTTTAGTGGTAACGTAGTTAGTCCTTTGTTCGTTGTTGCGTAACCCCACCGAAATAAACAGTTTCAATTCTGGTTGTTTAAACTGCACAAAATAAATCAATAAACGAATGAAAATTAATATTCCCGAAGTAGTAGCTGTGCTTAGTTTGTTACCTGGCAAGTCGAAGGACTTATATGACAAGGAATTTGCATTATTTAAAGAGTGGGAAGCTGTCAAAAGGAGTTAAAAATAATTTATAATGAAATAAAGTACTTTATTTCACGATGAAATAAAAGCTCATTTTTGTTGTTTCCTAGGATACATAAAATGTATAGAATAGGATAAAATGAATCAATACATCTTTTGGTCCGCGATTTCGAGATGCCCGGAGCAAACACACCCATCGCGGTAATAATATTAGCAGTAATGATAAATAAATACCCGCTGCGGGCAATTAGGGATAACGTTACAACAGCATGACAGCTGCAAACCGCGTCTCCCTTGGCACCCGCATCCAGACATTCTGGGCAATAGCGGCGGCATGCGGTCAATAATGTAGTATGGCGCCAACATATGGATTCCAGGACCTCAGTCGCCACCATTTCTGTAAAGTGGCAATTGCATTAATGGTCCATGGTCTTGAATGCAGCGGAAAGAATATTCTTATGGCGGTGCTGAAATTGAACCGCAGGCACCACCACCACCACTACTCCTCCTGCTCCGCCTCCTCCTCCTACCATCACCACCATTACTACTGAAATTTCTGGGAATAGCCTCCGGAAGCCTCTTTATTCTGAACACACTTTGCTGGAGCTTTCATGACCAGTAAACCGTAAGAAATAAACAAAATCTCACTGTACAAGAAATGGAGATCTCGTTAAAACACATACTTTATGTCATATACACTTTTTAAGATATTCCTTGTTATTGGTTTCAGTTTTAAAATAATTAAAACTTTCCTCATACGGAACTTGTCAACTCCATTCCTGCCCTCCTGGGTAGCGTGGTGGTAGCGTGTCTGCCTCATATTCAACAGCTCGAATCTCGCTTAGGGGAGTTACCCGGATAAGGTTTTTTTCGGGGTTTTCCCTTATCCTGAGAAGACGAATGTCGAGTAACTTTAAGCTCCATGGACCCTGAGATCATTTGAGCATCATTTCACCAATTTCATTCATCGTCCGATATGACCAACCAGGACGTTAAACTACACGAAAAAAAACAAAAAACAACAACAACCTCCGTTCCATAGCAACCAACTTTTAAAAGATTTGACTATCGTTTTAGTCTTGTGTATTCCTTTATTTACCTTCTATTTATAAGGAAGCAAGCAATTAGACAATTTCTGCTCATGTTTATCTAAATTAACATGAAGTATATAGAAGAATAAGCTTTTTAACAATAATTTGCTACAGAGATGTAGAGAAAGTCATGTGAATGGAACACATCAGATTTTTACTTTCTCTACACGTACTATGTGCATAGTGTATTGTAATGCACCCAAGAATTTGATACCGAGATCTCACCGGAAAAACATGTTTTAAGACCCCCTGAATCCAATAAAGCATTTTTAGAAAAGTGTCCATGTGTGTATGTGTGAGCATGTGTGTGTCTGTGGGCAGCATAGCTGAAAAACGAAAAGACCGTCAAATACCAAACTTGTTATTTAAGTTCAGTATCTTCCAAGAGTATCTTCAGTATCAAGAAAATCCTTGCATCCCAATCTAACCTTTACATGGAAGATTTTTAAAAAATTTTGATTTTCTCAAAAATGGCTCTAACGATTTTGATTAAAATGCCGTATGTTTAAGATATTTTATGACAAACGAAATGTATATCTTGGATTTTCTGAGAATGCCTCTGAACACCTCTTCATTCTGGATGATTTTTGTATAGTTGAAAAACCGTAAGAAATATACAAAAACTTATTGCACAAAAAATGAAGATCTCATTAAAACACACAATTTATGTTATATGCATTTTTTTTGTAGAGTTAGCCGTTTTCGAGATATTCCGGATTATTAATTTCAATTTTAGACATTTAAACTTTTCTCATTTGGGAAGACATCTTTCTTTCCGTTTCTCGCTTGTTTACTCTTGGAAAGCACAGAAATGGAATTTCAATTGTTTAACATAGCGACCGGCTTTTAAAGGACGAGACTAGCGTTTTAGGCAACGCATTTTCTTATTGCTATTCTACTTACAAGGCAATAAGACTAATTCTGCTTATATTTATGTTGAATAGCATGATGTAGATAGCAGATTAGTGTTTTGAATAACATTTAATTTTTTTGCCTAACAGCTAGAGGACATCATGTGAATGGAATACATTAGATTGTTTTCCTTCTTACAAGGGACCAAGTAATAAGGACAATTTCTGCTAGTATTTATCTCAATTAGCATGATGTAGATAGAAGAATAAGGTTTTCAACAATAATTTGTTACAAAGGTGTAGAGAAAGTCATGTGATTCTAACACATAAGATTTTTTTATCCTATCTCATATACAATACTTTTAACGGATTAAAAAGTTGAAGTGATTTTTGAAAGATCCTCTATATATAATATTAATTTAATAAACCTAACTAATAACAATTATTATTATTATTTCAGCTCGAATTATATACATATTGATATTTGATGATTAGTATTAGAGCATTAAATATTACTAAATTCTCCCACACCTTGTCGAAACTGCACCGTATTAATAAACGATAGAGAAGAAACTGGCAAACACGCGAAGGTTATGTTCTCTCTATATTCACGAATGCTACGCAATCCTGGCTTCATCTCTGGACCTCTTAACCTTCAACACGGAAGCTACCTCAAAAAAATTAGTAGTGTGTAACGTTTACTCTTCGTAGAACGACGTAAAGGTGAGTATATCTGTGACCAGAAAATTCATCCTTAAATCACTCTTTTCGAGGACGATAGACAAAATAAAGGCAAGTGAAATAATAACCGAAAATTCTTTTAATGTCAGAAACCTATACATTATTTAATATCGTAGAGATATATTAACACAGCAGCTTTTTAACCTAAAGAAAAAGGTTTTAGACGAGTACTTTGAGCTAAGGATTTCGTAAAAGGTCTCAAACTTGCACTTTCAGGCTGATATGTTTCATTTATATGACGTTCACTACCCATTCTTCAACTCAATATTCTTTTAGAAGATTGTTCTTCCAACTACTCTATGTTAATTGAAGTAAACATTTGTAGAAACAGTTATATTAGACATTTCGTTGTAGGTGTAGTGGGAATTAGGGAATATAGCATGCTTAAGCGATAGTCAAATATTTTAAGTGGTGCTCGCTATGTGGTGGATTTCAAATTACACTCTCTAAGCAAGGCCGTGAGGACAGCCCTGCACATAAGAATAACTAGCCAATTTTACAAACATCATAACAATAACCAGGAATATCCCGAAAATAATTAACTCCAAAGGCAATAAAAAAAGAAAACTTTTTGATATGAACTGTGTCCTTTTTGTAACGTAAAATTTTTGTATATCTCTTGTAGTTTATCAGTTATGCAAAAGTCATTCAAAACAAATAGTTGTTCCCAGAAAATTCAATAAATTAATTTCTTTGGGTTGAGTATATGCATTTTAATTAAAATCTTAAGTAATTTTTGAGAAAACAAATGTTCCATACAAATGATACATTGGGTTGGAGGGCTTTTCTTGAAAATGTTCGTATTTGTTCCTTGGAAAAAATTGAACTTAAATGTAAGTTAGGTATTCAACCGAGTTTTCGTTTTTACTTTCTCTACCAAAATACTATGTACACGGGTACATCATAGATACTGTACTGTATTCCATCAAAACTCTATGTATGATAAAATACATGTTTTAGGGTCCTTTGAATTCACAAAAGTATTTTAGAAAAAAAATCTGCGAGCATGTGTGTGTGCGTGTGTGTGTGTGTGTGTGTGTGAGTGAGTGTGTGTGTGTGTGTGTGTGTGTGTGTGTGGACAGCACAACTCAAAAACGAAAAGTTGGTAAAACATCAAACTTGATATTTAGATATAGTATCTTATAACGATACAACATAAAGATTTTCAGAAAATTCCTCCCACCCCAACTACCCTTTGATGGAACATTTTTCGAAAATTATGACTTTCTCAAAAATGGCTCTAACGATGGCTTTAGATTAAAATACCATATTTTTAAGATACTTTTATTAGAATTGAAATGTATATCTTGAATTTTCTGAAATAGTCTCTGAAAATCTCTTCATTCTGGATGCCTTTTGTATAACTCATAAATCGTAAGAGATAGACAAAGCTTACTACACAAAAATGTAGGTCTCGTTAAAATATAATTTATGTCATATACTTTTTTTGTAGAGTTAACGTTTCCGAGATATTCCTTGTTATTCGCTTCAATTTTAAACCATTTAAATTTTTCTCAAATGGGAAGTTATCTTTCGTTTCATATAGCTTTGTTTTATTCCTGACCTAGGAAAGATAACCGAATTTCAAAGATAAACGCTGAGCGATAGTTTTTAAAACATTTGACTCTCGCTCTAGGCTAGTGTATTCCCTTATTTCCCTTGTACTTATAAGGAACTAAGTAATAAAACAATTTGTGGTAATGTTTATTATTATTGTTATGTAGATAAAGTATACTTTTATATTAGAATAATTTGCAGAATAGATAGAGAAAATCATGTGAGTGAAACACATAAGATTTTTTACGTAGTATTATTTTGTCTGTCTTTTGTGGCTTACCAGTTATGCAAATGTCTTTCAGAATGAAGAGACTATTCTAAGGAGTTCAAAATACACATTTAATTTATTTTATACATACGGTATGTCAACCAAAATCTTAAGAATTATTTTTGAGAAAATCAAAGCTTTGGAAATATGTTTCATGAAAAAGTAGATTGGGTTGGGGATTTTTTTGAAACTCTTTGTGAGCCATGCTTGGAGCATACTCAACTTAAATAACAAGTTTGGTCTTCAACTGACTTATTCTTTTTGAGTTACGTTTTACACAAACACACATTTACACGTAGATATTTCTAATTTTTGTTTTTTATTTTTTATTCAGAGACTTCAAAAAATATATTTCCGGTGAAATAGGTGCCATTAAAATTTGTCAACTGAACTGGCATTGGCATAGTAATATGACAGAAAAAATTCTGATTTGTTACATTCACATGTTTTCCCTACTTATTGCATTTTTTACTTAAATTAATTTAACTTAATTAAAATCGCACACAATTTTAAGTCCATTCTGCAGCAAATTATTCTTAAAAAATTACTATAATTCATTGTAATATAGATAAATATTAACAAAAATTGTCTTATTTTCTTGCAAATATAAGGAGTGAATTTGAAATTCGGTTCTCTTTGTATGGCGACAAGTAAAACAAAAAGTAAAGGAATGGCGTATCCCTATTGAAGAAAGTATAAATATTATAAACTTTAAACCAATAACAATAAATATCTTGAAAATGATTAACTCCTTAAAAATGTGTGTTTGATATAAGTTGTGTGCTTTAACGATTTCTTCATGTTTTGTACAGTAAGACTGTTTATTAGAATACAAAAGTCTTCCAGAATGAAGAGGACTTCAGAGGATATTCACAGAAAATTCAAAATGTAAATTTAATTTGGATTGAAAATATATTAAACATGTTGTATTTGAATGAAAATGATATAGACATTTTGAGAAAATCAATATTTTCCATGTAAAGGGTAGTTTGGATTTTCTAAAAATCTTCGTGTCGCAACCTTGGAAGCTACTGAATTTAAATACCAAATTTGGTGTGTTCGTTTTTGAGTTATGCCGTTTAACACAGACAAACACACACAGATGTTTCTTTAAAAATGCTCGGATTCACGGGTCCTCAAAACATTATTTCTGGTGAAATTTCGTTATCGAATTGTAGGGTTTAGAGAAAGTAAAAATGATAATGAATTGCACGTGACTTTCCATTCTATACTATATTCTTATAAAAACTGATTGTTCTATCCTCTTCAAGCTTATCTGGATAATCTTTCAATTCTCAATTACACATTCGATATAAGACACAGTAGGAAAGCAATAGTCAGATATTGAAGCCATCAAGTCTATTCATAATTTTGCATACGCTCATTCGATATGGTTCCATAACTTGGTACACCTTTCTTTATCAAATATTCACGAATCTTCCATTTTAGCAAACAAAAATTGAGTTTGCAAAGATTCCATACACCTATGACAGCTTGAAAATTAGTAAGATTAGTCTGCAAAACATCAAGTATGTTTTATATGAGGAATGACAGAAACTAGGGTCACAAGGCCATATTCTTGGTGTTTCGTCTTTTTTTTTTGGTAGTGTTTAACGCCTGCTTTAACTACTTATGGCACCGCAGGCGGTGACACTGATGATACATGAACGAAGATGTAGCACCAGTGGAATGCGATGGCGGGGGAAACCGGAGAACCCGGAGAAAACACGCCCCAGCGCCGCTTTGTCCGCCACAAATCTCACATGCGGTCGCTTGGGATCGAACCCGGGCCGTCTAGGTGAGAGGCGAGTGGTCTAACCACTCGGCCACGGCGCGGCCGTTTCGTCTTTCACAGTGAACTTAGTAGCGTGCGGTAATTCTAATACATGCGGTTGGCAACTCTGCAGAATTTCAGTCAACTGCCACCGACAGCGATACTGCAAGGTAAACACAAATGGCGATTCGTTTGTAAAACTACTCTCGCGAAGAAATCCGCTCAGTTATTTGATTTCTGTAGGGCGAAACATGGAACCGGCGACTAACATTTACCGACAGCTGTTAGAGGTTTATGGAGAGACTGTAATGTCTAGCCAGCTATCGCTGAATGGCATCGAAAGTTTGCGGCTTTTTTGAGAAAACGTGAACGTCTCCGAAGAGAATCAGAGTAGCCGTCCCAACAATGCATCCACAGGTTTGAACACAGCTCGCGTGGAGGAGCTGATTCAGGTCAACAGAAGGATCACGTTACGACATTTGGCGGTAGAACTGGGAATGTGTTTTGGAAGCATCCTTCATATTGTTCACGATATTCTGCAGTACCGCAAAGTTTGTTCCCGATGGGTTCCACAAAATTTGTCCAATCAACACAAGGAGAATCACATGGGGACAAGTTTGCAACTTTTGTAACAGCTCTCCACGGGTGACGAAACATGGATCCATTACTATGCCCCCAGCAGCAAGCGGTTGTCAATGGAGAGGAAACACCCCTCTTCCCCAAGACAAAGAAGTTTAAGGTAGCACCATCTGCCGGAAAGGTGATGGTCACAGTTTTTGGGACAGCGCGGTTGTCATACTCGTGGACTTTTTGGAAAGAGGGCTCACAGTAACCGCTGACCGATACTGCGACATCATGACACGATTGCGCTAAGCAGTCAAAAGAAAACGGCCAGGATTCCTCATCAAAGGTGTCATCTTCCTTCAGGTCAACGCGCGACCTCATACAGCTGTAACAGAACCAATCCTAAAGCCCTCGGAAGACCTAAAAAAGTTTATGCAAAAAGTGAATGTAATAATGTTTAACGACATAAGAATGCCATTTTGTTATGTAAATATTATTGTATGTTGGATGAGTGAGTTACGAATTATGTACGAATGTTAATATATTAAATTTGTTTCGCTGAAATCCTCAAAAAATATGATAAAATATAGGAAAAAGTTGTGTAAATTTAAAATTGTAAATGATAAGAGTTCTTTTTATTATGAAAGAAGTTATAATATCAAAGTAAGGAATTAAAGTAGAATTTCAATATTTTAAATGGCAAAATACTATATAATATAAAAAACAAAAGAAAACAAATGTAAGGAGACGTGTACATGTTCATTTTTTTTGTCATAGTTATGAGAAAATTGTAAAATCTTGTTGATTAAGAAGCTTATGAAACGCCATTACCTAAAAGGTACACATGATTTGTGATAAGCTACGATCTTAAAGGAAAGAAAGATTTGCATTAAATCTTATCATTATTTTAAATTTAAATTAAAAAAAGAGGATTGCTTCGATAAAGAAACTAACTTATAAACATCAAATAAGTTATAGTATTAAAAGTGTATGTTACTTTATTGGAATTCCGGCGTTAAAATGTTGCATTCACAATAAAAGTTGTTATATTAAACTCACCTTAAATAGTAATTATTCCAGTAGAACAGTTTTCCTATATAATCTTAATGGCCCGAAAAAGGTCTCTTGCTAAATAATATAACTTAAAAGTTAAATTCTTTGCTACGCGAAGGCACATCTAACCAGAAATTCTGATCAGCTACTGGAATAAGAAATCGTTAGAGAAGGACGTTATATTGTTGAGGCGGGTGGAAATGATTGCAGCCACAGTTTGTTTAACTGCATACAATAAAATTTACGAGCCCAAACAATAATGAGATAAAATTTACGTCCACCTCGTAAAGTACTTAATAAACAGTACAAATTTGCTAACAACTTTGCGGCAACCACGTTAAAGTAAAACCGCTGTACAGCCTAGAAGACCAGCACGCTGTTGAAGCACTTTCGCTGGAATATCATCGACCCCATCCCTATAACCCGCATCTCGCTCCATGCGACTTTTACCTTTTTCCTCACTTGAAGGAACACCTAGGAGGCCAATGATTCGCTTCAGATGAGGAAGTGCACAACTTCACGACAACGTGGCTGAACACGCAAGGACAGGATTTTTTTTTTTTTTTTTTAATACCAGGATGGAATATACAAACTCATCCCACGAAACGATAAGTGCCTCAACCGATATGTAAATTATGAGGAAAAATAACCTAATGTATTGCTGTATTAGTTGTGCGAACTCCCATGCATTTCTATGTGTGGGGTCATGTCAAAAGCCTGGTCTACACTACTGAGGTCAACTCTCTTGAGGAATTACGCTTGCGGATTGAAGCAGCCTTCCAGCAGTTTCAGAATTCTCCAGGTCTGCCTGAGAGGATTCGAAATTCATTTTAGAGACGAGTTTAATGTTGCATTCAGAGCATGGACAAAATGTTGAACACATTTTAACGTTTACAGATGCCATTTGTTCTTAGACATTGATCAATCGCAACAAAAAACGTGTTGTATCTCGACAACGGATGATATGTGGACCCATGTTTATTGGAGCTTTTTAGCTAATTTTGACCTGTGCTTTCCATGTGTGAATTATTGACCATCACTTCTGAAACATCCTGTATGTAATTAATGCCAAATTTTGGTATTAAAATATACATTTTTAGATTAAAATAAGAGTACATTGACATTAAAGGCATTTAATGTTTACATTCTTACTTGTATGCAAAGAGGCTCATTATCTTCCGTATTCCAGCTAACAATGTCATTAACATTTGTGTTACCAGATTTCTACATCAAGCATGCTTAGTAATAAGTACATACAGTTAAATGGAATAGAATATATGTTATACCTGTATTCCTGTCTTATCTATTATCACACTACCATCTATAAGGCTCACTAACATATATAATTACACTTTGGGCAGCTAAAACTGGTGCAGCAAGTATTGATTACACCTGACGTTTCTATCGTTTTATTTCGATATAGATGAGACACTTCGCGGATGTACCTTGTAAGTCAAAAACAGACTTTATGCGTCCACCTCTGTGGTATGGGGGTATTGGGCCTACCCCACATCCAAGAGATTCCGATTTCGAATCTCGATTAGGGCGGATAAGGTTTTTTCTTGGGTTTTCCTACCTTGAGAAGACGAAGGTCGGTTAACTCTAAGGCCTAAGGACCCCAGATTTTTTATCGTCATTTCACCGATTAATTATTATGTCCACATTACCTACCAGATTAAAGAACGTTGAACATCAAATAATAATAAAAAATATGCTTATGTCTAGTTGGCTTAAAAGTTTAGGGAGGTAACTGCGCAACTAAGACCATCTGTTTGGGGCATGCAAATGTTCGGTCAAAAACTACCTACCAATAACCCCATCTAAATTGTTAGAAAAAGACGAGAAGAAAGAAATAACATTCTGGTGTTCTATATTCGCATAACTATGCTTTTCAAACTATTCTTATAAAAGTTCATTATTCTGTCTAGTTCACTATTATCAAATTAACATTGGCAGAAATGGTTTGATTACCTTATTTCCTTGTACAAAAGAAATGAGGAATACAATAAACTAACCCGATATCCAGTTCTTTTAAAAGCCGGTCGCTGTGTGATAGAATGGAAATTCCGTTCGCTTTGCTTGATCAGATTAAAAAATATGAACAACGACTTCCAAATTGAGAAAAATCGAAGTATTGAATATTTTAAACCAATAACAATTAATAGCTCTAAAAAGCTGTAATGACATAAATTGTGTGTTCTAACCAAATCAACATTTTTTGTTTAGCAAGTTTTTGTCTATCTCTTACGGTTTACCAATTATGCAAAAGTCATTAAGAATGAAGAGATCTTCAGAGGCTATTCCGAACAAGTTAAATATTTTATTTTTCGTGTAAATATTTAATGTACGGTATTTTAATCAACACGTGAGCAATTTTGAAAGAAAGTTGAAGATTTCGAAAAGACTTCCTAGTAAAGGGTAGTTTGGGATGGGAGAATTTTCCTGGAAATCTTCGTGTTATATCCTTGAGGTACGAAACCTAAATGCATAGTTTGATATTTAGCCGACTTTTCGTATTTTGAGTTATGCTACACCCACCCACACACACACACACACACACACACACATGCACATACACACAGGGTCCTCAATTGTATTTCCGGTGAAATCTCGGTATCGAATTTTTGAGTGGAATACAATATCTTCTCTACTTACTATATACATACATAGTATTTGGCAGAGAAAGTAAAAAGAAAGAAAACAAAAGAAAAAATAGCTTGGCTCACCTATCAGCCTCCGCCACTAAATGGTTTAGAAGTTGGCAACGTATGCGGAGGTTTTCCAGAGCAAGCTGCTTAAGTCATGTTTTATATACTGTGTTTCATAAGTAATAATGGAAATATATCTAAACAGAAGTATTTTATTAAAAACGATAGGAAAAATAAAATTTATGTTTTGAAAGTAAAATGTTACACAGAAACAATAGAAGGAACATAAATACAGACATTATTCTATTTCCAATTTTAATTCCCATTTTCTGAAAGGTAGCTAGTCCACGCTTCAACTTATCCACTGCGAGATTATCGCAGCAACTAAGCTTTTGCATGAAATTGTGGATAAAATTAAATGAAGTAACCACTTTTCAGAAATAAAATGTAGGCATTTAAAATGTATGTGGATGACAACACACCATGTACAGTAATGGCTGAAAAGTTTGTTTAGTTTTTTTGTAAAGCTTAGCTTATACATAGTATATTAAATTTGATGTCAGAGTTAAAAGAAACAGTTAATTTTAGTTTCATTTGCATTATTCCTTACTTATGAAAGACGCTGTATATTTATTTACCCTCGTATGAGAAAACGCCATAAAGCCATATTTTCCACAAACCCTACCAGGTATTGCAATACTTCTTCACCTATTTTCCTTTCTTACGGAGGACTTACACCTCCAGAACATAAAAGCTAAAGCTTGGGATCAGATGCCTGTTGAGAAACAGCGGACTGTGGATTTGATAAGTATCCAGGGATGGGGAAACAACCCTGGCATGAAAGCGAGGAAATAGATGATATGAAATGAGAGTGAAATGGATGATAGGAAAGGCGATGATGAAGCAAGCGGAGGAATGAATGGCGGGGGGAACCGGAGGACTCGGAGAAAGCCGCTACGCAATGTAACACAACATAATAAAATAAACTTACAAAGTCTAACAAAATTATTAAAGGCAACAAAGGAAAACGGTAATGTAGTATAGCATAATAAAAGTAAATATACTAAGGTCCAATAAATATATTAAAATAATGAAAAAGTAAGCTAAATGTTTAAAGTAGAATATTTATGTAGATAGAAACAATTTCTTTAAATGGTATATGTGAAAAGATTTTTACTTTCTCTACCACGTACTTCAGTAAGCAGAGAAGTATTGCAATCTACCCAAAAATTCAAAACCAGATTCCATCGTAAATACAAATACATTTCTGAGGCCTCCTAAATCCAAAAAATTACTCAAAACCAAAAAGTAGAGGAATACCAGTTTTGGTATTTAAGTTCAGCCCTGTGACTGTTAATTTATCTATGGAGATGTTATTTAAATTCCATAACGAGTTTTCTTAAACACGTAACTATTTTACGGTTTCTTCATACCTCTTAAACGTATAACGACATGTATAATGAAACTATAGCCTGTATCGTTTTTGGCGTCAAATAATTCGGAGACGCCTCCCAACATCAAAACAGTAAAAAACAGTTCACATTGGTCTGAAAATCACTTATTACGTTAAAGAAAAAAATTGGAAAACTGAGCTTTATTTATGGACGCTCTTTAGCTGCTATGGTTCACAGCGTGTCATTCTATATTGGCGTGAAAGATCGTTTAATTTTGCTCAGAAGTCTCTTTATCAGGCTTGATGTTCTTTTACGTGTCGTATATCTACACCACACGACCAATGACTTTACTTCCCTTTCGAAGGAAGCCACGCTAAGGTTTTTTACGCGTGACAAAAAAACAACATCGCCCTCCGCCGGGTTTGAACCTGTGAACTCGGGAACCAGAGGTAACATGTTACCCCTAGATCACAGCGGACGACGAAAAAATTGGTGGTCAAAGAAACTGCTCAATACATGCTCTAACCTTGCGTTGCATGCCATGGTACTCGCTTGCAAATTCCTGGTGTGTTTCGTATTTGTCAAATCCAATAAGGATACGATATATCAGTGTCAATATCGGTTACAGGATTCGCACAAACTAGGGCTTTTAAATGCCCCCAGATGAAGAAATCCACTAGATTCAAATCGGGCAATCAAGCAGGCGATGCAATGAATCCTCCTCGATCAATCCATCTGTGGACACATTTATCATTCAAGAAGTTAGTATTACTCGATGAGTTGGCGCACCATCGTGTAAAAACCACATTCTTTGGATAAGGTCAAGAGGCACATATTAATTAAATGCAACTCATTTCTGAAAAACTGTAGATACGTCTCTCTATCAAGATACGCGAGAGCAAAATAGGGACCAGACTGACTCCGTAGTCAAGTGGTCAGCGAGCTGACTTCTCACCCGGAGGTCTGGGTTCGATTTTCGTTTGGGGCGGTTATTTTTTCTTTAACCAGAATTATTCCCTATCCCCCACAGAGTCTGGAAGTATGAATGTGTGTGTGAGGAAAATAAAACGATTTAAACCCAACGTAAAGAAGCTACAGTGAGCGAGTTGTTACTAATGCAAAGCCCCCGATATGACTTTAGGGGCCTATATAAATGAAACACTACAATAAAAAAAAATCTGATGTGTTCCATTCTCATGACTTTCTCTACATCTCTGCAAAAACATTGTCAAAAAGCTTATGCCTTTATTTACTTCATGCTAATCGAGAAAAAATTAGCAAAGATAGTGTTATTACTTGCTTCCTTGTAAATAAAAGCAAAAAAGGAAGTACCATATGTAAAAGTGATAGTCAAAAGCTGGTTTCTGTGTGACTGAAGTTCCTTGGTTTGTATGGACAGGAGTTGACAAATTCCTGTATGAGAAAAGTATAAGTTTTTCAAAGCTGAAACCAATAACAAGGAATATCTAAAAAAAAAACGTCAACTCCACGTGCTTTAACGTGCTGTACATTTTTTGTGGTAAGTTTTTGTCCATCTCTTACGGTTTAGCAGTTATGCAAAATTCCGTTAAATTCATCCAGAATAAAGGAGCCTTCAGAGGCTATTCCCAGAAAATTCAAGATATACATTTTATTTGTCAGGTAAATATTTATAAAATACGATAGTTTAATCAAAATCGTTACAGCAATTTTTTAGAAAATAAAAATTTTCGAAAAAAGTTCCATTAAAGGGGGTAGGGTATTTTCTCGAAAATCTTCATGTAGCATCCTTGGAGATACCAAACTTAAATAACAAGTTTGGTTTTTAACAGACTTTTCATTTTTGAGCTATGCTGCCCACACATGGACTTTTTTCTAAAAAAAATACTTTTTTTTTATTCAGGGGGTCTCAAAACATGTATTTCTGGTGAAAACTTGGTAGCGAATTTTTGGGTGCATTATAATACCTTCTCTATAAACTATGTATATAGTACGTGTAGAGAAAGTAAAAAAAATAGTGACCAATGAAAGAGTCCATCCCAAACGTTTAGGTAGAAACTCTGTTGGTGTCAGTCCTGTCATACTCCATTTGGGTTTTCATAGGCCCCGTTATAAATATTAGGAAAATTGAAGATACCATCGTATTAAACCCAGTCTCAATAGTAAACACTGGGTGCAAAGAAATACACGGACAATGTATCATTCTGTAAGATTCAATGACATGCAGGTATTACTTTCTCTAGCCGTATGTACAATGTAAGTATATATTGGCTGATTGTATGTATTCCACCTAAAAATTCACCGGAGATAAATATTTTGACACCCGCTGAATCCAGAAGAAAGCATTTTCAGAGACATGCTCTAACGACTGCCATTTAAATGTCGATATTTTTATGATAAAACGAAATATACATCTTGAATTTTCTGGTAATAGCCTCTTAAGACCACTTCATTTTGGATAACATTTGTATATATTTTGAATAACTGGTAGACCGTAAGAGATAGACAAAAACTTACTAGACAAAAATGTGTATCTCATTAAAACACACAGTTTGTGTCACACATTTTTTTTTTTTTTTCTTTTGTAGAGTTAAAGTTTTCGAGATATTCCGAGTTGTTGGTTTCAATTTTAAGCTACTTAAATTTTTCCCAAACGGGAGACATTTTTCTTTTCGTCTCTCTTCTGTTTACTCCTAGCAAGCAAAGAGAATTTCAATTGGTTCATTTAGCAACCGGCTGTAAAAGATTTGACTATCGGTTTAGCCTAGTGCATTCCCTTATTTTCCTTCTCCTTATAAGGACACTCCTCTCAAATGAGCCAAGGTAACTGCCTATCGAGATACCCCCTTTGCATAAAGTTCAGTACTCGTCATTCATCACTATCTGCAAGAACATATATGAGATTATATCGGTCTGTTCACTCACAAATATGGCTACGCCATATTGGTTCGACCACCCGTCTCTCACCGAGGCGGCTCATGGTCGACCCCAAGCGACCGCATGTGGGAGTTGTGGTGGAGAAAGTGACGCAGGGGCGGGTTTTCTCCAGGTTCTCTGGTTTCCCCCGCCATCGCATTCCACCGGTGTCTCATTTTCATTCCGTGCATCATCAGAGTCATCGCCTGCGGTAGATAAAGCGGGCGTTAAACACTATAAAAAAAAAAAAAAGAAAAAAAAAAAAAAGCTCAAATACATCTTCTGCCTTCCATGTTCTACAACAAATAGATAAACAAACCAAAACAATCAAACGATTAGCGGAAAGCAGTTTAATTCAAATAATTATTAATTATTTATTCTATAACAATCAATTGGCGGACAACATTTAAATTTAAGTAATTAATAAGCAAACAATTGCTGCCAACAAAAGAACAATCCTTAAATGTTTACTGTATGAATGTTGGGAGGGTGTCCTCAAAATATTGACACCAATACAGAAACCCCTTGAATATCTGCAAAGTTTTATTTCGATCAAGATGAAGCAGATAGAAAATTAAGCTATGGATGTAGAAGACATATAAAAATCTAATGTGTAGCATTCACATGACTGTCCTTGCCTGCTCTGCAAGAAACTATTCTAGCAAAACCATATTCTTCTATCTACTTCATACTAATCATGATAAACATTAACAGACATTGTTTTATTACATATTTTCCTGCAGTTCAAGGGGAATACACTAGCTAATGGGATACCAAAATGTTTTAAAAATCCGGTAGCTATGTGAAACAATTGAATTCCGTTCGCTTTGCAAGGCCAGGAGTAAAACAAAATAGAGATGAAGCGACAAATGACCTCCCGTTTCAGAAAAGTTTAAGTAGCTTAAATATTGAAAGCAATAACAAGAAATATCTCGGAAACGGTTAACTTCGCCCCCCTCCTTAAATGATAAATTGTGTGTTATAATGTTTTTATGTAAGAAAGTTTGTCTATCTCTTACAGTTCACCAGTTATGCAAAATTTATCCAGAATGAATAAGTCTTCAGAGGCTATTCCCAGAAAATTCAAGATGTGTGTAGATACATCTAATTTTAATGTAAAATGTCTTTAATATATGGTATTTTAATTAAAACTGTTAATCATTTTTGAGAAAAACAAAGATTTCAAACATACTCCTATGTAAAGTGTTGTTTGAGGAGAATGGATTTTCTTGAACATCTTGGTTTCGCATCCTTGGGCTCTACTAAACTTAACTGTCAAATTTTGTAGTTAACGGTCTCTTTATTTTTGATTTACGGTGTCCTCACACATACACACAGACCTTTTTCTAAAATGTTTTTTTTATTCATGGGACCTCAAAGCATATATTTTCGGTAAATCTCGACGTAAACTTTTTGGATGGAATATATCTTCTCTGCCTACTATATGCGTGAGAGAAAGTAAAAAGTAGTATGATGCAATACAGAATGAACTAGCAATACCAAGTCATCGAATGCCTTCTGACAGAATATATCTCTTATTTATAACCCAAAAGAAGGACGAGATCTAGGGCAGCCGAGTACCACGTGGAAAGCTCAAATTGAAATAAACACATTTGACGCCATGAACAAACAGAAGAATAAAAAGGAGTACCTTCGAATTGGTCAAATCAACTAAAAACGTACTTGACATAACTGTGTGCTTTAACGATATGTGCTTTTTTGTGTTGCCATCTCTTACGGTTTATGAAAAATTGATCGGAATAAAGAGGGCTTCAGAACCTAATTCCAGAAAATTCAGGCTATAAAGTTTGTTGTGCAAATTTAATTTAAATCAAAATGGTTACAGCAATACATTTTTATTTAAATCTTCTATATTAAGGTGAGGGATTTTTCCTGAAAATATTTGTGACGCACCCTTGGAAGATACTGAGCTAAGTGCCGAATTTGGTAGTTAAGCATGTACATATATACATATATAGTTTCGGGATATGCATATACTTAAGTATATATAGTTTCAGGGGTTCTCAAAACACATAGTGAAATCTCGGTATCAAGTTTTTGGGTGGAATGCAGTACGTTTTGTATTTACATTGTAATAAATGATAGTCGGCAGAGAAAGCTATATTAAAATTAATCAGAGTTTCACTATAATTATTAAGTTTTAATGTTTCATTCGTGTAAAAACACAGGGTTAATATCCGAAGTGAGTTTGTCCCGTTAAACACCTGCTTTCTGAGTAACCATCCACAGTTATTTGGCAAAGGAGCCAAAGCGTGATGCAATGTTTGTATTTGCGGCTTATCTGTGTCTTCCCATATTAACTTTACATCACACTGTTAAGGTTTATCACTTGACTGGGATTAAGGAGAAATCTTCAGAATCTGTATCACTACTGTGTTGAAATGTGCATCACAAGTCTAATGTCAGCCTGGTGATTATTGTTCATCAGGGGACACCGAGGGATGATCATGGAAGAAAGAGATAAAATGGCGATTCCGGACCTGTTACCGGACCAAATCTCGAGTAGCGGCGACTACACCCCTACAAGGAACACGAAGAAACTGCCTCAGATTATGGCCACAATCGCAGGTATAGTTATCTTCTTTGTTGAGATGATGTTTCCTATAAATGAGACCTCCTCTTCAATAAAATACGAGGGCCGTTTTTTTTTTTTTCAACCTCCGATAGGCTATTAATAAAAAACAAGTTCATAGAAAACAATTATTTTATTACTAAAAGTTTTGTACATTTATGGTTAATTTTCAACATAATCACCGAAAAGATTGAGAAATGTATCGTGCCTGTGCACAACTTTGCAATACCCGCTTCAAAAATGTTTGCCGTCAATGATTTCAAATAAGCATTGACGTTGTTTTGAAGATCTTCGTTGGTTTGAAAGTGCTGCCCTTCTAGTCACGTCTTCAGTTCAGGGAAAAGTGAAAGTTGCTGGGTACAGGTCAGGACTGTACGGCGAAAATGTCCCATTGAAATTGTTGAAGGAGCCGATGGGTTGTGCCAGCAGGTGTGGACGAGCGTTGTCATGGATCAACACAATTCCTGAAGTCAGCATTCCTCTTCGTTTGTTTTGAATGGTTCTCCGCAAACGTCGTAAAGTACGAAGATCTTCAAACAACGTCAATGCTCATTTTAAATCATTGACAGCAACATTTTTTGAAGCGGGCATTGCAAAGTTGTGCACAGGTACGATAAATGTATCGGTGGTTATATTGAAAAGTAACCATAAATGAACAAAACTTTTAGTAATAAAACAATTGTTTTCTATGAACTTGTCTTTTATTTATAGCGTATCGGAGGTTGAAAAAAAAAGGCCCTTGTACATATTTTTATCCCTTTATCATGATTCAGCAGTATAATCTAAATGCACCTAGAATAAAATTGCTATTAAGAATCTAAACGAAAATTCATGTAGAAATCATAAACAAATCCCAGAATAATAAACTCCATGTTGACTATAAGAATATAAACGCAACTATAAGCAGCTCTAAAAAATGAAATGATTAAAGAAATAATGTTTGTACAGTTTAAAGTACAGCAGTTCACGAATACAATTTTCTCTGCATGCATAATGTTATTAGCTTAAACGAGCGTGAAGACGATTGCAATGAGTAACCTACAGTGGCTTTCATGACATGACACAAACTTGAAAACATAGCATGTAGCTAGTGGAATAAGAAATAACCTTTAATTAAACAGAATGTATTATTATGACCAGATATCGGATTTTGAAGGGAAAATTATTACCAAAAAGGGATATAAAGGTATTAGTAAGAGATACATAGATTAATTTTTGTGTCACTTGATTAAAAAGAGTTGAATTTTATCATATTTAACATTTCCACGAAAATGTTGGGAGAAAGGGATATTAGGTATATAAGTATTAATGAAAGATACAGAGAGTTTGAATTTGCACTTTGCTTTATTAAAAAGAATCGAGGTATGCTATGCGTACTTTCACAAGCAAAGTTCAAACAAATGTTTTACTCACACACAAGGAAAGGATGTAGACGAAGGAAGACGCAGGTGGAAGACTATAGCCAATGGTCTGAGTTTTCATTTTCCAGCCTCCAGGTTGACAAAATATGAAGAAAACAGATGGACAAGGTTAAGGGTTGTTGTAGAAGGTCAGCAAGTTGTTATTTGGGAGAGTCTTAAGCGAGCTTATCATTGTTGCCAATCATGACAGTGTGGCATTAATCCTACTCGCTTTGTTGTTCACATCCCTTAAGTGCTCATAGCAACTCTAACATCCATTAGAGTGATCCGGTGAACAGAAATTTTATCGTTTTTGTACAACAACAAAAAATATCCCGTAAAACATTTTAAAATTGTGTTAGCAAAAATGGGTCGCATAGGGAACTTTTTTTAAAACACGGGAGATGAGATTAAAAAGGGGAAAAAGAAGTTAAACTCAGGTTATTTGTGGTTGAAACTTATATGGTAACATTTTGTTTGATTATATCACGTTTAGTGGTGAGTTATTAAAAACGGAATTTCCTTTAAATTCCGATCACTAATTATGAACCTGCAGTTTATTGCGGTGTGTCACCATGTTACCTTGATATACCTGGCATAAAATGTGAGAGGTGTTTAGATGTTTCTAACGGATGGAGCGCATAGAATACAAGACCTGTATTAAATATTTCATATACATATATTCCTCCAAATTTCAGTTACAGAAGCTATTTGTTATAACCATTTGCACGCTTTTTAGGAATGGCAAGATTCCGAAAATGAGTGACAGACTATCCTTTAAGCTAGTAGGAAAAATACTTGTACTAATTGACCGACTGGATGACTCTGAAGCTTTTAAAGATTGTACTGAAATTTTGTGGGGAATGAATCAAACATCAGAGCAGCTCTACTCTTCAAGCAGGCAAATGCCCAACTGACTTCTCTCACACGAATCTCAAGATTAGTTTCAGCACAAGAATTTGATACTTCCCTTGCCAGAATGATGGCTCCTTTATGAAGATGAGATATTTCACAGATTCACTGTGATTGATGCCTTGACAGGATTTTTACAAGTGATGCAATGTTCTCAGATCTAAGGTCCTAATCCACACTCCAAGTATTTAGGGCTTTCCATTGCTCAACCCTGAAAACAAGCTCCGCATTCAGACTGGGTAAATAGAAGAGGCAACTTCCATCTTTTTATCTTTCCCCCTTTGAGGGATGCATAGATGGCAAAGACAACCTGTTGGCATATTTTATATTCAAAACAGCACTCACAATTATTATTTGAAATCCATCCACAGTTTTATTCAAACGATTTAGTCACAGTGTTCGAAGCTTCTTTGGTTCTTCGCTCTCTCGCACAATTGGGGCTTAATGCAGTTAAGCAGTATTCTTTAACTCCATCTTCTCGGTCAAATAAAAAAAGTAATTCCTCGGGTTATTCTATAATCGTTACTCTCTGCTTTACCTCATAAACTAAGCAGCAAAAATGAAGCCTTGATGCTCCCAGTAATAGCTTGTTGGACTAACTATTGAGCTCGAGTGAAACTTCTGTATTGTATTCCACCCCTGTGTTAATTTTACATTTGCGAGCTTTCTTAATTTGGTTTGGTTTATCTATTTGAAGTTCATAAACTCTGCAAAGTTCTCTTGTTCCTTTGCAGCGAATATGATGATAGTTTCGGTAGGGGCTCTTCTGACGTGGACATCTCCGGTGACCCCTATGCTGGAGCGCGATGACAGCCCCTTCCTGATGTCACAGGAGCAGGCCTCTTGGGTAGGATCTTTGCTGGCGCTCGGTGCCGTGGTAGGTGGAGCTCCATTTGGCGCCCTGGTGAACCGCCTAGGCCGCAAGATCACAATCCTGAGCTTGGCGCTTCCTTTGTTGTGTTCATGGGTCATTATCTTGGCCACAAACTCAGTGACTTGGCTCTATCTGGCACGATTTATTTCTGGGCTGAGTCTTGGAGGTGCCTGTTTTGCTGTACCCATCTATGTGGCCGAAGTCGTGGAACCTTCTATCCGAGGAACCCTTAGCGCCTTCAATCAGGTATTGTATTGTATTAACTTGTGGAATAACCAACCTCCGGTATAATTCATGCTGTAAAAAGTGGCATTTGGCAGGATAATCAACGGCTACTAAGATCGTAACTACACAGTTCATTAAGTCTGTTCTTTTTAAAAGATTCACTTTACAATCATGCTTGTTTAATGCATATCATGAGAATTTCCATAAATACTACGGATTGAAATACCATGGTATATTGCAATGTAATGAAAAGAAATATTTATTTATTTAGCTTCAGCTACACATAACTGTTCTAAGCTTATTTGTATGACACTTTACCTCTCAGGGGATATAAGGCTTAGACTTATTAAAACAATTAGAACAGTTGGTCAATTATATTTAAGAGTTATTCACTTCCAACTATGGTCTTCCAATCCTGCAGTTTTTTTGTATTTCAATCAAACGTATATATTGTCTTGGCTAGGCCTAAGGAGGCGAGCACGATATGTCAGGTGATAAGAGTGTCCACAAGAAGTGTTTGTGGTTCGAATTCAGTCTTCATCCGAACTTTTGATACGCGATTTCCCTCATTTATGAACCTGTTAAAGGAAACAACACATTTCCATATGAGTGAGATATTAGCGAAGTTGGACATTTTAAGAGAAGAAGTCATGACGATTTTGTTCCATGTTGTCTAAATTATTACATTTTATTACATATTAAAGTGAATGTTGAAAATGCAAGTAGAGATATTGTTCACATAGTGATAAAATAAAAAAGTTGAATGCTATGCTATTCTGCTATTTTTCAATTGAGTTTTAATGATTTTAAAAGTAAATTACGCTAGGCAATTTTTTTTTGCACAGCTATTTAAAAACTAAATTAAGCGGGACGCAATATGAATCAAATACTGTTCTATAATTTGTAATTTTATGTTCTTATGAATATTATACTTTACTTTGAAATACTTTTCCTACGTATGCACTAGTAAAACGTATACAGTACATACTCTAATGAGCGCAGAGTTCAATTTTCCCCACTGTTTTCAATTTAGTAACGGAGCACAGTTCGACGTAATTTGGCATATAATTTCATTTTAATAGTACAAATCCTACTAACGTTGTTTACTTGGAGCCAACGCACTTTTGTGGTGTATAGTGAGTATCGGCTATTGCTAAATATTCGATCAATGTCTTGATTACCATGCTTCACTTCTTATGATGGTATTCTAATGTATCTTAGGTTGGTTTCAACGTAGGCATGCTGTACACCTATTCGATGGGATCGTTGGGCAGATACACGTTCCTGAACATCTCTTGTATGTTATTGCCTGTGCTGTTTTTGGCGATCTACTCCTTCATGCCAGAAACACCGCAGTATCTACTAGCCCGTGGAGATAGAGATGGTGCCATCAGATCACTCAAGTGGCTACGAGGGAAAAAGACAAACGTGAATAATGAGCTTTTAGCGCTCAAGGTTGGTATAAAACAAGAACGCATTCATATTTAAATCGAATCATTTCGCAAATATCCGAAGCAAATCATTAAGGGCGGTGCGTGACGAAAACGTGCGAAAGTACACGTTCTGCTTGATTGTTTAAGTAATAATAGAACTTATGAGATAGTTGATGTAATTGTAACATCTCATAGCCCAATATTACCTAACATGCCCAACATGCAGATGTTCAGTCAGAATCAGATGGTATATAGAATGATGTTACAGTAAACGCCGATCTGGATGATCTGCACAGGATCTTCGCGAAATGAGATATTTCAACAAAAGTCTACAAAAATATATGCCTTTATATTGAATTCATCATAATGAATTGTATTACAGTGACATTATTATGTTCTTTAACCGATTCTAGGTTAATTGTTTATTAATGCAATTACATATCTTGCACAGAATGTTTAGATGTAATAGTTTCCTAAAGTAATAATTTCTGGAAAGTTTAGTTTCTAATTTAAAATATAATCTATTCATTTGCATAAAATATCGTTGAATAGCCTAGAATGTACCAGAAAGCTTCAATTTTCTGTAAAACAATTCGGAATACTAGAAAACAAGCTAATAAAATACAGAATGTTAAAGGAGTTCCGTGCTCTTTATTAGTGAAGAATTGCAGGTGTTAATGTCAGATTTGAGTGGCCTTACCTCATGATTTTTAAATTAGTTTTTATGCAAAATTATAGGGAATGACATTTATATAGTCTTGTACATTGAGTTTGGCACCCGATTAAATTTGTTAATTTAACTTCTTTGTTATACTTTTTCGTTATCAGTTATGGAGGAAGAGAACGAATTTGAAAAACATTCATCCGAGAGAGACGTAATTAATTGTTTGGATCGCTTGTGCAAATTTCGTGGACAGTCACACTTTGATATTGCGTTTTCTTAATTTTAAATAGAAGAATGAAGAGGAAAAATATTGCTGGTTAGAAACTGAGTGAGGAGACAGTTTGGTCAGAATAAGCGAAAGCATTTGGAAGACCTATTGGGATAAGCAGCTTAGTGAGCACAGAATTTTTTACATTACTGCACTCATAATGTTCCAAATTTTCACACCGTCTTTTAGCATGCACTTGTCTCTGATATGTCGAATACCACTGTACCTTATCGTAGAACGTAGTCAGCTGGAATTTTGGTAGAGTATTCTACTCCTCCATTTACTCTTACAAGAATGCAAACAAAGTCACATTTTGAGGAATGAATGGGCCAGCGCAATTCCCGTGCGAATCCTGGCGCTAGTGGTTGATCAATAATGAAGCGGTATATGTGCAGTGTTTTTAATACCTCTCTTGCTTTGTGTTCAGATTGATGAAAATGTGCGCAAGGTCACTTCATACAAGAATGCATTATCAACAGAATACGTATGTGGACCCTGCTCGTACCACTATGCTACTGGTTGCTCAACCAACTTAGTAGGTATTCGTGCAATCTTATTTATTATCTCTGTTACGAGGGTGAAAGTAATGCCTTCACCTTTGTAACTCCTCAACAAATGGCAGCACTGGATTGTTCAGCAGACTCTCCTCCACAATTCCAGTTTGTGGAAAGCATTGAAAGTATTGTTAAAGTGTCAAGTATGGAACCTGCGTAGACGGTCGGTCAACGCGATTTAAGCAAATGCAGTTACTGAATTCTGGAGAGCAGAAGGTGTCACCCCAAAGTAGATTCATCAGAGAATGCAAACTGTTTATGGTGATTGTGTTGATGTGAGTATTGTGCGTCGTTGAGCGAGTAAATTTAAATATGTTGAGGTGGGAACATCAGACTTGCGTTACAAAGAAAGAGTTGGACGTCCTGTGACACCAACCGCTGAATTTCACAAGCAAACAGTTGACAGACTGATTCAAGACGATTTCGTATCACTCAGAGAGAAATTGCAAGCACAATCGGTATTTCACAAGAACGCGAGGGTCACATTATTGAATTATTGGCAATCGGAAGGCCTATCACAATGGGGTAACAAGGAAGCTGATGCCTGAAATGAAAGTGCACAGACTTGAAATTTGGCAGGAACTCCTCTCTCGTTATGATAATGAAGGTGACGCCTTTCTCCATTCAATTGTGACAGGAGCCCAAACGTGTGTACACCATTATCACCCGTAGATGAAACCGCAATCTAAGGAATATCGACACAAAGACTCGCCCCAGAAAATAAAATTCAAGATACACTCCTCAGCTGGAAAAAAACATGGGAACTATTCTGGAACGCAGATGGTGGTTGTTGATTTCCTTGAACTTGGAGCAACAATAAATTCAGAGGTTACATCACAACGCTGCGAACTTTAAAACGACAGCTAACAAGGTTCCGAAAAGAAAAGAGAAATGTTTTCCAGCGGCATGAAAATGCCCGACCACACACTTCACGTGCCACAACAGAGCGTTAGAGACTGGATCTCGCACCATACGACATCCTCCATACAATCCAGATTTAGCATCGTCTGACTTCTACCTATTCCCGATAATGAAAGAACATTTGTAGGGACATCATTATACTTCTAATGAAGCCATTGAGAGACTGTGAGATGCTGGTTGCGGAAACAGTGTCGACTTCTTCCGTGACTTAAGAAATTCTTCCGCTCCACTAAACTTGTTCATCGCAATCAGAAATGTATCTAATTGACTGCTGATTATGTGGAAAAGTGAATAGTGGCAACTAAACATCACATTCAAAGGATTATTTTGCGTTTGATTTATTAAAATATTCCCAACAAAATCTAGGCATTACTTTTCATTTAACCCTCGTATTATGTGTTCAGGTGGCAGTGGACGAGAATGGACCAATGTTACCTCTTTGAACAATGCATTTATCAGCAGAATAACCATGTGAACCCTGGTCATATCCATTGTACATTGCTCCATCAATTGAGTGGTATGCATGTAATCTTGCTTAACACCTCTGTTACTTTTTGTTCAGATGACATTGGTCGCAAACGCACACAACTTCACCTCTTTGAAGAGTGCATTTATCAGCACAGCACCTGTGTAGACCCTGATCAAGATTGCTACATTGTTGGGCTGGAAGCTTCATCTCGACTTTAGATCAACTCTTCAAGTATTGGCACAATATACATAATACATTCAAGACGAGATCTGCACGAAGACGAACTAAATCATCTACAAAACTTCCAAGACACCATCATAGGCATGCATCAAATGTCTGCAGTTGCTCAAAAAATAAACTTAACATTCAACCTAAATCCATGCAGATGGTATAGCAAACGAAAGGCTAGAATTCAAGCAAACGAATATCTATATTTGGTAATCGAAATACAAAGTGAACAAACCAATCTAAACACAGTGATACAGTGCAATCTTGTGCAAAATCTCTATTATTTTATATTAAAGTGGCAGTGGATGAGAATGCACACAACGTTATCTCTTTGAAGAATGCATTTATCAGCAAAGTACTCATGCGAACCCCGTCATATCAGCTGTGCTAGTGGCTGGTCAACCAACGAGGTGGTGACTGCACAGTGTTGTTTAATTTTCTGTTACTTAGGTTCAGATGTCTGTGAATGAGAATGCCCGCAACGTCAGCTCTTTGAAGCATAAATTCACCAGTAGAGTACCCGTGCGAACCGTGTTATCGCTGCAGTTTTGTTTAACACCTTTGTTACTTTTTTTTTTCAGGTGGCAGTGGATGAGAATGCGCGAAACGTCACCTCCTTGAAGAACGCATTGATTAGCAGAGCCGCTGTGCGAGCCTTGATCATATCCGTTGGGCTGGTGGCAGCTCAACAGTTGAGTGGTATCTGTGCAGTCCTATTTTACACTGAGACCATATTCGCAGCTGCAGGCAGCAACATGTCTCCGAGTCTATCATCAGTCCTTGTTGGAGTGGCTATGTTGGTCATGTCTTTCGTAACAATGCCTATTGTAGATCGCGCTGGCAGGTAACACTCAATTTAACTTGTAAAATAAATAGAATATAATAACACTTTTTCAGTAAGTGCTGTTCATGCCGTAACTGATGTTGAATTCTGGTGTGTATTTTTCAAGAGCCAGGGCTCAGTATTAATATTGTAGTGGCATACACTTGATAATCAGAGAATTTACTGCGAGGCAACGATGACTGTTGATTTCATTGTTTTTCACACAAGCCGTGTGTAGGACAGGAGTTGGATAGATAGAGTCAGACTGAAAAATTCAATGCCATAGCCGGGATTTGAATTCGGATCTTCCGGCATCTAGCCGGTTGCTCTATCACTGAGTTACCGTGGCAACATGCCGGCATAGCAATGCATTTCTCAACTGTCTCGCATGTTTCCCGGTAAACCACAAAGTGATCTCAAATTATTTTGAGATGACAGACGGCTTGTGTGAAAAAACAGTGAAATCAACTAATTGACCATGATAGTTGGCTATACTATGAATCCTGGGACTTAAAGTACTTACATCAATGTAAGTCGCCATTGGGGTTGTCATCTCAAAATAATTTGAGATCACCTTGTAGTTTACCGGGAAACATGCGAGTCAGTTAAGAAATTCAATGCTATGCCGGCATGTTGCCATGGTAGCTCACTGGTAGAGCAACTAGCTAGAGCGGGAGAGCTGTGATTCAAATCCTGGCTATGGCATTGTATTTTTCAGTCTGATTCTACCTATCCAACGATGGCTGTGTTACCACAATATCTATGTGGAAAACTTCAGGCTATTATATCTAAAGCATGTGCAAATTTATCACAAATAAATACTTTTTCACTGTTTTAATTATATGTTATCTGTATATACATAGATAACAAAATTGATAATCTTCTCTTTTAAGAAAATTATCAACTTGCTGGTAGTTTCACTTTTACATTGATTGTAAAGAATATTTTAGTTAAGGCTACTTTATTGTTCATTTCCAGTAGTCTGGAAATAGTCAGCCAGCTGATACCTCCACTCCTGTTAATGTAATATTTCTAGCAAAACAGCAGTATTGCTGCTGATTTCCTACATAATGGAGATGAACTACATACCAATAGTTCCTCTAAGCCTGCCTGGGTAGTGTGGTGGTAGCGTGTCTGCCTCACATTGAAGAGGTTGTGAGTTCAAATCTCGCTTAGGGTGAGTTACCCAGATAAAGTTTTTTTTCAGGGTTTTCCCTTATCCTGAGAACACGAACGTCGAGTGACTTTAAGCTCAATAGACGCCAAGATCGTTTGAGCATCATTTCACTAATTCCATTCATACACACCAGGTATGAATGGTTAAGACAACCATGTTAAGGATGTTAAAAGTTCCTCTCATATCTAATGCTATGATGCTTCCATCAACAGGAGAATGTGGATGATCTACTTTCTCGTACTTCAAAAGCAGCTCTGCAACTAGACTAAATTAACAATACTTTTATCAACAGATGATTGTTATTGTTTTGTTATTGTGGAGATGATCAACATACTGAAACTTAAGAATAAACCTGCAACCTATAACTAATACGAAGATGAATGTTGCTATTAGCATTCTGTGTTGCAGCTACAGTGATTTTTCATATTTCAGCAGCTACAACTAATAAAATGATCATTCTTCTACAGACCAATGTTGCTGCTTTCCTACACTTTGCAAACTGTCATTGTGGTGATGCTTTCATAGTAATCTAGCAACTACAGTAAATACAGCATATTTTTGTCAACATAGTAATATTACTGCAATTATTGTTCCTGGTGTTCCCTCCTCTGTGGGTAAACATGGGAATCCAGACCATTAAGATTATATTATACATTTGTGAAATTTAAAAGATGAAGTTAGTAGGAGTATAGTGAGGAAAAACTAAGTGGAAATGGAGTTTTATTTATGACCGCTCTTGAACCACTGTAGTTCTCAGCATCCCTTTCTATGTTGGGGGTGAAAGACTGTTAATTTTGCTCAGAGGCCTCTTCATCAGGATTGAAGTTCTTTTACGTGTCATAAATCTACGTCATCGGACCAACTGCTTTACTTTGTTTGAAAGGAAGTCATGCTAAGGAAAAGATAGTCACTGGTGCTGTGCATTGTTTTCTGTAAGACCTATCTATATCTTGGACGATGACAAAGAGCTAGAAATGTAAAACACCACTGTTTTATTCATTAGAAATTTGATGGCAGCAGATTATTGGCATGTTCATACTTCACAACTAATATAGTGATTTTTCAGTCAACAAACAGTCCTATTGTTGACTTTCTGTATTGTAGAAATGAAGAATCTGCTCATATTTCACAGCTAATATAGTGATTTTTCAGTCAACAGACAGTGCTATTGTTGACTTCCTGTATTGCAGAAATGAAGAGTCTGCTAATACTTCACAGCTAATGTAGTGACTTTTCAGTCAACAGACAGTGCTACTTCCTGTATTGTAGAAATGAAGAAGCTGCACATACTTCATAGCTAATGTAGTGATTTTTCAGTCGAAATGAAGAGTCTGCGCATACTTCACAGCTAATATAGTGATTTTTCAGTCAACAGACAGTGCTACTTTCTGTATTGTAGAAATGAAGAATCTGCTCATATTTCACAGCTAATATAGTGATTTTTCAGTCAACAGACAGTGCTATTGTTGACTTCCTGTATTGCAGAAATGAAGAGTCTGCTAATACTTCACAGCTAATGTAGTGACTTTTCAGTCAACAGACAGTGCTACTTCCTGTATTGTAGAAATGAAGAAGCTGCACATACTTCATAGCTAATGTAGTGATTTTTCAGTCGAAATGAAGAGTCTGCGCATACTTCACAGCTAATATAGTGATTTTTCAGTCAACAGACAGTGCTATTGTTGACTTCCTGTATTGTAGAAATGAATAACCTGCTCATACTTCATAGCTAATGTAGTGATTTTTCAGTCAACAGACAATGCTATTGTTGACTTCCTGTATTATAGAAATGGAGAGTCTGCTCATACTTCATAGCTAATGTAGTGATTTTTCAGTCAACAGACAGTGTTGTAAGTACTTTTAGTCCCAAGATTCATAGTTTTAGCCAACTATTATGGACAATTGTGATCATTTTAATTGTTTTCTCACCTAAAATGGCTAGAGACCGGGAGATCCATGATTCCAATCCTGGCTATAGCATTGAATTTTTGAGTCTGACTCTGCCTATCCAACTCCAGTCCTATACACGGTTTCTGTGAGAAAACAATTAAAATTATCACAATTGTCCATAATAGTTGACTATACTCTGAATCCTGGGAAAAAAAGTACTTACAACATTGTAAGTCGCCATTGGGGTTGTCATCTCAAAGTAATTGAGATCACCTTTAATTGTTTACCAGGAAACATGCTAATTAATTGAGAAATTCAATGCTGTGCCAGCATGTTGCCATGGTAGCTTGATGGTAGAGCAACTGGCTAGAGAGCAGGAGATCCGTAATTCAAATCCCGGCTATGGCATTGAATTATTCAGTCTGACTCTACCTCAACTCCAGTCCTACACACTGTCTCTGTGAGAAAACAATTAAAATTATCAGACAGTGTCATTGTTGACTTCCTGTATTGTGGAAATAATGAGTCTGCTTATACTTCTTAGCTAATATAGTGATTTTTCAGTCAACAGACAGTGCTATTTGCCATGGTAGCTTGATGGTAGAGCAACTGGCTAGAGAGCAGGAGATCCGTAATTCAAATCCCGGCTATGGCATTGAATTATTCAGTCTGACTCTACCTCAACTCCAGTCCTACACACTGTCTCTGTGAGAAAACGATTAAAATTATCAGACAGTGTCATTGTTGACTTCCTGTATTGTGGAAATAATGAGTCTGCTTATACTTCTTAGCTAATATAGTGATTTTTCAGTCAACAGACAGTGCTATTTCTATGATTAATTTCTTGCATTGTGCGTAGAAACTACAACATATTCTCTGCAGTTAAGCTAATATATAATGTTTCTGTCAACAGACGTATGTTGCTACTGATATCCTGTGTTGTGGAGATGATCAGTCTTCTCGTGCTGGGTCTATACTTCCAACTTCAGGAGCACATGCAGGACTTCAGCTGGTTGCCTCTACTCAGTCTAACCGTGTACATCTGTGGCTACTGCCTGGGACTAGGACCTTTACCATGGGTGGTCATGGCAGAAGTTTTGCCTCCAAATGTGAAGGGTAGCGCTGGTGCAATGGTGGCATCATCCTGTTGGTTTATGTCTTTTGTTATCACAAACACTTTCCATTACCTCGTTGCGCTGATCGGTCTGCACTTCACTTTCTGGTTATTTGCTCTATGTTGTGGCTTGTTCGCATTGTTTGTGTTTGCCTTAGTGCCAGAAACCAAAGGAATTACTCTTGAGGAGATACAAAAACGATTGACTGCAAATAGGACATCAAGTGAAGCAGATGATGATTTCTTATAGCCTGAAAAGAAGACTGTTAAAAACATAAATTCTCGTTTTGTAATGTCGAAGGTAGACAGTACTCCATGACAAAGTGACATATGAAGTGTGTGAAAATCTATCAAGTATAAGTGCTATTGGTATTTATCAATGGTGTACTTGATCATTATGCAATAATAATAATAATAATAATAATAATAATAATAATAATAATAAACATAACAATAATAAATAATAATTTTAATAATAATAATAATAATAATAATAATAATAATAATAATAATAATAATAATAATAATGTAATAAAAGCCATTTTTGACATTTTCTCTAAAAGGAAAAAAAAAACTTAGTGCTATACTTACTGTTGTAACTGAGGTGCTCCGTCCAAAGACACAAGGACTATTTTACAACCATGGCTATGAATATAAATTTTCTCCTTCATCAACGAAGTAGCAAGAGACTCACTCTTCAACATTTTTGTCTTCAAGCCAGATACAACACCTACATAACTGTGCTACCTAAATTGCCTTTAATAGTGAATTAACATCGATAACTACCAATAGAAGCATGTCCATTATAGCTTCACAAGCACAGCGTTTTGGCACTAATGTGACCATGACTTGTCTTGATAAAAGTTTGCAGATTGAACGATGTAACACATGTTTCAACACAAATGATTCTGGCCAAGTTAGCAGTTTTCTATTTGTTAGATTTTATTTTAAGGAAGGAATAAAAAGGAAATGTGAGCAAATTTATATTTTTAATTGTCTGAGCTTTCTCAAAGCATTATAAAATATTTTGCCTAATGAATGTACATATGTATGAGAAAGGGCTTTAAAATGGCATGCCTATTTTAAAATTCCAACATATAATATAAGTTAATAAATGACAAGCACAGAATTTCGGCAACGAGAAAAATTCAAATGTATGATAGGATTATAGGATTTATGGTAGGAGGAGCAACAAGAGTGACAGACAAAAATAAGAAGTGGTGAATAATGCAATTTCAAAAAGTGTTTGTACATGCATTTCCATATTTTGTTTTGTAAATAAACCATATAATAATATAACAAGCCTTGAATTTATTTTCTTTCTGAACATTGGTTGTGCTCACCATTCAACCCTGCAGACAGTCTATTATTGTTTTCATTATGCTTTTCTCTGCCATAGTCGACTGTATTTTTAATTTCCACAGAAATATATGTTATTTATAGCAAAATGTTGAGCACTGACAATAAAGAATGCATTAGTTGTGCTCAATTTTTTAAAATAAAATTTATACTAAAATAAGATATGTGTTCTCAGAAACTATTTTATTGATTCTACTTATATATATATATAAAGAAACCTGAGTCAGAAGAATGGTAAACATAAATGCTGCTCTTTCTTTATACATGCTGAATCATTTTGGTTCCCATAAATAATTTTTAATATACATAGAAGGCAATACCAACATATGGAATATTTATGAATGACACAAATGACTGATAAACAGCAACTAAGGCACTTAGTACTGAATATTTTTCATTCAAAAATGAATTGTCCTGTAAGAAAATTATAGTTAAGCACTACATAAGTGCATTAATATCTTAATCTAGGCCCATGCATACAGGGCATATTCTAGCCACTTCAACAATTACTAACAAAATTATGAATTGGTAATAAGACATACTTTTATGGTGAGAAACAATGGAAAATAGTAAAGACAATATGGATATTTTGCAATCTAACTGTAATAATCAGTATCATGAATCAAACCATGGAGCTTAGACTTTCAATGCCAATGAACTAACGTAGAGAAATGAGGCATTAGACTTTATAATTCAGTAATTTTACTGACTGGCTTGGGAGCACCAAAGAATGTTAGATAAAATCTGTGCTCGCAGACAGGTTATCATTGTTTGGGTTCCTGGACATGTGGGCTTAGAGGCAATGAGATAGTGGGGAGCAGATCTTGCATTTGTAGGACCTGAGCCCTTTTGCGGCATCCCCCCTAGAATATCAAGTATGAAGTAACCCAGCCCTCAGCAATTGGGAAAAATAAACTATTGCCAGACAAGCCCATGACTTTATTTCAGTGCTAGATGGTGGCTAAGTAAATTTCTTTTGAACCTAATGAGATAGGCACAGAAGTGTACTGGGCTGTTTCACTGGACACAACACACAGAGGCGACACCATAATGGAGCTCATTGAGGACTCGCTATGCAGGAAATGTGGGATGGACTTAGAGAGCTCTCAGTATATTTTATGTAAATATGAGGCATTTGCTTTTCACAGGCATGTAACTCTGAGCTCCCTTTTGGAGCCTGGGGATATAACATTTATTGGGACCATTGGACTTGATTGAATATTCAGCTAAAGAGGAAAAAAGGTTCAAAGCGCTACATGGGAGACCTTGAGAGAGGTCACTCAGGTGACATCACGATCACCATCACCATCATCATCATCAATTCACCAATACTTGCACTTCATCTTGTTTGGTATCTTGTTCCTGTTATAGATTGTTTTTTTAATATGTTTATTGATTCATTCCAATCTTTTGTTAATTCTCCATTTCCTTTATTCCATGTTGATAACATTTCTGGACATTTAGCTTTTTCCATTATTATATTATAGGGCATGCCCTACACATTACTTTTTTAGTACCCTCTGTATTAGTTTATATAATAATACAGATTGAGTCGACCAGACACTATGGTTTCACACACCTAAACTTTTCCCAACGCGTTTAAACTTTGGTTGAAGTTGTCGATACCTTGATGATGCCTTCAACCAAAGGTGAAATACATTGGGAAAAGTTTTAGGTATATGAAAAGCGATAGAGTGTCTGGTTGACTCAATCTGTATTATTTGATAAATTATTACGTGCTTCACAGAGTTAATTCCAATTGATTTTTGTAACTATTTTTGTCCCATGTATTTTTCCCTGTTTCTTCTTGTTGTTTATTTCTCAGTTTTGCTCTTCTATAATTTGCTAAATTTATTTCCCATTCACCTTCATTTACAGTCCCGTGATAAATTCTTCTTTGATTCGTAACCTGTTTGTAGTTTTTGGTAGAGAGTTGTTCCACATTTTACTTTTACGATCATGTGTCTATCTTGGGCATGGTTTTGGAAATAACGTTTTGCACAGCTTTTACAATAATGCATGCCTTTTCATCCTTTTTCATTTTATTCCAATTGGCTTGTTTAAAATTATATACTTTATTTCCTCTAATTCTGTTTGTGGTGTAAGGGTTGTCTAAGCTTAGACTAAATATATTAATATTTTACTATACTACATGTCTCTTCATCTACATCTACATTAATAATAAATTACAACTTGGTAATTTTTGGTTGCTAATTTTTACTTTCTCTACTTAGAACTTCATAAATGCATAGAGAAGGTATTGTACTCCATCCAAAATTTTGATATTGAAATTAAACTGGAAATACAAAAGTCTAATCAGTTTCAGAAAAATGTCCATGTGTGTATATGTGTGTCAGTGTTGTCAGTGTTGCCAGTGTTACCAACCAGATTTCATTGAATTTCTTTGAAAAATGCTTTTAAAGCTCTGCAGATTACTTGACAGTGACAACAATTTCAATAGATATATTTGTTACATAAAAGTGCAGTTTTTAGACCTTACCTTAATATATTTGTCTAAAAACTCAGCAATTCTATATCATCTGGTGACCCCATTATATGACATTTCTACAGCATGTTGTAAACTAAACACAGCCTTCAGTTTTTATGCACTTGTATAGGCCTATATTGCATTACACTTGTATCATTATTAGAATTATATTAAAGAACACTCCCTATCACAACTCGTCACTATATATTATTATTATTATTATTATTATTATTATTATTACATTGGTGTTATTATTATTATTATTATTATTATTTATACAATTTTATATTTCTTTGAGTTTCTCAATTCTTTATTCACTGTCACTGTTGGAATTGTTTGTCTTCCTCTTAAAATTGTACATGGATGAATTCATTTTCAAGATGCGTCTTTTTGTGACAGACATGTTATAGCAATATGTGCCTGTGACAGTTCTTTTGGCATGAAGTAAACTAGCAATCAGTTTTGTCTTTAATTTATTCCTTAATTCAGTTTTTCATCAGATTTGTCATAAAAAACATTCTTTCTACTCTTGTACTAGAGTGGGGGAAACAACAATGACCTCACAAAATGAGATACTAACTACTATAGTGAGAGTCTCTTCCATTTGTTCTAAGCGACAATTTCTTTTAAACCATAATAATTTTGTATACTGAGTTAAATATAATTTATGAGCACGTGGAATAAATCTGCAAGTTGTTTAAATATCTCTTTGATTTTTTAACTTGTCAGATATTTCTGTAGATCTATAGAAATTTCTTTGTAGTTGGCAAGACACTGTTTGTGTGTGGGTGTGAGAGAGAGAGCGAGAAAGAGAGAGAGAGAGAGAGAGAGAGAGACACGCATTCACATACGACATTGCAATCTGTAGATCCTGTTATGAGATTAGACTCAAAGCCCATGTCAAGAATTATATTTATTCATATTTTAATACATTTATTTACAAATAAAACTCTGACAATGAATTTTCAGAAGTGTCAGTTTTGCATAATTTTCAATTACATGTCTGTTTCCAAAAGCCTACTCGTACACTTGTATTCATGTTTATTACATTTACAATGTTACATTATTACCCGTGTTTTTTGATTGAATGAAAGCCTCCTCTGTATAGAAGGTGTGAGTAATAAGGTATCTTTTTAATTCTGATCTAAACTTGTTTTTGCTCATTTGTAACTTGTTTATAGAAGAGGGAAGTGAATTAAACAAAACTATTCCTTTGCATTGAACACCTTTCTGAAATAACTGCAAATAATTTGTTGGTCTATGTTAAGTCCTGCCTATGTCTGGTCTCTTTGTTATGATTATCTGTACTTTTTTGTAAACTTTTCTGGGTTATTTATTACATGGCTAGAACGTATTCACAGACTAATGGTAAAATTCCAAACATTTTGAAAAGTGTGTTGCAGTGAGATGATCGTCTTTCCCCTACCATTATTCTTATTACCTTTTTTTGCATAATGAATACTTTTTTTAGCATTTACTGAATTTCCCCAAAATATTATTCCATAGGTCATCAATGAATGAAAATATACATAATAAGCTGTTTTTAGTATGCTCTTATTTATAAGCTGAATTAAAGATCGGATTGCAAAGCATGCAGAACTCAGTTTGGGTAAGATATAATCAATATGGTGTTTCCAATTCATGTTACAATCAATCATAAGACCAAGGAATTTTGTATTACAGGCTTCTGCAATCTGATTATTTTCATGTTCTATCCTTAGGTCTGTGATGTTTTTATGCTTTGTGCAAAATTTAATGTAGTTAGTTTTTTTCAAAGTTTATGTTATAGCATTTGGTTTAGTTACTGCCTTGAAGTAAATAATAATAATAATAATAATAATAATAATAATAATAATAATAATAATAATAGTAATAATAATAGTCTCTGTAGTGTGGTGATATCGTGTCTGCCTCACATTCAAGAGGTCCCGAGGTCGAATGGCTAGGGTGAGTTACCCGCATAAGGTTTCTTCGGGATTTTCCGTTATTCCTGACAAATCGAATGTCAGTATGGCTGCACGAGCGGAAAGTAAACAAATAAGAATTATACACTTTAAGTTATGATAAGAAAACATTCTGCGGCATGAAATCATGATTTTACAATACATGTTAAATAAAATCTAAAACCGTACTTCTAAAAAAAAATTTCGCTAACGTTAGACTTGGAAAACATCACGCACCAAGTGTTGGAAAGTAGAGTCTATTAATCCATTTAGGAATTTTGTAAAACCAAATAGATGATTCAGAGTAGGTCTTGAAATATTGTTATAAGTTTATCATTATAATACTTAATATTTGAGGATGTTAGTGTCCATTTTTTTTTTTTTAAATATGAACCGGACCAGGTTCAACTCGGATTGCTTGGATTTCTATAAAAGCTATTCCAACTAAGGTAACCTAAAATGTCTTCTCAACCGATTAACCTAACTCAAAGTTATTCATCAATTGCTAAAGACCCAGGCTATTGTAATTGAATCAAGTGATAGTATCCCTCACAAAGAGAATATTTACCCTGTTGGCGAACTCACTGATCCTTCTCATATTCGACTTGTATCCAGAATCTCAAACAACGAATCTGCATCTACCTAACAAACAACTACCTGAAACGTATATAAGTATATACTCAACATCCAAAAATTAAAGTTAGCAGCGTTACCTTGACCTGCGGCCATTCCTAACTAAACAACGCAGGATCATACTCTTGAACAAATACCCAGTTATTCCAAACTCTGTGTTAGAACGTGCTTTGAGTAACTTTGATATTAACTATTCTCTGCAATAACACACATTCGTGCAGAATATAACACCCTACGTTCTCACTTTTCGGCGCCAACTGTATGTCGTCTTCTGTGGTCTGGGATTAACACTAGCTTTTAACTTCCCAGATCACGGATTCAAACCCGGCGGAGGGTGATGGATTTTTTCGGACGTAAAATCCTTAGCATGGCTTCCTTCGGAAGAGAAGTAACAGCCTTTGTCCTTTGTCGTAGATTTACGGCACTTAAAAGAACCTCAAACCTGATGTCTGAGCAAAATTAAGAAATTAAAAATTCACGCCAATTGGAGAATGGGACGCTGAGAACCACAGCAGTTAAAGAGCGTCCATAAATAAATCTCAATGTAGTTTAATTTTTATGTCCAACCTAAAGGCCTTAAGAAGCTTAAAGATAGTTTTGAGATTTACTATGAGGGCACTTCCTGCTGGATTACATTTCCTCTGATGCCCCCATGTGCTTCATATGTAAGATAGAGGGTCACTTGGCACGTCAGTGCTCTTATCAAGCTGCTGATCCTCCAATCTCAACCAATACTGACTCAACACTGCAGACTTTCCTTCTCTGATAACAAAAGAATTATTTCCCAATTCTGTGGCAAAAGATGGAGTTAATATCGACACGGGTTTAGTAGAGTCACTCCAGTGTTGGATGCTACGACTTCCATCGCTCCTTCTAATAATACTGCGTTGGCGTGCCTATATATTTCAGCAAAACAAGTGAACTACTCCCCTAGCTAAGAAGCCAAACCATCAGATAAAGTACCCTTTATCAGCTACTCTCTTCTGACAATTAAGGCGATCTTGGATGTCGCACCAAATGCATTTATGCTCACCCTCCACCAACTCTGCAGCTTCTATGATAATGCCTACGGTTCTAATGATGTCATCAAAGTAGCCTTAACCTACTTCAGATTTGCAGGGCATAGTCGAGACGCTTCGCAAGATCTATCCCCACCTTAAAGGCAATATCAAGAATCGCACTACTCGTCTGCTGAAGAAATTATTGCCAACAACAGAGAAGCGCTCTGATTTACCGAGAAGCGTCATTATAGACGTTATTGAAGGTTCTAATAATGAGCTGCAATCTCATGGAATATAAATAGATTGCACTTGCATTTCGAATACCTACAGCTACTATTGCACACCCACAATCCTGTTATTGTTTGTTTAAAGTGACGTCAATGGAGATTATATTACACCTCTTCTCAGAAGATATTCTGGGTCTCTTCGGAACCGCACAGAGCCTCGACGTGCTAGTGTTAGTGTTGCCACTTATGTTAACAACATCTCACCATATAAAGAAATGCTTCCCAATGCTACACTGGAAGCCGTAGCTATCTCCGTTCTTTTAACAACAGATATATGCATATACACTCTTTATCTCCCTAACAACATTACTGTTGTTCTTTACATGCTTTCCACATTGATCACTCAACTCCCTAAACCATTTGTGATACTTTAACAGCCACAATCTAGGGCGAAGAAGTTATTAACTTAATCAACGTGGTAAAATGTTTGAAACCCTGCTACATATATCAGATTTAATGCTTCTAAACTTTCCGACCTAATTTATAATATTTGCAACACCTACAGCTGCATTCTATCTGTTCTTCCAGCATATACCTTTATTCTAATGGTCCTTTTATTCGACACCTCAGAGCAGCAATCATTTTCCAATCAGCATCACTACTCAGAACTTTGCTCCTGTTTTACAAATGAGACTCCTACTTGGAAGTTGAACAAAGCCAATTGAAACTTTTAAAAGTATCATTTCGAAAACGCTTTGCAACACCTTCCAGAATTGTTTCTGAAGGAAATCGCTTCTAAACTTACCACAATTATAATAAATACTGCAGAGAATACTATATCTAACACTACAAATGTTTCTATCATCGGACAGTTCTAGTAGAATGAAAGTGCCAAGAAGCTAAAACATAGGGTCTATTATAAATACAAGCGAAATCCTAGCACAGCTTCAAAATCTGAATCCCAACGTTTTCGCGCAGCTGCGCGTCGTGAAATCAAACGCAGTAAAAGGGAGTTTCCCCCCTTTCCTAACATTTCTCGCCAAGCCAAATGTGCCACAAACTCCAAGCTATTTGTGGCATACGTCGTATACCTGTTATATCTTATCTTCGAATAACAACCTCTGACGATAAAATCGCCGAACTTCAGGCTATTGCAGAAACTCTTGCATCTGCATTCTCTTCTATATCCAGTAATGCGGAACACGACGCTATACTCCTCTTAACTTCCGGCTGCCGCCTACTCCAACGATTTCTTTAGCTTTTTCTGAGTCTATTTAACCATTCGACGAGGAAATTGGATGAAATGTTAACTGAATTAATCACTGCACGAGTAAAAGCGCTAGGCCTAACATCATTGCCTATGCGCTAATTAAGAAACCACCCAGATGGCTTATTATATTTACTACGACTGTTCAGTTATATCTGGATGTTTTCCCAGTCAATGGGGCCATCCATAATGGTTCCCATACGAATGCCTAATAGGGATCACTCGCTCCCTGGAAACTATCGCCTCATTTCACTGACACGCACCATATGTAAACTGCTGAAGATCACAGAGGTTTACGATGGTTTCTGGAGTGTACCAGATTCTATAATGACTTACAATGTGGCTTTCGCCAGTACCGGCCAAAGCTTGATTCTTGACACTACTAGAATCTGTACTTTGCTGATCATCAACACATGTTCACTGTAAGTCTCAACAATGCAAAAGTTTACGATACTGTGTGGCGTACCCACATCATCCGAATACTCCTTAATACCTACGTCAAAGAAAGTATGCTCGCATATATCATCAACTTTCTATAAGATTGAAGAGCGCCTGACCATTTATTGTAAAAGGAAGAATATCGCCACTATACAAGAACTACTACAGTCAACCATAGACAAGCTCCAAAAGTGAAGTCAAATCACTAGCCTTAGTTTTTCTTCACAAAACTGTGTAAGTATTGTCTTGAGACTCATTGCCAACTAAACTGACAAGTTAATTAAACATACTACCATTTTTCAGTTCGCGCAGCTCAAGCCTTCAAGTGCTTCCCCTCTTCCCGCTTTAGCCGGCCGTGCTCGGAGATGGTAAGAAAGGTAGGGATGGAGGGAGAGTTTGCCGTCACCCCTGTATCATTGTCACAATACGCGCGTGCATGGTTGAATGCAGGATGAGAACGAGTACTTGTTTTCCCAAGTAAGTGGCAATCTCTCTAGCCTGTCCTCTAAGGGACTGGCCAGAGGAAAACTTAGATGTTGAAGGTCCAGACATTTCTCTTAGTACTCAGTTTATATACTCTTACAATAAACAGCATGCAATGATTTTTGTGATCACTCACTGCAACTTGTAATGCACTCTCTCCCACCATTGACCAAAACCATGCGCATACGTGTCTGACGTCATATGGACATGCGGGAGAGGGGAGATTAGTCGACAATAGTTGCGCCCTCAACGCTGTGCGCAGCTTTTTTCATTACCCTGACAGAGAGTACAGTTCTCATAGTAAACACAGTCCGACTGGGTATGTACTTTGACCGCAAGCTGATCTGGATCCAACATATTAAGCTCCTCAAAGGTGATTGTATTCGGTGCCGTAATCTTTTAAAATGTGCATATGGATATATTCAACAAATTTAATGTTCAACTCCAAGATTTTGACAGAAACTAAAGCTCATGAGAAAATAAAAGGGTTTTATAAGAAAGTTTTACATTGGATTGATTGCGTTATTAAAGGGAATATTGCAGTTTTACCAATTCTTTTGGAACATAGTGGACAAAATGAAGTTAGTATTGCTGATGAACTTTCGGAAATGATCAAATTCCACCTACAAAATCTCAGGTTACAGCTTTTAAAATACTTCCCAGAAATTGAGAAAGACGATATTACACAAGAATGGATTACAAATCCGTTTTGCACCACCGCCATCAATTTTTCTGATCTTCCCGTAAAGTTACAAGAAAGTCTTTTGGAAATGTCCGTTCACAGTTCAGTGAAAATAATATTCGAAAACATGTCAATTTGTGATTACGCACGCAAAGGGTACACTGAACTTAGTGACTGTGCCATTACACGACTTTTTCCATTCCCCTCAACTTCTCTGTGTGAGCAGGGTTTCTCTGCATTGACAGCAATCAAATCAAAACAAAAAAAATCGCTTGAATCCTGAATCCCCATTGATACTCGCACTAACGAAGATTCAGCCTTGAATAGAGGAGCTGGTGTCCAGAAAACAAGCTCAACCATCTCATTAACAGGTCAGAAACATACAATTTTGTGTCTATGTGCTATCTGCAACGTATTTACTTAGTTCCTGTATTTATTTTGTACACTTATAGCATAATCCCCCTTTCTGTAATATTTAATAAATTATAAATGTTATAATCTATTTTGATATGGTTATGAATAATTTAAATTAGGGAAAACTTTAGGGCTAGGCCTAGTGATACAGGCTGGAATGGAAAATTGTCAGTGGGGGTACTCGGAGAAAAAATGTTAAATACCACTGCTATCTGTAACTCTGCTCTCACCGTTCATCATCTGATTACAGCTTGCCTAAAATAAACTGCTGAGCGATTTAATTGTGAAGTTCCTGAACAACTACAGCTGACCTTGGGCGTTCAACTTTGCCACAGGAAAACCATTACCTTCATGTGCAAATTTGTTAAATGATATTCAAATTGTAGTTAAGTTTATTATTGCTAATTAACTACTGTAAGCTTTAATGTAGCATTTTACTATTTTACCTCATTGTAGAACTTGATGTATTACTTTATTTTTGAAGCGACTATAATATATTAAACACACACACACACACACACACACACAAACAAATACCAATATTTAACAACAACAAAAATAAATCAAACATTTTATCTTCTGCGCATGGGTTACCCAGATTTTCCTTCCTATATAACTATTAAAAATGTATACCTTGAATTTTCTGAAAACAATATATTAAGTCCTGTTTATTCTAAATTACTTGTGTATAATAGGAAATAGAAACAATCTTACTACACAAGAAAGATCTTGTTAAAGTTTCAATTTATGCTGAATATATTTTTTGTGGCGCTAACCATTGTCGAAGAATTCTTTATTATTATTATTATTATTATTATTATTATTATTATCATCATCATCATAATACTGCGATTACCATGCTAACTTCATATACCCAAGGTCGCGGGTTCAAACCCGGCGGAGGACGATGGATTTTTTCGGGCGTAAAAATCCTTAGCATGGCTTCCTTCGGAAGGGAAGTAAAGCTGTGGGTCCCGTGTCGTAGATTTACGGCACGTAAAAGAACCTCAAGCCTGATAAGAGAGACCTCTGAGCAAAATTAAGCGATCTTTCACGCCCAATATAGAATGGGACGCTGAGAACCAAAGCAGTTAAAGAGCGTCCATAAATAACAGGTCATTTCATTTCATCATACTGCGACGACTTCTAAAGATTTGATTATCGCTTTAGCCAGCAGTTTGCTTCTTATACCTGCACCCAATATATAATTGAGTAATGTCACCCTCCGTGGCCTTTAGTTCCCATGGTCGCGGGTTCATACCCGTCGAGGGCAATGGGCTTTTTTAAGTGCAAAACTCCTTAGCATGGCTTCCTTCGGAAGGGAAGTAAAGCGTTGGTCCCGTGTCATAGATTTACGACACGTTAAAGAAGCCTGATAAAGAGTACTCTGATCAAAATTAAATAGTCTTTGACGCCTGCTGAGAACCGCTGCAGTTAATGAGCGTCCATAAATACAACTCAATTTCAGTTAAGGTAACGCATTAACATATGTTTTTGCCATATTGCAAAATTCCAGCTTGTAGGTTACTTAAATAATAAATGTTAATCCTTAAATTCCTGTTTAATAAAAATGCTTCACACGAAACCTTTTAATAAATTAACATCAAAAATTCAAGTTTTACAGTAAATGAGTCTAAAATAGATCTATCACGTCATATTTTTTATATTACCCCTTAAATATTGTAGAAAGTTAATACTTATTGTACCATCCAAAAATCCGGATTTTTCAAAAGTTATTAATTTATTTCTCAAATTTGGAACATTATAGGAAAATACCTGATGTGTTTCATTCACATGCCTTTCTCTATCTATTCTACAAATTACTTACAAAAGATTATTCTTCTTTCTCCTCCATGCTAATCGAGATAAGCATTATCAGAATTGTCATATTGATTAGTTCCTTATAAGTAGAAGGGAACTAAGTGAATGCACTATGCAAAAGCGTTAGTCAAAAAAAAAAAAAAAAACACACACAAGCCCGCGCGCACGCCCCCCCCACCCACACACACAGATTCACCCACTGACCTTAATATTTTTTGTGTTTGTTTCCTTTTTTTGTGGATTTAAGGGGTCTCAAAAGATATATTTCCGATGAATTCTTGGTATCGAATTATTGAGTGGAATGCAATAGCTTCTCTATCTTCTATGTACATTATATGTGCATACGTACTAGAGAAAGTAAAATGAATATAGACGGTCATGTGAATCTAAACATCAGATGTTTCTGAATTATGATTAAATCGCCTGCAAACAAGTTACGTACTAGTTATACGCGTTTTGTTATCAACTTCTATTCCTGATTTTACTAAAACTGTTCATTCATATTCCTCTGGGTTTATATCTATTTGAAATAAACATGGCTTTAATACTACTAATAAATCAGTTCTCGTACATGTCATATCACTGCAGATATTTCTCAAATACCGCTAGAATACCAGCACAGTACCTTGAGCAGGCAATAACAAATACAGCAACCAAAAGGAAAACTTAGCCTGCTTTCCTTCTTTCTTTCTTCGGAGGAAAGCTTAATCGTGGAGAAATAAATCACACGATTTCCTCCTACATATTCAGTACCTATATACAAACATTTTGATTTAAAATAAAACAGCACACAATACATTTCAATATTTAGTTACATGATCTTTAATACAGGTTGGTTTTCCATGATTTTTAATTATCTGTAATTATCAGTAATAACTACAAGCTATCTGTTTGGTTCGTAGTAATATTTTGCTTTACATGCCTTGTGGTGGTTAATCGTATACATACAGTGAATTTATAGCATAGATAACTATTATATTATTTTATTTTATTATTTTCCTCAAGTGAGGGCATGTAGACAAAGTGTAACTAGACAATTAACATTTTTAATAATAATTTACAATGCTAGAAATAAATTGTATAACTAAGTACAAGTGACATATAACATTAGAAATGATAAACTTCAAATCTAATACAAATAGTACATACAATCTTCTCAAAAAACACTTTAGTAAGTTCAAAATTACAGAACAAAACTTAATGAATCGTTATAGCACCAGCATTAAAACGAATACAAATGATTTCTGAGGGTGAAAATAGATCCTCTGATTGCCATGATCGCTATTGTATGCAGTAGGCGTTTATCCAAACCATAATCTATCCAAAATTGGTGTAATTTTTTGGGGATTGTCCCTCTGGCTCCTATCATTAATCCGGTGACTGATATATTTTTAAGATTATATTTGTCCTTGTAAAAGGAATATGAAGGCATAGGTCAAATGTTTTGGTTGGTTTCAAACCAGGATAATCATGAAGTTTACAGTAGGTCGGGATTTCTCTTCTTTTGTTTTCCCTTTTTTTTTTTTTTTTTTTTTAAAGATTTCATTTAAATTATACTACTCCATTTTTTCATGGTCTGCTGTAAATTTGTGTATAGTTATCGAATCAAGTAGGCAGTTTGCACTTCTAAGTCTCTATTTATCGTAACATTTGTGTAAAAATTTTTTGCTAGCACCTGTACTTCAAACCTGTAATATTTATTCCGAGTCATTTTTATATTCATACGGTATAGAACAAAATGCAAGGGTTTCTGTTAAACGTCTCAAACAATAGTAAAATGCTACCATATATTTTTACGAATAACTTTGCTTAGGTTAGAAACGAATCATTTATAAGCACTTCAGCAGAAGACTAAATATTTATAATGCAAGAAGAGGAAAGAATAGATGACGAAGATCCAGAACGCCAAGATCCTTATTTCAAAGATTACGAGGGAGAATTAAAACGTATGCGCCGTTCTACGATTGTATTACGTAAACTACGTAAATTCCGAAAAAATCATGAGGTATATCCGTCAATGGCAGGTAACCCAGTTTAGTAGTACTATTTTAAAAGTTGAATATTCTCTAGTCCACATATATATGTGTGTGTGTGTGTGTGTATTAATATATCAATTGTGTAATTTCATGTGACCAGAGGAGAACCAGTATTGCTAGGCTAATTTTTACTTTCTCTAGAAGGTATATAATATACAAGCCGGAAATTAAACATCGACATTTCACCGGAAATACATGTTTCGAGGACCCCCTGATTAAAAACAATTAGAAATAGATTTAAATGTGTGCGTCACCCTCCGTGGTGTAATGGTTACAATGCTAACCCGGCGGAGGACGATGGATTTTTTCGGGCGAAAAATTCCTTAGCATGGTTTGCTTCGGAAGGGAAGTAAAGCCGTTGGTCCCGTGTCGTAGATTTACGGCACGTAAAAGAACCTCAAACCTGATAGAGAGGCCATAAATAAAACGTCATTTCATTTCATTTGTCTGTGTTTTGGTATTTAAATGTTGTATCTTCCAAGGTTGCGATACAAAGATTTTCGGGAAAATCCCCCCAACCCACACCATCCTTTCCATGGAACGAGAGAACGTAGGCTTTCACGGCCGGAGTCAGTGTAACTAAGAAATGTTTCCGGGCTGTTTTGCCGTGGTCTGCTGGTGCTAGGAGTACCAGACGTTTCGTCCACAACTACGGTGGACATCTTCAGTGGCGCGGTCGAAGTTTTCTAGGAGAAGGTTTCGCTGCGTCTGAAGCGTTGAGTCCAGTCCAGTGTGATTGGCAGCCAGTCCAGTCCAGTGTGATTGGCAGGCTGAGGGCAGCCCGAGGTGTGTTAGACGTGTCCCTGTTCTCAGAGAGAACTTAACCACGTTCTGACGGGATTGTGGGGTTTGTAGGATGGCGGGTGAGTTTTGGGGTTGTGGAGTGACAGGAGGAGGCGAATATTGCTCCTCGACGGTTGCCTTGATGGTGCAACGGCCCTTGTGCACCGCTGGTGAGTTTTTATCAAAATGTTTCTTAAGATTAAATTTTGAATCCAAGCAACTCTTGAAGGATAATAAGGAGCTTAGCCGTAGCAGCTGTTGGTGGTGCTCCTTCGTTACCGGGGATGCCCGCAAGCCATGCGGGGAAGCCGGTATCGCCTGAAGCGGCGGTTTGTGGGATCGTAATCCCCAAGAGACCTAACGAGGGCGCTCCGATGGAATGGTAACCCTTCGTTGAATTTTGTTGCCCGACGCCTAATCTCGTCCTCCAGGTATGGTAGACCAGAGGCTTCGTGCAGGAGTCTCGTTGGAAAGCCTCGAGGCACAGAATAGATAGCCCGGAGACACCTATTCTGTACCCGCTGAAGCAACAGCAGCCTGGAGTCTGCCGCCATGCCCCAGATCTCACAGGCGTAAATTAATAAGGGGATAATGAGAGCCCTCAAAAGGCGCAACCTAAGGGGAACCGTCATCGAGGACCTCAGCATCGGGTACAGTGAGGCCGCAGCCCCATTGCCCCGGCACCACAGCCCCCGGACGTGCTCCCTAAAAGTGACGCCCCTGTCAAGCTTCACCCCCAAGTAGGTGATGGTGTTGGTCCATTGTATCCTTCGTCTGAGGTACGTGAATGTGGGGAAGTTTGCGGGAAAGCGGCGCTTGGTGAATAGAATAGCGTGGCTTTTCTCCGGATTTATGGACAATCGCCAACGCTCGCACCACTCTTGGATGAGGCAGAGGTGTCTCTGGATAGGGTTGAAGGCTCTGCGTGGGTGTTTGTTTGTACAGTATAACAGCACGTCATCAGCATACTGAGCTATGTTGACTTGCTGCACTGTTGATAGGTCGGCCATGTAGACGCTAAAGAGCGTAGAGGAAAGTACAGAGCCTTCGGGGACTCCGCCTCTTACTGGCCTAGGTGTTGATTTGTGTCCCGCAACTGAAACTACAAAAAATCTGTGTTTAAGATATGAGTGTAGTAGGTGTATGATGTGTGTCGGGAGCTCCAGTCGGATGAGTTTGAGGAGCAGACCCGCGTGCCAGGTCGTAGAGAAGGCTTTCTCCACGTCCAGCGACACCGCCGCAGTGTAGGCTCTGTCCTGGAAGCCCAGGGCAGCGGCCTCCACCACTCTCAGTAGTTGCTGGGGTGTAGAATGCCCAGGACGAAAACCAAATTGGTGATCTGGGATGGCATGAATGTCGCCCAAGAGAGGGGACAAGCGGGCTAGTATTAGCCTCTCGAGAACCTTCGAGAGAACTGATAGGAGACTGATGGATCGGTAATTGGATGGGTGTAACGGGTCTTTCCCCGGCTTCAAGATGCATATCACCCGGGCCTCCCTCCACTCGCGTGGAAAGTGGCACAAGGTGAGGCACATGTTGAAAACCTTGGTTAGAAAGAGTACCGCCTTGATGGGAAGGCATCGGAGCATGGCGGGGGTTAGTCCGTCAGGACCCGCTGCCTTTTTGGGGTTGAGGCGCCGGAGTGCGCCCTGGAGTTCACTGGGTCGGATGACGGGAAGTCGGTCCGCCTCGTCGGGGGGGGGGCGCCGAAGGTATCGACGCACCCCGCCGAGCACGGTTCGAGAAGTCTTCATCCTGGGGGTCTTCTCGTGGCCTCATAGACCTTTCGAGGTAGTCAGCGAACACATCGGCTTTGGCTCGGGGTTCATAAGCCAGGCCTTGGGTGCCTTGGATTGGGGAGGTGATTTGACCTCCGCGATGCCGGAGAGCTTTGGCAATCCTCTTCACGTCGCCATCCTCGAGCCTCAAGCGGGTCATAGTCTCCTCCCACGCTCGCACCCTGTGCTCGCGTAGTCGGGTCCGGACCACTCGGCGTAAACGCCTCAGGAGTGCTCGGTTATGTGGCGTGCGGTGACGCTGGTATAGTCTGCGGGCAGCCCAGGAACGGCGTACAAGCAGATGGAGTTCTAGGGGTAGGACATCTGGGTGTAGAGGAGCTGGGGTGTGAACAGTTAGGTTATGGGCAGTTCGCACCACGATGGAGGTAAAGGATTGGACCGCAGCCTCTAGGGATGGGATGTCTGTGATCCTAGGGTTTGGCGGGATGGAGTCGTTGAGGCAAACCCTGACGCATTCCCAGTCAACGTCGCGGTTTTGAACCGAGACGTCGTGACTGGCAACCCTTGTGTTAACCTCAGCTAACACGGGATTATGATCGGAATGAAGTGCGTTGATCGATGTGAGAGATGTATGAAAAGGGAATTGTTTGATGATCGCGAAGTCAATAACGGATGCCCGTCCTTGACCTCGTGGATGGTGTGTGGGTTGCCAGGGGCCCTCTACTCTGAGTTGAGGGTCCGCATCTATCATGCGTATGATATCATTGCCTCGGGCGTCCGCCCGGGGGCCGCAATGCCAACGCGGATGTTTGGCATTGAAGTCCCCGGCCAGGATGACATTAGGATGAAGGGCTAGGATGGAAAGGTAATCGTTTAGTACGAACTGCCTATGGGGTGGGTGGTATACAGACACCAGTAAAACTTCCGTACCGCCTAGGTCAACACAGACAGCCGTGGCTTCCATGGTTTCAAGAGGTGGGAGCTGGATGGGTTTGTGGACTACCCTGTTTCTCACGAAGATCGCTGTGCCACCTCCTCGGCGGCCCACACGATCCACTCTGAGGCAGTTGTAGCCCGGAAGTCGGAAAGAGGTATCTGGACGGAGATGTGTTTCGCTGACTAGCACAAGGTCTAGGGCAAATGAGCCGGCAAAATGCTGGAGCTCACTCCCCTGACCGCTCAGGCCACACGCGTTCCAGAATGCGAATCGAAAAGAGGTACGAGACCTATTTCGACTCGCCATTCTGGGCGGTCCGGACGATCACGGTCAGGAGGGCAAGTCCCTCCATGGCGACAGCCATCTTTGCGGCTGGGTCTGTGGCATATAGGAATCTGACCAGCAGATCACAGATGCTCCGGCCGTGGTTCAGCAGAAGCTGCTGTATCCACGCCATCACATCCGACATCTGCAGGACAGGAGGAGTGGTGGGGGTTATGTTTCTGGGTGAGGGTGTAGGTGTAGGAGGAGTGCTTCGGGGCGCCGGCACGCCGCCAGCCACCTCCTGCCCCTGCTGTCGCTCGGGTACGGGAGTGCCGTTCCCTTGCGCAGCCCTGGGGAAGAAGTTAGGCTGCCTGGCCGGCCAGCGCACCTTAGCTTGGGTGGGGGGCTTTTGTTTGGGTTTGGCTGGAGCTTCTTTGTTGCGTGGGGGTTGGTGGGTGTTGTTACCATCCCGTGGCTTCGCAGGGCCACGCTCAGCCCTTTGCGCCGTAGTGGTGTTGGTGGCTATCCTTTGTTGCGCCGGCTGTCTTGCAGGAGGGGCAGGTGCAGTTGTTGGCGCCTCTGGGCGCTGGTTGGCTACAGGTGCTGTTCTTGTAACCTGCCAGTCCAGTGTGATTGGCAGGCTGAGGGCAGCCCGAGGTGTGTTAGACGTGTCCCTGTTCTCAGAGAGAACTTAACCACGTTCTGACGGGATTGTGGGTTTTGTAGGATGGCGGGTGTGTATTGGGGTCGCAATATGTGCTCGATCTGGTCGGTGATATTATTGAAGTATGGCAGAAACACCGTGCCCGTACTTTTTGGTTGGTCTGGCTTTTGAGATGCGGACTGAAACTTGGCAGGGCGGAAAGCTCTATTGATTTCTTGGACGGAATAACCATTTGAATGTAATGCCTGTCTTAGGTGCTTGAATTCATTTTGTAGCTGTTCCGGTTCACAGATGCGGGTAGCCCGATGTTTAAGTGTCTGGATCATTGCTCGTTTGAGGTGATTAATACTGTTGAGTATTAATCACCGCATCCAGTTCACCATGGAAAAAGAAAAAGACGGACAGTTAGCTTTCCTGGACGTCTTGGTCAAGAGAAATACCGACGGGTCTCTTGGGCATACGGTATACCGGAAGCCCACCCACACTGACCGTTACCTAAACAAGGACTCGAACCATCATCCCAGACAAAAACGAGCAATGATCCAGACACTTAAACATCGGGCTACCCGCATCTGTGAACCGGAACAGCTACAAGATGAACTCAAGCACCTAAGACAGGCATTACATTCAAATGGTTATTCCGTCCAAGAAATCAATAGAGCTTTGCGCCCTGCCAAGACCAACCAAAAAGCCAGACCAACCAAAAAGTAAGGGCACGGTGTTTCTGCCATACTTCAATAATATCACCGACCGGATCGAGCACAAATTGCGACGTCACAATGTCAAAACGGTTTTCAAGCCCACGAGGCAATTAAATAATTTACTACGTTCATCCAAAAATCCCCGGGAGCCGCTGTCATCAGCCGGTGTGTACCGCATTCCGTGTTCCTGCGGCTCAGTATACATCGCAACCACACAACGCAGTGTTACTACTAGAATCAAGGAACACAAAGCAAACTGTCGACTAGGCCACACAGAAAAGTCCGCGGTCGCCCTGCACGCTATTGAGGCAGAGGGCGAGCATATTATAAATTTCCAAGACACCTCTATCCTCTCATCTACAACACACTACCATGCACGACTACAGCGGGAGGCTATAGAGATTTATAAGCATCCGAACAATTTTAATAAAAAAGAAGAGGCACTAAAACTCAATAGGAATTGGCATCCCGTCATTGAAAGCAGGAAACGTCATCAAACGAGAAGCAACGAAGCGGTCCAATCAGAAGCCACGTTCGCCGGAGAGCCCAAGCCTCGCCCCCCACTTGCCAGTATAAAAGTAGCGATCCCGACAGTCAACGCTTCAGCATCACGCAGGCAGACGCATACGCACGCGCGACGCAACACAACGCAGCATAGACGCAAGCAGACGTAGCAGACAACGCACCAAGCAGAGAAGCATCAACATCTCATCTGCACCTGATGTCCGACGCTCCAGTCGACAGCAAGCAACAGCACCACAAAAGCCACGCACACGTAAATTGTATTTATTAATACATCCTGCGGTCAGCTCATCTATTATATACCGGCAACGGGCGACCAATAAGGCCACAGCCAACGCCCTCCGGGCGGTTTTAGGCGCACACAAGTGTCCGGCCCTCTATTGGTCACGCTGTATAGCACCCGTTACTGGAGGTAAGAGGTACATCCAGTTGTTTTAAGCATCACTGCACCCTCGGGTGCAGTGAAACGTACCCACGCTTAATGCCTTCCAATACCCACCGCTCCCATCCAACTAGCAGGCCCCAAACAGTGCAAATGGATGCACCCACCCCAAGCACCAGCTCTGGTGCTCCTCCCAGAGCAGGCTCGAGCTCGACTCGGCCTACTCAGAAGACCAACCGTTCTCGCCCATTAAGCCCGCAGGGCGAAGATGGCCAGAACAAACGTCTGGCAACAGCTAGCACAGCACCCATCCAGGACGCTTCTCGCGAAAATATTTCCCGAGACAGGCAAAATTCGACACCCGCCCAGGCGGGTCCCAGCGGTGAAGGCAATGCCGCCAACAACTCTTCAACCACCATGACCGAGGTCATGGACGACTCCATAATGGATGCTGAGGAAGCCAGCTCGTTCGACATCTCCACGGAGGGGGAAGACGGGGCTGGATGGCAGCAAGTCAGATATAATCGTGGGAGGCGAGAACAGGCCCCCATCCTGACCACGGAGGGTGCGCCCTCCAGTCAGCAGGGGCAGAGCAGGCGACACCTTCCGCCAAATATTGTGGACGACTTCCGGGGCGTGACGGGCTTCCTTAGGGAGGTGATGCCATCGCTCGCGGCGTCGTGCTCGGTGACGAAGCGGGGGAGTCGTTATGTCTTCCAGGCGAAAGCTCTGGAGGATTATCAGCGCCTCCTTATAACCCTGGGGAAGAAGAACATTCCCCACTTTACATTCGGACTAGACAAAACAAAGGACATCCGAAGGGTCATCCGGGGACTTCCAGTGGACACACCGGTGAGCGAGATTGAGGACGACCTCCGCCGCCAGGGCATCCGCCCCCGAGTCGTAAAGCAACTCACCAAGGCCGCTCCAAATGGCCAAACAGCCAGAATCCCCATCCCCCTCTTCCTTATTATAGTGGAGCGGACCAACGACCCGGAGGCAAAGATAGACGGTGTCACCACCCTCTGTTACCTCCGGGTAAAGGTAGAGCAGTCCAGGGGCTCTAGCGGTCCCCCCCCCCCAATGTCATAGGTGTCTGGGGTTTAATCACTCCAGTCACTTCTGTTTCAGAAACCTCCGCTGCCTTCGCTGCGGAGGATCCCACACCAAGGAGGTCTGCCCAAGATCCATCACAGATGTGCCCACTTGTGCAAACTGCCAGGGGCCTCATGTAGCTTGTTACGGCGGGTGCACCAAGCGAAAAGCCATAATAGCGGCTCGACGCCCACAACCATCACAGAGACAAGTCCAACCAACACAACCTGCAACAGGAACTTAGTAGCAACAAGCACCCGCCGCTACCACACAGCAGCAACAAAAAACTCCCGCTACTGCCACACATCAAGAAAAACCAGCTCTAGGGACAGGCCGCTCCCCCGGCACACCCACCGTCTCCACGTGACCCGAGGATGTCCACACGAAAGGACCCACGAACACGTACGACAGTCCCAGCCACCCATACCAACACCTCTCAGGCACCGAGAGAGCGTGGGACCCCCAGGAGGCCGGAAACTGCTTCGGCGGCTCCGGAAGGGCGCCGTGGCGAGGAGCCGGCTGCCAGGGACAGTCCCACCACTCGGACTGAGCCCTCATCCCGCCAAACTCAAAACCCAACTCCCGCCCCCACCACCACACAAGCTTCAATCCCTACCTCCGGCTTTGACCTCGCGGAGATGCTGAAGTGGCTGCAACAACTGTTGCAGACCCACGGAAGGCAGATCTGTGAGCTGATCGGCCGCTTCCTCTCTGCCAACGACCCGGCTGGCAAAATGTTTGTTGCCATGGAGGGGCTCGCCCTACTGACCAGCATCGTCCCGAGCACCCGGAATGGCGGATCAAACTAGGTGTAGAACCTCGTTTAGATTCGCGTTCTGGAACGCGTGTGGACTGTCTGGCCAGGGGGGAGAGCTCCTACATTTTGCCAGAAGTCAAGCTCTGGACGTCATTCTAGTCTGTGAAACACATCTCCGACCAAACTTCCGCTTCCGCCTACCGGGCTACGTCTGTCACAGGACGGATCACCAGGGCCGCCCAATAGGTGGCACCGCGATCCTAGTGAGGCAAAACGTGACCCACAGACCCGTCCAGTTCCAGTTCCCACCCCTCCAAACCCTAGAGGCCTCAGCAGCGATGGTTGACCTCGGCGGTGAAGAGGTCTTAATAGTCCCCGTGTACCACCCTCCCAGAGGGCAGTTCTTACCCAATTACTACCAATCCATCCTAAACCTACATCCCAGTGCAATACTCGCCGGAGACTTCAATGCCAAGCACCCTCGCTGGCACTGCGGTCGACGGGCAGACGCCCGAGGCAACGCAATAGTTCGCCTGGTTAACGCGGACCCTCAGCTTCAAGTGCAGGGTCCCTGGCAACCCACTCACCATCCGCGAGGTGGAGGACTGGCCACAGTCATCGACTTCGCGATCACTAAACATCTCTCATTCCATCTCACACTCACCATTATCAACGCACTACATTCCGACCATAATCCAGTGTTGGCAGAGATCAACACCCGGGTTGCCAGCCACGACACCACGGTTAAAAACCGGGTGGTAGATTGGGACGGCGTCAGAAACTGCCTCCGCACTTCCATCCCCCCAAACCCCCAAATTACAGGCATCCAAACCCTGGAGGCCGCGGTCTCATCCTTCACCTCCATTGTGACACGAACTGCCCGAAACCTAACTGTGGAATCCCCGGCATCCTTGCACCCTGACATCCTCCCCTTGAACCTCACCCTACTCATCCGCCGCTCCTGGGCGGCACGGAGACTATACCAGCGACATCGCACGCCGCACAATCGAGCGCTCCTACGGCGACTTCGTCGTCAGGCCTCTCTCCGACTGCGCGAGCACCGAGTGCAAGCGTGGGAGGAGACGATGACCCGGTTGCGCGTCGAGGAAGGCGACGTGTGGAGAATCGCTAAAATCCTCAAAAACCGCAGAGGCCAATACACCTCACCCCTCCAAGGCACCCGAGGCTTCGCCTACGACCCCCAAGCCAAAGCCGATGTGTTCGCAGACTACCTAGAGCGTCCAAGAGACGACCCCCAGGACGATTTCTTCTCCGACCAAGTCCGACGGGAGGTTCGACGTTTCTTTCGGAGACCCCCAGAGGACGAGAACCCACTTCCCGTCATACGCCCTAGCGAACTCCAAAGCGCTCTCCGGCGCCTCAACCCCAAGAAGGCGGCGGGACCTGATGGGCTAACCCCCCTCATGCTCCGCCACCTCCCTTTCAACGATGTGCTCTTCCTCACACGGGTCTTCAATATGTGTCTGTCACTCGGTCACTTTCCACGAGAGTGGAGGGAGGCCAGGGTCATATGCATATTGAAGCCTGGGAAGGACCCGGTGCACCCATCCAATTACCGCTCCATCAGCCTCCTCCCGACCCTTTCTAAGGTACTCGAGAGGATGGTCCTTAACCGCCTGTCCCCACTTCTAGGGGACATCCAAGCCATCCCAGACCATCAGTTTGGATTTCGTCCTGGGCATTCAACGCCCCAGCAGCTGCTGCGGGTAGTGGAGGCGGCCACCCTGGGCTTCCAGGAGGGCGTATTCACTGTCGCGGTATTGCTGGACGTTGAAAAGGCCTTCTCAACGACGTGGCACGCGGGTCTCCTATACAAACTCATCCACCTGGGACTACCCACACAGGCACTCAACATACTGCACAGCTACCTAAGACACAGACACTTCCACGTCACAGTGGCGGGGAAAACATCTACACGACGACCTGCAAGAGGCGGAGTCCCCGAAGGCTCTGTACTATCCCCGACCCTCTTCAACATCTACATGGCAGACTTTCCAACGCAGCAGTCCGTCAACATCGCCCAGTATGCGGATGACGTGCTGCTGTGCAACACAGACAGACACTTAATCAGAGCCTTCAGCCCCATACAACGACATCTCCGCCTCATCCAAGGATGGTGCCGGCGTTGGCGAATGTCCGTGAACGCGGACAAGAGCCACGCCATTGTTTTTACAAAGCGCCACATCCCCACAGACTGTCCCACACTGTCCTACCAGGGCCAACGAATAGAGTGGCGAAACTCCGTCTCCTACCTGGGGGTTAAACTGAATAAGGGTCTAACTTTTGGCGAACACGTACGGGGCGTCTCAGCCAAGGCACAGGGGGCTATCGCCTCCCTGTACCCCATGCTGAAGTCCGGGATGCCTGTTCGTCTAAAGATACACCTTTTCCGGGCGCTGATAATCCCCCTCATGCTACACGCCTGCGAGGTCTGGGGCATGGCGGCAGACAGCTGGTTGCTCCTGCTCCAACGGGCACAGAACAGAGGACTCCGGTCCATCTATTCTGTGGGCCGTGCATTCCCCGTGAGGCTGCTGCGTGAGGCTTCCTCGCTACCATATGTGGAGGACGAAATTAGACGCCGGGCCACAAAATTTTACGAAAAGTTACACCAACATCAGAGCGTCCTGGTTAGGTCTCTCGGTGATTATGGTCCCAGAACACGCCGCTTCAGGCGTCATCGGGTTCCCCGCATGGCTTGCGGGCATACCAGATAACACTGGAGCAACTCCAACAGCCGCACAAAAGCTGAGCACCCCACCAAGAGGTGACTAGCTTCTAAATTAAAACCTGCAAAATTATTCTCATATGTTACTAAACGCATAATTTTGAAACTCCATACACCAGAAGTGCAGAAGGGTCGCTGCACACAATTGACATTCGTTGGGGAGCAAAATGCTACCTCCTTTATACCCACACCCATCCCAAAATGAAACAGCCATCCTAAACACCCCATCCCGAAATAAAAACCCTGCGGTTAAACCCTGTTGAGGGTGGGTACGCAGCAAAAGCACTCTGGCTGAACCTCAGCCGGCCAGTAACTTGAGTGAGTGAGTGAGTCAACGCTTCAGACGCAGCGAAACCTTCTCCTAGAAAACTTCGACCGCGCCACTGAAGATGTCCACCGTAGTTGTGGACGAAACGTCTGGTACTCCTAACACCAGCAGACCATGGCAAAACAGCCCGGAAACATTTCTTATTTACATGGAATGTTTTTCGAAATTTTCAATCTCCTAAAAATGACTCCTAATGATTTTGTTTAAAATGCAAAACTAAAGATATTCATATACAAAATAAAATTTATATCCTGAATTTCTTAGAATAACGCCTAAGTTCTTCTTCATTCTGAATGAGTTTGGCATAATTGGTAAACCGTAAGAGATATACAAAACGTACTAAACAAAATATGATGTGTTCCATTCACATGACTTTCTCTAGATCTCCGCAACAAATTATTGCTAAGAAGCTTAGGCTTCCAGTTACTTCATGCTAATTGAGAAAACATTGACAGAAATAGTCTTATTTCTTGCTTCCTTGTAAGTAGAAGTGAAATAAGGGAGTGCTATAGGTTAAAGTGATAGTCAAAAGCTGGTTACTATGTGACTGAAGTTCCTTTGTTTGTATGGACAGGAGTTGACAAATTCCTGTATGAGAAAGGTATGCTTTTCAAATGTGAAACTAAAAACAAGGAATATCTTAAAAACTATCAACTCCCCGAAAAAAATGCATATAGCATAAATTGTGTGTTTTAATGTGCTCTACATATTCTGTGCGGTAAGTTTTTTCCATCTCTTACGGTTTAGCAGTTATGCATCCAGAATAAAGAAGTCTTCAGCGGCTATTCCTAGAAAATTCAACATATACATTTTATTCGTCAAATAAATATCTTAAATATACGAGATTTTAATCAAAATTGTTAGAGCCAATTTTAAGAAAATCAAAATTTTCGAAATTTTTTCCATGTAAAGGGTAGTTGGGGGTGGGGGATTTTTTTTTAATCTTCGTGTCGCATCCTTGGAAGATACCAAACTTAAATACCAAGTTTGGTTTTTAACGGTCTGTTCGTTTTTGACCTATTCTGCCCACAGACACACACACACACACACACACACACACACACACAGATAGACAGACAGATACACACACAGACATTTTTCTAAAAATGTTTTTTTGGATTCAGGGGGTCTCAAAACATATATTTCCGGTGAAATCTCGGTATCTAATTTTTAGGTGCAATACAATACTTTCTCTATACGATATGTACATAATACGTATAGAGAGAGGGAGTAAACATGTAGATCTCATTAAAACACACCATTATGTCAAATACATTTTTTTTTGTTTTGCTTTTTTGTTTTTTGGTAGAGCTATTTATTTCAGATATATTTCCTGTTTTTGGTTTCAGGTTTAAATACTTGAAATTTTTCTCAAAGGAGCTCACAAATAAGATCATTTCTGGTAATACCGTAACAGACAAATATCTACTACGCTAAAAATGTAGATAGCATTAAAACGCACAATTTATGTCTGATACATTTTTACTGTCTTTACATAGTGCATAGGTAGAGAAGGTATTGCACTCCATCCTAAAAGTCGATACCGAGATTTCACCAGAAATAAACGTTTTAGGGCCCCCTATATATAAAAAAAAATATCATTTATAGGAAGAGGTCCGCGCGCGTGTGTATCTGTCTGTCTGTGAACACAACTGAAAAACGAAAAGTCGGTAAAATACCAAAATGGTTATTTCATTTTAGTATCTTCCAAGGATGCGACATGAAGATTTTGTTGCTAATCCTCCACCCCAAACTGTCCTATATATGGAACAAAAGTAGAAAAATTTTATTTTGTCAAAAATAGCTGCTACGATTTTGATTAAAATATCTACCGTTTATTAAAGATATTTACATGACAAATAAAAGTGTATACGGGAAGGTTGCCTATTTTGGACCACTTTTATATTTGGTTACCCCAAGCCTCGATCATATATTTAGTCAAAAGAAAATATACTTTCGATAATCTACATGTTAACACTTTCATCCTCACCTGCGGTGCCATGGTAATAAAAGCGGGCGAATAACACTTTCATCAGGTGATGTTACATATTTAATAAGTATATAGCTTAAAGACGTATACTTTAAGTACCTATGTACATAAGTGGGGCAAATTAAAACACCGGTTGCTTAAGTTGGACCGGATGGTAAAACTGAGTAAGCTGTAAATTGGAGGTTTAATATTTTAAAGAAAGTGTATTTTAAAATATTTATTAGACATGCATGATACTTATGTAGCTATCCCTTATCGTACAAAACAAATACCTATGTTTGAAATATTAATCACAGTAGATATTTATGTTGCTAAATTAGGAGAAATGTGTTTCCTTCTCAAAGAATTTCAGATTAAAATAAGGTATAAACTAAGCAACTTGTTGCATAGAAAAATGTAATAACACTCTTACCACTGAAATATGCTAATCATGTCTATACGCATGTCTATGAGATTAAGTGCAATACGTTACGGTGACATCCAATTGCAGTTTGAACAAAAATATTTCTTCAAATAAGAGAAGGTGATTTGCTAGAATTTTTTCCATCACAGAAGTAAAAGTTGATTGTCTTACTAACACTTTAACTTAGTTTGAGAACGTGTTTTTATTGTCAACATGTCTCTTTTGTTGTACATTAATAATGTATTCATAATGGATTTTCTTCATTTAGTGTATAATGTTATTGCTTACGTTAAGTTGAACTTGATGACTGAGGTTAGGTTATGATTAGGATATGGTACATTGATTTGTTATATTAGCATTGTGAAACTTTTTTTGTAATTTGCGGATAGAACACCATGATCATTTATGTTTGCTTATGCTGTGATTTGCCTTCCTGATGCAAGTTGCGAGACAAGATCGTCTGATGATACATGTAATTCAAAGCTATGGATCCTGTGTTAGCCATGAGAAACTAAGTGTCTCAGCAAATGAAGTGCTGGCATGGTATCATCTGAACATAATAATAAAGGCGATGAGGAATATGTTAAATTGAAGTGCTTGGACTGTTCAGCGGAGTGGATAAAACATTCAGAGCATCTTATAATAATGCAAATTTTTGGTAAATCGCGATTGCTAATGTACTCGAAAGCAGTTTATAATAGGGATCAGCCAAAAGAAATCTTCTGGTGAGATGAAAAATTCTGGTGTAACAGAGTGAAAATTGCCAAATGAGCTTACATAATGCTGTAATGTATTTCTTTAATAAATGTTGCGTGACTGCAAGTGACTATTCACGTACAATGTTAGATTAGTTTAGGTTAGGATGGTTAGGTTATTTTAGGTTAGGGTGGGTTAGCTTAGGTTAAACGTTTCCTGATGAGCTGTGCTCTGTTTAGAGTGATGCTGTTTCCCACCCCCCTCTGTTCTTGTATTATGCATTGTCTGAATGGTTGATGCAGATTGCTGTTCGGTACATTTTTCGTTTGCACCCTGTTATCATATGTCTTAAAGTTTTAGTTTGTCTGAAAAGGAGTGTGGTTTCGGTGTTATAGGTGAAAACAATAAAACTTCTGTTGATTCTAAATGCTATTTATTAAGAAAATTATTGCATGCATTGTGAAAGCACAGGTTTTTAGTATAAGCTTGTGACTCCCAGGCACAGCTCACTAAGAGCCTTGGCCTACCGCCCGGCCGCAGCGTGCAGATTGGGGAGGTAAGACGTGGTCAGCGCTTCGATCCCCCCTCCCTCGGCCTGTTAATGCGGTCCTCACGAGCTGGTGCCGCTACTTCTCGTTCACGTAGCTCCTCAATTGGCCCCCAGGGACCTCGCGAGGCTGAGTGCACCCCGGTCCTGAACACTCAGCGGGGGAAAATCCCCACGCCAGTACTGTGAATCGATCCCAGGTCTCCCGCTTGGCAAGTAGCACATAAGCTTGTAACTTTATATAATAAAATCGGCATGAGTTTATCCTTAAGTTATTTTACCAGTTCTCATACAATCTAAAATTGTGAGCATCTGCATTTAATCTTTGCACTTGGGTTACAGTCGCGTTTTCCCCAGAAATGTAACTAATAATAAGAATAATAATAATAAAAATAATAATAATAATGTGTTAAAATATTTTCCATGATATAAAGAGAGCATACAAGAATATATTGGTGAATCCTGAATGTTAAGTGAATATTTTGAGTTATATGATTGTGTAGTTATAACTCTTTAAGGACCTGTTGCAATATGTGTATATTGTTGATGCATGATTAATATGTGCTTTTTAAGCTATCCTTGTATTCGTATTACATCGCGCCTGTTCTGATGTCTGATGTTTGGTAATGTTGAAATGTTGCTATAGAAGAAGTTGTATTACTTTTGAGAATCGTGTATTCGCAATATAATCGTTTTAATTGCTTGATTTGTACAGCCTCCTCTAACTTCAATGGTCACATAGGGGCTTTGACGTATGAAATAACACGTATTACTGTAGGTTTAGAACTTTTTGAATAAATTTTATATTACTAAGCACACGCCCCTTCATTCTTTCCAGACTCTGTGGGGATAGGTAATAATTCTGGTTAAAGAAAAATTTGCCGTCCCAGCCGTGAATCGAGCCCTGTATCTCCATGTGAGAAACCAGCTCGCTTACCCACTCAACCACGGAGATAGTCTTATTTTCTGATATTATGACTAAGTGCATTGAATGTTTAACATTGTTTCTTGTACTGATTGCAGATCTGATTAGAAGCAGTGATTGCAGGCGCGTCCATTTAATATTGCGTGTTCGGTTTAGTTCTATCAAACATAAATGGATTTACATTTCCTTCTCTTTGATATGATTTGTAATGTAATAAAAAGCTCGACATGAGATTCTGTAGAGAAACCATGAGTCCACCTGTAGTATTTTTTTTCGGTGTGATTTAAGTGGAATGAAACATACTTTAGCAGAAGCGTACACATGGGTTAGGATTTCATGACAGACAATATTAAAATAAACATATTCTTCTGTTACTTCATGCTATTCAAGATAAACATTTCCCAGAAAATGTTCTTATTCAAAAGTTCCTTATAAATAGGGACATTAGCGGAAATCACTAGGTTAGTCGGATGTTTTATGATGTATCGCCATGCGATTGTCATTAAAACTCGATTCCCTTTTTAGATGGTGTTTAACGCCCGCTTTGAGGCACCGCAGGCAATGACTCTGCTGATATATGGAATGAACATGGAGCACCGGTGGAATGTGATGGCAGGGGAAACCGGAGAGCCCGGAGCACCGCTTTGTCCACCACGAATCCCACATGCGATCGCTTGGGATCGAACCCTGGCCGTTTAGGTGAGAAGCGTGAGGTCTAACCACTCGGCCACGGCTCGGTCTCTCAATGTGCATGGTCTTGTTGAGTAAACCAATAAAGATGAAACGAAACATCACTTCCAGTTTAAGAGAGTTGAAGTAGTATAAATCTGAAGTCAATAAAATGGAGTGTTTAAGTTACACAGTCCTCAGACATACACCCGCTAACATATTTATGAAAATGCTCAATTTGTATTTTCAGCCGATCAGTGTCCTTGTGCTCCTGCACCATGACTTAAATGAATCACCCATCATTAACATAAGATTTTATAAGATTTTCTTTTATATATAATTCACGCTTATAACTCTAAATTATAGAATGTTTTCATTACATGTTACTTCATTATACACTAGAAATAAAGAAATTTAATGTGCTAAAGTGTTTCAATATCGTATGAAAAGACTGCGTTGTCACTTCGAATTCCGGTATTTTTAGAGGTATGCTGTTCACATGTACTCACTCTCACACTACAAGATGTTCCTTGTTTTTGGTTACAGTCATAAACTACTTAAACTTTTCTCACATTGCAACCCATCTTTTGTTTTTACTCCTAGCCTCGCAAAGAGAAGAGAATTTCAATATTTCACATAGCGTTACATTTTACTATCGCATTAGCCTAGTGTATTCCTTTATTTGCCTTTTGCTTAGAAGGAAGCAAGTAATAAGACTATTTCTGCTGGTGCTTATCTCAATCAGCATAATATGGATAAATGAATACTTTTTGTACGAATAGTTTGTTAGCCGAACAGGTAGTGAAAGTAATGTAAATAAGTGCCATCAAATTTTCTTCTTAAATTTAGGGTTATTTATAGACAAGGCTTTAAACATTTTAGATCATAAATATCCTGGCCCTGGTGATAAGCAGAGCTAGGAAGTTCGTACCGTTCGCCGTCCCATCATACATGTCACACAGTAAGCAGGCACGTCGAAGAGGTAAACAAAGCTGTTTAGTGCTGTTTCCAGAGAACAAAAATGACTTGTGAGGCATTCGTAAATGCACACCTATTTAGATAATTACGTAAAAAATACAAATTGTTGCCTATATACACGCTGATTTCCTTCTTTACACATGTACATTATGAAAACACCCAAGCAATTATAATACGGATTGTAATATTTACTGACTGAATCTGAAATAATATCCAAATAATAAAATTAATTTCTTAAATATCTTAAGACACTTACTTGATAAAAACCAAAGCAGGAATGAAACTACATCTTTACTCATTTGCAGCCGAATTACTGAAAACAATAAAGTATTTCTGAAGCCTTTCAAAACCACGATCCCACCCATTTTTCTCCATGAAGTGAACAACTACCAGCAGATTTTCCGCGTCATAGGTTCTATTGTAAAAGATGACTACTCAACACAACAACAAAATAAAGTCCTTAAGATAAATACAACTTCAGTCAACGACTTCTGGGCCCTTACAACATTCCTGAAAGAATAAAAACTCCCTTTTCAAAAGACTTGAAGTTATCTTGAGAAATATACCTTACTCCCTTACAAACGACGACAGAATTAACCACTCTGAAGTTACCAGTGATAAAAGTTACAAGACTCTTTTACAAAGATCGTCAACCTAGGCCTCTATGCGCTGTTGAATTAGAAAACAATGAACAAGGAAAGAAGATCTTTAAAAGTCAAACACATACACCATGCTTTAATAAAAGTTGAATACCTTAAGAAACCCACAAGCATCCCACAATGCACACGATACCAGCGCTACGGCATACTAAAAACTTCTGTCAACCTCGGTCTGTATAAAGTATCCCTCTAACCATCATTTCTCTGAATGCCCAAAAGACAAAGATACTAAGCCCTCCTGCGTGTACTGCGGAGAAGCTCATCCGGCAAATTTTGGAGGTTGTCATATTTACTTGGAATTAAAAAATAAACCCAATGCAGCTGTAACCAAACCCGTAATAAATCCTGCAACATCAAAGCTAAATCTGGAGAACTTTCCAAAGCTGATACCAACCTCTGCCTCTTCTGCTCCTGAAACTCCTCAGTGGCCACGCTCTGTTCCTCCAGAAGATAAAAGTTACCGACATTCCGCTCAGCAAACATTTACACAAAATTCTTCTTCTGCTTCTTCCTCCGATGACACTGGAAACCTTAATCAGCTAGCTATTCATTTTCTAGCACCATATCTACCAAAAATCAAATCTTTTTTATTACAGCTTTTTGCAAGTTTGTTTGCTAATGGACACTAAAAATCAAGTATATACATTCTCTCAACTAACTATACTAAATTGAAACGCCAATGGAATCAAAGCCAAGCGGGGAGTCTTTCTGGAATTCATCTCAATACACAACGTCGCAGTAGCTTGCGTCACTGAGACCCACCTAGCAAGACAGGACAAGTTTTCCAGTAGCTGGTTATGCAGCGTATAGGTCCGACCGCAACGCTCTCGTCGCCTCGGGTGGAGTGGCCATCTTCATCCGAAAGGACATACACCACTACTCGGTCCTACTACCCCAACTAACTAGCCTCGAAGCTTCCGCAGTTCAAATATCCATGCAAAACTCCTCTAAAACGACAATAGTTTCAGCATACAAGCTACCAGGACTCAGTCTCAATGACCACTATATTACTAATATATTCTCTGACACAATGCCACCCTCCTCGTGGTAAGCATGAAACATGGGGTTGCCATGTGACAACAACAAACGGAAGACGATTATTAACAGCAGCTGAACGCAATGCAGTCAACATCTTAGCCCCACCTGGTCCTACTTTCTTTAGACAAAATGTAGCACCTGACATACTAGACATAGCACTTAAAAATTTATCAGGCTTTCCCACCATGGCTGTTCTACCTGAAATGGACTCCGACCACTCCCCAACCTTGATATAATTTGAGGACAATCTGATTTTACGTCCACAGTCCACTAGGAGACTCAGCAGAGGTTTCATAAACTGGGAAACCTTCCAACATGTAATTGATAACGAGCTAAAACCTGCGTGCAATCTGAAAACTCCAGTGATGCAGAAGCAGCAATTCTTGTGTTCACAAAAGTCATAGCTCCAGCTAGATCTCAGTAAAAAAACAAAAAAAAACAAAAAAACAACAACAACAACTATTACGAAACTTTTCCGTCTAACATCAGATCTCTCTTGAAACAAAAACACAAAATGCGCCGGTTTTGACAGAAATACAGAGAAACCCGGCAACTTCATCGTTTGAACCAACTCACAAGCAAGGTAAAAAACAAATGGATGAGTACCGGTACTCGACTTGGCAACGGCATCTCTCCAGCATTTCACCAGACGATTCATCCTTGTGGAAAGAAACCAAAAGAATATTAAAAGGACCGACGCTTATTTCACCCTTAATACAAGATGGGAAACACTACATAACCGACTATGAGAAGACGGAATTATTCGCAAATACTCCATAAAGTATCTTCAGCCCAAACCCAGTGATTAACAAAGGATTCAACCAAGCAATTGAACGTTTTCCTGATTCTTATACCACTGTTCCACTCCCCATTGACTTCACATCACCAAAAGAAATCTTGCTCATAATCCAGCAACTACCAGCAAGAAAATCGCCTGGTCATGACCTAATTCCAAATTTTGTATTAGAACATCTGAGTCGCAAAGCACTTGCTATTCTAGCCTCACTCTTCAATAGTTTGTTACGTATGGGCTACTTCCCCAGAATCTGGAAACACGCTATAATTATTATTATTATTATTATTATTATTATTATTATTATTATTATTATTATTATTATAAGCCTGGAAAAAGCTCCTCAGACCCAAACAATTATCGTCCTATAAGTCTGCTACCAACTATATCCAAAGTCTATGAAAAAATTATACTGAAGCGTTTAGCAACATTTCTCAATGAAGTATCAGTATTACCTCCCTTTCAATTCGGTTTTCGTCGCAAACATTCAACTACCCATCAAATTCTCCGGATTACAGAGCAAGTGGCACAAGGCTTCGAGAAGAAAGAACACACAGCTGCAGTTTTCCTTGACTTCACTCAGACATTCCACAGGGTTGACATCAGGGTCTTCTATAGAAACTGTTCATCAACGGCATTCCAGACTACCTCTATAAAATAATTTCATCCTTTCTGTTACAACGAACATTTTCAGTCCGCATAGGTACTTGTCACTCTTCTACAGAACCTATAACAGCCGGAGCTCCTCAAGGATCTCTACTGGGACCAGTTCTGATATGCCTTCAACGCCTACAGCTCAAATCGCTATGTATGCGGACGATACTGCAATCTTCTCAACACACCACCAGAAATCACCTTCAAGAGGCCTTAAACTTAATTATATCCGGATAGACAACTGACGTATTTCGCTCAACCAGCAAAAATGTGAAGAAATGATGTTTACACTATGCAGGCAGAAGTATCCACCACCAGTAACGCTCCCAGCGAAACAGATACCCTGGAAAACTGAGACAGAAATTGTGAAATATCTCGGTGTACTCCTGGATCGACGACTCACATGGAAACCACAAATAAGCAACAAACTTAAACTAGCCCAAGCAAGACTGGCAATGCTCTACCCTCTCCTCAACAAACGATCTTCACTCAAAGTAAAAAACTGCACACCACTTTACACGACTCTATTAAGACCACTGCTGCTATACGCTTGACCAGTTTGGGGAGGAACTGGTCCTTCCGAAATCAAACGTATCCAGACATTTCAAAACCAAATATTGCGAATCTCAACGAATGCACCATGGTATGTCAGAAATAGTCAACTATAGAGAAACTGGAATCAGCATCATTCAACAAGCCGAACAGTTTTACAGCAAACTAAAATACGTCACAGAAGTCGCTCAGTATTCTCTTGGCAGAAAATCTCGCTATTCAACTCGCATCAAGAGTCGCCTACCACTGGACCAGCTCTTACAACAAGACTTTCTGTAAAATAAAATAAAAAAATTAACCTACTTATGAGAGGCCCAATGGGGCTTACCTCATTTCAATGTTATTCAGTACCGTGCATGTAAATAATGTCTAAAATCAGTTATCTGTAGAGCGCACATGCGCTGATCCATCAATAAATTATTAAAAATAAAAACTCATTATACGTTCCGACAAACAAGATTTATAATGCGGAAAAGCTCATTCCACTTCACATGATGTCATCGGGCATATTTGAAATAGTTTATCAGTCCAATATCATCAAGCAGATAGAATTTGCTGGGATTTAAAAGCAATTGTATGCGATATGTCACACTAAATCCTGCATTCATTTCTATTACCCTTTTCATTTTAATCTTTATTTCAGGTAGGATGCTCCTGGATTAGTTTATTCGTCTTGACAGTTCTACTTACAGTATACATTCAGTCAGTTCCATATCTCTGAACTGTAACAGCGTGATAGTCGTGAGTAACTTTTTGAACAAATTTGCAATCAATAATATACTTCTGTGAAGCTGTTGCCTTACTAGATGTCTGCAGTTTGTATACTGCAACTGTCATCGATTTCTAAATAAATACACGAATAAGTACGCCTTTAGAAAACTTATTATGGTTATAACATAAATTGTGCCCAAATTTGAACAGAACAAAGATGTTATTCGAACGCCTTCCTTCCTACCGACGTGCTTTTGTGTTATAGCTGTTTTGCAGTAATGGGTTACACCCTACGTTGAGCTTTGCTCGCGCAAGTAGCACCGCATGGTATTGCAAAGTCTGGCTGTTCTTATTTTGCATAAAGAAATAGGTACGAACTTCTTAGCTCTGGTGATAAACAATGTGTGACTCATTTTATGACATCCATTTGGAATTATTTTGTCACTGTTGTTTCCATAGCTTCTACACTATGCCTCATTTAGACTTCCTGGTGTCCGGTTGACGCATTTGTACTAATTTATTCACACTGGTTTGTTGCAGCGGCATTCTCAGCGGTGGGTGTTGGCTCCTTGGTTGCATGGACGTCGGGAGCTATGCTCCTGTGCTTTAAACAAACCTCCTGTTTACCTTACACGCTGACATATTATCAGTTGTGCTTGAGCATGATTCTGTTGCCAATGGGAGCTACGATTGGTGCTCTGTCATCCGGAATTTTTACTCAGTACATGGGGCGGAAAATAGCGTTGCAGTGCCTAGCATTGCCAAGTATCTTGAGTTGGGTGCTGCTGCTGATAGGAGATAGTGTTTGGTGGCTCTACACTGCGAGGGCCATTGGCGGTATAGCTGTGGGCATTGTGTACACCATTGCTATAGTATACATAACAGAGATCTGTCGGCCTGACGTCAGAGGGCTCTGCTGCGTCTTTGTACATGTAAGTAGTTATATAATATAGTAGTTGTTCTTTCACACACACACACACACACACACACACACACACACTCTCTCTCTGTGCACGTCAAGATTGGAAATACTGAATTAGAATGCAAGCCAATTAGAATGCAATGTCATTCCGGTATGTTGCCATAGTAACTGATTTCATTAGATCCACGGAAATAAAACCAGAAAATCTGTGACTCACATGCCGATTATTGCAATGAAATTGTCAATCTTATTCTACTTTTGGACACACGGCTTGTATGAAAGAACAATTAATTAACACTGAATGACATAATACTATGGTCAGCTGGTAAGTCCCGGACCTCTCATGAAAACACCATTTAATTTTTTTTTTTTTTTGCTTTATTTCTATACATAGTCTCCAGAAAGGCTATTATGTTTGTCATATCGGTGTTCTAATTTAATTAATCCATCTCTGTAGTGCGATTTATAAAGGTCATCAAAATAGCTATTTACCGCATCAATGTCTTCCTTATTGCTGTGAAATCTTCGTTCTCCAAGAAATGTTTTAAGGTTTGGGAAAAGGAGGCAGTCACTGGTTGTAGATCTGGCGAATAGGGTGGATGTTTAAGTGATTCCAACTTTAATTCGCACATTTTTCTAATTGCAATGATGAACGATGGGCCGGAGCATTGTCGTGATGAAACAAGATTTTTTGTTGTTGTTGTCAAATGAGGTCTTTTTCTTTCCACCTCATCACTCAAACGTTGCAGTATGCTTGCGTAGTAGCAACCAGTGATACTTTTACCCTTTTCCAAGTAATCAATAAAAATAATCCCCTGTGCATCCCATAAAACACTCGCCATAACCTTGTTAGCTGACAAAATTTGCCTTTTTTTAGAGTTGGTTCACCTGGCGCAATCCACTGTTTTGATTGTGATTTACTTTCTGGAGTGTAGTGATGTATTAAAGTTGCATCCACGGTGATAAGCCGTCTAAAAATTCACTAGAAAATTTACGGTAGAGCTCCACATTCTTAATAGAAACAGTTTTTCTTTGCAACTTTTGATCAGGTGTAACAAACGCGGCACCCATCTTGCATACACTTTGAGAGAGCCCAAAAAATTACTTAAAATATTACCTGCACGTTCTGTTGATATGCTTACAGGCTCTGCTATCTCAAACAACTTTAACCTGTAGTCTTTCAGTACTAAACGATGATTTTTTTCACTGATCTCTGGAGTTGTCACTTCTACAGGGCGTCCAGAGCGAGGCTCATCACTAATGCTCGTAGTCCCATTTTCAACTCTGCAACTCACCTTTTAATCATTGAATACGAAGGGGTAAAGTCTTTCAATATATTGTCCATTTCCTCCTTGATTTCTTTAGGCGTTAAGACTTTCAAATGGAAGTATTTAATCAGTGCTCGTTTTTCCAAATCCTCCATTTTTGTGAAAACTCTAAAGTTGTCTTTTTTAAAATGCTGTCATTCGAAAACTGAACTAGCTATTGACCTGTAACCACGTATACAAACTAGGCTAGAGTTACACTATACGATGCTACCGTCTAACTGGCCTAGTGGCGCTATATCTGTATGAGGTCCGGGACTTATCAGCCGACCCTTGTAGTTGGTTAAACAATGAAGCCCGGGAATTACTTATGGCATTGTAAGTCGCCATTAGGGTACGTCATCTCAAAATGATTTTGAGACCTCTGTGGTTTACCGGAAAACATGCGACTCAATTGAGGAATTGAATACCATGCTGAAGTCTACTCTACTCAACACTTATAACAATATGATCGAAGCATGGAAGTGTCTTTATACCTTCTCTAGCCCGCATGTACAATGTACATAGTGCATAGAGAGTGTATTGTATTTCGCACAAAATTTGGATATTGAGGAGTCACAGAAAATATATGTTTCGGGGTCACCTGAGTCCGAAAAAAACATTTTTTAGAAAAAGGTCCGTGTGTGTAAGTGGACAGCATAGCTCAAAAACGAAAAGACCGTTAAATACCAAACTTGGTATTTAGGTTTAGTATCTTCAAAGGATGCGACACGAAGATTTTTAAGAAAATCCTCCGACCACTAAACTACCCTTTACATGGAACATTTTTCGAAAATTTTGATTTTTTCAAAATTGGCTCTAATGATTTTGATTAAAATCCAGTAAAATAAAATGTGTATATGTATATACACACATTGAATATTCTGGAAATAGCCTCTAAAGAGCTCTTTATTCTGGGTGAATTTTGCCGAAGTTTGCTTAACTGCTAAACCGTAAGAGATATACAAAAACGTACTACGCAAAAAATGTAGATCTCGTCAAAACACGCAAATTATGGCCATTACGTTTTTGTTGTGGAGGTAACCGTTTCTGAGACATTCCTTGTTATTGGCTTCAATTGTGCAGTACTTATATTTTTCTCAGACAGGAAGTGTCCATATTTCTTTTGTTCAACTCCTGGCCAAGTAAAGAAGCTGTTTACAATGACAATCGCATAATGATAGATTTTAAAACATTTACTAACACTTTAGCCTAGTGCATTCCCTTAGTTCCGTTCTTCTTATAAGAAACTAAGTAATAAGAACATTCTGTTATTGTTTATCTCGATTATCACTGTATAGAAAGAAGAAGAGTCTTATGTAAGAAGTTTGTAGAGCAGCTAGCGAAAGTCATGTGAGTGTAACACATCCAATTTTTTTAATTTCTCTAGCACGTTTGCAAAATGTATATAGTAAGTATAGAAGGTAATGTATTGTACCCAAAAGTTGATTGCGTGATTTCTCGAAAATACATATTTTGAGAACTTTGAATCCAAGAAAAATGTTTAGAAAACAGGCCCCTTTGTGCGTTTGCGTGTGTGTTTGGTGTGTGTGTGTCTGTAGACAGCATAACTCAAAAAGAAAATACGGCTAAGCCAAAACTTGATATTTAAGTTTAGTGCCTACTAACGATGCGACACCAGATTTTCAGGAAACCCCCACTCTAGCTACCCTTTACATTTTTTTTCCCGAAAATTTTGATTTTCTAAATAATGGCTATCATTTTGTTACTAAAGTTATAAGTTTAAAATATTTTAATTGCAAATGGAATGTATATGCTGAATTCTCTGAGAATAGCCTCCAAAGACTTCTTCATTTTGAATGACTTTTGCATAGGTGGTAAGCCGTAATAAATAGACACTAACTTACTACGTACAGCTGGTTAAAATACACACGTTATGTCATTTATATTTGTTTTAGAATTAACCACGTTCGAGATATTCCTTCTCTTTAGTTTCAATTTTTAAATAATTATACTTTTCTCAAACGGGTTCTCACCATTCGTTTCATTTCTCTTGGCCATACAAACAGAACCGAATTTTATTTGTATCACATAACTTAGCTGCAGGAAGCTAAGCAGAGGATTATACAATCTGTCCAAAAAGTGCTCTCCATACATAAAGCTGTGAAGATTAACCAGTTAGTGGATTACCAATTTGTAAATAGTGCTGGAGAAACTACTGACAAGACCTTCAAAACCAGGAATCATGCATTCTTTCTAGGAACCGATTTAGATGCCATGCTGGAGACTAAATTCAAGAAACTGGATGTTGAAATGGAGGAATCACAACTTAAAGGAAGAAATTGAGTTCTGCTTGCTGTGGAGGGGTTACGCCTTCGAATTAACAAGTATAACCCCCTTTGCGGAAGCAGTTATATTCCTCTACCTGCATCTGTATAAGCAAAGACATCGTGTGTGAACCCTCAGAACCATCGTGATGAGAGATGTACTTTATACGTTATCGTTGCACAATACATTGAAAGAGATCCTCAAGGTGTCAGCAAATACAAGAAAGTCGAGGAAAGCCATGACTTCTCATGAATCACGTTTCCTACACCATTATCTGAAATCCCGATATTTTAAAAGAAAAATAATATATCTATCAACGAGTTTGGATTGGATGAAAACATATTAGTGTTTCTAATAAAGATTGTAGAGGAAGAACTACCTGATCACCGGGACCTCTTTCTGCTGAGTGATGGAAATGGTATGCATCACTATGTATATATCAAGAACTTTGAGAAGCTTATTCAAAAACAAAAAGCAAAACACAACGGACAAGTGTACACCTGTAAACGTTGCTTCACCCATTTTGATGACCGATATGGACGTAGTGGAGTGGAAAAATTAAAGGAACATTCGACGATCTGTAAGCAGCATGTTATCGCTAGGATAGCCTTGTCTACAAAGGAAACCTCGATCATTCAGTTTAAAATTGTAGAAAGGATGTTGAAACTTCCGTGTGTCATCTATGCTGATTTTGAGAGTATTCTTAGTCCAATTTACTCATGCGAATCTAATTCCGAAGCTTCCCATACAACGTTTTATCAGAAGCATTCCTCAATGAGTTTCGCTGTTTACGTCAAACCAGCGTAATCTGTTGAACAGCCGCAGACTGATCTTCCTACTGTCCCTTAGGTATACAGAGGATATGATGCTGCTGAAAAGTTTTTGAATTATCTAATATCTCTTGCAAATAACATTAGCAGTGTATACAAATCTGCTAAACCACTGAAACTATTGGATCTACAGCAAGAAGATTTCGAGTCTTCTACCGAATGCTGCTTGTGTAATAACAAATTCACTGAAGAAAACTAGAAAGTTAGGGATCATGACCGTTTGACTGGTGAATATCGCGGAAGTCTTCATAATGAGTGTAATCTAGCCTGCAAAACACCGAAATATGTTCCTGTCTTCATGCACGGATATGATTTTCATTTCATCGTTAAACAGTTAGTTACAAGTGAAAGGTTGGAGCTGATTCCGTGCTCAGAAGAAAAGTATATTTCATTCTCGAAGCATGTTAGATATATTAAGCTTCAGTTTGTGGATACACACCATTTCCTCAGTTCAAGTTTGGATACACTAAAAAAAAAAATAAAAAAAAAAAAAAACTTGACATCGTCTCCTGAGACTTGGTGACACCCAAAGAAATATTTCCATGTGATTACATAACATCATGGTATGTTTTAAAAGAAACATGCTTACCTCCAAAAGATGCGTTCTACAATAGACTAAATGACGAGTAAATCAATGACCACGGCTATGAACATGCTAAAAATGTATGGGCGCAGTTTAATATCCGAAATTTGGGAGAGTACAGTGATCTCTACTTAGCCTCAGATGTTCTACCACTCGCAGATGTTTTTGAAGCTTTCAGAGAGCAAACATTGAATACTCATAAAGTTTATCATGCACATTAATTTACATCTTCGGGGCTTTCCTGGGATACTATGCTTTTGTGTACCGGGATTGAGCTAGAATTGTTATTGGATTATGAGCACCTACTCATGGTGAAATCTGGCATAAGGGAAGGATTGTGTCAAGTGTATGCCCAGGCTAACAATAGCCGCATGAAGGAGTTTGATCCTAATAAACTAAATCAATTTATTACATACGAAGACAGAAAATAACCAATATGGATGGGCTATATAACATCCACTGCCTTATAGAGGATTTCAGTGGGTTTCTTCTGATAGTATTAATAAAGAAGCATTAAAAGAAGACGATCCTTTTGGGTATACTCGTATATTCGAAGTTGATATGGATTATCCTACTGAGTTCATGATCTTCATAATGATTTGCCATTTTTGCCTGGGTGTCTGAAACCAAAGAATTAAAGTGTGAAGAAACTAATTGCGCACCTTGAAAGCAGGAAGAAGTATGTTGTACATTACATGACTTAAAACAGGCACTCTCACATGGACTACGACTAGCAAAAATCCATTGTGCTGCAATTTCAACAATCGTGTTGCTTAAAACCTCACATAGCGTTTAATAACAAGTTACGGCAACAGACTAGAAATTACTTTGAAAAGGAGCTGTACAAACTCTTCAACAATGGTATGTTTGGAAAAACTATGGAGAATATACGAAATCAAATACATATACGCCTTGTGACAAACCAGAAAACATTGGAAAAGCTGATTACTAAGCCGACATTCATTGATAGAAGTATATATGCACCTAACCTTGCATCTGTGCATATGGCATCGCGGCAGATTATATTCAACAAGCCAATATACATCGGAATGAGCGTACTGGATATCTCAAAAACCATCATGCACTCATACCAATATTATGTGTTATTGCTGTATTATGGGGTTGTAAACCTGAAGCTTATGTACATGGATATGGATTCATTCATTCCTCGAATCACAACAGCTGACATATAGCACGACAAAATGCAATTTCTTGAACATTTGGATACATCTGATTACCCAGCAGGCCACATGTGCTACTCCACACAGAACATCAGGTGCTAGGAAAGTTTAAAGATGAAGCTAACGGGGAAAAAATCCAGCGTTTTGAGACCTAAGATGTATGCTTTCGATATTGATGGAGGAATGATAAAAAAGATTAAAGGTATAAAACGAAGTGCTATTAAGCAGTACATCACATTCGACAGTTATGTAGATTGTCTTAAAACAGCGAAATAATAAGAATTCCAATGAATTTGATAATGTCGCAACAGTATAACGTTTCGTCTGTCAAAGTCAACAAAATCGCTCTATCGCCCCATGATGACAAAAGAGTGATTGCTGATAATAAAATGTTAATGGAGTGTTATTTACGGAAGCTCTTTAACTGCTGCAGTTCTCAGCGTCCCATTCTAAATTGGGCGTGAAGGACCGCTTAATTTTGCTCAGAGGCCTCTCTATCAAGCTTGAGGTTCTTTTGCGTACCGTAAATCTACGACACGGGACCAACGGCTTTACTTCCCCTCCGAAGCCCTGCTAAGAATTTTACGCCCGAAAAAATCCATCGTCCTCCGCCGGGTTTGAACCCGCGACTTTTGGTAAATGAAGTAATCATTACACCACGGAGGGTGACTAAATTGTTGATGATGGAATATCAACCTATGTCTATGGTCATTACAAAGCTGTGAACGTATCATGAGAGAATACTGTATGCATTACTACGTGGTAGGAAAGTTGAAGCTTGGACACCGAACACTCCCGTGCATCTAGCAAAGGTATACGAAGAGAAAAGAATAAGAATGAGAGGTGGCGGGAACTCTGCCATTAGAACAAATTTAGGGTAAACATGAGGCCGTTAGTCGGCCTTGCTACTATGACTATTGTTATTTCCATCAATTGTTAATTAGTTAATGAATTTAAGAGCGTTAATAACCAATTATTTTACACACACACACACACACACACACACACACATATATATATATATATATATATATATATATATATATATATATATATTTAGAAAAGTAAAGCTAGCTTCTAGCAAGCACACTTCAGAGTTGTTTACTCAAACTCGGCTGGTGGAAAGGCTCTTTGTGAGAAAATCATTATTTTGTTAAGCACGTACATGAAGTGTATGAGTGCAATAGAGAAATAAGTGATGATGAAGACCCAGCTTGTAATGAAGTGAGTGATGTTTGTCACGTTGTGTTATGATGCATTCTGAGTAGAAAATGATGTATTATGGGCTACATCAACGCAAAGTTCGCGGTCTTTCTGACCAATCAGAGAGAAACCGCCATGGCAGTAAATCTACTATATAAGAAAGATATTGTAGGCACTCAGTGATGGATATCTAGGCACTCAATCACGTACATCAGGGCAATCAATTACAGTCACTTACGCAGTCAGCTACGCATACCAAGGTACTCAGTTACGGCATCAATGCACGTGCAGTTCTACTCATCAACACTCAGTCGCCATGTACGCGTAGCAGTTAAGTTCAATGCGCTTACTCGTTAGAAGATTATGTAATATGTAAGAGTAATAAGTGGAAGAAATAAGTTTATTGAGTGAAGCCATTGTACGTAGTCAAGGAAGGAAAGCTCCTAGAAGTAATTGTAACCTATTAGATTGTAAAGCAAAGTGCTTATCGACATGTTTTCTAGTCAGGAATAAAACGGATAGAGAAAATAAAAGTGTGTTTAACTATTTCGTAAGATCACTCCCAAGCTACCCTCATTGCTACCACCCGAGTGAGTCAAACTCAAATGGAGATTGAGCTGAGCCGAGGCAAACCACGGGTAGTGGATCTTCTGAACAAGGTACGTGGAGATCTACTGTTTTGGTTGTGGAGTGAGTCTGGGGACACCCGCCAACATTAGAGCAACATCACCTTCCTGCTTGGCTCTTCAACGGGGTGTTAAACATCGCTGTATACTAGGCACCGTAAGTGGTGTAGAAATCGAGCATCATATTTGGCTACCATCACGTGAGGCCAATAAATCCGCCGCAAACACCGACCTTGTCTTTCCTATCTTTTCTATAGACTCATTGCCACTGCGCCAGCTCTCTCCTATATTAACTTCTTATACTTTTAATAAAAAAGTATCGGGTAAAAGATTTAAGGTTAATCTATTTTCTAAATTTTCTATATATCTGTTTAAGAGATATTTTTCTTCCCCTTTCATTTATTCAAATCGATTAATTTTGGCACGTAATGGGCAATCGAAATAAGTGTATCTCCCAATTTAGTCCACAGCAGATCAAAATTGTCTCTCAAACGTTGTAGCTAGTCTTGACTTCCTTAATCCTTTTAATGTAAACTGCCTCGTCAAATATTTTGGTTTGGACAATTTTAAAGAGAGTAGCAGAATGAGGTAAAACAAGGAGAGAATGTCCAATGGGAAATAGAAATCGGGATCGTTTAAAAGCAAAAGAAGACTACAAGAAGAAGAAGAAACTGTTTCCATATCGCATTCACTTGGGTTTTCATTATATTTTTGGCCAGGTTCAAATAGGTCACAGACACAAGCTACCCTCTATATTATAATTTTTCGAAATTTTCGATTTTCTCCAAAAGGGCTCTAAGTATTCTGATTTAAATGCTATATACTAAATGTGTTTACATGGCAAATAAAATATATGTCCTGAACTGTCTGGAAATTTAAGGTCCCCTTTATTTGAACGGATTTTGTATTATCATCTATAACTAATAAATGCTAAGCGATAATTCACTGCACAAAAATGAAGATCTCTTTAAAGCACACAATTCATTCCAAATAGGTTCCTTTATGCCACAAGCCGTTTCCGAGATATCCATTAATAATGCTTCTTTATTGGAAGAAAACTCCTTTGTACAGTTAGATACAATACAGTTGAGCTAAACTAGACATAGAACAGCATGTAACACTTGGTTGGGGTACCATCCAGCGATGGGCCCAAAGAAACAGTACCCAGAAACTAGAGAAAACAGCACAGAAAAAATAATAAGAGAGCTAAATGTTCAGGCGCAGGTCGGAGTGCCAGCGGCGCTTCAGTCTTCGTCGTTGAGGTTCAGGAGGGAGATAAATATGGCCAAGAAAAGGATTGCAGTGGCGCAAACAGGAGCGATGGAGCTTCTTGTAGCTGATGCGGAGTACACACATTATCTCCGGTAGATCTATATCAGCGCAGACTTGAGTTGCGCACGTACCATTGAGCGTCAGTAATGAGGCGGAGAAAACGGTTCTGTGTGCGTTGAATCTTGATGGTTTGCGACAGAGCCATAAGTTTGGTATTTAATGTTCTTTTCCGTTTTTAGCTATGCTGTCTACAGACACACACGGACCTTTTTCCAAAAATACTCTTTTTGGATTCAGGGGGACCCAAAACATGTATTTCCGAATAAATATCGGTTCGAATTTTTGGGTGGAATACAATATCTTCTCTATACACATGGTACGCGTAGAGGAAGTAAAATTGTAATGACATAAATTGTGTGTTTTAACGAGGCCTACATTTTTGTGTGGCAAGTTTTCGTCAATCTTTTATGGTCTACCAGTCACGCAAAAACCATAAGTATGAAGAGAACTTCAGGGACTATACTCAAATATTCAGGATATACATTTTATTTGCCATGTAAATATCTTCAATACACGGCATTTTAATCAAAATCGTTGACTCTTTTTTTAGAAAATCGAACATTTTGAAAAATGCTCTATATAAGGGTAGTTTGGAATGCGAGGATTTTCCTAAAAATCTGCGTGTCGTATCCTTGGAAGTTATTGATTTTAATACCAAATTTGGCATTTAACAGACTTTTCGTTTTGGAGTTATGCTGGACAAACATAGCACGAATGCACAAGAACTATATTCTAATAATGCTATTTTGGAATCAGGGGTCCTCAAAACACGTATTGCTGGCGAAAACTATGTATAAAAGTTTTTACTGAGCATACATTATGCTCTCTACCTACTATGCACATTGTAAATAGTGTTAGAGAAATAAAATGTTTCTCCTTAGCTGCCTTTGTTTTTTGAGGCTTTACTTTAAATTTGGTTCGCTGATGCATCTAGGTTTTCTCCGCTGTATGTTGTCTGTGCAGAAAAAATCAATTGTTCCCTCCTCCCAACAGTCTCCCATACAAAGTTCTTTGGCGTCACATGCCAACGCCCTTCGTAAACAAAATATTTTTGAATTAGCAATATCCTCTTTAACATACATTTAATGCAAATATACATATTATTCAGGAATAGAATTGGCCGTCCATAATTTAAGTCTAAACAAGCCATGTGTATAATTAATAATACTATTAATTTGCATTCCAGCATTTTTATAGTATATAAGTACTAATTATAATATTAGATAAGGGGCAAACAATATGTTATCAAATAAATTTAGATACCGTCTCAAATGCTTCGGAATGAATTATTATAGGTGAGCAACTTAGAAAAGAAACTTAAGAGCGGAATATACCATTACTGTTCGACGGACTGCTTCCTCCACTCTTGGCTCTTCCGCCATTCATGTCCTCTTTGTGCGCGCCAGGTTACAATTCACTCATTGTAGCTTTCACTGTTGTCCTAGTGATCAGACCATTCGACTCTCACCTAGACGGCCCGGGTTCAATCCCAAGCGTTCGCATGTGAGATTTGTGGTAGACAAAGCGGCGCAGGGACGGGTTTTCTCCGGGTTCTCCGGTTTCCCCCGCCACCCGGGCTCCATCCTCATGTATCATCAGTGTCATCGCCTGCGGTGCCAGAGCAGTAAAAGCACCAAAAAAAAAAAAAAAAAAAAAAAAAAACCGTTGTCCTATTCACTCTCTGGGGGTCATTCTCGCATTTCTCGCTCGTATTTACCATAAAAATTCTCTTAAGCTATATTATCACCATGATGCACACAGTGCAGGTCTATATTACAAACATGCTCACAACACTTTCTCCACTATTCTTGGAATAGTTTGCAGCACAATGCTTGCTTTTCAGCCCGCCTGGGTAGTGTAGTGGTAGCGTGTCTCCTTCACATTCAACAGATCGTGAGTTCGAATATCGCTTAGGGTGAGTTATCCGGATAAGGGTTTCTTCGGGGTTTTTCCTTATCCTGAGAACACGAATGTTGAGTAACTTTAAGCTCCATGGACCCCGAGATCATTTGAGCATCATTTCACCAATTGCATTCATCGTCCGATATGACCAACCAGGTTAAAGGACGTTAAACTACAAAAATTAAAAAAAAAAAAAAAAAAAAAATGCATGCTTTTCCTCTAGTCATCGTGTACCAGCACATTCTTACAGAATGTCTATCTCAATTCCCTTCTTTCCTAGCACACTCTTCCCAGCTGGAGTCGAAAATGTGAAAATATTTCTTGCGGCACGTTCTCTCCCTTATTTCAGAATCCTAGCTGCAATATTCATTGATACATCTGTATCATCACTTGTCATTAACAAAATATTTGCGTTAATTTAGGATTTCTTTCATTTTCTCAAAATACTATGTCAAATTGTACAATATCTCTCGTGCTTGACCCCTAAGAGGTTGTCTGGACACCCTCGAAAATTTTGATGGTGTAGCAGTTATCATAACTTTAATGATAAAACAAATATCTCCACCTACGAATTCTACAAAGAGAAGCTAGTGTAAATTAGCGGAAATGCACTTTTAACGACAGTGACTTGGTCAGCGGGAGGAAATAAGAGAAACGTCCTGTCTAAACACGTGCACTTAGTAGGGGAAGAAAGCATGCATTGGCGGAACGTTGTCCCTACTTTTGGCGCGCTTGCGCAAAACAATTTTCTTCTCTCCGTAGCTCACCTATAGTATTGACATGAATAATGAACCGATAAAGAAACCATCACAGTTTTTATTAAACGGCACTATTACTTTTCTTTCTTAGTGCAGCGTTAGGAGTAACACATTTTTGTTCTGGTTTGTCCACAGATTGCCTACATGTTTGGAGTACTGTATACAGACTCAATAAACGCTTTGTTGAATAATCAATATTACATTCTGACAGCCGCTTGTCTTCCATTACCGATCATCGCAGCTCTCATCGTGCAACTGGTACCAGAAAGCCCACAATATCTCATTCAAAAACATGAATTAGTGATGGCGGTCAAGAGTCTGGAACGGCTGCGAGGTGTCGAAGAGGACATCGAAGACGAACTCGAAGAGATGGTGGTTCGTACTTACGAGGGCATTTTTAAAAGCTTAACTCCTGTTCCATAAACTCATTATAGGAGATAATGACTTGAGCATGGTACGAAACGGATGGTTGATTCATTGTCTGTTATGATACGTAGCGGCGACTAGCTACAACGTAGTGCATATAATAGTTTGGAAAATGGCAATGTGCATGGCCTTTCGGTTCAACGGTGTGCTGTGAGTGAAATTTTAGCTACCGGGGGTTGTGGATATGAATACATATTTTCAAAAATTAGGCAATGAGTCTGAAAGATCACAACCCAAAACATAAGCTATCTAACTATCCCCACAGTGAAAGTCGAAGAATGAACTAATGCAGTTACAGGAGTAGGAGCTGCTATAGCAGCTGGTAATCAAGCTGAAAAAGGAATTTGAGCACTCTTAGTTATGCCAGCTAAAACAACTAAAAATTAAATTAAATACCTCTCATTTTTATTTAATAAACAATTAATACTCTTAACAGTCAGATGTACAATACAGAGCGTACGTGAACGACGTGCATTTTTTAAAATGCTTTTCTGCAGTGTAAAGCAGAAAAGCATTGTCGCTGTAATAGGGTTTCTTAAAGCGAGTCCATTACATCATCCATGATCGCTTGGCAAAGAAGCTCCGTTCTAGGAGACAAATATGGTGACTTACAAAAATCGAACATCAGGGGAAAGAAGGGCACGACATAGGGGGCTAGGTTGTGACCTCTCCAGTTGCTTTGGTGCGAGCGCTGCGGACCACCAGCACCCCTGACGTTTCTAGAAGTACTTCGGGCCGAACATCTGGGCCCCTATCGAAGGGAGTTGTTCGGATTAGTTTGGACTCGGCGGGGCAGGTTCCCGACATCCTTGAGAGATTAGGTTCGTCTGGGCGGTGATGTGAGTTGTGAGACGCCTCAATGTCCTCCGGCACTCTCCAGGACAGCTATTATCTGTCTCTAGTTAGTTCAGTCCTGATGTCAACACATGGGAGGGAAGAGAGAGAGAGACAGAGATACTGAAGCAAAAGATCGTTAGGCTGTTGATTGGTTCAGGGAAGACATCATCCATGATCGCTTGGCAAAGAAGCTCCGTTCTAGGAGACAAATATGGTGACTTACAAAAATCGAACATCAGGGGAAACAGAAGGGCACGACATTTTCCACCGAAATGTCATTGACAATTCCCATAGGGGGCTAGGTTGTGACCTCTCCAGTTGCTTTGGTGCGAGCGCTGCGGACCACCAGCACCCCTGACGTTTCTAGAAGTACGCCGGGCCGAACATCTGGGCCCCTATCGAAGGGAGTTGTTCGGATTAGTTTGGACTCGGCGGGGTAGGTTCCCGACATCCTTGAGAGATTAGGTTCGTCTGGGCGGTGATGTGAGTTGTGAGACGCCTCAATGTCCTCCGGCACTCTCCAGGACAGTTATTATCTGTCTCAAGTTAGTTCAGTCCTGATGTCAACACATGGGAGGGAAGAGAGAGAGAGAGACAGAGATACTGAAGCAAAAGAGCGTTAGGCTGTTGATTGGTTCAGGGAAGGTAATGGGTGTTAACTTTTACGTGGATGCATATTGTAACAGCCTCCTAAAAGTGCAGTACTGTAATAGTTTTCAGATCACTGCTCTGCGCGAGTTAGTTTCGGAGAGAAAAGTATGCAATGCTTCGATTCTTATAAAAGGTAATAGTCCGACATTTTATCCATATCCGACACATACCAAGCAGATGGCTCTGGGTTCGTGAATTCTGAAAGGAATATTTACAACAGACGTACACATTCTATAAAAAACATATAGATTAGATAGAAGACCGGCGAAGTTATATATTGAGTTCATTAACTTATTACTGTTAAATAAAATGCAGCTAACTTATATTACTAAAGAACATTGGTATTATATGCACAATAAGTTACAAGCTTGTACCAGACAGCTTTCTTAAACAACCGGTAATTCTCGAGGTGAATGCTGATTAAGCTGTTATTGTTTATAGTGCAGGGTCGCCTCTGATAATGTGTTATTTAAGACTGTATTTCCTGTACATCTCGCATGCCTCACAAGCCCAGGGGACTTGCTATATGCAGTTTAAAAGCAGTAAGCTTTTGATCATGGATGATTAGCCGTAATAAAATACAACCGAGGCAAGCCTTTAAAAAGTATCGAGAGGCGAATGGTCGCGCATTGTTTCGCGGTGCTTAAAGAAAGAAACGCCGAATCGGCCATAAAGAATATCGAAAAAGAAACAGGTGATCTCCTTAGCGTTTCTGCATTTAAGGTGCATAGTGTTAGAATGGAACAGCAAGCATCCGGAAGCCTAAGAACACCGGGAAAATCGCGTAAATATAAAAAACGTTCGGAGAAATACGATGATTTTGCGAAAAGTGCTATTCGCGATAAAGTTCATGATTGTTTTTTCAGAAATGAACCATCGACTCTAAATAAAATTTTGCATGCAGTACATTCTGGCACAGAATTGCCACATTTCTCAAAGTACTCTCCACAGGTTGCTGATATATATCACTAGTGTTGCAAAACTTATGTGCGCACATGTACCGTTAACACGCAGCGAGTTGAGCTAGCTCCGCCTTGTTGTTGACATCAGGACTGAACTAACTTGACACAGACTCTAGTAGATGGCTTGCTAGATTGTAGTCGACCCTACTGGTAGTCTTCCCTGCAGGGTTGACGCGCGTAAGTGGCGTATCCACGTGTGTCCTGGCGTCTCTCTCTCTCTCTCTCTCTCTCTCTCTCTCTCTCTCTCTCTTCGCGTGTAGGGGTTTTCCTCCCTGGTCAACAGAGCGGGATCCGCTACTGACTTGTCATTGACAATGAGAAGTGCAAGCAGCACATCAGTGGTGATGGGTTCAATCGAAGATTTCTTCGCCAACATGGGAAAAAGCGCTTATTCAGTTGGTGCTAGTGTGCCAATAGGAATAATAGCAACTTTGAATCATAGCATTCTATTGGTAAAGACTTTAGCTTGATGTATGACTCATATCAGTTATCTCGCATGCTGCTGAGCTTATGGGATGTAAGGAAACACTTTTTAAAATGCTCTCACAATGTATTAAGTAGCATAAATAAGCCTCTTAATTTGTCTCTTTACTTCCTTTTCTCTACGTATCGAGTTCTGTTTCTGACTGGGGCCGTGACGATTTTCTTTAATGAAGAATCATGTGTACACTGGTATTTACCGAGCGAGATGGCTCCGCAGTAGGAAAGCTCATATCAGGAGGTTCGATTCCCGTCTGGCCTGCCACTCTATTCAGAAGTTTTTCATGGTTTCCCGGGTAAAAGGCGAACGCTGCCGTGGTTTTCTCTACCAAGACTTCCTGTCCATTTCCCTTCATCTGTTTCACCTCATTTGTTTCAGAGATGCAGGACCTGGTGATGGCAGTTTATGTATTGGGTAGACCGGTGGAATTTACGCTATGGAAAATGTTCTCCCTGGCACTTGGTCGAACTTCTGGGGCCCTCTGACCTCCTATAGGTGTTTTGCTTTTCTGCGACCTCCAGCTAAGTCAGAAGAGGCAGCGTCAGGATTGGAGTCATATTCGTTAGGGATCACGTTTTTGCTAGCGCATATTGTCATGCAGATCAGGTAACTCTTCAGTCTATCTACCCTTTCCTCCCAGAGGTCCCTTAAGAAGCTGACTGCTCCTTACACTATTAACAGCATTTTATACCCAGTTCGCCAATTTCACAATTTTACTCTATATGACCCTCTTGTCACAATGAACACAGTTACGTGATTACCATAGCTTGTATCAATCTTAAAAGACACCAATGAGTGAAATTGGACACCTCTGTCTCTGACGCATACTTTAGTTCAGTCCTTTCTACTCTCGCGCTGTCGTGAAGCTCCTAATAACATACTGTAAATATTCATCTGTTATAATTTTCAGCTTTGAAAACATTATCCTACGCAAAATTTTCTTCTTTATCAGATTTCATAACCTTTAAAGTCTTTTATATTTCCGTGGGTCCAAATTTCTAAAGAGAAGCCCGATGATTGCTGCTTCTCACGCAGGAACAAATAAACAAAAAGTCAGAACGCAACAATATTTTTACTTTCTCCATACGCACTATGTACATAGTGTATAGAGAAAGTATTGCACTCCACCAAAAATTCGATACCGAGATTTCACCGGAAATATATGTTTTAGGGCCCCCAATATCCAAAAAAAGCATTTTCACAAAAAGGTCCGTGTGTGTGTGTGTGTGTGTCCGTGTGTCTGTGAACACGATAACTCAAAAACGAAAAGTCGGTAAAATACCAAACTTGGTATTTAAGTTTAGTATCTTCCAGGGATGCGACACGAAGATTTTGAGAAAAATCCCCCCACCCCAACTACCCTTTACATGGAACTTTTTTCGAACATTTCAATTTTCTCAAAAATAGCTCTAACGATTTTGATTAAAATTTCGGATATTAAACACATTTACGTCACAAATGAAATGTATATTTTGAATTTTCTGGGAATACCCTCTGAAAAGTAGTTTATTCTGGATGAATTTTACTAAATTTTGAATGACTGCTAAACCGTAAAAGATGGACAAAAAATTACTACACAAAAAATGTAGAGCACTTTAAAACACACAATTTATGTTATATGCATTTTTTTCATGGAATTCGTCGTTTTTGTGACATTCCTTATTTTTGGTTTCTGCTATGAAAAACGTATACTTTTCTCATACAGGAACTCTCAACTCCTATCCATATAAACAAAGGAACTTCATTGACATAGCAACCAGCTTTTGACTATCACTTTAACCTACGGTTGTCCCTTATTTCGCTTCTACTTACAAGGAAGCGAGTAATAAGACTATTTCTGCCAATTTTTTCTGATTAGCATAAAGTAAATAGAAGTATAAGCTTTTTAAGAATAATTTGTTGCATTGATATGGAAAAAGTGATGTGAATGGTACACATCAGATTTTTTTAGCTAGAGTAAACTAGAATGCTAATACATGCCTAGTTTGATGCCTACATGCCTACATCATAAATGTATATCGTTATGATTTTTTAAAGATTAAGATTTAAGGAATATTCTATACCTGACCAGAAGAAAAGTCAAGCAACGAGAAACTTTTTGCTATTGGGTTTACATCCAAGCAGAGAAAATATTGACAACAAAAGCTTTTAAAACAAAGCGGAATCCCGTAGTTTCTAGCACTCTTTTCTATAACAATAAATAGTCATCTATCCATTCAGCTCACAGCCGCCAGACAGCAAACAAATAAAGTGTCACGGTAAAGTTAACATACGTTTGTAAGGAAATGTTTATAGCACGTGGAACATTGTGAAGTGTTAGCTAGTTTATTTATTTTGTATTTTACGTAAATGTTTATAGTTATAGAAGGGGAAGTTTGGAAGAGAAGAAACGTTTGTAAACTAAGAAGAAGCGTAAAATAATAATGCATGCGTTAGATTATTCAAATAAAATGCATTTTAGTATAATGAATAGGAGCATGAATAGGTCTAGAAATTAATTTACTCTCCTTCATCCCTTTGCTATCTTCCAACAAAAATATATATTCCACTGAAGCTTCATTAAAATACTTTTTAATTTACTCTCCCTCATCCCTTTGCTATCTTCCAACAAAAATATATATTCCATTGAAGCTTCATTAAAATACTTTTTAATTCAAGCTATTGCATCCTCGTCCTTATTATTCCAATAATAAATGAAGGAGGATTCACTACAACATTCCTCTCGATAATTACAGTTGCGGGGGAGATAAATAAAATTAATTAATTATCCACTGGAGTTTAAAGGGTCTTTAATGATGGGGTATACCGCACAAGCACCTACATTGATCTATTGCGCGCACACATCCTCCACGAGGAAATAATGAAATGACCGAACCACAGGAGGCCAGAGGCCACTGGTAGACAGGTCAAAGAGAGGTTGCCGGTCCCTATGGCCACGCTCGCTAAGGCGTTTCGCTTTGGTGCTTCGTGGGCAGGGGATCGTGGGTTCGAGTCCCGCCTTGGGCATGGGTGTTATATGTTTGTGCAATGTGTATATGTTTGTGTAAAAGAACAGTAAAACCAGTAATCATACAGTAAACTTAGGGGGCGATGTAAACGGGGATGCAGCGCCGGAGTTCTGACCAGACTCCGGTACTGCTTAAAAAAAAAAAAAAAAAAAAAAGAGATGCGCCTTAGTTCCTTACATAGTGGCTAAAAAGTCTTCATCCCGACGCCAGGATCCGCCGTGCGGCCGTCAAACACCGTTTCACCCGCACCGGACAGCCCACAACGCCACCTCAATATCGAGAACAGCTTATACAGTGCCCATACATCCCCGCCATCTGTTCCCACGTCCATACACCACTATCTTAGAAGAAACCTGAAAGATAATGAAATTACATGAAAGGGAAATGATGGAAAGAAAGTCATGGAGAATAAGAACCCCAGCATTCGCCTAAATGACACGGGGGAACCACGATAAACTAAAGTCGGAGTGCGCAGCCGACGGGGATCCAACTCTAACGTCTCGATTGCGAGTTGCATACGATAGCGTGGTGCCACCTCGCTCACTCACCGGAGTTTAAAAAGAGAACCATGCAAAGTCGGATAAGCAGCTTATATTTTTGTAGGCTACATTCCAAGTCTCTGTTTTCATACTGATATTTCAAATACCGAGTGTCTGAAAGTATTTACTTGTTCTATTACATTGTTATTTATAACTGTTTTTAGCGTTGATAATATTTTTTCGTCTGATATACATTACATTTCTTTTTGAGATAGACATTTTCATATTAATCTTTTGTAAGATATGATTTCATTTTTGTCAGGTTGACTTGGAGATGATCTTACGATTCCACTTTATCATCTGCAAAGAAGATACCATTAATCATTAATTAGATTCTTGTTTCAATTTGTGCATATATAATATATTCTTGCTTCAATTTCTGAATGATCTAATGCATATATAAATTTAAATGTATCGGAGAAGCAACACATCCTTGCTTTAGCCCTTGATATCTACGGACGTTTTATTCATTAACAAAATTCTGTAAATTAAAGACGGCAGTTATGCTCTGTTTACATAGGAAATTTAAGGGGACAAAGGAAAGTTTAATTAAAATCTTACTATTACCCAAGCTAAATTGTATACAGGATGTTAGGAGTATGCATACAAATATTTTTATAAATGTCACCTTAATATGCATCCACGTGAGTGTGTTAGTTGTTTTTCTCTTCACCTAACAGTTTTCCCGCAGACAATCACATAATAATTTACCACTTCATGTGTTTTATATCATCTTAACTGCACCGCGAAATAAACAACGCTATCACAATAGCTATCGGTTTTGCTTCCAAGTTTTCACATTTCAATGCGTGACCTTTGACCAGAGTATTGTCGGGTCATTGTCCTTGCAGTAAGCATTCATACTTAATTCCGATACAGCATTCGATATTGCGAGGCCTCTCCATTCAAGATTACGCCTTTCGGTCCCCTGTATCATGGAAAATAAACATGTATGTCTTGTGTGTGCCAACCCTCCTTGAAATACTAGGCAACCTATAAAATACTACTCTTAGTAAACAACATTTATTAAAACCGCAAATGAAGCAAATATTAATATAATGTTGTTTATTACACTGTTCTTAATTGCTAATACAGATATTTGTATTTATACATACCCCTAACACTCTGTACATACCATAGCTAGCTAACAAGTAAATATATATTGTTATTGTAAGGGAGTGCAGTAGAATCCGGCCGGAGGCAATGGAAATGACGTATTTCGTGAAATGGAAATGGAGTTTTTTATTTTCTCTATACGTACTATGTACATACATGCTGGATACCGAGATTTCACCGGAAATACTTGTTTTGGGTACTCATGAATCGAAAAAAGCATTTTTAGAAAAATGTCCGTATGTGTGTGTATGTGTGTGTCTATGGGCATAGCTCAAAAGCGAAAGGACCGTTAAATACCAAACTTGGTATTTAAGCTTGTGTCTTCCAAGGATGCGACACGAAGATTTTAAAGAAAATCTCCCCACCCCCAATTTCCCCTTACATGGAACTTTTTTTTCGAAAATTTTGATTTTTTCAAAAATGGCTCTAACAATTTTGATTAAAATATCGTACATTAGAGATATTTACCTGACAAATAAAGTGTATACATCGAATTTTCTCGGAATAGCCTCTAAAGACCACTTTATTCTGGAAGAATTTTACGGAATTTTGCATAACTGTTAAACCGTGAGAAATGGACAAAAACTTACCTCACAAAAATGTGGAGCATATTAAAACACCCAATTTATGTTATATACATTTTTTTTCGTGGAGTTGATCTTTTTTTTTTTTTAATAGATATTCCTTGTTTTTGGTTTCAGCTTTGAAAAGCTTACACCTTTCTCATACAGGAATTTGTCAACTCCTTTCAATACAAACAAAGGAACTTCAGTCACATAGCAACCAGCTTTTGGTTATCACTTTAACCTATGATAATCCCTTATTTCGCTTCTGCTTACAAGGAAGCAAGTAATAAGACTATTTCTGCTATATTTTTTCTCGATTAGCATGAAGTAAATAGAAACATAAGCTTGTTAACAATAATTTGTTGTAGAGGTGTAGAGAAAGTCATGTGAATGGAACACATCAGCTTTTTTATTTATGGACGCTCTTTAACTGCTGTGGCTCTCAGCGTCCCATTCTATACTGAGCGTGAAAGACCGCTTAATTTTGCTCAGAGGCTTGAGGTTCTTTTATGTGCCGTAAATCTCTGACACGGGACCAACGGCTTTACCCCCCTTCCAAGGAAGGCTTGCTAAGGATCTTTGCGCCAAAAAAAAAAAAATCCATCGTTCTCCGCCGTGTTTGAACGCGAACCTTGGGTATATAAAGTTAGCATGGTAACCATTACACCACGCAGGACGACCTGATTTAATTCGGTATTACCCGGTTAAAAGTGCCGTGTATCTGCAATATTGCGGTGAAAAGTGGAAATAGGCTACAATGAGGGGAAGATAGAAGGAAGTGCACTGATGTTGCGCATATGCCACGTTGTAAATACCAGTCTCAGATAAACCAAACCCTTGGCCGGACCACACTATTCTATAAATCGTAGTTTACGTTAACAACTTGTTAAAGCCGCTAAGTAGTTGCTAAGCGCTATTTGGTATTCTGTAATATCGTAACCATATCTTTTTGAGGAAGAAAATTATTAACCTAACAGAACATCTTAAGTAAAGCGAAACATGCGCTAAAAGTGAGAATAACGTTCTTAACAGTATAATTACAGGTATGCTTTCGCGAGAAATAACTAAAGAGTTTCCCAACCTAACTTCTAACGAGCTCGCCTCTCGTCTAGGGGCTCGGGTTCGACCCAGAGGACCTAATGTGGAATTTTGCTGGGCAAAGCAGCTTTGATTGTCTGCAGTGCCACAAGTAGTAAAAGCGGGCGTTAAACACTATAAAAGCAGCTTTGAGCGAGTTTTTTTCCGGGTTCTCTGGATTTCTCCGCCATTCTTTCTACCACCCACCTTATAATCACCTTTCATTCATCTCATCGCCATTTCATCTTCCTCACTCTCATGTCGTTTCATATGCCTAAGGTCGTGGGTTCAAACCCGCGGAGGACGATCGAATCCTTAGCATGGCTTCCTTCGGAAGGGAAGTAAAGCCGTTTGTCCCGTGTTGTAGATTTACGGAACGTAAAAGGACCTCAAGCCTGATAAAGAGGTATCTGAGCAAAACATGCTAACATAGAGTGGGACGCTGAGAACCACAATAGTTAAAAGTGCGTTCATAAATAAAACTCCATTTCCATTTCATTTTTCTCACTCTCATACCAAGCTTCAGCATTAAATTAAATTATTTGTTTGTTAACTAAACTGTCAATTGTTAGGATCAAACAGCGCCGCCAACATGCCGGAACTTCGTCTTTTCTTTTACATGCCAATGAAATTACTGACATGGGGCTGTCGCTTTTAAACATCGGTTTGGGCCGGGCTTGAACCCCGACCTAGGTATCAGAAAGCCAGCACCTGAGCAACTGAGTCACCCAGACCAACAGGTATTAGGATGATCACTCACCCTGATTACTATGCGCGCTTCTTTCCTAGGGCGCTAATTTTACGGAGAAGTGAGTGCCGGGAGAAGAAGAAAGAGCTGGCCCGCCTGTGTTTCCACAGTGTTGGTAACTAAAGAATGTTTATTTCTTTGAGGCCCTCGCGAACGAATTGCATTATTAAAAGAAACAGCGCACATGCATGTGCGTGAATACGGGTTATCTACAGACAGAATGAAACCTTAGTTGAAGCTGCAAGATGTCAATGTGTATAGTGTACGTCATGCCTCAATGTTGTCGTCGTGATCTGCTTCCGAAACAGCTCAATCCCTATCGAAAGAAGATAAGGGAGCCGAGAATCCAAGAAAAAGCGCGCGCATGGTACTCTCTCTCTCTCGCTCTGTTCCAGAGTCAGTATGCTCCTCAACAGGCATCTGCCCCCAGGTGCTGGCTTAAAATCCGGGTGGTGTAAGTGTTTCATACGAGGAAGGTTAATAGCAAGAGAAGAAAATTAGGAACAGAGTAACCGAAATTGCTCTCGGGCACCCAGTCACGTGGTGAAGGATACAGACTTCGACGTTTCGAAGACCTTCATCGTCTTCGTCTTCAGAGAAACTTAATTATCGGAGAAGTAATGGGCTCTCATTTATAGGAAAATGGATCTTCATCTGTTGTTTGGCACCCCGATAGTTCAGTCTCCTTGAGGACGAAGACGATAAAGGTCTTCGAAACGTCGGAGAGTGTATCGTTCACCACGTGCTGGAAGCCCGAGAGCAATATTCAGTTCATATTTTCGGAACAGAGTAAGACTGCATTCATATGGCAATAATAACGAAATAGTCGTACTTATTTACGTTCGAATCGCAGCAGCGTTATGGTGTTATCTCTGTTACACATTGCAGTAAACATCCTGAGGAAATGTTTGCAACTTATGATAATTCATCATAGATTGTACTTCAACTTTTACATTTGTTTTCTGCCATCGAGCCCCCAAATTTCACTCTCCTGCACCAGTTGAAGCAAAGTGAACAATTGCCGAAATTCAGGCAAAATACACAAAGCCATTTTCTTCGAGCTAAATGGAGAAGCTGTAAACATAGAGAGTACAAATTCAAGATGCATCAGAACTGAGCAGATGATTCAGAAGTCTTTGGCCCAAATTCGAGAGATATTGTTCGATCCCCGAGGCCGGCCTACCTGATCCAAGCCAGGTTTCCAGTTTTTTCCGGGGTTTTCCCGTGTCACATGGGAAATGCTGGGTAAGTTCGTTATGTCCCTGAAATTTTCTAGCCCACCATTTCCTATTCATTTCGTAATTATCTCTTTCAGGGTTGAAGGACCAGCGGCGGTATTTGGCGAGTTGCGGCTGCATGGTGAACTGGTTATCCTGGCGTCATCGTCGGGATCCACCTCCTGGCTTCACGGCTCCCCGGAGGTTACCCGAGCATGCCTGCGCCCGTCATCAACTAAATCTAGTCACCCTTCGGGTCTCTCCCTTCGTCCCTCCCTGGGGTCACGTAAATTACAAAGAGGCACATGCAGTGCTCAGTCCTAGTGACCCCGTGCGTGACTAATCTTAATAGCACCAGAATCCACTTCATTTCAGAATGGTTAGCGATTATTGTATGCTCCACTAGCAATTAATAATACTGTATGAAGCACGCGCTTATTGTTTGCTTTCAATTTATGGAAATAGTTAATAAGGCCACGCTGTCTTTACAATGCGCAGATTGGGTACCATTTGATAAAACATTTTGTCTACCGTTAAAGAAATGCAGGTGTACTAGTTGCAAATTAATGGTATTGCGACACTTGCTTGTTGTTTGAACAATATTCTATTATGCTAGCTTTCAATTTCTGCAAATACATAATTCGGTCACATTGCTCTTAATTCTTTTGAATCAAAACCTGGAATGAACCTTCCAGTTTTCATAATAGGATTGCTCCTATAATAGTCAACGTATATTTTTCACTATTCTGGAGTGGTATTAACAACACAGAGCAGGAACACATTATTCACAACATGCTGTATTTTGACTGCCGCTCCTAAAAGGTGGAAAAACAAAACACATACCTAAACCGTAGGAATTTGGATTATTAGCTTTCGATGCTTAACAACATGGAAGACAATAACCGTTGCTTTAATCAGCATAGTACGAAATCCCAAATACCGCCAAAGTTATTTTAGGGTTCGGTGATACGTGTAAGAACAACGGTAACGATATTCTTAAGTTACAGAATAAGTCCTGATTAGCATTTACATAATTTGTTTGTGAGTGATCAGCGATCCCCAACCTTAAGCGAAAGAGGGGAGGGAGGTTTCACCTCCACGCGTTGTTCGCGGAGCTGTGGTGCATTCATGGACTCATAGCAGTCACAGACAAACTCTCTAATATTAATTACTTGGTATTTCCATACAAGCCGTGTAGGACGGGAGTTCGATAAGTAGAGTCAGACTGAAAAAATGAAAACGATAACCGGGATCTGAACCACGGCTTGTATGGGAACAACAATTAATTAAAATTAATTAACTTAAATGGTTAGTTAAACTATGAAGCTCGGCACTTAAAGTACATACGACAATATAAGTCGCCATAATTTGAGATCACCTTGTGGTTTGCCAGGAAAAATGCTAGTCAGTTGGGGAAATTAATGTCCTGTCGGTATGTTCCCACGGTAGCTCAATGATTAAAACAATTGGACGGAGACCCGGAGACCCATGGTACAAATCCAGGACATGGCTAATGTTTCTTACCTTGGAACACGTCATTGCGATCAGCCGTCACTGATTGAATGAAGGGGAAATGCTTCATGCACTATCATGGATAGTGCATGGGACATCACTAGCTCGTAAGGGAAGAGGTTGGGATTCGCTGGTCAGTTATCATTCTCCTATTCTTGTTCGATTCTGTACTAAATATTGACAATGTTATACAGAACACGCAAGAAGGCGAGAGCAGGCAGAACATTTTGCATGAAAAATCTATGCGAAAGCCGCTCTTCTTTGCTGCGGGCCTGATGGCGCTTCAACAACTCACTGGGTTAAACAACATCATCATGAATCTGGAACACATTTCCTTAGGTGTTGGGGGTTTCGACGATACCTCAATATCGTCTGTCATCTTTGCTTGCGTCACGTTAGTCGGCGATTGCATCACCGCAGGAATCATCGACAGAATGGGCAGGTAAGGTTTGGTTAATCCAATTAGAACAAAGAATAAAGGATTCTGATTTTATTACTACCATGACCAATATAGTAAATATCTGAAGTGTTATATTCACATAAACTTCTCCATCTTCTATTGTTTGTTAATTTCTTCGACGTGCATGGTAGGTAGAGAAGGTACTACATTCCACTAAAATATCGATACCTAGATTTCACCGGCAAAACTTACCTGTTCTGAGCACCCTTGGTTTTGAGACCGTTAGTTGGCCTCGCTACTATTATAATTATAATTACTATTATTTATCATTTCATGTATTTAAAAGTGTATAAAGCTAGCTTATAGCAAGCAAAGTTCAAAACTTTGTTTCGGCAGCTCGAAGGCTATAACTGGCGAGGCTAGGCCGGCGCCTTAGTGCATTATCCAGACACCTAGCCTAGCATCTTGTGGCTGCATGTTTATAGGCCTATCTGTTGGGGTGCGACCTTCGAGGTTGGAAGCACCTAGTGTTTCCTGGGAGCGTTCGCATCCGCGTTCTGCATGCATAGCGACGAGTGTGTGCTGTAATTCTCTGATGTCTGGATCTAAAGCGTGGATTATCATGCCCTGGCGTTCAGTGATGTGCTGCGTGATCTCTTTGGTTGCCCGCTCACTTGCATTGTGGTTCTCGTGGTGGTAATCAGCAGCGTCCTTGGAATACTATTTGATCCGGGTGATCAGGGTGTTTTCTAGGGAGGTGATGTGTGTCGGCAGATTCAAGAGTTCAACATGAAGGTCCTGAATTGCCTCCACGATCCTGGCGTTGGTGTCTGCAGTTTCTTGGCGGAGAGAGTAAATGGCGTTGAATTCTGTAAGAATTTCTTCTGTTTGCTGCGGTGGGTGTGCTGGTTGTTGTGTGGTGTCTGTCTGAGTTGCTGATGAGGTCATCTTCTGTGTTGGTGTTGTCTGCGTTGGTCTCCAGGCTTGCTGCGATGATGTGGTTGGATGTCTGCTCATCGGGTATAGGGGGCACTGACCTTGCCCGGTGTAGTGTCCTGTGCCTCCGCAAGAAACGCAGATCCAGTGGCATCTGCGAAGATCGTGCTCAGTGCACTCCACGGAGGTTGAATCGGCGCCACAATAATGGCATCGCGGTGCTGGCTGAGAAGCAGGTCTCATGGCCTTGCTGACCTCGACGGACACGCGTCGCCCTAACAAGGGCAAGCCTGTCGCTAAGGCAGCTTCGAGGCCCGCCCTGTCCATAAGCTCCAGTTTGACCAGTGATGTGGGTCCCCGGTCGCTCTTGATATGTGTAGCCCTCACGCAGGAAGGCCACTGGAACCTAGCAGTGGTGACGTGTCGGGCCAAATGCCCCGAGGGACCCCTCGAACCATGAAGCTATGCCGGGGCAGCGGTGTGGAGCTCGGCGGTGACGGCGAGTGCGGCTGCATCCGCGGAGTGATTGTGCCGCTCGATGCCGGTGAGCATCAGCGGCTGGTTGCGCTGGTGATGCGGAGCGTGAAGTTGGAGAGCTCGCTGCCGGTGTAGCGGCAGGCGTTGAAGATACTGAAGAAGAAGGTTCCCTTTCAGCAGATGCCGGTTGAGTGGTGGCTGCTGAGGTATGGGCGTGTTGCTCCGTAGGTTCTTTCTCGGCATCTCGAGACGAAAAGCCTCGAAACGAATGTTTTTTGTTTTTTCGAGTGGAGGGGAAAAATCCACCTTAAGGACTGACCCGGGCAAGCCCGGATGTCAGGGTCTCCCATGTGGGCATACCGACTATAAACCCCTCCATCGGTATTAGAAGGAAGTAATGCGGTACCGTATAATTGCACCCGCGGATTCAAGGTGATATTTATCCTACTGCAGAGCGCAGTCAAAGTAGTGAATGAGGGCCGGCCGGGAGACAGACTTGACCGAGGCCCAGACTGTCACCGCGGCGGATTTGGGGAGAGGAATGAAGGAATTTGGGGATGAAGGATGGAGTTAGTGCTGGTTAACTGGTCTGACCCAGTCGTCATACCCTGGAAGGTCTTTGCGCTTAAGGTCGTGATGTCTACGGAGCAGATTGAAGCGTGAAGTTGTTTATGGTTCCGACTTCTCCAGAAGGGCTCTCACCTCCCCCCTGAAGATGAGTCGGATGTCGTCTTTGACTGCTCTCAATATTGCTTGGTGAATGGAAGTGAGGTGTTGTTGTCCTGATCCTGCAGCCTATCCTCCAAGACCGTAAGCATCAGGACCTCCACAGGTGGCACAGAACCGTCGACGGCAGAGGAGGTCGTGCCCAGTGAACTCGGAAGTGTAGGCGTTGGTGCCACAGTAGTGGTATCTCGGCGGCGAAGAGCAGGCATCTTAGCTGTGCCTGTAGGCACAGCAGCGACGACAGGGCAGAAGTTGCCCTAACAAGGGAAACCCTGACGCCAAGGCAGCTTCCAGATCTACTCGGTCCTGTAGCTCCACTCTAACCAGTGGTGTTGGGCCCCGGTCGCAGATAATTCTGGTGGCCCTCAAACATGAAGGCCATCTTGACTGCGCAGCGGCGAGGAGGTGCCGGGTGGAGTGACCCCGAGGGACCCCCGAACCACGGCACTGTTCCGGGGTGGTGGCGGCATGGAGCTCAGCGGTGGCGGCGAAGAAGTGACGTTGGCTGCCGGTGAAGCAGCGGCGTCAGGCGGCGTGGGAGTTGGTGAGCGCGGCGAAGGTGCAGCGCTAACTGCCGGTGAAGCGGTAGGTGGCGCAGATGCCGGCGAGCGCTTCCTACCGGCGGATGCCGGAGACGTGGTGGCTGCCGGAGAAGCTGCTGGTCTGCGCTGATGCTTTCTCTTCGGCATCTCGAAGCGAAGTCCCGTCCAGCGAATGTTTTTTTTTTCGAGTGGAGTGGAAAAACCCAATCTACAGGCGACAGAGGGGGTAACTCTGCCAAGTGTGGGGGTCGCCATAAACTGACAATACCCACTAAAAACCACTCCACCGGAGGGAATTCGGGTGTAGGAATGCAGCAGTACCGCTTGTTGCACCTGCGGATTCAAGGAGCGGGTGTTATGGCTGGCCAGAGGCCATAGCCAGGAGAGAGTGAGAGCCAGGACGCAAACATGACCGGAGCCCTGATTGCGCCCTTGGAAGATTTGTGGTGAGGAATAGGTACATATTACTTGTGTATATATCTGCAGCCCTGTAATAAAAAGGACATAGTCAGTATAACATTTGATGCCCTTTCGGGTAAAGTCGTTGGTGTATTTCGTTGTGTCTGCAGCCCTGTAACATAAGGACACGGTCATTTAAAATATTTCATTTACTATATATATTAAGCTAGTTATATATTTACAACTACTGCTGCCCTGTCTGGCGAAGTCATTAGTTATTAGTTGTGTTCAGCCCTGTAACAGAAAGGACATAGTCATTTAGTAGAGACTTCATTGGTTTCTCATGGCCTACCTTAGTGGTCACCCATCCAAGTGATGACCATGCCCAATGTTGCTTTACCTGTAATAAAACCTTATTCTAATCATTTATTAGTTACATTCTATTAGCTATATACCAGAGAAGGTCCGTTAGTGGTCTGCCAGGTCGCTGTAGAGTGGGGGTCCCTCAAATCCCCGGGTCCGCCTTGACTCAGAAAGCAAGGACTTCAAGGGCCACCAAACTAATGTCGTAGACTCATTCATGGGTAATTTTACTATGGAATTCTTACTAGCGATTCTAAATATTCTTGTACATTTAAATCGGGTTCCCTCAAGCCGAGGGTTCTGTCAAATAGAGAGAGCGGTCTCTTGTATTTGTTATTTTCTGTTTCATATGTGCCTAGTTCTTATATTAGTTCATTATTGTTCCTTACGTTACGCTTGTACAGGTTCTAACTTTGACTTTTTATGAACTGCTCAATTGAATGCAGTTTTAGCTCCTTGTGAAGGAGATAAGCCGGCGCTACTGGGGGTTGTTTGGCAATTATTCTAATTATTCTATTCTGGAGTGTTAAAATGTATGCAGTTGTAGAATGGAACAGTGGACGGCAATTTATACTGTTGAAGTAGTGGGAGGGGAGTAATTGGACTGCTGTGTTCTCATTGGCTGTTGCGCTGGCCGTTGGGAAGACGCTGTTTTTTTTTCGTTTTTTTTTTTTTTTGGTAGTGTTTAACGCCCGCTTTTACTGCTCTGGCACCGCAGGCGAGAGAAGACTGTAACACAGGAATCCAGGCCTGGTTTAGCTTAAATCCGTCTTCTGTATTAAATTTATTGGGGTCTATAGATTCTCTAACCATTCTAGGGCAGTAATGTTTGGTAGTTGCGAGGACTTTTGTTTTTTCAAATAACATGTCGTGTTTATCCAAAACAAGGGCATGATCTGCAACGGCTGATTTGTCTGTATGGTCGAGGTGACAACATCTTTTGTGCTCGGCGATGCGGGTTTTTATGCTACGTTTTGTCGTGCCTATGTAAGATTGGCCGTATTTTAGAAAAAGGTCCACGTGTTGTTAAAAACAAAGACTGTTAGATACGAAACTTGATAAGCTCAGATCTGATTTTGAAAAAAAAAAAACACAGCAAAAAGCCCTTTACAACTAACATTTTTAAAAAAATTTGATTTTCTCAAAAATAGCTTTAATAGTTTTTATTAAAACTTTGTATATTGAATATAGTTTAATGAAAAATGAACTGTTTATCTTGAATTGATTAGGAATAGTTTCTGAAGTCCACTTCATCCTGGGTGACTTTTGCATAACTGGTGTACTGTGAGAGATATAGTAGGTCTTACTACATACAAAATATAGATCTCCTTGAAGCACGTAATATACGAGATGGGCGATACTTTTTTTGGAGTGTGTGAGCTCAGAGGTTTCATCCGAGACTGCTATTCAGGAGGTCGTGCGGTCATGGGGGTTTTCGGCGATATTCCTGATCACTAGTTAAATACTGTGGAGGTTTCTTCATTCCCTCCTACTTCCGATCCCTTCATCTCCATTCTATCCAACTGGTCTGACTCAGGGCTGTAAGTATCGGCGACGACTGCGATGGTGGTGTCATTCCATGCGGTGACTGCGCTCTGGAAGTACTGATCATGGCGGGGGGGGGGGATGGCTTTGGAAGTCGCTGTAGACTCAGGTAGTTTGGTTAGTCCTGGGCTTCCGCTCCTCACCGTGTCGAGACAAAAGCTGCTTGAAATACGTTAGAGACTCTCCATGGTGGCTCCTCCCCCACCGTCGGCCGTCCTTTGAAATTACACTCATCCCATCCTATCCTCCTGGGATCTGACGTACAATAAGCCAGTGGCTGCAGTGATGATATCACACAAACACACGGTCTGGTTAAAGAATCAAGTCTATTCTGACAGTTACAGTCTGTTCGTTCTTTCTGGACGAATGACATTTAGCGAAGATATAGTGAAATAGCCTACCCTTGATAAACAGAACAGAAAATAGTATATGTTACAATAACAAACAGCTCTGCTTCCTTATGATTACGTTTCGAGAATACACATGGTTCAGTAGACTGCAAAGTGTTATGCGTTATGGAGTTTATGCCATTGCCAGTGTTTTAAGAGAGATGTTTAGTTATTAATGAAAATGATAACAATTCAGAAGAACAAGATGAGGGAGACATATATTGAATAGAAGAAATACAAGAACATTAGGTGTAAAGTGTAAGCAGTAACCGAGGTTAAGGGTGAACACATGTGACTGATATCACTGGAGGTGTGATATTTGCTTTGTAGCGACTGTACTACTGTAGCGCAGAAATATGAGCATCACGTACACAACACCTGACTGGTCTTTCTGCTTCTGTGTAGCAATGTTCCAGTAAAGGTGAGTAAGTAACTCGCATGTAACTTCTCATTTATAAATGCCATTCCTCAGGAACTGGCGCGTCGCCAGCTGATTTTACTGCTGTGTTGCCGGCTCTTACTTCAGTTGAGATAGTGCCGCGCGGATTGGCGGCAGTTTGCTGGAATCACAATTAAGCGGTATTGGCGACGCGGCACGCGCGGCAAAAGGATTGACCAATAGGAATTCATAATTGACGCGACGAAACCCGTGCGAAGAAGTTGAATTGGATTTAACTTTTACCGCGCGGCAGAGGCGTCATCCATAGATTTCCTGTTGTTTGATATTCTGTGGTCCTTGTTAAAGTTGTTAAAGATGGCGTCAACATCAAGGGAAGCTCATTCGTTTTCAGAAGAAATCCTTATTGAAATGGTGAGGCTACATCCCGAAACTGTCTTAGACAACCAAAATTATACCTTCATTCCAGAATAATCTTGCCACCTAATTAAAACCACGTCTATGCTGTTGACTGACTAATAAACAAGCCCATACTAACCTCAAAGTTACACAAAGCGCCCTGCTGAAGACACTAGCTTTCGAATTGACTGTTTCGCTATATGAGGACCAATGATGTTCAAAAGATCATCAAATTGTAATGGTGTCATTCGCAAGTAATTGTAATATGATTCGAGATCCGTCATCATCATATTCAGGATTAGAGTATGAAAATCCTAAAATTGGCTACGCTCCTTGAATATAGGTCGAACCCATCAACGACGGAGCTTCTGCTATCTCCTTTGTCGATCGTTTCTATCGTTTCTCCTTTTGAAAAGATACAGTACAAGAACTTGTTTCAAATCTGCAGCTATTGCTTCAAGTGTGCTATGCCCCGGTACCGCTCAGTAATGTCAAATTGTACTGCCCTATTGTGAACACTAGTTTCCATGAGCAATGCGGTGTCACGATGAGACCCATGTCGCGTCGCAAGTATCGCTTCCATTGTGAATGCTACATTACACACAAAACATCGCAAATGCGGAAGTGTTTGATCTTTAATCGTGTTGTTTTCAAATAAATAAGTAATAACAACGTGCTATCTATTTCGTAATGAAAAATTATTACATTAGAATCATGCAATACTACTACATTAAACTCATGGCAAATAGGACGGTTTCAAACCTGGCTGCGCTCGCCAAGGCGTGTCGCTTTGGTGCTTCGTAGCACTGGGGATAGTGGGTTCGAGTCCCGCCTTGGGCATGGGTGTTATATGTTTGTGTATATGTGTGTGTTGTAAAAGTAAGAAAACAGCAATCCAGTAATAATACAGAAAAACAAGGTTAAAAAAAATAGGTAAATAAAAGTAGGGTGTACGGTGCCGGAGTCCCGATCAGACTCCGGTATTGTATTAAAAAAAAAAAAAAAAAAAAAAAAAAAGGCGACAGTATATGAGGAGTACAGTATTACAACGAGTGTTGAATAGCGGAAACATTCTTTGCCATTGTAAGTTTAAATCGTGCGCCCACATCTAGCTGTCATAATGGACATGTTTCTCTCACGCGTTCGGTTTTCTTGCTTGTTTACTCTAGGCCATGCAAAGTGAACGGCATTTCAACCTCAACACACTCATCACAGAGTGTCAAGCTGTTTAAAGGATTTTACTATCGCTTCAGCTTATTGTATTCCCATATTCCTTTTGTACCTACTGGTAAGTAAATAAGATAATTTCTGTTAATGTTTATCTTAATTAGCATGAACTAAATAGAAGAATATGCTTTAGTAAGAATGTTTTTTTCCGAATAGGTAGATAAAGTCATGTATAGCTCATGAATTGTAAGAAATAGACAAAACGTGCTACACAAAAGATGTAAATATCGTTAAGTCACCCATTTATGTTAAAAAAAATGCCGCTAACCATTACTGAGATATACAATAATTTATTATTAGAGTGATTTGTCAAGTATTAAGACTTTTTCAACTACAGAATCGCCATTCGGCATTTCAAAGTACTGCCCGTGTTTTGACTATCGCTTAAAGCCTAGCACCTAATCTCTTTGCACCTATAAGGAAATATGTATTAAGTAGGCTTCGGACATGACTTTAGATTAACTTCTAGTACCTGGTATGTTGTTTATAAGCGAGCGATTAGGGGAGAGGCAGAAGTCTATTGCGTTACTGACTTTGTGCTAATATGTATACGTGGACACAGAAGTAACTACGGTTCAATACGGTTCTTACTTTCTCTAACACGTGTGCAATGTGCATAGTATATACATAAGATACTGTACTCCACCCAAAAATTCGATACCGAAATTTCATCATACATGTTTTGAGTCCCACTGAATGCAAAAAAAAAAAAAATGTTTAGAAAAAGATGTGTGTCTGTGTGTGTTTGTGTTTGTATGTGGCTGTGGACACATAGTTCAAAAACAAAAGGTCGGTTAAAAACCATACTTGGAATTTAAGTTTAGTATCTTCCAAGGATGCGAAATGAAGATTTTCATACAAATCCTCCATGTCCCAAACTACCCTTTACAAGAAACATTTTTCGAAATTATTGATTTTCTAAGGAAATGACTAACGATTTTGATTAAAATTCCGTATATTAAGGATGTTAACATAAATGGCAAATCAATGTTCATTTTAAATTTCTTGAGTATAGCCCCGAAGTCCTCTTCGTTCTGAATGGCCTTTGTATAAGTGGTAATCAGTAAGGGATAAACAAAAACGTACTACACAAAAAAATGTAGATCTCATTAAAACAGACAATTTATGCCATATAGTTTTTGTTTTTTGATTTTTTATGTGTAGAGCTAACCATTTCAGAGATATTCCCTGTTATTGGTTTCAATTTCTAAATATCTAAACTTTTATCAAACGGGATGTCCTCGATTTCATATTTATTTTGTTTTTCTTCTGTCCATGATAATTGCTTAGCAATAATTTCTAAAAGAGTTGAGGTCGCTTTAGTCTAGTGTACTCTCTTATTTTCTTCTTCTTCTACCTCACGGATTTAGGCCTTTGGCCTGTTTACACATCAAGAGATCGAATTTATCCATCTGGTGCTTTGGTGTTCAACTCTTTTTCTACCTTTATTTATTACTATTTTGCATCTTAAGTGGTTTGTCCCCTGCAACACCATTTTTTGTTTCTTCTCTGAGATTCTCAAGTTGTAGTTACTGGTTATTCGTTCTAATTTGTGTATTGCTATTTGTAATTCACTTTCTGTATTATTGAATATTACTTGGTCGTCTGCAAACAATACGGATTTAAGACCCTGTTATTTCTTTTAAAATTTAATTTAAATTGTTCTTGCCATCGTCTTATGGCATCGTCATATACACACACACACACACACACACACACACACCACACACACACACTACACAATGCTGGGGGCATTGGGAAGCCTTGTTTAATACCTTGATTTATTTTAATTTGTTTGTCATTATTATTGATTGATATATGTTACACAATATAAACTTTGAGTTACTCTTATCAAGTGTTCTGGGTAACCTCCTTAAAAATTATTTCCCATTTTTTTTGTAATACCCTATTAAAGGCTTTACCGTAATCAATAAATAATATATAAGTTGGTAGACTAAATTCTCGTCTCTTATGAATTGTCTGCTCCATTACACATATGCAGTCTGAACAAGAACGTCTCTTCCGAAATCCATTTTGTTCTTCTGAAAGCACATGTTTATTAATTATATTTAATCTACGAGTTTTTATCTTAGTAAATATTTCATAGCCTGCATTTAATTAACATATGCCTCGATGGTTCTGGCAATTGTTTCTATTTCCCCTTTTAAAAACATAATGTACTTTTCCTCTCTTCCACTCCTCTGGACTTTGCAGATTTTCCAACAAATATTTAATATTTCTAAAAATGTTCTTCTTACGTTGTCCGCATATATTTCAGGAGTTCAATATTAATATTGTCTACTGTAGGTGCTTTTCAATTTTTGGATATTTTAAGCGCATTGTCTAGTTCATCTATCTCAATAGGGTTTATTTACGCAATTGTGTCTAGTGTAGAATTAATATTTTCTTCATCTTCATTTACCCATAATTTGGAATAATGTATTCAATCATCTTCTGAAATATTATTTATTTGGGCTGTGTCTCTTTCTGATGAGTTTAAATGTTTCATCATCTAATAGGCATCATCTTGAGTTCCATGGCAATCCTATTCTCTGTGCTTACCTATTTATCCCAATTTTCACGTTCAAATTTTCGTACTTCTCTCTTTGCTATTGCACTTTTATGTTTGTGTTCTATTTAATCCATCAGATTTAGTTGTGAAATATTTCAAATAAGCTTCTTTCTTATTATTTATTATTTTTTTTTTCTATTTTTCCACTCCAATTTTGTATGCCTTTCCTTTTCGATTTTATTAGTCTCTTTCCTTATATTTCATCTTATACTTTTAAGATAATTTCTTTAAAGGCCTGCCCCTCTTCATCTTTGATCCATATTTAGTCAATCACGAGCAGTATACTTTCCTTTTACTCTCTTGTTATAGCAGGTGAACTTTTTGATGTCTCCTTTCTCTTCTTATATATCTATTTCTTAGATATTTTTACTTCTGTGAGTACTAAAAAGTTGTCTGAACTGGTATAACAGCCTATAAATACACGTATCTCCTGTACATGTTCATATAGCTTTTTATTGACTAAAATATAGTCAATTATAGTTCTTATTCCTCTTTCTGCCCATGTATACCTTATGTCTTTATGTCCGAAGAGGTTATTAGTTATTTGGATATGATTATAATTTACAACATTTCTTAGTATTTTATCGTTCTCGTTCTAAGTTGGTTCTTCATTGTTGCCTATCAACTTTCCCAATATCTGTTGTCCAACACGCGTGTTAAAATCTCCTTGTATTAGTAAATAATATGTTTTGTTTATGGAATTTACATGTGTATGTAATAATTTCTATCTCTTTTCTACCTTCTTCCGGCGCATATATATATATTTATCCTTATATTCTTATGTTCCTTTCATTTTTTCTTTGTATCCGTTATTTTTCCAATATCTATATTCGTTTTTTCAATTACGTTTGCAAGTATTCTTCTTTATGTGTCAGTCCTCTTATATTCCATGTAGTGAGTTTCAATTTCTACATATATTTATCTTGTTTATCCTTAATTTTTGCTGTGGTTTTCTTCGTTTGACTTATCCCTCTTGTCTCTTGACGGTTCTCAGTAAGAAAATGTCCCTCGGCCGCGTTACGGGCGCTGCGCAGGGTAAGGCCTTCTTAGAGCTTTCAGCCTAGTTTCTTTGTGTATAAACCCCTACAAAGAGGGTTGCTGCTTCCGCTCTTCGAGGCATGTTGATCGCGGTTTCCTGTTGCCTCGTTGACCGTTCCAGTCTTCACACATTTCCCTGTGTAAGGGTCTATCTTTAGGAGCTCTTTAGTTTCCAAGAATAGAAGAGCTTCCTTGAACACAAGGACCGCTTATCCTGGCAGTTTCTCGAATGACTGATTGCAGTGTTTACAGATGGGTCGAAGGGATCGCCACATCCCTACGCCTCTTAATTTCCTTCTACTTAACAGGGACTAAATAATAAGAGCATTTCTGATTATGTTTATCTTGATTAGTATTATGTGGATAAAATAATACTCTTTTGTAAGATAAATGTGTTTGTAGAGCACATAGAAAAATCTGAGGTGTTCCATTCACATGAATTTCTGTACATCTCTGCAACACATTTTTGTTAAAAAGCTTATGCTTCTATTTACTTCGTGCTAATCGAGAAAACATTAGGAGAAATAGTCTTATTACTTGTTACCTTTAAGTAGAAGCGAAATAAGGGAGTGCCATAGGCTAAAATGATAGTCAAAAGCTGGTTCTTAATTGACTGAAGTTCCTTTGTTTGTATGGACAGAAGTTCAGAAAGTCCTGCGTGAGAAAAGTTCAGTTTTTCAAAGCTGAAACCAAAAACAAGGAATATCTAAAAAGCGATCAACTCCACGAAGAAAATGTATACAGCATAAATTGTGTGTTTTAATGTTCTCTACATTTTTTGTATGATAAGTTTCTGTCCATTTTTTACGGTTTAGCAGTTTAGCAAAATTCCGTAAAATTCACCCAGAATAAAGTAGTCTTCAGAGGCTATTCCCAGAAAATTCAAAATACACATTTTATTTTTCAGGTAAATATCTTTAATATACGATATTTTAATAAAAATCGTTAGAGCCATTTATTAGAAAATCTAAGTTTTCGAAAAAAGTTCCATGTAAAGGGAGTTTGAGGTGGGGGGATTTTTCTCAAAATCGTCGTGGCGCATCCCTAGAAAATACTAAACTTAAATACCAAGTTTGGTGTTTTACCGTCTATTCGTTTTTGAATCATCGTGTTCACAGACACACGGCCACTCGGACACACTGACACACGGACACACACACGTACTTTTTTCTGAAAATACCTTTTAGGATACAGGGGACCCTAAAACATATGTTCCCGGTGAAATCTCGGTATCGAATATTTTGGTGGAGTGCAATACCTTCACTATACACTATGTACATAGTACGTGTAGAGAAAATAAAAAAGTGGTGGGAATGACACACGTCAGATTTTTATTGTAACACATAATTAACATGAACAACATAATACATCTGTACTGTGGCAGATGAAATAATATGTTTAATATGAGATTTACATACTTGGATAATATGGCTATCAATTACAGAAAGTTTTCTCAATGTACCAAAAGCAACGCGTGTTCTGTTGGACTTGATACCTTCAGAACAGGCTATATGTGTACTGATAGCCTTCTTAGAGTGAATAACCAGTAGTGTTTGGGGAGGGGGAGATCACAGTGAAACTCTGTGCGCATGCAACTATTTTCCAGCCAGATAGTAACCAAATTGCTACCATGAACCAAGCCTAGTAATAAGGCAATTTCTGTACATGTTTATCTTGATTAACATAAAAACAGATAAAAAAATAGCGTTTGTATAAGAGTGAGAGAACTCCTGTATGTCCTAGACATCAGATTTTTGGTGGCGGATTTCCAGTTCGGTAGGCGAATGCTGGGAAATTTTCTTCTAGCACGAATTTATTATCCATTATTTCCTTTCATATGCTTCATCTTCATAGTTCCATGGTTGTGGAACAAGGCGACGGTGATTTTTGCAGAATGCAAAAATTTCTCCCAGCTGTTTGAATGTCAGGCATACTTCCTTTGTTGGAGTTGCGGGCAGACGTTTCCGAGACACCTGGATTGATGACCAGTTCCAGTACAGCCAGGACTATCCCCTTTGACTAGGATTTTCTCCATGTTTTCCTCAAAAATTGAGTTTATATTTATGGATGCTTTTTAACTGCTATGTTTCTTAACGTCACATTCAATATTGTATATGAAAGATAGCAAATTTTATTCAGAGGCTTCGTTATCAGGCTTGAGCTTCTTTTACGTACGGTAAATGTAGATGGTATACCGGATTTACTTCCCCTCTGAAGGAGGCGATGCTAAGGATTTTTATGCCCCCACCAAAAAAAAAAAAAAAACAAAACAAAAAAACATATTTCTCTCTATTAGTTCTCATTACTGGCAAATAGCAGGAAGCTATTCTAAACTTTGAAACAGTGTTTCCGTGGATATATATATATATATATATATATATATATATATATATATACCTATACATAATTATATATATATATATATATATATATACCTATACATAATTATATATACATATATATGCTGTATTAATAACAAGAGTATAATATTGATTTATGTATAAAAATAATGTTTGAGCGTGAATTTATACACAAACTAACATTTTCAAGCAAGGGTAGAAAGCTGTTTGTTAGTAGGTATTTGTCATATAGCCACGGGTTACAAAGCCTTTGTTAGAAAAATCTGATGTATTCCATTCACATGACTTTCACTACATCTCTCCAACAAACTATTGTTAAAACGCTTTTTCTTCTATTTACTTCATGCAAAACAAAAAAAAAACAACAAAAAATTTAGCAGAAATAGACTCATTACTTGCTTCCTTGTAAGCAGAAGCGAAATAAGGGAGTAGCATAGGTTAAAGTGATAATCAAACGCTGGTTGCTATGTGGCAAATTCCTGCATGAGAAAATTATAGGTTTTTCAAAGCAGAAACCAAAAACAAGCAATATCTCAAAAACGATCAAGCCCACAAAAAATTATAGAACATAAATTGTGTTTTAATGTGTTCTAAGTTTTTGTCCCTCTCTTACGGTTAAGCAGTTGCGCAAAATTTCGTAAAATTCATCCATAATAAAGTAGTCCTTAGTGGCTATTCCCAGAAAATTCAAGATGTACATATTATTTGTCGGTAAATATCTTTAATATACGACATTTTAATCAAAATCGTTAGAGCCATATTTGAGAAAATCAAACTTTTCAAAAAAGTTCCATATAAAGGGTAGTTGGGGGTGGGGATATTTTCTTGAAAATCTTCTTGTCGCATCCTTGGAAGACATCAAACTTAAATACTAAGTTTGGTATTTAACGGCCTTTTCGTTTTTCAAGTATGCTGTAACATGGATCTTTTTTTCCAGAATTTTTTTTTATTCAGGGGGACCCAAAACATATGTTTCCGGTGAAAACCCGGTATCAAATTTTTGGGGTGGAATACAATATTTTCGCTATACACTATGTACATACTACGTAAGGAGAAAGTAAAAAAGAGCTTAACGTTTGCTGGATTCTATTATATTCAGTGCATACAGCAAAGAACCAAGTGTTCTACAGGAGAATCGTGGAATGATATAGAAAAAGGGAAAGTTTTATTGCATATAAGTCCCGTGGTCAATTTGAAATGTCACATGAACAAGGGACGTGCAGTTTACGTAGCGATGTCGGTAAATTTCACCCAATAAGAGTAAAGCAGAACTAGGAGCACTATATAAGGCAGAGAATTTCATTACTCGGAATGTGCGCCATAAACTTTCAGAGGATAAGTCTATGAATGTTAAGGCCATGAAATACAATGCATTACGTGATTAAAAGTACTGTTGTCCAGTAATAACTTGCTCGTCAACTAAAAGTTGTACGCAAACGTGCTTTTTAGGGAATATTTAGGAGTAAAGTAAAAGTTATTCATTACAGAATTTTTGAGCGTAATTGCGGAAGCAGAATACAATTTTACCAATTTACCATCCCAGAGTGAGTTTATTAAGGTGTCTGCCATCTAATTGAAACCAGAGCATACGAAGGCTACGCAGAAGTCGACACCGGGTATGTGTAAGACAGTAAGATTACCCACAATACTGCGAATTCCCTGCATTAATGACGAACCTGCAACAAAGAAAGATGCATACTTGGCGCCCACACCCAGAGCAATTGGCAGACTGAGGGCAGCCCGATGTGTGTTAGACGTGTCTCTGTTCTCGGAGAGAACTTAACCACGTTCTGACGGGATTGTGGTGTTTGCAGGATGGCGGGTGAGGTTTGGGGTTGTGGAGTGACAGGAGGAGGCAAGTATTGCTCCTCGACGGTTGTCTATTATGGTGCAACGGTCCTTGTGCACCGCTGGTGTGAGTTTATTAAAAAAAGTTTATTTTGGGCATTTTAATTTTGATATCCAAGCAACTCTTGAAGGATTGTAAGGAGCTTAGCCGTAGCAGCTGTTGGAGGTGCTCCTTCGTTACCGGGGATGCCCGCAAGCCATGCGGGGAAACCGGTATCACCTGTTCGTAATCCGCAAGAGACCTAACGAGGGCGCTCCGATGGAATGGTAACCCTTCGTACTTGGCGCCTAACGTGGCGCTAGAAAAATGAAGTGACACAAAAAATAATAAGACGGCAGCATCGTAGTAAGCTCCGAGAAGTAGCAGCATAGTAAACTACAGCAAGAGATAATAACGACAACTCTAGGAACCTTTGTAATAACAGTAGACATCTGAAGGAAAGTGCACAAGATGAACAAAGGAAACTTCAGATGAGAGCAACAAAAGCGAACCTCCAACGCAGAACTTCCAACGTGAACTTAAAAAAGTACTACAAAACCATCAAAAGTGCTACAAGAATATCAGTGTTAACCTATCAGAACAAAAGGCCAGGCAAAATATTTGTATTTTTTTATTATTCCAAACTGTGATTGTTGTTAGTATTAGAATTTATGTTACTTAGGAATTGTAAAAAGGTAGAGAGAAAAATGTCAGGGCCGGGCCAGAGTGTAAATATTGTAGGAGGAAACAGAACGAGAATGAAAATGATAGCTTCCAGGAGAGTGGGCAAACAAGGGAAACAGAATATGGTTAGAGGATAGAATAAGCTAGTGAAAGATCCATGGTATCGGAAACGGAATTTGGGGTAGAAACGGCTGATAAACAGAGAGCAGGAAACCATGTTGGTGCAGGTAGCTGAGCCGAAACACTACAAGGGCTGAAAGCAGCAACAGAAAATGTTCCTCAAAATGTGGGCCACTTGTTCAGTATATTGGTGGAAAAATTAGGTGAAAAAAGGGAAGAAATACAACAAGAATTAGTTTGTCAGAAAATAGAAATACAGAAAGAATTAATTTGTCAGAAAACAGAAATAACTAACTTGTTAGAAAACAGAAATACAGAACGAATTACCTTGTCAAAAATCTGAAATGAAAGTTCAATTAACCAATCAGCTGAGGGAGAATTCTGAAACGCAACAAGTAGAGTGGGGGACAAATAGAAATGAAAATACCTTGCGAATGCAAGAAATGTCAACTCAAATAGAGGATAAAATAAACCATGTCAAATCTGAGATGCAAAAGAAGGAGCAGGAAATCTTGAGAAGAGTTGATGTAGCAGTAATTGCGCAAAATAGTACATTAATAGAATTGATAGACAATAATAGGATGAAATTTCATTAATATATACTATATAAAGGATGACATCAATTTAAGAGATAGCAATTTGGAAGACATGTCTATGAGTAGTGTTAATAAAAACGAATGGAGTGAAAAATTGCACATTATTAAATAAATATATATAGATAATAAAAGTCAGGAAATGTAAGAGAAGCATTCAAAACCATGCACGAAACTTGCTGATTCCCGCTGTGTTTAAAACTAACAAAGTTTTATTCAAAAGCAAACCCTGATGCAAAGGATGTAGTATCTCACACCAGTTCGAAAAGAGAAAATCATAATGTGTACGCCAGTGATGCGAGTACTGACAGTCTCAGAAATGATGTAAATAGAGCTAGAAATGAAAACTTAGGTTACGCTAACTCAAGCTTAAATCAGGGTAATATTCATGTTGCGCCTGTTTCTCTAGTAGGAAGAAGGGTGTTCAATAAGTTCTTCGAAAACACAAGAAATTACACTTGTAGCATCGGTAAAGGTTTGTATTTAGTAACCGTATTCTCTTATGAGATGACAGCTATATCAATCAAATGATTTCGTTGCCATGGGCGATTGAATCAACAATCTTGTGCTTGTTTAGAAAGATGGAAAAAACGAGTTATGTGCGGTGATTAAACACCGGCTTAACATCAAAAGAGATAAAATCCGAGTTGGGTGAAGTGCAAGGCACATCTAATCCTGCGTTTGCAACAATTAACTATTGGATAAATGTATTTAAATATGGCCGTACATCCACAAATGAATGAACATCGTTCCGGACGTTCCGTAGAAGAAACTTCCTCCAAAATTATTCACAAAATCCAGGATATGGTTTTGAGTGCTCGACAAATCAAAGTTCGCGAAACAGTAGATTCCAGAGTCATATCTCATGGTATAGTGTTCTCAATTTTGCATCATAGGAGAATAAATGTAATCCTGTGATCGAGTCGGAAGATGGTTTGGCACTTTTCCGTCGCAATCCTGACGAGTTTCTACGTCGATACATAACTGCGAATGGAACATGGATACAGTGGGTTTTAAAAGGCGAACCGGTTCCGAAGAAGGCAAAGGTAGTGAAATATGCAAATAAGGCGATGACCTCGGTTTTTTGGGATGTACGCGGAATCATCGTCATTGAATGATAACTTGAGAGTATTATGTATCTTATTGCACCGGTTGAATGGATAAATCAAGGAAAAAAAGAACGCCCTCATCTGACAAAGAAAAATATTCTCTTCCATCAAGACAATGCAAGGGTGCACACCTGCGCAGCTTCGATGGCGAAAATTGGAGAATTAAGGTTCAAATAACTACAATACCCACCGTATTCACAAGAATTCACCCCCAGTGACTTTTTATTTCCAGAATTCAAAAATGGTCAGGCGGAAAACGAAGAGGTCAGCTCCCAAACAGATGCCGTTTTGAAGACCTTCCGAAATCCTACTTTCTGGAAGGTTTAAAACAGTTGGAGAAACGGAGGGGAAAGTGTATCGAGCTAAAAGGAGATTTTCTAGAAAATAAAAAAAAATCTACCAAAATTATTGAACACCCCTTGTAAATGTAGAAATTCATGTAGTTCTAATTATTGTTCATATATTAGCTTGTAGAATACTTTCACCTAAAGATGATTATTTTAATAAATGCCTTGATAGACGTACTCTAGATAGAGTTCATCTTCCCATGTCACCGCAAGATAACTGTGTTTTTTACTTTCTCTATACTCACTATGTACATAGTGTATAGAGAATGTATTGCACTCCACCAAAAAATTCGATACTGGGATTTCACCGGAAATATATGTTTTAGGGTCCCCTGTATCCAAAAAAGTATTTTCAGAAAAAGGTCCGTGTGTGTGTCCGTGTGTCTGTGAACGCGATAACTCAAAAACGAAAAGTCGGTAAAATACCAAACTTGGTGTTTAAGTTTAGTATCTTCCAGGGATGCGACACGAAGATTTTGAGAAAAATCCCCCTACCCCAAACTACCCTTTACATGGAACTTTTTTCGAAAATTTTGATTTTCTCAAAAATGGCTCTAACGATTTTGATTAAAATATCGTATATTAAAGTTATTTACCTGACAAATAAAATGTATATTTTGAATTTTCTGGGAATAGCCTCAGAAGACTACTTTATTCTGGATGAATTTTTCATAACTACGAGTACTAAACCGTAAGAGATGGACAAAAACTTAACCGACAAAAAATGTAGAGCACGTTAAAACACACAATTTATGTTATATACATTTTTTTTCGTGGAGTTGATCGTTTTTGAGATATTCCTTTTTCTTGGTTCCAGCTTTGAAAAACTTACTTTTCTCATACAGGAATTTGTCAACTCCTGTCCATACAAACAAAGCAACATCAGTCACATAGCAACCAGCTTTTGGCTTTCACTTTAACCTATGCTACTCCCTTATTTCGCTTCTACTTACAATAAAGCAAGAAATAAGACAATTTCTGCTAATTTTTCTCTATTAGGATGAAATAAATAAAAAATAAGCTTATTAACAATAATAATTTTCAGATATATAGAGAAAGTCATGTGAATGGAACACATCAGATTTTTCAAAATATGTTCTTGGGATTGTATTAGAATGCGCCTCGCCAAAACAACAAAACTTTGTTATTGGCCAGTATTCGCCACGAGAAGACATTTCCATGTACGATTATGTACTGCAAAATTCCGGGTACATAAGGCATTTTCATCGTCAGATTACGGAGACAGATTTCATTGAGCTTGACAATATACCCTTTACCTGCCCCTGGATAGCTTAGCAAGAATTTGGTTCGTACCCTCATTTTGAAAAAGCCATGGTAAGTATTTAGTTTACGTGCATCCAGTGTTGCTCGTAGATTAATAGGTGTCCCTTTCTTTACCGTCCATCACAAAGTTTATATATATAATGTAACTATATATATAGTTTACGAAAAGGTGCAACATTTATTTGCGAACTTCATGGTTTTGAAAAAGCCAAGAGATGAGTGGGAGAATGCCATTTATGTAGATGCCTCTACTATACGCTATAGTTTTATTGTAATTAGTACCACTTGAGAGGTTTGACAAATGCAGAAAAGAATTATTCGGTGATATTTGTTACATGAGTTATGAGCAATTTACTATGCTCTAATTAAATTTACACCTTAAAAATGTGACCTATTTGTAAAGAAACATAAATGTATGTCGACTAAACTTCTCATGGTATGTTTCCGCGGTGTCCAGCGAAACTAAATACCTTTGCGGATCTGCTCTCGAGACTAAAGCCAATACAGAGAATTCGGAATGTTAAGTACGAACTCGGCGTGAAGTACAGATAATGAGAATAGTCATAAACTAAGTAGGGAGATGAGAGCAATGATTAAGCAATTAGCTGAACTCCAGAGGTAGGATGAGAAACTTAAAAACAATTATAAGAATAGCCAAAGGATAGGGGAAAGCCAGGAAGCAAAGATCGCGAAATACTGAAATTTGTTGTAGTAATAATGTCACACGGCCAAAAATCCAATACTGGAAAAAGTTATAATTTCAAAAGTCTTACAGAAGCGAATCATTGAAGAATTTCATGTCCAACCATTTCATTCCAATCTGGTCGTGTAACCAATACAATTCATGATGTAATGTGCATCTGCAAAGCTAGAGAAAAGGCCAGGAAAATAGTTTCTTGCTGTGAGATCTGCCAACAATGTAAAAAAAAAAAAACAAAAAAAAAAAAAAACGTACGACATTGGTACAATACACATGCCATTATAAAGAAAACCCCTATAGAGTTTCTTTATATTGGTATCCAGGTCAGATGCCTATTAAAATTGGGGTTCAAGCATGTAATGACCCGTTATAATGCTCATTCAAAGCATATTAGATTATTTGCTCTTAAATTTCCCAACACTAAAAATTACACAAATGTATTTATAAATAAGCATATTTTCGAGGAGGGAAAAATGACTGCAATATATACTGAAAATGTCACTATTTTAAAAGGAAAATCTTTTGAGAAAAAGTTGAGCGAAAACCAAAGTATTAATTTTGTTCTATAGACCTCAAAGTGATCCAGTGGAACGTGTAGTAAAAGAATTAGGAGTTTACCTTAGGTTGGTGGTTAATGGTTAATGGATAAGTTATTTGCGTTTCATTGAAATAATTTTGAACGAAACTATGTCAGGTTACTAAGTATAAGCCCATCGAGTTAGTAAACGGAAAACTCATAATTACGCATTATCTAAAAAAAAAAAAAAAAAAAAAAAAACTGATGTGTTCCATTCACATGATTTTCTCTACATCTCTGCAACAAATTATTGTTAAAAAGCTTATGCTTCTATTTATTTAATTTTAATTGAGAAAAAAAGCAGAAATAGTCTTATTACTTGTTTCCTTGTAGGTAGAAGGAAAATAAGGGAGTACTATAGGCTAAACTGATAACCATAAGTTGGTTGCTATGTGACTGAAGTTCCTTTGTTTGTATGGACAGGAATTTGTATGAGAAAAGTATCATTTTTTCAAAGCTGCAACCAAAAACAAGGAATATCTAAAAAAAAACAAAAAAAAAAACTATCAACTCCACGAAAAAAATGTATATAGCATAAATTATGTGCTTTAACGTGCTATACGTTTTTTATGTTTAAGTTTTCGTCCATCTCTTACGATTTAGCAGTTATGCAAAATTCCGTAAAATTCATCCAGAATAAAGTAGTCTTCAGAGGCTATTCCCAGAAAATTCAAGATATACATTTTATTTGTCAGGTAAATATCTTTAATATACGATATTTTAATCAAAATCGTTAGAGCCATTTTTGAGAAAATCAAAATTTCCGAAAAAAGTTCCACGTAAAGGGTAGTTGGAGGTGGGGGGATCTTCTTGAAAATCTTCGTGTCGCATTCTTGGAAGATACCAAACTTAAATACCAATTTTGACATTTAACGGTCTTTTCTTTTTGAGCTATGCTGGCCACAGACACACACACACGCACACACACGGACCTTTTTCCAAAAATGTCTTCTTTTGGATTTAGGGACCCAAAACATATATTTCCGGTGAAATCTCGGTATCGAATTTTTGGGTGCAATACAATACCTTCTCTATACACTAGGTAAATAGTATGTGTAGAGAAAGTAGTAATTTTACCTGTTGATGTAAATGTATTGGTAGAAGCTATGATAGAGATATGTACAAGCAGCAACGGGACGAATGATGAGGGCTGCTTAGAAACGTAAGATCAGACATGAAAAGCTGAATAAAGGAGTAGTTTGAGATTAAAACTTGGTGAAAAATAAAAACGTTTTCTAGCTAAATAAAACATGAAAAATAGAGACTAATGAAACATGCTGTAGGATCATATATAGTGACTGATGTATTCTCGACAAATACGTTTGAAGTTACTGATCCTCACACAAACAAAAGCATAAGGAAATATCACAAGGCGTTGCTGAAACCGTTCAACGAGAAACACAATGAAAAGTAATGAGAAACATATACTCTAGTAGAAACGCCAGAAAATATTAAGAATGATTGCAGATTTGAGAAGTAGAAGGTAAAGTTTCAAAATGTCAAAATTAAAAGTAAACCCCAATAATATTAAATAAAGGGGGAATTTTGTTGGTGAAAATGAGTAAATTTAAAGTCTAGGGAAAATGTCAGCGCAGCTATAAATTTCCAGTGCGTTAATGTATGCATATTCTTACAATTGTAATTACATTTATCACAGACAGTGAAAATATCAGTGGGGATTATAAGGGTGAATGTAATTAATAATCATGTATGTATATTGTGTGTAGTATGAAAGAGTTTCTCTTAAGTACGTATGCACATAAAATAATGTTTCCTTTGGTGTATATGAATTGACTATGTAACATTTATGATGTAATAATGTTATAGGGCTAAGGATTTAATTTTGTAATCCTGAAAGACAAAACTAATAATGTGTTGTTATATAGCACACAAGTACCGATGCAAAGGTAGGATAAATCTGGAAAGCAAATTATGTATGTTAAGAATGAATTTTGGATGGGAGTATTATGGAAGTCATTAACGGCGTGAGAAATAAGTTAGCACAAATGAGAAGTGAAATATCAGAGCAGGTAGAGAAAGGAGACAGATTATTGTAAGAGTGGAGGAATGCTGTAAATAAAGCAAGGTGGGAGGGAACGGATTTTCATGACATAAGGAAGTTAGAATAGCACTGGCAATTTTTGCAATGAAGAAAGTGAAAAATTGAACTACCTGCATTTGAATAATAGTAGTCAATATCTTCTCAGGGGCATGCATTACACGGTATTTCCGTGGCTATATATATGCAATTGTGATAATGATTTGATAAGATATTTTATGTAAGGAAAGATAATGTATTAATAAAAAGTATGTAATATTGATTTAGGTACGAGAAAAACAATGTTTGAGCTTGAATTTATACGCAACATAGCATTTTGAAGCAAGAGTAGAGAGCTGTTTGTTAGTATTTGTCATGTAGCCAAGGGTTGCAGAGTTTTTGTTAAAAAAAAAAGAGCTCAACGTTTGCTCGATTCGGTTATATTCAGTGCGTGCAGCAAAAAGCTAGGTGTTCTACAGGAGAATCCTGAAATGAGATAAATAATGAAAAGTGTCATTGTATTTTGCGTCACGTGGTCAGTTTAAGCTGTCACGTGACCAAGGAAGGCGCAGTTTACGTAGTGATGGCGCGAAATTTCATCCAATAAGAGTAAAACAGAACTAAGATCACTATATAAGATAGAGAATTTCATCATTCGGGGGTGCGTCACAGCACTTTCAAAGCTAGGCCTGTGAATGTTAAGGTCATGAAAAACAATGCATAACGTGATTAAAAGTAATGTTGCCCAGGAATGACGTGCTCCTCAGCTAAAAGTTGTTCACAAACCTGCTTGTTAAAATATTTAGGAATAAAGTGAAAGTTATTCATTACAGTATATTGTGAATGTAATTTCGGAAGTAGAACAGAATTTTATCAGCCACTTTTCCCACCACAGAGTGAGTTCAATAAAGTGTTTGTCGACTAATTGAGAGCAGTCGAAGGCAACGCAGAAGTTAATATTAGATACGTGTTAGACAATAAGTTACTCACATTACTGCGAATTCTCTACATAAATGACGAAACCACCTTCTGAAACAAAGAAAGGTGCAATTTATGCTTGGAACATTTTTTTTCTCGCTCTCTCTCCCTCTTTCCTAAATTTCCCTTCGAGAATTATTATATTATGTATGACAGTATCATGTACGCAGTAAAAGCGAGCGTTAAACAACTGCCAAAACTATGGCTCGATGGCGCTAGCGTCAGAATTGGTGCCAAGGATTCTGATGGTTTCCTTCGGTGGGGAAGTAAAGCCGTTGTTCCATGTTGTAGAATTACATCACGTAAAGAACCTAAAGCCTGATGAAGAATCCTGTGATCAAAATTAAGGTGTTTCACGCCCAACTTAGGATGGAAAGCTGTGAACCGCAGTAATTAAAGAGCATCCATAATTAAAATTCCATTTCATTTCATTTCTATCCCTTCCTCTCAGGGGTCACGTTAAGTCACAAAGGGGCTACAGCTGCCTAACTAGATATGTTGCTGAGCTCCAGTGGCTGGGGGCTCTCTATATCTGACTAATCCTAATGCTATTTTTGTTTGTTTCAGGAAGGTTCTGCTGATGGTTTCCATAGGAACAATGAGTGTGATAGCGCTTATTCTGATAATTTGCCTTATAGTAAAACTCTTCGCGGATTCTGATCCTCTGGAGTGGGTAACGCTTTTCTTTCTAATTATGTACGGATTTGTCTACTGTCTTGGCATGGGACCTGTACCCTGGGTCATTATGGCTGAAGTGATGCCACAGAAGTTCCGCGGCTCAGCGTGTGGCATGGCATCCGCAGTTGGGTGGTTCATATGCACCCTTGCATCCGCAAGCTACTATTTCATGCCTTCTCTCATTGTTAATTATATTCTGTACGCTTTATTCTGTTTTCTGGGTCTGCTATTTATTTATTTTCTTCTGCCTGAGACGAAGGGGCATACCCTGGAGGAAATACAACAAATTCTAGCAAATTAAATGCTGACTTTTCGTTTCATTTAACGCAATGCACTTTTAAACGCCTGCTAGTGGTTAATATCTGAAGCAAATCATTTCTAACAGGTGGCGGGGTCTTGATTTTGAGATAGAAGTCTCTCACGCACTATGTTCATTTTGGGATCTGTACAAGATGTTTTATTGATCTAATCCCTACAACCCTCCCTTACTTTAGATAGACTTAGTCTTCTAGTTGTAGGTTTAAGCAAATAATAGCGAATTGAGGAAATATACGAAGATTAATGAAAAAGGTATTTTCAGTTAAACCTCAAGTATTTTGTTATTTCATTAAATTAGGTACGTTAGCAAAGTCATGTTATATAGTGAAGGAGAAAGAGCAATATAATAATAATAATAATAATAATAATAATAGTGTTAAGATTTTAAGTGGATATTAATTATGTATGGTAAAAGCTGGTATAACAACTGTATGTTTAACATTAAACGATGACATAATTTAAGTTAGACATAATGCCACAAGACTGAATAATCATTATTCGAGATGGGGAGTTTGTGCGCGGCATGAAATACACGTTGACTCTATAGCGAATAAAATGGACAGATAGGTTAACAATTTAAGAAGATGCACCAAAACGAAATACAACTATTATCTATTCACCCTTAAGTTGACCTGTGCCAAAACAAAACCCAGGCAACGGTACACCAATAAATTGCAGCCTTCCACCTTTCACGTCAGAAGTACTATCATACTTTCACGACCACTTACACGCGACATGTAATGCATAACAAACAGTTTTTTTGCCTTTATTTGACAAATCCAAACCCAATTATTATTTTATAAAACGTGGTTCTTCTAAAATTAGGCAAATCTGAATCAGCACAAGTCTGGCAGCGGCTGACGTACCGTGAGGTTGTGTGCCCGGTAACTGGTCGGCACTAGCGAAAGATGTGTTTTGTGTGCTGCACAATTCTAGTGTCAGCGCCTACACACCTGTTAAATTGGGTGTACTTAAATACCTGAGTCTTAAACGGTAATCATGGTAGTTTACAAACGAGTGAATATTATGAAAATTCTGATTTATACTGCGGCGACTAAACTAACTGCAATAGAAATCCACCAGTGACTAGTAAACTTCATGGGGCTACAAGCAGATCAAGTGGCCACCTTCAAGCTTCATAACAGAGCAAGAGCGATCTGTGATATCTAATAGCTCGTTATTAAGATTAGCAGCATTTTACATACGCCTCCGGCGAACTCACAAACATGGGTTACACCGGGCGACCAGCGAACAGTTAAAATCGAATGTTTAACTTGCCGTCTGAGGTGCCTTTCACAGTGTTATTACAGGAATTGAATAAATACGGTAAATGTATGACATACGCCGAGAAAAACGGAGTCTCCAGTATCTTCTTCCGTCTAACAATGGAGTGCATGCAGTGAAGATGGGATTGAAACGTTAATACATCGGCTAGTTTGATAAATTGATACGTATTTGGTATCCATTAGTTATATCGGCCAACTACAGCTTGTCATTTATGTCATAACACTACACATTTGAAAGGAGTTGACCGCTTGGTACAACAAGGCTTCCCATAGATCCCAGGAATCGACCGACAACTTTCAGTGAGGGGCGAATGCATTCACATCTTCTCATGCTAGAACCAGATATCATCGTTAATTACGACAGGAACCTCCGCCGTCAGTCTATGAACACTTTACGGCAAATTTGAAATGCCGAAAGTAACATTCCTGAAGTGGAAGAGACTGCTGCTTACGTGTAGATGTGGACAGACACTTCACACTTTTTGTTGAGCAACGGGATGTGTTGGAAATGCCTTCCTAACCGCTCCACTTGCCATTTCACAGGACGCAGCCATGGACGTTTTAAGTGATGAGGAGCTACACATGTCGGCGACTGAGATATCCCAAGTAAGGCAGAAGGTTTGTTCTTCCTTGTCAATCCGAGATCCTCGGCTACGAAGCCAGCATAGGCGAATATTGGGAGAATATCTCGGCGCGACAGCCTCCACAGGATGTACCATAATTGATAGGTTACATTCCGACTCGTAGCAAAGTGAAAGAGACAGATTCTGACAAACAGCTGCATTATAAAGGCCGTTATTTCGCAAAAATAATCTATTTTGTTGTGAAGTAACACTGTTCCCACAAGATATTTTATTATAATTTATGATAAAGGAAATTATTATTAGCATAAAACTCACCGCGTAAGCGGGCTGTGGAGTGGGAGTGTCGATGATCATCATCAATTTGGCGCCTCCTTAATTATGATTTTGTTATGGTAATTATATCATTTGTGTAGGTTTTCCTGTCCATTTAATACTACTTACAATCACTGGCAAACCTGGGGTAGCTTCATCACTCCTTTCAAAAACCTATAGTAGCATTTAAACAATCTGAAACTCGTGACAGTTCAATTTAAGCCTGTATTAGTGCATCTGCCAGCGTTTAGCAGTGCCCCGAATAGCAAACATCTCTCGGAAATTAAGCGTTTAATAATAATTAGGTTAGGTAATACTCTCTCTCACACACACACACACACACACACACACATATATATATATATATATATATATATATATATATATATATATATGGCACGACAGCTCGCAAGGAACCTTGGCCTACCGCCCGGCCGCTGCGTCCCCCATCTCGGTGCATGGCGGACGTCATGGATGGGGTGGAGTATTGGAGGGTGAGACGTGGTCAGCCCGGCCGGTTAATGGTCCTCATGACCTGGAGCCGCTACTTCTCCATAAAGTAGTTACTCATGAGGCTGAGTGCACTCCGGACCAGATCTCCCAGCGTGGGAAAAATCCCCATGCCGGTGCCGGGAATCAAACCCAGGTTTCCCGCTTGGCAAGCAGCTGCTCTACCACCACGCTAAGGGGACGACCCAATTAGGTTAGGTATAGAAATATAAACTAAACTGCAGCTTTTTTAGCGCATAAAGAAGCTTAGGAGTGGGATTTTTCCAGTTTATTCATAAATTGTGTGTTTAAAATAGGATCATACTGTTATTATGTTGATGTGAGCACCTCCTTCATCTAGATATGCAGCATATGTGTAACAAACAACCAACTTTCATAATCTGTAATAGAAATGAATTTACAGCACAGTTACAGTAAATTAAAGGTTAGGGGTGGATGTAACTATTTTATTCGTAAATAAAATAATCTAATTTACTGCTACCATTCCAATAATTAACTTGCTCACGCTCACGGTGATCACAGGGCGACACCAAGAGACGAGTCTCTTTTCTCGTCATTAGAAGAAGAGGAAGAAAATGAACAGCTGTTGGAGATGGTGATTTTAGCTACACACACGTCTAAAATTCTTTATTTTTTACTTTCTCTACAAGTAGGCACTATGTAAATATTATTTAGAGAATGTATTGCTTTCCTACCAAGATTTCACCAAGATTTCAATACCGAGATTTCACCGGAAATGCACATTTTAGGGTCTCCTGTATCCAAAAAATTCATTTTTAGAAAAAGGTCCATGTGTGTCTGTGTGCCTGTAAACACGATAACTCAAAAACGAAAAGTCGGTAAAATACCAAACTTGGTATTCAAGACACCTATCTTCCAAAACTGCGATACGAAGATTTTGAGGAAAATTCCCCCAATCCAAACTGCCCTTTTAATGGAAAAAGTTTAAAAAATGGCTCGAACGATTTTGATTAAAATGCAGTATATTGCAGATAAATATAGGGCAAATAAAATGTGTGTCTTATGTTTTCTGGGAATATCCTCTAAAGACCTCTTTATTCTGAATGAATTTTGTTGAATTTTGCGCAACTGGTAAATCGTAAGAGATAGGCAAAACTTACTATGCAAAAAATGTAGATCACGTTAAAACACACAGTTTATGCCATATACGTTTTTTTTTTCCCGAGGAATTGGCCATTTCTGAGATATTCCTTGTTATATGTTTCATATTTAAAATGTAAACTCCTGGTGCTGTACAGAAACGGATTTCAACCATATGGCAAACAGCTTTTAAAACATTTGACCAATACTTTAGCTTAGTGTATTCCCTTATTTTCCTTCTACTTACAAGGAAGCAAGTAATTAAGATAATTTCTGCTAATGTTTATTTCGATTATCATAAAGTAGATAGAACATTATAACGATAGTTTGTTGCAGCGATATAGAGAAAGTCAAGTGAATGGAACACATCAGATTTTTTCCCATTGTTCTTGGGAATTCTTTTCTATGTGATGTCACACCCATCCAGTTGTCTGAGGTTATTTATTCTATTGTTTCCATTGCTAACTCCTCCACATCGCTGATGGTGAACCTACTTTGTTTTTAGCCACATATTCCAGGTCTTCCTCGTTTGTGTGGGACACTGCAAGATAATATTACAAATGCTGCAATACCGGGTTATATAGCACTACTTTTTTCTTCTCTAGCACGTTTGTAGGTACATGTACATAGTGGATAGAGAAGGAATTGGAGAAACGAAAAGTTAGGTTATGTTAGATTTACAACCTAACAAAGACTGGAAACCATGCAAACATATTCCTCGCTTCACAAGTTAGAACCTTCATAAAGGATTTATAATGAACTCTTAAGGACTGCCAAAATACTGAAATAGAATACAGAAATGCTCCAAACTATGGAAATACATGACAAAACTATAAAAATACTTCATAGACTATAAAAGCGATCAGATCAGCATGGAACATGAAAATTCTATGAAACGTAGCAAATAGTGTGAAAAACGTGCAGAAACACTAGAACAATTATAGAAATTGTTGTACAAACGTAAAAACGGGTTGAAGAAGCGACATAAAATAACATAAAATGTCACAAATTATTTTCAGCATAAGAAAAGGGCTACAAGGCATCATGAAAAGAACATCGTCTCAAATACGCTTAAAGTATTCCTAAACGTACTTAAAAATCGTTAATACGCATTTGTCGCTGACACAAAGTACGCAAAAAGCTTCTAAAGAATGTATTTAAAGAGGGTTGAATACTTATTGCCTTAAGGTTTGCAAGGAGACAAAGAAAGCACTATAAACACTACAAAATACTGCAAAATAGGCTCGAAATGTGCTATGTATATTAAACTGATAAAACCAGTATAAAACACAGCAACATTTTGTAAAATATTTGAAAAACGCCTTGAAAAGGGCAAAAATGTGTGTTTTAGAGTCCTATATACCAACAAAGCGGTTCCAGATGTATGCAAAAGAGCTAAAATGACATGGTATGACATTAAAACGTACTACAATGCCTATAAAAGCGTCAAAAACCAATAAAAAAACTGTAAATATTAGAAAAAATTCTAAAAAAGCCTAAAATACTAGATTTAGAGCCCTAAATACCTACAAAATGGCGTGAAATCAGTTCAAAAGAGCTAAACGTGTCTGATGAATACCACGCAACTAGCTGTCCTAGTGCCCTAAACATCCTCCAAATGACATGAAATGTCATTAAAAGCATTCGAAACAGCTGTGCTAGCACTCAAAGAAACTATCAAGAACTTATAAATTATCTAAGCACTCGAAAAGCGGAGCAAAACACTGTCGCTGTATCTTTCGTCTACCTTGGAGTCGGTCTGAATTAACGCCAGTGAAATACTTTATAAACGAGCGTGTGCATACCTCCTTGAAGTTCTATGATGCGCCGGCTAAGCTCATACATGTAGAATACACAAATTTGACTCTTACTGAGGGGAGAAAGAATGACTAGGGTATATCACACTGGGTAGACTCACGAACAGAAGTACTTCACTTTAAATTTCTCTGAATTAGTAATTTTTATTCACCTTTGTTACTTATTGAGTCACTAATCCTACGAGCGACTCCTGACAAAGTAGTTCTTGAAGACTAGAAATATATGCTAATAACTAGTATTTTCGTCTGCTTACTAAGTTCTCGTTTTCTACGGTCATCGATAATTACCGCGTACTTCCCTATTACGCGACATATCAACTCATGCGCTAACTACGCTATTTCGTGTAAAATGTCACGTAATCGAGAACTAACACTGCCGCATCCACCTACATACAACGCACAGCCTACGGCATGCCGCGTACAGCCTAACAAGCATAACCAACCTAATTTCTTGTCTGCGCATCGCTTATATACATAAAATATCCAATCTTAGAGCTGGTTCGTGATTGTTTGAAAAGAAGCCCGAAAATAACGTTATCACGTGATTAATTTTGGAAGTTCTTTGTATTAGACTCACGTGGCCGCTCTTTTTGTAAAAGTCCCGAGCTGCTAACTTTTGTGGGAAAAGACCTTTCTCTATAAAACTACCTGTTACTTATGCCTCTAATGCGCTAAAATCTTGCTCTTACAAAAACATTTATGTTACTAGATTAATAAAAGAAGTAACCTCACCTAAATATTTTGTGTTCTGCAATCTGTTCAGTCTTGGCTACTCAAGTAGATACATTTCCTATATTAAACCTATGCAAAAATAAAAATTAAAATAATAGAATACAAAGAGTGCTAATATACCATTGCAACACTGCGAAATAATAAAAAAGGCCTTCAAATAACACCCCACACAATAAAAAAAATCGTTAAACTTGTCAAAATTCTAGGAAGAACATAAAAAATAACTAAAACAAAGCAAACTATCTTAAAAGGACCATAAAGGACTGAAATACTCTAAGGTTCCCCCTTCCCTTAGCATGGCTCTATGAATTCCCTATCTTCCCCATATATGCTCACGCTAGGGTAGATACTATCCTTGAATTCACTATCTTTCACATGTGTGCTCATTTGCCCCTGAGCCAGCTCTCTCCTTATTTAACTAATCATTACTAGAGATAATGTAACATAGATTTCTGATAATCTATTCTCCTCGAGTGATATTTGTTCAATAAACATATGTTAACAGGATGGCACTGTCAGGCTTATCATTCACAAGATTGGCGTAACGTAACTTGATAAAAGAATTCCACTTAATTGTTACTTTCCTTCTAGTATTGATAGCGGTATTGCGTATATCCCATTCATTTACGTCTCTGGGCGCGCCCAAAAATCGTTTTTAAAGCCTCAAATAGTTACCTACATCCAAACATTTTGCTCACTCTCCCATTGCTTTTATTTTCTCTACACGCACTAAGTACATAGTGTGTAGAGGAAGTATTGTATTGCACCCAAAATACCGATATTTCACCGAAATACATGTTTTGAGATCCCCGAATAAAAAAAATGCTTAGAAAAATGGCCTTGTGTGGGTGTGTGTGTGCGTGAGGGCAGCATAGCTCAGTCGCCCTCCGTGGTGTAAGGGTTTATATCAAGGTCGCGGGTTCAAACTCGGCGGAGGACATGGATTTTATTTCGGGCGTAAAACTCCTCAGCATGACTTTCTTCGGAAGGAAAGTAACGCCGTTGGTCCCGAGACGCAGATTTACGGCACGTAAAAGAACCTCAAGCCTGATAGAGAGACCACTGAGCTAAATTAAGCGGTCTTTCACGCCCAATAGAATGGAACACTGAGAACCACAGCAGTTAAAGAGTGTCCACAAATAAAAGCACCATTTCATTTCCATTTCGGCATAGCTCAAAAACGAAAAGGCCGTTATATACTAAACTTAGTATTTATTTTTTGTATCTTTCAAGGATGCCACACGAAGATTTTCAAGAAAATCCCCCATCCCCAACTACCCTTTACATGGACAATTTTTGATTCTCTCAAAAATGGGTCTAACGATTTTGATTAAAATGTTGTATATTAAAGATATTTACATAACAAATAAAATGTATATCTAGAATTTTCTCGGAATAGCCTCTAGAATATTCTAGATGAATTTTGCTGAATTTTGCATAACCATTAAATGGTAAGAGATGGACAAAAACTTACTTAATAGAAAATGTACAGCTCGTTAATACACACAATAATGTTTTTTTTTTTCTTTTTTCGTGGAGTTGACCGTTTCGAGATAATTCTGGTATTGGCTTCAATTTTAAAATACACTTTTCTCATTCGAAAACTTGTGAACACCTGACCACGCATAGAAACGGATTTCAATACCATAAGCAACCACATTTTAAAACATATGACTCTCGGTTTAACCTAGAGTATTCTCTTGTTTCCCTCCTACTTATAAGGAACTAGGTAATAAAACCTTTCTGCTAATGTTTATCTTGATTAACATGAAGTGGATAGTAGAATAAGCTTATTAACAATAATTTGTCACAGAGATGTACAGAAAGTCATGTGAATGGAGTACACCAGACTTTTATTTCTTTATTTGGTCCATGTCGTCACCTGAGATGTATCTCTGTAAATAATAGCTATATGAAAAATCTGATGTGTTCCATTCACATGAATTTCTTTTTATGTTCTGCAAACAAACTACTCTTACTAAAGATTATTCTTTTGTTGTTATCCATATCATGCTAAACAAGATAAATATTAACATAAATTGTGCCATTACTTGTTTCCTTATAAGTAGAAGGGAAATAAAGGAATACACAAGTCCAAACCAAATATTTTAAAAGTTATTGCTATGCGTTTGACATTGAAATTTGGTTCTCTTTCCATGACCAGAAGTAAAACAAAAGAGATATGAAACGGATGAGAACGTTTTGTTTCAGAAAAGTATTTTAAAATTGGACCAGTAACAGCGAATAACTTGGAAATCGCTAACACCACAAAAAATGTATATGTCATAAATCGTGTTTTTTAACGAAATGTACGTACATTTTTGTGTAGTTACTTTTTGTCTATCTCTTAAGGTTTATTAATTATTCAATTTAGTTAATCTAAACCTCTTCTCCTCTAAAATTTGACAAAGACGTTTTAATATCTTTAATCGTCACTCATGAAAAATGCATTTTTATTTAAGTCATGGTTATTTAACAACACTGTTATGTATTAAACTATTAAGGTTATAATCAACGCTTCATCTTTTAAGTTATTAATATTCACAGAACTTAGTCTTCTTATTGATGAACCTAGTCCCTAAGGGCTTTCAACAGCAGACTCCGCGAGCCTTGTAAGTATTAGGCGCTGTAGGCATATTTTAAAATAATTTAACACCGGAAACTCCCACAAATTGCGTTAACGAACTACAGAGGACCGATAGAGTTACATCATATTTGCGTGACATCGTAATGTATTGCCACGATTTATTTCCCCACTACTTAACCTATTGAAGTATTTGATGATTGTCAAAGTGGCCAGCGGATATTTCAGATAAGATAATCTGTATCTTCTGAGATTTCAGTTGAATGTTATTTTACCTATGTTGAATCATTAACGCCCAATACTGCTTCAAGCAATTTAGAATTAAAACACTGATTGGTACAAAATAGCTCTAACTTTTTACGGTAACCATACACAGTTTTGGAGTTTGCAAACTCGCTGTGAAAATGTCTAACGTTCGTGAAGAAAATGAAGATGAATCTGAGGAGAAACATACCCAAGTACATGTATTCAGCACAGCTCCAACGGGAGGTTCCAAAACTCTTCCACAATATTTGGCAGCTACAGCAGGTAAACTATTTTTTTTCAAACCTTACTCAAATCTGACAGCCTATATATTAAGAGGCTGAAATTGAATGTCAATTCAGGTGTTTGAAGATATCTTATGACCAATATAGTAACATATACGATACTAATAAGCCTATTTACAGTAAAATGTCGATGTTTCTAGTTTTCTTGGGTATTTTTCATTATTCAATGTTGGCAGAAACTCCTTATCATCTCCTGGATGAGCCAATCTCATATTGATTTTAATTCAAAGTCCGAAACACTTATTACCCTGTGAACAAAAGTCAGACTAGGTAATGGGCGAAAGGGGAGAAGTCCTGAAATATTTCGCTGAGTACCTGGAAGTATACGGCAGTCCACAACAGCCCCTGCATGAGTCGTTTTGTATTGCATTATGTAAAAATTCTGCCACTCAGTGGTCAACCTATGAATACAGGTTGGTTTCAGGTTCAGTAGCAAAGGAAGAGAGAGAGAGAGAGAGAGAGAGAGAGAGAGAGAGAGAGAGAGAGAGAGAGAGAGAAGACAAATATAGAACGAGCTAAGGGATGGAACGGGCGTAGCAGATGTCGTTTAGAATTTCCTTACCAATATATACCACTGCTTATTATATCGGTATGATTCCATGTGCACAGATGTTAATGTAGAATGATGAGGTCGTGTGCTCTGCGTGAAGTCCGTACAGCGTCGTGAGCAGCTCTTCTAGTACGATTAAGATACAGACGGAGCGGACTCGGCAGCGAATTTTGTTGGTTATTGTACCTATGCCTCACGAGAGGGCGCCCGGAAGGGAGGGACGAGATGCACAGAAACACCGGGCGGCCGGTATCAGAAGCGATGGAACAGCAATGACAAGATCCCTACAGTTTTCATATTAAACGCCGTGACTGGGGAGCCCGCCCCACATAAGGCCAGGGCGTTTTTCATCCAGGAACCAGTCGAGGTTGGGGAACGGGGTTAGTTACTTAGAGCATCCTTTATCCGCTGCTTCGCCCGCACCGAGCACCATCGCCGACACTATCAACCCTGAAAGAAACCAATGGGATGAAGGATGAATGAAATGAGAATGGAAACAACTTGGAGGAATATATAAACCATACAGCAACGACCTGACAACTCAAGTCTTCCGTTTTCTCCCCAAGGACATCCGTGGGGTTAGATAGACACAGACCAGCGTAAAGGAAAACCCCAAGGATATCCCTGGGGAGAAAACGGCAGACTTTAGTTGTCAGGTCATGCTGTATGGTTTATATATCCCTCCAAGTAGTTTCCATTATTAATTTCATCCATCCTTCATCGACTTGGACAGACAGGACATTTGGAGACTGAAAGAAACTTACCTAGTATTCGCCTGGCATTAGGTAGGCCGGCACGGGGGTCGAACCCGCCTTCTCCAGGTTGCGGGCAATAGGTGAAACCGTCTGAGCCATTCCGCTCGGTAGCTCTTACAATTCTTACCGTTGTACCATAGGCAAGGTCACCAATATAGACCTACTCGGCATAAGAATATTTTACTTATTTAGTTTATCCTCTTACGCGGCGCCGTGGCAGAGTGGTTAGACCGCTAGCTTCACACCGGGTTCGATCCCACGCGCTCACATGTGGAATTTGTGGGATGAAATGGCTCCTGGACGGGTTTTCTCCGGGTCTTCCGGTTTCCCCCGCCACTTATTCCACCAATTGCTCCGTTATCACCTTTCCTATCATCATTTCGCTTTCATTTCATATTATCCACTTCTTCACGCTCATGCCTGGCTATGATTTAACCACTCGTTCCAGGTTCTTCATTCTATGATTCCGTGCTGTAAGATCTCCGACAGGCCTCTGACCCCTAGGCATCCGCTTGTAAGTCTTCAGGGGGTGTCAGTCCTACATACGGGGAGAGTTAGCAGACTACTAACGTAAGAAGGACTTACGCCCCGCCAGGATTTACATGCGAGTGCCTAGCGTCAGAAGCCTGTCAAGGAGCAGATGCCATTAAGTCAGAGAGAAGAATTCGAATCGAAATATCGGAATGAGAAAGATGATATGAAATGGTGAAATGGATGAAAGGAAAGATGAAGTAATTGGTGGAATGAAAGCGGGGGAAGCCCGAGGACCCGGAGAAAACCCACCCAGACGCCGCTTTGCCCACCGCAAATCCTATAGTGAGGGGCGATCGAACTGTCCACTTGCCAAGGTACTGCATAAAACTATCTATCCATATTGTAGGCACAGTATCTAAATGCGGCGATATCAGGACTCCCTGGTACCTCTCTGCTGTACCGTTTTTATTTATTTGGTTTTATTCAATCAACTTGCATTTTACCAAGTGGGTACATCACAGTATATTTACTACATAATTATAAAAAGTAAAGAGATATACCGGGTGGGAGGTGAATAAGTACAAACATTTGTATCAGTGTTTGAGGACGGTGTGTTTCCAGTATTTGCAGTTTTTTAAATTGTGTTTGTTTGTTTTTTGATTTTTAGTTTTGTTTTTTCCCTTAAGTTATGCTCGCGAGGAAAATTTCACGATGTTTTTAGGATGTCTATTATTTCCTATCTCAGATGTTAGGTGTTTTTTTACGTAACAGGTCACAGGTTGACCTTCCTCTGACCTATGTCCGATTAGGTGATGTGATCGATCGCTCTGAAACTTCAGCCTACGTAACCATACATTTTTGTTTTCATACAACACGTATCTGATTAGGATTCTCGCTGTATTCTACGCTCAACTTAAAAAATATTGAACACAATGGCATTATTATACTGTGCTTAAATTTAGTTTTACTGAACAAACACATAACTCAAACCAACATGTAAGCATTTGCTCTTCTGTTCTTTAAACTACAAAAATTGAGGAATTAAACCTGAACACTTAAAAAACAACTTCACATCAGGAGTTAAGAGAACCTGTATCACTTATCCTTTGATGCGCTGCAGTGAACGTTGTGTTTTGGAAAGACGATTTAGAAATCGCCGATGATTCAGACCCTCACAGCTTTGGCAGATTCCCTAGTTCAATGTAAATTAAATGAATATCTCCTAATTCAGATATGTAAAGACATTCATTGTGTAAAGGAAAGTTTGCGACTGAATCGGTCCCTCGTTCCCTCACTGTGAGTCATGTGAATACAGGTCAGCGGTGTACGAGTTGTACTAAACGTAGAAGCTGGCCGCTACGTGACGTATGTAAACACAAGAAAGACATACCGTTTAAAACACATTATATCCTGAAATTTGTGCTTCCTTTATGGCAATTCTATTAGTAGGTGGACAAAATGAGATACCATTATGTGTTATAATATAGTTCTCTATTAACTATTAAATTAATTGCACTTATTCACCTCTCGCCCTGTATAGAGTGGTTAGGCCAGACTTATAAATGTGGTATATAAACAATACTATTCATCGACATTTAAATGCTTTCCACAGGATTGCATTGGTTTGTTCACAGCAAGTAGATCTGTTTCCGTTGCGTAGTTTACAATAAGTGAAAAGGTGGATGCTATTTGATTGTCTTCTAGGCACGGACACATAGCAGATGTAGGTTTTCCAGTTTGTGTAGGTAGTGAAGGAATTTGCTGTAGTAGATCAGAAACTGTGTAGGGATGAAGTTTGGGTTAATGCTTGTACGGACTCTGTGAAAGTAAGTTCAGGCAATATGAGCGATATGAACACTGCCATGACAGGTACACATACATACTGTCGGCATCCTGTGAGGCAATAGGATGCTCCTATCTATTAACTGATAAGATTTGCATGCATTCCAAATGCATTAGTTCTGTTGTGTAATAATATATTTGATTCCTAGATTATGAAAAAGTAAATTTGATAATTATCTTCGAATATATTAAGATAAATAGTCATTTTAAATAAGGAACTACCGTATCAAAGAACAACCTGTTCCACGACAGCAACCAACGAGAGGTGACTAGATAGTATTCGTGACATAAGATCGAGGCAAACTTATGTGTAAAAGATTAAAGTCAATTAGCCTTGTAACAAGATTACGAAATGCAGTGTAAACAATAGCTCAATGGCGCGTTTGTCAGTCAACATACGTAAAGGTGGTTTACTTGAACTGGAACTTACATGGCTTTCTCTACCCAACATTATATAATTTTATATAGCTTCTACAAATTATATCTGTTTAACAAAACTTTTTGTCTACCTACTTAAAAAGTGCTTAGTAAACGTTTGTAGAATTGATTTCGTTACACATTTCGTTGCAGCTACACCAGCCACCTTCAACTGACTGCCATCTTGTGGGTAAGTAAATGCCCTAAAGCCCTGACGTTCGGCTTCGGGCAAGGGAGGTACCTGCAGCAGTGTCGGAACCAATGTCAATTGTAAATGTAAACTTGTTCTTTCTATACATTGTTGTCACACCCCTAAACTTGCGGGGTTTGAAAGGGCGTAAACAATTAAAGGAACTTAGCTAGGAATTAAGGTAAGAACATTTAAGTAGCTTGGTATAATTATAAAAACACAACTTTAATAGAAGAGAATAAAATAGACATAAAAGAGTTCGCAAGCCCATTTCTAATTAATTACATAACTATTACGGATAAATTACCGAACTGAAACTTTGTATTGAATTGCACTTTGAGCATTACTTACACAATAACGAGAACAATATTTTGTAGATCGTTATACAGATACCTAAAACAATAGAAATAAAATTTTATTATTATTATTATTATTATTGTTGCTAGAAAATTCGTTTAACTAAATACAAAACACATTACAGACATATACTGTTGAAATGAAATCGAAATTCGCTGCAATTTTAAGAGATTTCTTTATTTATTTTTTTTTTTTTTTAGTGTAGCATCCTTGGAGATACCTATATATAAATACAAAGTTTGGTATTCAACCGACTTTACGGTTTTGAGTTTTGCCATCCACACACACACACACACACACACACACAAACAGGGACCTTTTTCTAAAAAGTATTTTTTTAATTTATTTATTCATTTTGTTATTTACAAAGATATAAGTTATATTATAAATACAGTATATCACTTCACAATTTTTTTTTTATATATAGTTGAACTATGTTGTCTGTGCGTTTAAATTAAACATGTGCAGGAAGATGGTAACAAAATGAGAAGGTTTTGCAATCGCTATAGAATGAGCAAGGCAAAAGCTGTTGCCGATTGCAGTGAAAGACGCTTATGTTTTTGCGGATCTCTTGCTGCTCTAAGATGACAGCGTAAACCGTCGACGCTGGGATGCGTTTCAGACAGCATATAATGCTGAAAGCCAAGTGCGAGCCACACCTGTGCGAAGCGGTCGGTAGTACTTCGAGTCTCTAGTTGTAGTAATGTGCGAGTATAATCGTTGGGATTTTGCGAAGGAGCAAGACGGTGCAATTGCGAAACAACCCAGTGCTGTTGTGCAGGTAACAAAACGATGGCGTAGAGTATCCCGCACAACGCAAATGTTGCATGTGGGGTTCTTCACCATGTTGTATCGGAATTTTTTAAGAGATTTCTGCATTCAACCAGGGTTTCAATTTCGTAGGAGCATTGTAAACATGCTTTCAAGTGTTCATCATTTGGTTTCTATGACGGGTTTTGTGAGCTTCATAAAAGGAAAATATGTGTCTCACATACACAGGTTGTCTCAAACATAAATATTCCTGCAGCAAAATTAATGACTTCAGCAAACCTTTCTGGTGGAATAAAGAGTGGCAGCTCGTAGTCAAATTATCTGATGGGGCACAATTTTAAGAATTGACTAAAATTAAAACTAAACTGAATGTTATTTATGGATGCTCTTTAACTGCTACGATTCTAAGCGTTACATTCTATTTTGAGCGCGAAAGACCCGTTAATATTGCTCAGAGGCCTCTTTATCAGGCTTGAGGGTTTTTTTACGTGGCGTAAATCTACGACACGGTATCGGCGACTTTACTTCTCTTATGAAGGAAGGGATTTTTACGCCTGAAAAAAAAAATCAGCCGGATTGAACCCGCGACCTTGAGAACCAGAGGCTAGCTGTTTGTAGATGAAGTCCACCCTTCGATCGATCCTTTGCTTGAAAAATACTTCCATAACTCTTTGATTTAAGTGAGAAACTGAACGCGACATGTTCCGATAAATTTGAACACGAACTGTCACCTTCACTGTTTACCATACGTCAACAACATTATCAGAGAGGTGATACTGCTGCAAATTGATGCACAGCTCGTCTTAACAGCTGATGCACTTGAGTTTAAGATTCCAGTCTTCAATATTACCTTAAACAACTTTAATAGCTTATGTATGTCAATTACAATGTTCACGAGGTTTCTTTTCACAACGAAGCTCGTCTTTCAGAAAATTATGGAAACTGTTCTTAAATTAAAGTAGATCGCGGTCGTGATATTAATGTCTTCAGCATTTTCTTTATAAGCAATTGTACACCTCACAATGCACCGTAACAGTTCTTTCGTAACAGTGTTAGGATTTTCCCTCATAAAGCGAGTTTTAACACTGCTGTTTCTTTGAACGCTAACAAGTAACAACTGATAAATCGGCATATTATTCTGCAGTTAATTTCACCAAATTATTCTCCAGCGTATTCGAATTATGTTTCATTAACACGTGAAATACATTCAAGGCAATGTTTCACACTTATCAGTTTATTCTTAAGGTGTATATTGTAACTCAGCACTCATTCTCAAAACGCTACCCACTAATCACCTCTCGCAAGTAAGGTCCATTTTACTGTTTGTTTACATCCATAATTTCAGTATTATTTTGCCTTTTCCTGTTTTCAAGTGAAGCTTCAAATGTATCACGAATTGCGGTCCCCATGCTTCGTATCGCTGGGGATCGTGGGTTCGAGTCCCGCCTTGGGCATGGGTGTTACATGTTTGTGTATATATGCGTGTTGTAAAAGTAAGAAGACAGCAATCCAGTAATAATCCGGCAAAACAAGGTTAAAAAAAAAGTAAATAAAAGTAGGGTATACAGTGCCGGAGTCCCGATCAGACTCCGGTACTATATTATATATATATATATAATCTATTTCCTAGTAAACTTAGGGTAATTACACAACACACTGCTTGTACGCCTTGAGCTTTGGCGCGCGAGCGTACCTTGTCGTCTGCTTGGCAGGGCGGAGAGAATACCAAGTACCAACATTGTACATTTTCACCACTTAAGCTTCTTTTTGTATATTTCGTTCGGGAGGTTTATAGATCAACTTTGTTTTCAAATAAGAAGACATCCAAACTTAAGAAATGCTTCTTATTATTTACTCTTACACGTGAAGAAATCTTTGGCTAAATATTTTTGTCAGGGATTGGACTCAAACTTTAATTTTTGCTTATTGTCGGTTCTTATTTTCTCTTTGCGCATGCGCAGCAAATGACCACAGAGGCTTTCGTGTCCTAAGAGAACCTTTCCCTCTCGGTCCCTTGAACCCCGCACCCATAAATTAACTGCATCTGAAAGCATTGAATTCTTCTGCGCGTGCGCATAGGATGACCACAAAATTGCTTGTGTCCGAAAAATGCGGCCGGTATTTCCGACAGCAATCTTCACTACAACTGTCCAGTGTGCATAGTAGGTTTAAATTTATACAAAATGCGTTATAGATTAAAGCATTTTACCTAATAACATAATAGAGAAATTATTGTCTGAAATTGTCGTGCCCCCGTGCCCCTAAAGGTCGGCCGCCATTGATGTGGAAATGATTTATACTTTTCCTGTTTTAATATCGTTTCAATCAATATCGTTTTGTAAATCAACTATTCTACTGTATTTCAACAAAAATGTTGAGGATAGCATCACAACTGTGTTGCTCGCAGTGAGGACTGTAAACTAACCTACAATCCCTCAAGTGACCTTGACTCAACTTGGGAGAGCCTGAGCTACAAGGTGAGAAAAGGAAAAGGAAACGACAGTCAAGTGTTTAAATTAGAGTCGCTAAATGTTGTGCCTGATATTCCACATTCTTTCTGTGGCATGGCGAGAAACAATGAAAAGAGGGCATTTCAAACAGGGACGTATTGGAATATTCAAACAAATAACAATAAAAATCAGATGAGTTCCATTCACATGACTTTCTCTACATTTCTGCAACAAATTATTGTTAAAAAGCTTATGCTTCTATTTATTTCATGGTATTCGAAAAAAAAAAATAGCAGAAACAGCTTTATTACTTGCTTCCTTGTAAGTAGAAGAGAAATAAGGGAGTACCATTGGTTAAAGTGATAGTCAAAAGCTGGTTGCTATTTATATAGACAGGAGTTGACAAATTCCTGTATGAGAAAAGTTAAGTTATTCAAAGCTGAAACCAAAAAAACAAGGAATATCTAAAAAACGACCAACTCCACGAAAAAAATGTATACAACATAAATTGTGTGTTTTAATGTGCTCTAAATTTTTGTGTGGTAGGCTTTTGTCCATTTCTTACGATTTAGCAGTTATGCAAAATTCCTTAAAACTCACCCAGAATAAAAGTCTTCAGAGACAATTCCCAGAAAATTCAAAATATACATTTTATTTCTCAGGTAAATATCTTTAATATACGATATTTTAATCAAAATCGTGTGCGCTATTTTTGAGAAAATCAAAATCTTCGAAAAAAGTTCCATGTAAAGGGTAGTTTGTGGTGGGGGGATTTTTCTCAAAATCGTGGTGTCGAATCCCTGGAAGATATTAAACATAAATACCAAGCTTGGTATTTTACCGACTTTCGGTTTTTGAGCTATCGTGTTCACAGACACACGGACCTTTTTCTTAAAATACATTTTTTGGATTAAAGGGACTATAAAACATATATTTCCGGTGAAATCTCGGTATCGAATTTTTTGGTGGAGTGCAATACCTTCTATACACTATGTACATAGTGCGTGTAGAGAAAGTAAAAATTACTAACACCATAACTTGAGTTATTTGAAATAAATTGTGTTTTAAAGAGCTATATTTTGCTTTCTCTATCAGGCACATAGTACGCAGAGAAGGTATTGCATTCCACCCAAAATTCGATACCGTAATTTCATTGGAAATGTACGTTTTGGGGTCCCCCGAATCCAAATAAAGCATTTTTAGAAAAACGCCCATCTCTCTCTCTCTCTCTCTCTCTCTCTCTCTCTCTCTCAGTATGAGTGTGTAGTTAAGGCAGGCATTAGAAAAACATGCCCTTTGGCGGACCTCAATCTGCCATTAAGTCGTCAAATACATTCAAACAAGCGCACGAGTTTAAACAATGCATGTACTTATGTCAATCTGGTTCACGGTCGTCATAGATGGCAAGTTGGCAGCAACTCTCAATTTGAGATTCATCCTGAACTGTCAACCCACCTTTTGAGTTATTAACCCGGGTCTTATTCACATCTTTATGATTTGTCTCCTGTCGCGATAAATGCTTCTTAGATATTTACGTGTCAGCCTATCCATGGTAATATTGTCATTACTTATTTTCGCAAAAGATAATCTCAATTATAATATAAAATAATGGAGGATCGTTCGCTTAAAGTTCGATAAATCAATCTTAACAACACTTAATACTTCGTTTATTATTTGGTGGGCCATTTATAAAATAAAGTACAAACATAAACACTTTATAATGATTTGCATAAGTGAAAAATGTGTTTTAGGATTTTTAAATGCTTTTTGCGCAGTGCTTAACACCACTAATTTCTTTGAATTTCTTCTGTACATGCATGATTCTGACTTCTGAAAGGCTGGTACCTCTGTGTGTGTGTGTGTGTGTGTGTGTGTGTGTGTGTGTGTGTGTGTGTGTGTGTGTGTAAATGTCACGGAGAGGTATTCCGCACTGAAGCGGTTGGCTTATTGAGCCGGGAGGAGAAGAAGAGATGAATGTCATTTCGAAGGGTGGCTGACATCCGGACAGGGAAAGAGCCGCCATGGAAGGTCCCTAACAGTTCATAAGCAGTTCTTCGTCTCGACGCGGGGAGCGCCAGATGCCCGTGGCTCAGTCTTGGATACAACCACCAGCGCTATATTTCCAGAGCGCAGTCACCTTCATGAAATGGCGTCCTTCTTGTAGTTCTCGTCAATCCTAATGACCCTGAAAGAGACCGGCTGGAATGAAATGAAAGGACTGGGAAACTGAAGAATCCTTCGCAGCATTCGCCTAGTGACCCGGGTAAAACCCCGAAAAACCCATGGGTCAGAGAAGTCGGCCACGGGGAACCGATATGACGACCTCCCGATTGCCAGTCCCAGACGATACGCTTGAGCCACAGGGCTCGGTTCTGTTACCTGTACTCAGCAGTTAACTTCATTTAGCCGTTCACTAAAATATGCTGAATTATGTTGAATTAACTTGTGACGCGATCTAAAATAATTTATTTCTTTTCAATTTTCGATAGTTACCATATATATATATATATATATATATATATATATATATATATATATATATTGATACCGAAAATATATGCTTTTGAGATCCCCTGAATAAAAAAAAATAATTTTTAGAAAAAGTCCCTGTGTGAATCTGTCAGTGTCTGTGTGTGTGTCTGGGTAGCATAGTTCAAAAACGAAAAGTCCATTAAATACCAAGCTTGGTATTTAAATTCAGCATCTTCCAGGGATACGACACGAAGATTTTCAAGAAAATTCCCCTACACCAACCACCCTTTAGAAGGAAAACCTTTCAAAACTTTTATTTTCTCAAAAATGACTAACGATTTTGATTAAAACATCGTGTATTAAATATATTTATATGACAAATAAAATATATGTCTTGAATTTTCTGAGAACAGGCTCTGAAGGCATCTTTATTCTGGATGAATTTTACGGAACTTTGCATAACTGGTAAACCGTAAGAGATAGACAAAAACTTAGTGAGCAAAAAATGTAGAGCCCTTTAAGACACACAATTTGTGTGTTATATATATTCATTCGTGGTGTTGATCGTTTTTGAAATGTTCCTTGTTATTGCTTTCAGTTTTGAATACTCAAACATTTCTCATACAGGAACTTGTCAACTCTGGCCACGCAAAGAAATGGATTTCAATTCCATAGCAACCGCATTTTAAAATATTTGCGTGTTGGTTTAGCCTAGTGTATTCCCTTATTTCCCTTCTGCTTACAAGGAACTAGGTAATAAGACCGTTTCTGATAATGTTTATCTCGATTACACTGAAGTAGATAAAAGAATACGTTTATTAATAATAATTTATTACAGAGATGTAGAGAATGTGAATGGAGCATGTAAGACTTTTTTCACTGAAATGGTGTTTTAGTAAACGATTGGTCTCTATTTCCAAATAACAGAGAAAATGTACTTATTTTGCAATTAAATAATTAAACGTATATCTACTATTGCATTTCAAAAATATGCCATAGAGAAAAGATGGGATCTATTTTCTACGTAGTCTTAAGGTGAGTGTTGCAGTCAGTGGTCGGTGAGAGCATTCATGCGGACCCGTGTTTGTGGTTAACTCTCGCTTCGTTTACCTCAAGTATCTTTCTTATTTGGGGAGAATATGTCGACCAGTACAGCCGCCGACTAATAATAAGAGCGCATTCGCGCGCATGCACACACACACACACACACACACACACACACACACACACTCCCTCTTTCTCCCTGTGGATATTTTTCCTATAGAGTCATTATACGCTTCCCACACGTCATAATATTAGTACAACACCTTGTTTTGCAGCGAATCTTGGAACTATGGCAGCAGGCAACTGTTTGGGATGGACATCCCCCGCTCTACCCAAAGTAGACGACTCAGAAAGTGGACAACTAGAACCAGGTCGTCTACCTCTCAGCTTTCTCGAGAGATCTCTGACAGGAGCATTTCTACCACTTGGTGCGGCGTTAGGACCCTTCATCGCCGGCTTCCTCGCTGATCGCCTCGGACGCAAGAATACCATCCTCTTGTCGGCGCCAGTGTTTCTATTATCATGGGCCATTCTGCTCTTCTCCCAGTCTGCATGGTCCATCATCATCGCCAGGCTTATCCAAGGAATCGGCGTAGGAATCATCTTCACTGTGGTTCCGATGTATGTGGGCGAAATATCAGAGGTTAGTTTCTGTTTCCGAAACTCCAGCAAAACGATGTCAAGTTATTTTTCCACCAACATTTAAGAGACGACTCTATTTTAAATTTACAACATGTGATAGAATTTGCGATATAAATTTTATAAGAAATGTACTAGTATAGCAGACACGTTATATCAATATAAGCTTCACAATCTTATTACACCATTCTTTCGGTTGCTGAGTTACATTATAGAACGAGTTTTGGTTACCTTCCTAAACACTATACAATAATTAAGTAATTCCTCAGTAAGACGCTGAGAAAATTCTAAGATCCTAAGATTGCCTTGCATAGCGCACAGAAAGAATGGAGGATGGTGAATAAAAGTAAATCTCGCTTTGGGGGCAAAGTTCATTTTGAGAGAGGCTCCGTATATCAGATGTTTCGTTTCTGCAGGATCGCATCAGAGGCGCTCTGGGATCGTTCTTGCAGCTGTTGGTCGTCTTGGGGATCCTGTACGAGTATGCTATAGGGCCGTATGTATCATACAAAACCCTGGTGGTGTTCTCGGGTGCAATGCCCATTGTGTTTGCTGGCGCCTTTTTCTTCGTACCGGAATCACCTTATCATTTAGTGGCCAAGGGGAAACGTCGTGAGGCATGTACCAGTCTGCAGTGGCTCAGAGGACGAAGTTCTGAGTCAGTCCAAATGGAGCTGGATAACATACAGGTTCGAACGATTTAAAATTACTTTTGCTTTTTTAAAGTTTTCAGTGAAGCATGTTTAGGCTAAAAATCCGATTAATTGCATTCACATGACTTTCCATACCCACTTTATTTCATTGATTCTCTACGCGTACTATGAGAAGGTATTACATTCCACCCAAAAATTCGATATTGAGATTTCGCCAGAAATATATGTTTCGAGGTCCCCTGAGTCCTAAAAGAGCAGTTTTAGAAAAAGGTCCATCTGTGTGTGACAAAAGTAATGAATACAAAGTAACAGTTACCCATTAACAATTATAAAAAACGAATACTAAGTGCTAGCCACCCATTAACGGTGACAAAATTAACGAATACAAAGTAATTAGTCACTCATTAACGCCTATAACACAACAAATCCAAGTACCTAGTCACCTATTAACCATTATAAAAAAAACTAGTTACCAATTAACTGTTAGAAGGCAACGAATACAGTAACTAGTAACCAAAACGGTGACAAAAGCAATGAATACAAAATAACTAGCCAACATTAAAGTTTACAAAAGAAACGAATACAAAGCAACTAATCACCCATTAACGGTTACAAAAGCAACGAATACGAAGTATTTAGTCACCCATTAATGGTTACAATTGCAACGAATACAAAGTAACAGTTACCCATTAATGGTTACAAAATCAACGAATACAAAATAACTAATCAGCCATTAATGGTTACAAAAGCAGCGAATGCAAAGTTGCTTTTGACCCATTAACGGATACAAAATCAACGAATATAAAGTAATTAGTCACCCATTAATGGTTACGAAAGCAACGAATACAAAGTAACTAGACACCCACTAACGGTTACAAAACAAACGAATACAAAGTAACTAGTTATCCATTAACGGTTAGAAAGCAACGGATACAAAGTAACTAGTAACCAAAAGCGGTGACAAAAGTAAAGAATACAGAATAACTAGTTACCCATTAACGGTTACATAATCAATGAATACAAAGTATCTAGTCACCCATTAACGGTGACAAAATCAATGAATACAAAGTAACTATTCACCCATTAACGGTAACAAAAACAACGAATACAAAGTAATTTGTCACCCATTAACGGTTACATAATCAACGAATACATAGTATTTAGTCACCCATTAACGGTGAAAAAATCAATGAATACAAAGTAATTTGTCACCCATTAACGGTTACAAAAGCAAGGAATGCAAAGTTGCTTTTGACCCATTACCGGATACAAAAGCGACGAATATTAACAGTTACAATAGTTCATACTATTTTAGCGGTTCGAGTTATACATTATATTAAACATGCCAAATTTCAAACACACTTTAATTCAAGTTGGTTATTTCTGAGAAAAAGAAAAACAACATTTTTCATGTAAAGGTCTTCACCTTACAGTTTTGAAAGGAACCAGACAAAATGAAACTTTTATTTATCAGATGTATATACTTTTGAGCTACATCGCAGAGCCCCTCTCCCCCCACCCACACGCACTGATACACACTTTCACATACACACAAGAAAGTTCCTTTAAGTAGGGCTTTTTGATTCAGAGATTCTCAAAACAGAATTCCCAGTAAATCCTATTTCGATTGCATTATGATTTATCTACTAAGTACTATATACAACTGTATTTCTGCCAAAAATTCGACATCGAAGTTCACCGGAAATACACCGCTGTTTAAAAGAAGCTTTTTCAGAAAAAGATTCGAGTGTGCGTGTGTGTGTATGTGCACAGCATAACTCAAAAACGAAAAGTCTGTAAATACCAAACTTGATATTTAAGTCCAGCATCTTGCAAAGAAGCGATACGAATGTTTTTCAAAAAGATCCTCCCATGCCAAATTATCTTCTACATGGAAAAAATTCCGAAATATTGTAGTTTCTCAAAAATGGCTCTGACGATTTTGATTAAATACCGTATATTAAAGATATTTACGTGACAAATAAAATGTTAATCTTGAATTTTCTGGGAATAACCTCTAAGACCTCTTCATTCTGGATGACTTTTCCATAACTGTAAACCGGAAGAGATAGACAAAAAGTTACTATGCAAAAATGTACATATCATTAAAATACATAATTTATGTCATATTATTCTTTATAGATTTACCACTTCCGAGATATTCTTGTTATTAGTTCATTGTTAAAATACTTAGATTTTTTTTTCAAACGGGAATTGCTTCTTTGTTTCTTTTGCTTCACTCCTGACCATCCAAAAAGAATCCGATTTCAATCACATATCAACCACCTTTTAAAGGTTTTGACTATCCAATGCGACCTAATGTATCCCCTTGTTTCCCTTCTATTTATAAAAATCTAAGTAGTAAGACCATTTTGCTAATGTTTATCTCGATTAACACGAAGTAGATAAAAGAATAAGCTTTTGTAAGAATAGTTTGTTGCAGTAGAGGCAGAGAAAGTCATGTGAACGGATAACATAATATTTTTTTTCTTTAGACAGATTATAAGGTAAAAGGTACATTGGTTAAGTATAACATCCAGATAAGACGAGAAATGAAAAAAAAAAAAAGAAAAGATAGAGCAGTACAGAACATTCTATGTTAATACATCAAGACATGAAAGAAAAGTCCAATGAAATAAAAATGGAAAATACAAACCACAGAATTTATGAGATATACTCTTTCAGTTTTCAGCGCATCTATAAATGAGGCTTATCTAGAACTTGCTATTCTCTCCTAGCTTTCCCCACTACTGTCAGTAACACTCAATATCCCCACCATTTTATCCTCACAAAACAAAATCCAAGTTATACAAATCTCTGGTTGGTGGATTTGGTACGTGCTGCTTTATATTTTATCCTATGCTATAGACTTCATGTACCCTAGGAAACAACAAAAATAAAGCACTTTATTTCATTGTAAATTAATTTAATTCCTTTGCCAGCTCCCCATTCCTTAAATAATGAAATTTTCTTGTCATATAAGACCTTCGACTTGCCGGGTAATAAACTACTACAGCTTTTTTTTTTTTTAGCACAATCTAAAACTTCTTCGGGAATATCCATTTTCAGTCATTTATTGATTTATTTGGTGCAGTTTAAATACTCAGAATTGAAACTTTATTCCTGCGGGGATACGCAGCAACGGACAAAGTACTACCTACGTTACGACTAAAATTCAATTCATCGTAATGATGACTCTAATAATATTAATATTAATAAATATAAGAATATTTCAGTTAATATTAGGATAGGACACAACGTTCTATATTAAACGCGGCTTATTAGACTATTATTTGCTCACGAGAAATTAGAACACTCGGGCTTATGCGCTCGTGTGCTAAACATCTAACTCACAAATAATAGTCTATTTAAGTCGCTTATATAAATAACTATTAATTCCATCTGGCTCTCCAGCGAATCTTACATTCCTCCAGGGACCCAGTATCCGTTACACGCTGTCCAAATCAAGCCCATCCTTAGTCTATTTATTTTATTCCTTTGTTAACTCTCTTGGAGTTTGGTTGTCCTAATTAGAGATTGGTCTCCTTGATGTTTTGCAGAATGAAATGAATGAGATCTGTCAAAGGAAGTCCCAGCTTCGGGATTTATGGTCTACACGAGGAAATCTCAAGGCACTGATCCTGTCTTTGGGCCTAGTGGCTTCACAGCAGCTATCCGGTATCAACGCCGTCCTGTTCAACGCTCAGACCATCTTCACCTCAACAGGAAGCACATTGGATCCCGCTGTGGCTACCATCCTGATAGGGGTGGTCATGCTGATTGCCTCAGGATGTACCCCACTCGTAGTGGAACGTTTCGGCAAAAGGTTTCTCTTTCTTCTATCCGGAATCGGAATGGCAGTCAGCTTGGTAAGTAGAAGACCATTTTATCTGAAACTCTTCGTCACATTTTCAGCCAGTTAGATAAACGATAACAGCGTCTCATAAATTATCAGCACACGCCCCTAATGTTCCATAATGTCCTCCTAAAGCGTTTCATATCTTTAAACACTTCAGTAATTCCACTATTTGCATTTTGTTAATAATTTCATGATTTGAATGCAACAAAGGAAGACTGCAGAGAGAAGTATTTTCATAGATAATTTGCATAGGTATAGATTTTTATAATTAATTTAAAGTTTATGACACAATATCAAGTAATTTATAGCCAATATATAATTCCGGACTCGAGAGTGGTCTTTGTTTCATTAACAACAATTTTCAAACTAGATGATAAAAATGGACAATTGAGAATCGGATGCAATAGTTTGATAGATAGCAGGCCATGAGTAACGACAAGAATACTGAATGATTTACAATGAAAGATGATTATGAAACATTCATTTGCTGGATTTATTAATATCAAATGCTTCGTATTTTTAAGTAGTCTACCATATCCAATTGCAAGTGACTGAAACCAGTTCCTCGGTATCAAAATACAATTAGAGTGTCTTTCAAACATCTACTGAATTCTTTGGCAACAAATAATGTAATAAATGTGAGCAAGCTGACAGCGAGTATGAAAGCAATACAAACATCTTGGAGCAAGAGCATCTGCACTTTTATCATGACATACATCGGTGTCATCTGGCAACACCTTACAGGAAGTCTACATTATCTTACTTTCGAGCTCACATCCGTAGTACAGTGGCCTCAGAGGGGTTAGTAGTTGGTAGTTAGTGTACCTATTTTTCTCCTGCTGGTTTCTCAAAACCATAGAAGGCTGCGGAACTTAAGTGCGATGCAAGAGAGCTACCCAATACGTACAGCTTACGCTATTTTACTCAACAAAGTATAATTTGCAAGTTGTCGATGCCTAATATTTGGAAAAAGAAGATAATATTCACAGACTGTCTTTATCTGATAGAATATCACAGAAAAAATTTGTTAGAAGGCGATAAATAGTGGCATCTTGAATAATACCAGTCAATGTTAAAGGTTTTCAATGATGAAAGTTATTAAATTAGAAATTTCTTCTATATAAAATTTTTCTTGTTTTCGAAATAAGCGTTCTATTGGAAATAGACAACAAATCACTCTAAATACCATATTATACTTTCCCATAGAACAATAGGATTAATTTACAGGTTCTGACTAATTATACTGGTATACTGATCAAAGTTTTAGTTTCAGATCAAGGCTGGTAAGAAGGCTAATTTAGTTTCTTAATTCTATGTTTAGGGGGTCTTAGGTGGCTTCCTGTGCTATCAAAACGGCGGAGCAGAGATTACATCCATTGGTTGGCTACCTGTTGCTTCACTGATAGCTTATATCATCGTATACTCTGTAGGTAAGGTTCATAGTTTGTATTATTTACTATCCAGATGCATAAAATTTGTGAACTAGTAAAGGAATAGTATATTACAATAAATGTGACAAAACAACTTAAATCAGCTTTGGTGATGAGCAACAAAAACAAACTCTTTGCAACAAGAGCAGTAAATGAAAGGTTTCAAGTTTAAATAGTAGAAATTCGGTTTGAATAATACCTTTATTTTGAAGCTGACAACGGTGTATTAACATGTATTACCTCCAGTCATTCATATCCAGCCTTTGTAACTGATGTTGTTCATTCTCTTACAGCACTGCACGAATTAGAAATTAGATCAGGCCAATCATTCAAACATGTTTTCACTGTTACATGTAAACCCATAGCTCATTGTTAGGCATATGAGGAAAGTCTATTGAAAGGAAAAGAGACTGAATACTAAAAAGATCATATTGTAACAAAATCTCTTTAGAGAATACCTTTTTGATCACCTGTTGTAACGTAAACGTGTAGGGCAAGAAGAGACCAGAGCCCTGTCCACAAGACACGGATTACAATGTACCATTTACATCTCCAAATTTCACAGTAGGTAGTAAACAAACAGGCCTGGATTTGTTCACCGGACATTTTTCCAAATCTATTCACCCAATCGGAACGCCACTTAGAAATAGTAATTCAATACTCCAAATAACACCTATTTTCGTTTCCTTCGTTTCCAATTTCTGCATCATATGAAGTAGCTTAGAGCTCCCCCTCGCTCCATTGTTCCACCATGGAACCAAGGCACCGAGGATTCTTGCTGCTTGGAGTAAATACTGTTACACTGTGGAGTTTTCCGATGGCTGCCAATTTTTGAAAACAAGGAGCTTCATAGCTCGACCATCTCCTTAGATTAAAATGGTCTTCTTGATGGGTTTGGGTATGGACCTTATATTTCACTATTACATTTTAGAAACATTGACTGGGGTATGTTTAGAAGAGTCAAAACCTACACTCTAACTTATTTATTTGTGACATCCATCAACTCATGTAGAGAATTGTGAGCTGAGTAAAACGAATTTTTTAATATTTCATACTGCGACATTGCTTTGGACTCAGCGTGCTCCTTGGAGTAAGTTCCGTCGTTGCTCTAAAAACAAGCTTCTCAGAAAATGTCTGGATTCTTTTTATTATAGTATACTTGGTGAGATGACAGGAGTGAAAATGATATTAAAAGGTGATTTTGAGCCTTAGCTAGGATTTCCAATCAGTTACTCAAACTTTCCCCTATTCCCTTAATTATTCTTCGGGACTTAAACCAAAGAAAACTCTATCACACTTCTGCTCTATCAGATGGCTAACCATTTCATCACAATACCAAAATAATTTTCCCAGTACAAGATGAAGCATTGATTCACACAACTTGCTAGGAGTCATAGATTCCAAATTTTTGTCTGTGAGAACTTCCGGCTTTGGAAAATCCTTAGCCACTGCCTGTTTACGTAATCTCGTCCTTTCCTTGCATGCTAGCCGGCTAGGATCCAACAATGTCTTGTCATAACATTGTTTCAACCAACCACCCACTAAAAGGACATAGTTTGCTTCGGTCTGATTGATATAATCAAACTCTGCATTGGTCTACTGTGTCATTGCACATTATTCATGGTCTCTTTCTGCAAGAATAATGACTGAAATAATCAAATTTTAAAAACACTTCAGCTTAAGAAAGAAACACACAAACAAAGGTAAGGATGTAACCAATGTTGGTGTCGGGTAGAATGTTTCATATCAAATTATTATTTAATCACCACTTTACTGCATGACTAATTTTCTGTCAGCTTTCTTTTGTTGGTCAATCTTGCGTTCAGCATAGACAACATAGACACACTTAATGCGCAATGCCACTATTTTAAATATTCTTTCTAGTGCAATATTTTCCATATCTTTCATTACAAAAATTGGTACTAAAGTTTCAATTCACTCACAAAACAACACCGCTCTGTGTAAATATATTTTACTAACTTTCCCTAAAATAAAATATAATATGGTAGCTGATGACACATTTTACTCTTTACAAACATAATTGATAATGACTGGACGATGTTCTCTCATATGTTATATCCTGAATTTCAATATAATAATAAAATTAAAATACATTACTTGAGTCAAGACTATTCTGTTAACTACTTATTTACAGCAATGATTTTATACGCAGCCAAAAGCATGATATGGCTTCACTTTTAACCCTATCATTAACTGCATTCCTTCAACACCATAACACTTTACATTAAAATATTTATATTTTTTCTATTAATTTTTAAGATTGTAGTATCGTGCTCATCTCAATTTGGAACACTTGCAAGTTATAAGGTCTAAACCAATCACTAAGGCACCTATAAGATTTTAAACTTCTCCTGAACGTTGTATAAAATATGAATTGTTAAGTTTTAAAAGTATCTGTAACTTAGTTAAGGAGTACGGGTAAATATATCTAAGTAAGGAAACCCTAAATATGTAGCCTTCACAGCTAATGTACTAAAACTTGTGTTTCTGTGGCAGGATTTGGACCTCTACCCTGGGCCGTGGTGGGCGAAATATTTCCAAGCAACGTAAAGAGCAACGCCTCGTCTCTTACAGCATCTTTCTGCTGGACCATTGCCTTCTTCATCACCTTTTTTTATGGTGACCTGGATAGAATTCTAGGGACTCATTGGGCATTTTGGATTTTCGCCATTTTCTGCTGCCTAGCGAGCGGTTTCATTTATATCCTATTGCCAGAGACCAAAGGAAAGTCGTTGCAGGAAATTCAGGACCTGTTGAACAGATAGGATATTACAGAAGACGTATCAGATGCAAGAAGGACTAGTGAAAGACAAAGGTTATTGGAGTCTGCTCTCTACTGGGCATCCCAGGAACTGTTTAAACTGTGCTCCATTACCGCATAAAGCTCTACAGTATGACATCTCAAGCCTGAGTATTTTATTTATTATTAGGCTTTGGACATGGCTTTAGATTAAGTTAACTTCTAGTTAACAAGCGAGCGGAGAAGCGAGAGACAGAAGTCCCGTACACTATTGAGTTTGTGCAATAGGGATAGGCGGGCACAGAAGTAAGTATACAGTTCTGTAGTATACATACGTTTGTATTACAAGTATAAATAAATAATATAACAAAATAATAAATCTGTATTGAAGTAGATGAACTAATATGTTTCATGTGTGTTTTCGACGAGTGAAAAAAAATACTGGAATGGATTGTAATATATTTTCTGAATGTTCAAAATCAAATCGAAATTCACACCTTCAGAACAGACATGCATTGGTTCCTTGCTTAGGATGAATGATCGCAGGGAAACCATGTGTGCACGTAACTATTTTCCAATCAAAGTGCAACCAAATAGCAGATGTGTCCAAAATCTATTTATAACATTTCTAGCCTGATATTAACCAGCAACTTCAACAAGTAAAAATACCACCCTTAGCGCGGATATTGTTGAGGGAAATAAAGCTATAACTAAAAATAAGGGTATTAATTCAGGTTAAAACATAAAAATTATTCCCAAAATCTTTTGTTCATTAATCCAATTTGAATTAATCTGATAGAAAAAAAGATTAGGATATATATAATCTTAATGAGGTGCAATCTAGCTCTGAGCTCATTAAAACAAACAACCAACGAGTTATAATAATGTTATAAGGAGCCACCTGGAGTGGCCAGTAGGGGTACTAAACTACGAGGGTGGATCGAAAAGTAACGCACAATAATTTTTTTCTGCCTTGGTATTGCAGCTGCAATGATGCAATTTCACACAGATATAGTTTGAAGTTTTCACTACAGAGAGTATTTTTGTTTCATGTGCAGCTCTAGCGAGAGAAGCGTGAACTACGCAACAAGGATGGCGCGCATGCTACTGTCATCCACGTGTGAAGAGCAGAGAGGTGTGTTTCGACATTTATGAGCCAAGGGACATGAACCGAGTGAAATTTACAGGGACATGCATGCCGTGTATGGGGATAATTGTATGGACTGTAGTACTGTCTCCAAATGGTGTGTATTCTTCCAAGAGGGTCGTGTGAACCTTAATGATTCGCCACGCTCCAGGAGGCCGGTAACAGCTGCAACTCCGCAGAATGTTAGAGGCATTGAGGCGGAAATTTTGAATGTCCGGAATGTGCATCTGCGAACCTTATCACAACAGTTCAATATTTCCTGGGTGCAGTGAACGATATTGTTCATGGCACGATGACATTTCGTAAAGTTAATGCTCGCTGGGTGCCCAAGAATCTGACCGACAACTACATTGGCCACGAATGACAACTTTGGGTCACACAACGCGGTACACCGCAGAAGGGTCCTGTAAGGAATCGTCACTGGTGATGAGTCGTGGGTATACCACTACACGCCCGAAACAAATCAGGTAAGTATAGAGCGGAAACATGGTTCCATAGTAAAGAAAAAATTCAAAGTGACAAACGCCACAACATTAATGCTGACGATGTCAAACTTCTTCATGACAATGCTCGCCCCCATGTTTCTGCTGCTGTTCATCAGAAAATCACTATATTTGATTGGGAGATGCTCCAGTATCCATCATACAGCCCGGACCTTGCACCGTCGGACTTCCATCTGTTGAAGACATTTCTGGCCGGACAAAGCTTTGCGACAGATGCGGAAGTGAAATCACCAGTCCAGGGAAACGGACTTCTACGAACAGGGCCTATTGAAACTGGTATCACGATAGGACAAATATATTGAGAAAGTTGGAGACTCTGTCGAAAAGTAGGTAAAAGGTGTAAGTTCATTTGTGATTCTTTTTGTTTTTTTAACTATTAAACTTTTTTGTAAGAAAATTATTGTCCGTTACTTTTCAATCAGACCTCTATTTATTCTTTTAAATCCATTTTGTTAGTCAAGATAAAATTTGCATTTCGTGATAGGCATAGGAGAGATATCGGACACTAAATAGATAGTCAGATCTCCAAAAAGGAGGCACCTATATAACTATGATATATGATAACTTTGTGATTACATTCTTGTATGAATAGAAGAAAAAAAACTGTGTTCCATTCTGCAAACAAACTATTCTTATAAAATACAATCTTTTATCTACAAAATCTAATCAAGATAAACATTTATAGAAATGGTCTTATTGCTTAGTTCTGTAGAAGGGAAATACGGCAATACACTAGACCAAAGCAACAGCTAAATCTTTTTAAATCTGTTGATATGCGATTGTCATAGAAATTAGATTCTCTTTCCATGGCGAAGAGTCACACAACAGAGATACGAAATGGGTGAGGATTTCCCGTAAAGTATTTTAAAATTTAAACCAATAACAGTGAATATCTCGGAAATGGTTAACCCCACAAAAACGGTATATGATATAAATTGTGTGTTTTAACGAGATCTACATCTTTACTTAATCACTATGAATAATGTTCATAGTTGATAGAGCAGGTATTATATTCCACCCAAATTTCGACACCAAGATTTCACCGGAAATACATATTTTGAGGACCCCGAATTAAAAATAATAGTTTAAGGACACGGTTAGCGTATGGCTGCGCTCACGGGCATGTGTGTGAACACCGTAATTCAAAAACGAAACGTTAATTACCAATCTTGGCATTTACGTTTGGTATCTCCCAAGAATACGACACGAATATTTTCAAGAAAGCCCCTCCCCCCTTATCCCAAACTATTCTTTACGTGAAAAACATTTCAATACTTTTGATTTTGTAAAAATATGGCTCTTATTATTTTGATTAAAATACCCTATATTAAAGATATTTAAATGGCAAATAGAATATATATCTTGAATTTTCTTGGAACAGCCTCTAATGTCCTCTTTATTATGAATGAACCCTGTTATCCAATTCTCCCCGTACAATACCTAGTGCAGTTGGGACCTATAGTTGCTATAATATCCTACAGGACCTAAAACGATACGGACATATAACTGAGATTTGTCGTCCACTCTACATTGGGAATCTAAAACACCAATGCTTACTTTGAAGATATATTATGAATTAGTGAAGGAATGTTTAGTTCCCATCATATTAATTTTATGCTAACTTCACATATGGTGTGACTTTTTGTGGAAAATATATTTTAGTACCGACAGTTAATTTTTTTTAAATACTTCTTGAAAGTATTAGGAAAGAATGATTATACATAATTGTTCACAATTTTGCAACCTCTAGCCGTTTACCGTTCCAAATTATGTTTATAGCTTCCGCACGCTTTTCCAATATGTTTTACATGCTTTAGATATTGTTAGATGTTTCAAGTTTAATATAAACATTTCAAAATTTTAAGTTCTTAAATTCTTACGTGTTTTCGACCAGTTTAAATGGATGTGATTGGAATAACTGAGATCAAAAGGTACATTACCTCCTATGCGACCATACTCTTAAACTGGCAGTGCAACATCTTCAAAACAATTAAAAGCGAAAAATATTGGATATTAAATAATTATGAAATGCTAAAAAACCTGAATTCATTTGTTAGATTTGTCAAAAGCACATACCTAGAACGGTTGTAAGTACAAAAATATAACACTGCTAATAACAATGATGATAATAATAGTAATAATAATAATAATTAAAAAGGATATACCAAATTGAAAACGTTTGTAATATCTCTAGCTATTTCACAAATGACGAAAAAGTCTTTCAAGCTATTGGATTAATAATACCAATAACAATTTTTGAATAATTTCAAAGAAGTGAAGTTTTATTACTTCATTAGCAGTTTGGAGCATATAGTAATGGAAAACAACTTAAATTTAACAGTTATAAGCATTAGGACGTTTATCGTAAGGCCATGCATGCATCGTAACTTGTGGACTAGCTAGTCCCAAGCGCGAGACAGGTTTCCAATCTTGCCTCACCCTCTCTAACTCCTGCCGGTAGGTTTTTCTTGACCTGTCTAGGTAGGTTGGCGAGAAACCTACCTGCCGGTTTAAGTCGCTAAAAAGAGTTTTTTTTTGTTTTTTTTTTGTACACTCCTAACTTCCAGCCTTTACGCAGATCAATCATATTATGTATAGCTATTTCTGTGGGTGTAATTCTGAACTATACTGTCCGACTTTTAATGCTAATGTTATTCAACTTCCAGATCTATAAACTAGCAGAAATACCCACAGAAATGGAATTCGTACGTTTCATTACTTCTTTCGTTATTTATGGAAGAGATTTCCTCAGATACTAAAGATTTGACTAACCATAAACATTACAAATAGTTCTTATCTAAATTCTCTGTAAAACCAAAATTTTAAATTACTTTTTAAGAGAAAATCTTGAAATACAAAGCACATAAAATATGAATCATTGTGTATAACTGGAATGAAAAGATTTAACTGTCATTATGTTGCGTACTCTTGCACCTCAAGACTAACAGTCGTACTGACAAATATTTAAGTATAGCATGACGTAACATGCAAAGATAAGATATCCAGAGAACTATAGGTATCGAATAATTGTAATCTTTTATAGTGAGGTAGATAAGAGCCAACTTAACATGCTTCTTGCATCATTCTGGTTCGTATATTTGTAAATACTGGTGTTCAAGACACGTTCCTTGATATTTAACGGATTCAAACTCGGGCCAGACCGTTCGTCAGTAGATTTACTGATATGTAAAACAGTTCCTGTGAGAAAAACACACCAGCGTGGAAAACTGGAAACTGTCGATATCAAACAAATACTTTTAATTGTTTTAATATTCAAGTTCTCGCTGACTTCACTTGACAAGTTCATTACTGTATTGTTAATCAACTTTTGGGGACAGAATATTGGAGCACTCCTAATTGGCCAATAAACACAGATTCGTTTACTGAAAAATTCAAATGGTTTTTCTACTCGCTCTTCCTTCACAGGTTGTTCTTGCAAAGGCTCATTCCTCTATTTGCTTCTTGTTAACGGAGAAAAACTTTCATTGCACATTTAAACATTTGATTGTGGTTATAAGAAGGGTACAGAAGGCTAAATAGATAGTATTTTAAGATTATAAAGTGTGCCGTTTATATGTCTTTATTTACCTATTCTGCAACAACTTATTCTTACAAAACGCTCACTTTTCTGTCTATTCCATGCTAATCAAGTTAAATATTAACAGAAATAGTCTTATTTCCTTGTAAATACAACAGAAATATGAGGATATAGTGAATACGGAAATAAGGGAATAAAGTGACAGGAAAATATTTTAAAAGCTGGTCGCTAAGTGATGAAATTGAAATTCGACTTTCCATTAGATAACTGTTGCAAAATTAAAAAAAAAAAAAAAAAAAGCAAAGGAATATCTTGGAGGTGGTTAACTCAAAAAGAAAGTTAGAAAAAAAATTGTGTTTTAATGAGTCTACAATTTTTCTGTAGAAAAATTTTGCCTATATCGCGTGGTCTACCAATTATGCAAAAGTCATCCAAAATAAACAGGGTCACAAAGCCTATTCTCAGAATATTCATTATACTATATGTTTAATATTATGGTAACTATAGAAAATAGACTTATTTTGTTAAGGTGGCCTAATGCAGAAGTAGTGACAAGATGCCTCAGTACAGTTTGGGAGGCGACAACCTGCTTCTTCCTCTACAAAGTGAGAGGACTGGAGGTGGACACACGATTTACTGTGCTACTGAAAAGGTTAACATGGGCTCTATCTTTGTTAATAGAAACCTCTCAAATAACGCACTGATTATTCTGGGAAATCGCCGACGTTTTGTAATGCACCAATGAGCACGTCACTTCAGCCAATGAATGCGTAGAAATCACAAATGACAGAAACACTTCAACTCCGCGTGAAGTCAAAGTAGCGCTGCTACGTCTTCGCTGTTTTCTCTCTCATTTCTGAGAAAAACAACATTTTAAAAAAAAAGTCCATGTAAAGAGTGGAGAATCGTGTCGCATGCTTGAAAGATACTAAACTGAAATACCAAATTTGATATTTAATGGACTTTTTGTTATTGAGTTATGCTATCCACAGACGGACAGAAATACAGACACACACACACACACACACACACACACACACACACACACACACACACACACACACCACATTTTGTAAAAAAACGTTTACAAAATCTTACTCTCCTGTTTGCTTTTTGTTAATCAATATAAACTTCTATATTACAAATTTATCTACACATTTTTTGTTGTAGGCAAAAAAAAAAAAAAAAAAAAAAAAAAAAAATACAGAAGGTTAAAGCAATAGTCTTCGCCTTCCTTGCTGTCACTGTCATTTTCACTCACATGTATCACAAACGAAGCATTGTCGTGTGAAACATTCCGCAGTTGAAATTTTCGCTCTTGTTGCATGGTGTGCTGAACACATCTTTCCGACACACTGGAATCTATATTCGGTACACATTCTCTCAGCACTTTGCTCACATGATGGGAATTTTGATTTTTAGCCGCGAATGATAACTAGCATTATCTAACACAAAAAACTCTTAGGAGGAATGTTTTTCAAAAGTGTGTTCAAGAGCAAGCTTAAAATATTTCGGCTATTTAAAAATATGGTTATCGCCTCAAAATATGTATTTTTGGCGAAATCTCATCTTCTCTGCCGACTTTGTACATTGCAGAGAAAGTAAAAAAACAAAAAAACAAAAAACAAAAATAGCAACAACAACAAAAACTGTTTGGCATTCACATGACTTTACTCATTCTTCTAGGATATATTTTTACAGCGTAATGTAAGAAGAAAATGTGTTTAGTTATTTATTATTAGTATTGTATAGTCCTCTCGTTGCACTTAATAAGAACCTTACTAATGTTATTATTCACTTGGTACTGTAAGAAATAAATGTCCATGCGAGTTATGCGAGTTTACTAGGAGAAAACGTGACAACGTTGCTTGCTATGTCACTGAATGCCTGCAGTCTTATCGCAGCCTTTGAAGCCGACGATGTTAACCTTTTCAGTTGCACGATTAATACCGAGTATACCTGGGGAAGCATAGGCAGGTATCTCTCACCGCAAAGGTAAATCAGTTTTATGAATCTTTATAATAAAATGTAGAATTGAATCTTAATTCTTCTTAATGTAGTTTAGATTTCTTCCTTTTCAATTCCAGTAGCCTCCTAAACGTCCATTCATCCCTTCTGAGCTTTGTCCCCGAGTCATAGTAAGGGAAGTTACTAAATTCTAACACATTAATGTAATTTTGAGCACGTTTTGGTCGTTTAACCTCCCATGTTGTGACAATATGTGGTACTTATTTCAATTAAAATCGTTACAGCAATTTTTGAGAGTAAACATTTTCCGAATAATCTTCCAGAATAGGGTAGTTTGGGGAGGGAGGGATTTTTCTGAAAATCTTCGTGCGCATCCTTGGAAGATACTGTGCTTAAATATTAAGTTTGATATTGAACCGACTTTTAGTTTTGAGTTAGTTGTTCTCAGACAAACACAAATACAAATACACACACACACACACACACACACACACACATCTACACGGTATTTTTCTTAAAAGGATCTTTTTGGATTCAAGGGTTCTCATATCAAGTATCCGCTGAAATCTCGGTATTAATTTTTTGCGTGGAGTGTAACACCTCTACCTACTATGTACATTACACACGGCATAGAAAATAAAACACAAAATTGACTTTGTGATAGTATCAAAAGTCCTTGCTCTATACATGCTGCGTAGAAACGTATACACTTGCACTTTGAAGAAGTATGAGTATTTAAAATATTCATAATATTTGGAAAACATTTAACCAAAAAATCTTATGTGTACCATTCACATGACTTTTTCTACATCTCTGCAACAAATTACTCTTAAAAAGCATATACATCTATTTACTTTATGTTAATCAGACTAAAATAACAGAAATAGTCTTATTACTTGGTTCCTTGATGCTATGTTTGCTTTGTTCCTTGCTGGTTGCTATGTCACTGAAGTTCCTTTGTATGGAAGCAGTTGACAAATTCCTATATATGAAAAGTATAAGTCTTCATAGCAGAAACCAAAAACAAGGAATGACTCAAAAACGATGACTCCACGAAAAAAATGTAAATAACATAAATTGTGATCTACATTTTTGTATAGTAAGTTTTTGTCCATCTCTTACGGTTTAGCAGTTATTCAAAATTCCGTAAAATTCATCCAGAATAAAGTAGTCTTCAGAGGCTATTCCCAGAAAATTCAAGATAAACATTTTATTTGTTAGGTAAATATCTTTAATATACGAAATTTTAATCAAAATCGTTAGAGCCATTTTTAAGAAAATCAACATTTTCGAAAAAATGTCCATGTAAAGGGTAGTTTGGGGTGGGGGATTTTTTTCAAAATCTTCGTGTCGCATCCCTGGAAGATACTAAATTTAAATACCAAGTTTGGTATTTTACCGACTTTTCGTTTTTGAGTTATCGTGTTCACAGACACACGGACACACAAACACACACACACACACAAACACACGGACCTTTTGGTGAAAATGCTTTTTTTGGATACAGGGGACCCTAAAACATTATTTTCGTTGAAATCTCAGTATCGAATTTTTGGGTGTACATGGTGCGTATAGAGAAAGTAAAACAATATGTTCTTTTGCATATGCTTTAAGATCTACGTGTCTTACGGTTTACCAATTATTTGAAATAAACAGGCTGATAATAATTCTAATTCTGAGGGGGATTATTAAGTAAAAGGAAGCAAAGACCTACGCTTCAAAATAACCAAATATGCAAATATCTAAAATATGCGTTTAACTAATCAAAATCGTTAGTCATTTTTGAGAAGAAAAAGAGAGTAAAGAACATTTTTCCATGTAAAGCAGGCTGTTCAAATTCGACTGGTCTGAGGCAGAGTTCTAGAGCTGACCTTGGAGCTCGGCTAGAGGAGGGCGTGACAGTTACAGAGGAGGTATTACCGCCCACCATTTTGGTACTTTACAATCGTCTTGCGTGACACATGGTGGCAAATGGCAGCGTTGCATACTTTTTAATTTTAGTTTATTTCTAATATGTTGAGCTGTAGAGCACCAAATTACTCCAACGAATCTCTTAAAGGATATCTATTGGTGATCTTGTCAGCTAGAATCTGTGAGGTAACTGTTTATCACTTTTTGCCACAGAACACAATACTGTATATTTTTGCTATTTTTACAGCTGGACATTTCAGACGCTGTGGTGGATTAAATGCAAATAAATATACTAATAAATACATTTTATATTGACATTTCTTACATACTACGATTTACTATTTGGTTACTTTTACTTTCTCTACACGTACTACATGCATTGTGTATAGAGGAAGTATTGTATTCTCTCCAAGTATTCGGTACCGAGATTGATCGGAAATTAGCCTTTTGAGACCCGCTGAATCTAAAAAATAAAAATAAGATGAAAGTTCCTATACAGGGTAGTTGGGGGAGGGGGAATTTTCGTGAAAATCTTCGTGACACGTTTTGGGAAGATACCAAACTTAAATACCAAGTTTGGTATTTAACGGTTTTTTCGTTTTTGAGCTCTGCTGTCCACAGTCACACACACGCACGCAGGACCTTTTTCTAAAAATGCTTTTTTTTTGGATCAGGAGATCCAGCACATGAACTTCCTGTGAAATCTCAGTATCGAATTTTTGGGTGCATTACAATACCTTGTCTATACACTATGTACATAGTACGTGTAGAGAAAGTAAAAATGTAAATCTTGTTCAAATACGCGATTTTTTTTGTAGTACCAATAATTTGCGTGACATTCCCTGTTATTGGTTTCAATTTTAAAATGCATGCATGTATGTATGTATGTATGTATGTATGTATGTATGTATGTATGTATGTATGTATGTATGTATGTATGTATGTATGTATGTATGTATGTATGTATGTATGTATGTATGTATGTATGTATGTATGTATGTATGTATGTATGTATGTATGTATGTATGTATGTATGTATGTATGTATGTATGTATGTATGTATGTATGTATGTATGTATGTATGTATGTATGTATGTATGTATGTATGTATGTATGTATGTATGTATGTATGTATGTATGTATGTATGTATGTATGTATGTATGTATGTATGTATGTATGTATGTATGTATGTATGTATGTATGTATGTATGTATGTATGTATGTATGTATGTATGTATGTATGTATGTATGTATGTATGTATGTATGTATGTATGTATGTATGTATGTATGTATGTATGTATGTATGTATGTATGTATGTATGTATGTATGTATGTATGTATGTATGTATGTATGTATGTATGTATGTATGTATGTATGTATGTATGTATGTATGTATGTATGTATGTATGTATGTATGTATGTATGTATGTATGTATGTATGTATGTATGTATGTATGTATGTATGTATGTATGTATGTATGTATGTATGTATGTATGTATGTATGTATGTATGTATGTATGTATGTATGTATGTATGTATGTATGTATGTATGTATGTATGTATGTATGTATGTATGTATGTATGTATGTATGTATGTATGTATGTATGTATGTATGTATGTATGTATGTATGTATGTATGTATGTATGTATGTATGTATGTATGTATGTATGTATGTATGTATGTATGTATGTATGTATGTATGTATGTATGTATGTATGTATGTATGTATGTATGTATGTATGTATGTATGTATGTATGTATGTATGTATGTATGTATGTATGTATGTATGTATGTATGTATGTATGTATGTATGTATGTATGTATGTATGTATGTATGTATGTATGTATGTATGTATGTATGTATGTATGTATGTATGTATGTATGTATGTATGTATGTATGTATGTATGTATGTATGTATGTATGTATGTATGTATGTATGTATGTATGTATGTATGTATGTATGTATGTATGTATGTATGTATGTATGTATGTATGTATGTATGTATGTATGTATGTATGTATGTATGTATGTATGTATGTGTGAATGTATTTATGTATGTTAATCCCAAAGGAAACTTTTCGCTGTATGTATGAATGTATGTATGTATGTATGTATGCATGTATGCGTGTATGCGTGTATGGATGGATGTATGTATGTATGTATGTATGTATGTATGTATGTATGCCTTTTTTTTAACACTGCGAATGTAGGGCCAGAACCATGTTGGACGCTACTGGCAGGCACGGAAAACATGGACGGGCTAAGTAAATTTATACTTAAGGCAAGATCTGAGGAGGCTGCCAATAGTGGAGGGGTGGGAGGAATAAGATCAACTAAACAAAAGTGACTACAATGTTCTACATACATATATATTATGTCATACTTAGGTCACTGTTGTGCTATGGTTTGATATATGGTGTATATATTATGTGTATATATATATATATATATATATATATATATATATATATATCTTTTAAGTGTAATTATCTATTATAAGAGGGTGCATTTATGAAGGTGTACTCTGAGATGTAAATTTAAATTGCTATATTTGAATATCTTTGTATTTTTATTTTCGGGTTCACTCTTAATTCTTTATTGTTGTTTAATATTGCTTTTGACTGTATTTCCTTTGTCTTTTTATTTTCGTGTTTACTCCTTTAATTCTTTGTTGTTGTTTTAATATTGCTTGTAATGTGTATTACAAAAGCACGTACGGTCTGTGGACCCGTGCGACTGTTGAAATTCTATATATGATATTGCTATGTCAATAAATACACTTATTCATTCATTATGTATGTATGTGTGTGTATGTGTGTATGTATGTACGTATGTATGTACGTATGTATGTATGAATGCATGTATGTGTGTATGCATGTTTCCCAAAGGAAACTTTTCACTTTAGCAATTGCAGGAAGCCTGGGATACCAAAATGTAAACATGAACATTTACAGACCAAAAAACAACAGGGCCTCAAAAGCCTTGCATTTGCCAGATTTCACTCCATAAGAGACTGTTGTAATCTGCAGAGCAAATTGCATGACGTAATATCTAGAAATTTCACGTCACCCGTTGAAACTCACTATTGCGAACTACCGTGATTAAAAAGTCTCAGAACTGTGTCGGAGTAAACCCCATACTGTCATCTCGAAGTTTGATTATCAAGAACACAATATACCAACAGTATGGGGGGGGGGACTGATAAACTACTTTCACATGATTTTCTCTGCTAGCGATTCTACAAACTACTCTTACAAAAGTTTATACTTCTACATGTTTCTTGTTAATATAGATACATTTCCATAACGCATTTACGCATATCGTTGTAATATAAGAAAATGGAGTATGCTAAAATGGTAGACAAACCATTTCAAAGACACTCTGTGTGTGATGCCTTTGAAATCCTATTCTCTTTGAATGAACATGTAAAAGAAAGAAAGAAAGAAAGAAACAAATAAAATAGCGATTTGGGTTGAAAAAAGTATAATGTATTTGAAAATCCAAGCCAATAAATAGAAATATCTCAGTAATGGTTAACACCCTGCATTACTTTTTTAAGGGATGCAGAGGTAGTGGGTTGCTTTTAAGCAATACAAATAGCACAAGCCTTAGGCTGAAGTGCGCTGGGAAATGTGACGGGAAACAGAAGAAAAATAGTTAGTTTTAGTTGATTTAAATTTCATGGTTTATAAAGATCTACATTTTTGTGCGGCAAGATTTTATCTGTCCCTTACTGTTTTCCAACTATGCAATTGATCTTTCAATACAAACAATTCTACACAGAGGGTTTCCAAAATAAATAAATAAATAAATACAATTTTGTGCCATGAAAGCATCATAAAACATAGGTATTTTAATCAAAATCGTTGAGATTTTTTAAAAAATTAAAAAAACGGAATCATTTTCACGCAGAGGTAATTTGGGATGGGGAATTTTCTTGAAGGTCTTCGTGCTCAACTATTACTACTTCACATACGTTGAATTTTAATTAAAATAACTAGCCATTCTTTGATAAAACGGAAAGAAACCGATAATTGTTCCATGTAAAGGCTAACTAGAGGTAGAACATTTTTCTTTAAAAATGGCATGTTTAAATAATGTCTAACGCAAGTGTAAAATTTAGACATCGAATATTTTGTTTTTTAGTTGCACTGTTTGTGGACACACAGATAGGCCTTTAAAATGCTTCGTGTTCAATGGACCTCAAAATGCTTATTTTTTGGTTAATATTGATATGGAACTTTTTAGGGGAATACAATACTGCTTAAGTAGGCTAAAAAAAGAAAAAGGCCTTTTCATCACACGTTTTAATCTGAATAGAGAAAGAGGATTTCTGTAAAAATTTAAAACTGGAAAAATACCAAGATATTCGAGATGTCTCATAATAAGTCAATGTACTATAATACTCCCTACATGGATGCATGTAGTTTTACTTCCTGTACTTAGTTCATTGTGTACTTAAAAATTCGATACTGGTATTTCATTGGGAATGCACGTTACAGGGTCCCCTGAATCCATAAAAAGCATTTTTACTTTCTCTATACGTACTATGTATATAGTGTATAGAGAAGGTATTGCACTCCACCCAAAAATTCGATACCGAGATTTCACCGGAAATATATGTTTTAAGGTCCCCTTTATCTAAAGAAAGCATTTTCACAAAAAGGTCCGTGTGTGTGTGTGTGTGTGTGTGTGTCAGTATGTCCGTGTGTCTGTGAACACGATAACTCAAAAACGAGAAGTGGGTAAAATATCAAACTTGGTATTTACGTTTAGTATCTTCCAGGGATGCGACACGAAGGTTTGGAGAAAAATACCCCCACCCCAAACTACCGTTTACATGAAACTTTTTTCGACAATTTTGATTTTCTCAAAAATGGCTCAAACGATTTTGATTAAAATTTCGTAGATTAAAGTTATTTACCTGACAAATAAAATTTATATCTTAAATATTCTAGGAATAGCCTCTGTAGAGTAGTTCATTCTGGATGAATTTTACTGAATTTTGAATAACTGCTAAACCGTAAGAGATGAACAAATACTTACTACACAAAACATGTAGAGCACGTTAAAACACACAATTTATGTTATATACATTTTTTCGTGGACTTCGTCGTTTTTGAGACATTCCTTATTTTTGGTTTCTGCTATGAAAAACTTTTACTTTTCTCATACAGGAATTTGTCAACTGCGGTCCATAAAAACAAACGAACTTCAGTGACATAGCAACCAGTTTTTGATTATCACTTTAACCTATGGTATTCCCTTATTTCGCTTCTACTTACAAGGAAGCAAGTAATATGGCTATTTCTGCTATATTTTTACTGATTAGCATGAAGTAAATAGAAGTATAAGCTTTTAAGAATGATTTGTTGCAGAGATGTAGAGAAAGTCATGTGAATGGTACACATCAGATTTTTAGAACAAGGCCTCTGTATGCCCATGTGTATGTGAACACGCTAACTAAAAATGATAAGTCGGTTAAATACTAAACTTGATTTCTAAGTTCAGCATCTTCCAAGTATGCAACACGAAGATTTTTAAGATAGTCCCCCACCCCAAACTACCCTTTATATAAAACAACATTTGAGCATTTTGCTTTTCTCAAAAATGGACTAACGATTTTGAGTAAAATACTATGCATTAAATATTCTTATAAGACAAATAAAATGTATATATGCAGGCTCTGAAGACTTTTGGGTAACTGGTAAACTGTAAGAGATAAACACAAATTTAGAGCAAGTTAAAATACACAATGAACGTCATAAACAAATATGTTGTAGAGTTAACCATTTCAGAGATATTCCTTGTTATTGGTTTCAATTTTAAAATACAGGAATATGTCACCTCATGGCCATGCAACGAGAATGAATAATCACAAAGCAACCAGCTTTTAGAAGATCAGGATTGGATTATAGCTTTAGCCTAGTGTGTTGCTTTATTTCACTTTTGCTTACAAGGAACTAATTAATAAGACCATGTCTGCTAATACTTAATCTCGATTAGCATGAAGTAGATAGCAGAATAAGAATTTTAAGAATAATTGTTTACAAAATGTAGAGAAAGTCATGCGAATGGAGCACATCAACTTTTAGTGTTAATGATGTAGCATTTACTTTATTACCCAAGATATTTTGGAACAAGCGTTGTACATAGTTTACTTACACCGCCCATATGGGGGTTTTATACCCCTTTGGACATGAGGATGAGGAAGTAGATAATATGAAAGGCAGATCAAATACCAATCAGTGACAAGAAAGGATGATGGAACAATTGACGGAATAAATGGCGAAGGAAACCGAGAACCCCGAGAAAACCCGCCCAGAAACCGCTTTGTCCTTCACAAATCTCACACGATCTCCCAGGTGAGAGCTGAACGGCCTAATCACTCAGCCACGATACTCCTGCATTGTACTTGTGAAATTTAACCAAACATTTAGAAAAATTAAAAAAATTACTTTACTTCTTAAAAAAGTGATATGAATTCTAAACTTTAACAAAATGTATAGTTTTTCCCACTTGCCTTGCTTTAACTATCAATTATTGAAGCTGTAAGTGGCTAGGCTCATGCTTATTAATAGGCACTTCCAACTTTAATCTTCATTTTCGTGCAAACATGTTTCCAACTCTTTTACATATTTAAAATCTCCATACGATTTAATTTTTAATAATTTGTTTAAAAATGTTTATATTTCTTCTCAAATACACATTAAAGAAATGAGTATTTACTTTTTCCGAATAATGCCCCAATTTTGAGACGTAAATCATTACATTTTGAAAATTCAAGACTTATGGAGTAGGAAAATTAATAATTTTCTACAATAATTAGGCATAATACAAACAATATAATAATACAAATTTATTTGTAAACTCATTTACTGTAAACTTGGATTTTTTTTAATATGAATATTTTTAAAACGCATCACGTACCTAATTTTTATTAGAACAACGAACTTAGGAAATAAAAATGACTATTTAAATAACAATGTAAGCTAGAATGTTGATACACGACAAATATATCACTGTTATTGTGTATAATAACCGATATAAATTTCAATAAGTTATCTTACATATTGTGCACTTTTAAAATTTCACTTACTGAGCAAGTTTACTAATATTACTGAAATAATCAATTCGTTACTATCTATAAAGCCTAAAAAATAGATATACAATACTAAGACGTGCGTCACACTGAATAGGATTTACCAACATTGCAAAACTCATTTCGCGGTAAGCTATAATCAGTGAAAGTTTAACTTTGTATTAAGTGTAACTAAGAAATGTTTCCGGGCTGTTTTGCCGTGGTCTGCTGGTGTTAGGAGTACCAGACGTTTCGTCCACAACTACGGTGGACATCTTCAGTGGCGCGGTCGAAGTTTTCTTGGAGAAGGTTTCGCTGCGTCTGAAGCGTTGACCAGACCAGAGCAATTGGCAGGCTGAGGGCAGCCCGAGGTGTGACAGATGTGTCCCTGCTCTCGGAGAGAACTTAACCACGTTCTGACGGGATTGTGGGGTTTTGCAGGATGGCGGGTGAGTGTTGGGGTTGTGGAGTGACGGGAAGAGGCAAGTGTTGCCCCTCGACGGTTGCTTATGATGGTGCAACGGCCCTTGTGCACCGCTGGTGTGTGTTTATCAAAATGTTTGTTTTGAGGTTTTAATTTTGAATCCAAGCAACTCTTGAAGGATTATAAGGAGCTTTAGCCGTAGCAGCTGTTGGATGTGCTCCTTCGTTACCGGGGATGCCCGCAAGCCATGCGGGGAAGCCGGTATCGCCTGAAGAGGCGGTTTGTGGGATCGTAATCCCCAAGAGACCTAACGAGGGCGCTCCGATGGAATGGTAACCCTTCGTTGAATTTTGTTGCCCGTCGCCTAATCTCGTCCTCCAGGTATGGCAGACCAGAGGCTTCGTGCAGGAGTCTCGTTGGAAAGCCTCGAGGCACAGGATAGTCCGAAGACACTTATTCTGTACCCGCTGAAGCAACAGCAGATTGGAGTCTGCCGCCATGCCCCAGATCTCACAGGCGTAGATTAACAAGGGGACTATGAGAGCCCTCAAGAGGCGCAACTTAAGGGGAACCGTCATCGAGGACTTCAGCATCGGGTACAGTGAGGCCACAGCCCCATTGCCCCGGCACCACAGCCCCCTGATGTGCTCCCTGAAAGTGACGCCCCTGTCAAGCTTCACCCCCAAGTAGGTGATGGTGTTGGTCCATTGTATCCTTTGTCGGAGGTACGTGAATGTGGGGAAGTTTGCGGGAAAGCGGCGCTTGGTGAAAAGAATAGCGTGGCTTTTCTCCGGGTTGATGGACAATCGCCAACGCTCGCACCACTCTTGGATGAGGCAGAGGTGTCTCTGAATGGGGTTGAAGGCTCTGCGTGGGTATTTGTTTGTACGCACGTCATCAGCATACTGGGCTATATTGACTTGCTGCACTGTTGGTAGGTCGGCCATGTAGACGCTAAAGAGTGTGGGGGAAAGTACAGAGCCTTCGGGGACTTCGCCTCTTATTGGCCTGGGTGTTGATTTGTGTCCCGCAACTGAAACTGCAAACGAAATATTCTGCATGTGCATCATGCTCACCGACATAAACATTAGCAGATACTTAACTCCTTATTAGTAGAAAGGAAATATATAGTATATACTAGGTATAGGGATAGTTAGATCTTTTAAAAGCTGGTTGCTTGTGATTGAAATAGGGTTCTCTTTGCTTGGCCAGGAGTAAAACAAAAAGAAACATGAATGACAAATCCTCGTTTGAGAAAATTTTAATTAATTTAAATTGAAACCAGTAACAATAAATAGCTCTGAAATGCTTAACTTCACAACACACAAATAAAATAGCCCGTCTGGGTACTGTGGTGGTAGCGTGTCTGCCTCACATTCAAAAGGTCGTGAGTTCGAATTCACTTAGGGTGAGTTACCCGGAAAAGGTTTTTTTGCGGAGTTTTCCCTTATCCCGAGAAGACGAATGACGAGTAACTTTAAGCTCCATGGACCCCGAGATCATTTGAACATCATTTCACCAATTTCACTCATTGTACGATATGACCAACTAGGTTAAAGGACGTTAAACTACAAAAAAAAAAAAAAAACCATAAATTGTACATTTTAACGAGATCAAAAATTTTTGTGTAGTAAGTTTTTGTCTATTTCTTACGGTTTTCCAGTATTACAAAATTCATTCAGAATAAAGACATCTTCAGGGATATTTCTGAAAATTCAATATATACATAAAATTAAATTTCAATAAAAATCACTAGAGGCATTTCTGAGAAAATGAGAATTTTCGAATGTTTCCTTATAAGTAAATAAATGGTAGTTCCTGATGCCTGGGGAATAACCTGAAAATCTTCGTGAGGCATCCTTGGAAGATACTGATCTGAAATATAAAGTTTGGAATTTAACCAACTTCTCATTTAGGAGTTATCATGTACACAGGCTCAAGGACACGCACGCGCGCGCGTACACACACACACACACACACACACACACTCACATTCACACACCAATAGCAAGGAATATCTCGAAAACGGCCAATTGTTCAATGTTCAAGTAAAATATATATTGCATAAACTAATTGTTTTATCGAGATATACATTTTTGTGTATTCAGCTTTGTCTATCCTTTACGGTTTAACCGTTATGCAGAATTCTACAAATCTCATCCAGAATAAAGAGGTCTTCAGAGGATAATCCTAGTAAATTTAAGATATAAATTTTATTTGTCATGTAATTATCTTTAATATACCATATTTTAAGCAAAATCTTTAAAACCACTTTGAGAAATTCAAAATTTTCGAACCTTTTTTCCATGTAAAGGATAATTGGAATAGGGGACTTCCTAGAAAATCTTTGTGTCGCATCCTTGGAAGATATTAAACATAAGTACCAGATTTGGTATTTAATGGTATTTTCGTTCTTGTTCACAGATACCCATACGGATGACAGACGACAGACAGACACACTTTTTCTAAAAAATTCTATTTTTTGGACTCAGTGGACCTCGAAACATATATTTCCGGTGAAATCTCGACATTCAATAATGGTTGGAATACAATACATTCTCTAGCTACTATGTACATGTATGTGCATTGTATATATATGTACATACTGATGTGTTCCACTCACATGACTTCTCTACCTCTCTGTTACAAATTATTGTTAAAAAGCTTATTTTTCTGTCTACTTCAAGCAATCGAGATATAATTAGGAGAAATGATCATATTACTTTCTTCCATTTAAGTGGAAGGGAAATAAGGGAGTATACTAGGCTAAAGCAATAGTCAATTATTTTAAAAGCTGGTTGCTATGTGATTGAAATTACTTTGTTTATATGCATAGGAGTAGGAAAATCCGGTTTACCGGTTGTGCAGCATTCAGCAAAATTCAATTTGAATAAAGAGGTCTTCAGAGACTATCCCTAGAAAATTCAGGATGCGCATTTTATCCATCGTAATATACGAAAATTTTAATCAAAATCGTTAGAGCTGTTTTTAAGAAAATAAAAATTTCGAAAATGTGTCCATGTCTTTTTTTTTAATCATCGTTTCTCATCTTTGAGAGTTATTATATTTTAATACCAAGTTTTATATTTAACGGAGTTTTCGTTTTTAACCTATGCTGTCCACAGACACACACGCACACACACACACAAAGACACACACCACACATAGACAGACAGACACACACATACACTGGTTCTTTTCTAAAAATGTTTTTGGGTGCACTACAATACCTTATCTATACACTATGTGCGTAATACGTATAGAGAAAGTAAACATCACTTTTAGAAAAATCTGATGTGTTCCATTCACATGAACTTCTCTATGTCTCTGTAACAGATTGTTAAAGCGCTTATTCTTCTATTTATTCATGTAAATCGAGATAAAATTAGCACAAATGATCTTATTAAGTAGTTGCTTATAAATAGAAGGGAAATAAGGAAATGCACTAGGCTAAACTAGAATCATGTTTTAAAATGTGGTTGCTATAGGATTGAAATCCGTTTCTTTGCGTGCCCAGGAGTTGACAAGTTCAAGAAACATTTAAGTATTTTAAAATGAAACCAACACCAAGGAATATCTCGAAAACGGTCAATTCCAAGAAAAAAGTATCTGAACACAAATTGTATGTTTTAAGAAAATTTACATATTTTGTGTAGTAAGTTTTTGTCTATCTCTTACGATTTACCAGTTTTGTAAAAATCGGAAAAAATCTTCCAGAATAAATGGCTCTTTAGAGGCTATTCCTAGAAATCTCAATTTTCATTCTATTTGACATGTAAATGTCTTAAATGTACGAGATTTTTAGTCAAAGTCGTTACAACAAATTTTGAGAAAACTAAGATTTTCGAAACATTTTCTATGTAAAAAGTAGTTTGGGGTGAGATGAGTTTTTTGATAATATTTGTGTTTCATCACTGGAAAATGCTGAATATAAATATCAAGTTTGGTATTTAACGTACTTTTCGGTTTGAGCTATGCTCCCCCAGACACACACACACACACACACACAAACACACACACACAAACACACAAACACACACACACACACACACACACACAGAGCCATTTTTCTAAAATGTTTTTCTTTTATTCAGGGGAGCCCAAAACATTCATTTACGGTGATCTCGGTATCGAATTTTTGGGTACAATACAGTACCTTCTTTCTGCACTACGTACACAGTACGTTTAGAGAAAGTAAAAAGGTACGTATGAGTGTGTGTATGTCCGTGTCTGTGAAACGATAGCTCAAAAACGAAAAGTCAGTATAATAATAAACATGGTATTTAATTTTTATATCTTCCAAGGATGCAAGAGGAAGATTTTGAGGAAGATCCCCCTACCCAAACTACCCTTTACATAGAAGAATTTCGAAAATTTTTATTTTCTCTAAAATGACTCTAGCGATTTTGAATAAAATACCGTACATTAAAGACATGTACATTGCAAAATTTATATCTTGAATTTTCTGGGAATATCCTCTGAAGACCTCTTCATACTGGATGACTTTTGCATAGCTGTTAAGCCATAAAAGATAGACAAAAACTTAGTACATAGAATATGTAGATCTCGATATAACACACAACTTTTCATATACATTTTTACTATCTCCAACGTATGTACAACGTACATAGTAGGTAGAGAAGGTAGTGCATTCCATCAAAATTCGAAAAATGATTCTAACGATTTTGATTAAAATATCGTATATTAAAGATATTTATATGAAAAAAATATATAAGTTGAATTCTGGAATAGCCTCTGAAATCCTCTTCATTTTGGATGAACTTTGCTTAACTGGTTAACCACAAGATATAGACAAAAATTTACTACACAAAAATTAAGATCCCGTTAAAACACACAATTTATGTGATGTACATTTTTTTGTTGAGTTGACAGTTTCCCAGAATTGTTTGTTTTTCGTTTTTAAAATACATAAAAGGTTTCTTACACAGGAATCTGACAGCTCCTGGCCTTACAAAGACACGAATTTCAATCACATGCCAACCAGTTTTTAAAATATTTTACTATCCTTTTAGCGTGGTGCAGTGCTTTATTTTCCTTCTACTTTAACAGAAAGTATGTACTTAGACTGCTTCTGCTAATGTTTATCTTGATTAGCATGAAGTAGATATACAAATAGTAGAGAAAGTCATGTGAGTGAAACCTCATCAGAGTTTTCACATATTTCTATTGAGCCTCTTTCTTGGATAAAAATATGACGCCCTCCGTGGTGTAATTGTTACTATGCTGCCTGCATATACCCCAAGTCGCAGGTTCAAACCCGGCGGAGGACGATGGATTTTTTTCGGGCGTAAAAATCCTTAGCATGGCTTCCTTTGGAAGGGAAGTACAGCCGTTGGTCCCGTGTCGTAGATTTACAGCACGTAAAAGAACCTCAAGCCTGATAGAGAGGCCTCTGAGCAAAATTAAGCGGTTCTCACGCCCAATTTAGAATGGGACGCTGAGAACCACAGTAGTTACGAGCGTCCATTAATAGTAACACGCCATTTACATTTTGTTTTGGATACAAATAGATGTCAATTTAGCTTTGCTTCGTTCTTTGCTCCTTTCCCGAAATACGTTCACCCAACGATTTTAGCTCTACCGCCCCCCCCCCCCCAATAACTTAACAAACCCTTACCATATATCCTCAAGCAGGAGGAAATGGACTGGAACAGTGAAAATAACTCGTCTAATGTTTTGAATTTGAGGTATGAGGTACGAATATGTTAGCAGCGGGAGACACCCCGGCAATTGCGATCAAATATTGGTCCATTGTGCCCTACCACCCCCGGGGGAGGGGATGAGTGGAGGTGAAACCAAAGGCTTGCACATGGGAAATGACGGAGCTAAGAGCAGAGACGCATGGAAGTACCTAATAGTGTCTCTTAAGGCAGCCGGTCCCCATGGCCGCCGCGCTCGCCAAAGCGTCTCGCTTTGGTGTTTCGCAGCGCAGGGGATCGTGGGTTCGAGTCCCGCCTTGGGCATGGGTGTTATATGTTTGTGTATGTGTGTGTAAAAAGTAAAACAGAAATTCAGTAATCCTACAATAATCAAAGTAAACAAAATAGGTAAATAAAAAGTAGGGTATACAGCGCCGGAGTCTCGATCAGACTCCGGAACTGTATTAAAAAAAAAAAAAAAAAAAAGGCAGACCTGGCGCGCCAAAAAGACTATACAGGCGCTGGGATGGCGTCGGGAGAATGCTCTACAACGGCACCTAGCCTCAACCAGCGCAACCAGGGGCAAGTGTGTTTTGCTCGGAAAAGGAATAAAGGAAAAGGACCCGTGGTAGAAATACAGCAACCCAGCATTCGCCTAAGCGGCCTCAGGAAAACCACGACAAAACCCAGGGTCAGAGTGCGCGGTCGACGGGGAGCGAATACGGACCTCCCAAATGCCAGTTACAGACGAAACCGCCTGAGGCACCTGGCTCAGACTGTTTTGTATTTTCAGGTGTAGTTTTAAGAAGCAGTGTTGAGTATAGTCAGTGGTGTCCAAACAATGAACTTCTTTGACATGTCTCAATTAAAATATCGTTAAGTATGCTCTGACGCAGACCCGGCTTCTATGTCCCCGTTCGTTCCCCTGATCAAGAGCTTCTTTACTTACCTTAGCAGCATTTGTGCTCACTAACTGGCGACAGTCCCCTTGTTAGTAACAGTGTTTTTACGATGCAATAACACTATCTGTAGTTTAATCACCAAAACAATTAGTTCACATACTCGAAAAAAGAACAATAGTAATTAAGTATACTGTAACCACAGGACCCATAAATCAGAAGCACTAACCTTTGGAACAAGAGAATCTTTAAATTCGGAGTCTTACTTGTAACGGTTTCAATATGGAGACCTATGTGGAAGAGGGGAAAGGCAAGGTGAATGTCAAGTGTATGGATACGCGCGCCAAAGTGATTCCGCAGTATGCGGCAGCAATTGCAGGTATTCATGGCATTTTATAATTCATCACACATGTTCATTGCTATCGATACTTAAAAGAGTGATATGGTATGTTTCATTTATAAAAACTCTATGTTCCATTCACATGACTTTCTCTACTTGTTCTGCAAACAAACTAATCTTAAATATCTACTTCATTTTAATCGAGATAAATACCAGCAGAAATAGTCTTACTGGTTAGCACCTTATAAGTAGAACGAGAATTAGGGAGTGCACTAGGCCAAAGCGATAGTTAATTTTTCTTAAAAGTTGTCGCTAAGCGATTGACATTAAAATCTTTCCACGGCCAGGATTAATACAAACTTGGTACGAAAAGGAAGAGGAACATACGTTTGATAAGTGTGTAAGTAGTTTAAAACTGAAACCAATAATAGTGAATACCTAACTCAGAAATCGTAAACTCTGCAAAAATTGTATTTGACTTTTTTCTTCAGTTTAACATTCTTTAACCTGGTTGGTCATATCGGATGATGAATGAAATTGATGAAATGAAGCTCAGATGATCTCGGGGTCAATGGAGCTTGAAGTTATTCGACGTTCGTCTTCTCAGGATAAGGGAAAATCCTGAAAGAAAACCTTATCCGATAACTCACCCCAAGCGAGATTCGAACAGGTGATCTGTAGTATGTGTGACAGTCACGCTACCCCCACACTACCCAGGTGGGTTTACGGCATAAACTGTGTGTTTTTGTAATATCTACATTTTTGTGTAGCAACTTACAGTTTGTCAATTATACAAAAGTCATCCAGAATGGAGAGGTCTCAGATGCTATTCCCAGAAAATTCAAGATATATATTTTATTTATTATGTAATTATCTTTAATATACAGAAATTTAATAAAATCATTAGAGCCATTTCTGAGAAAATGAAAATTTTCGAAAATATTTTCATACAAATGGTACTTTGAGGTAGGGGATTTCCTTGAAAATCTTTGTGTCGTATCCTTGGAAGATACCGAACTTAAATATCAGGTTGGTATTTAACCAATTTTTCATTTCTGAGTTATGTGTACATGGATACATGCAACACTACCGTTTTCTAAAACTGCGTTTTTGGACTTAGGAGACCTCAAAACATTTATTTCCGGTGAAATCTCGACATCGAATTTTAGGGTGGAGTGCAATACCTTTTATACTACTATGTACGTAGTAAATGTAGAGAAATTAAAAAATCATAATATATGTTACATTCAAATGCCTTCATCTACCTTTAATATTTTTTAAAACTTCTACACAGTGTTCTTACGAACAATCGAATAGCGGCAGCACTCTGAAAAATCTGATATGTTCCATTCACATGACTTTCTCTACATCTCTGCAACAAATAGTAGTTAAAAAGCTTATGCTTCTATTTACTTCATACTAATCGAGAAACATTAGCAGAAATAGTTGTATTATTTGCTTCCCTGTAAGTAAAAGCGAAGTGAGGGAGTACCATAGGTTAAAATGATAACCAAAAGCTGGTTGCTATGTAACTGAAGTTCCTTTGTTTGTATGGACAGGAGTTAACAAATTCCTGAATGAGAAAAGTATGTTTTTCAAAGCAGAAACCAAAAACCAAGAATATCTTAAAAATGATCAACTCCACGAAAAAAATGTATATGACATAAATTGTGTGTTTTATCGCGAGCTACATTTTCTGTGGAGTAAAATTTTATCCATCTCTTACGGTTTAGCAGTTATGCACAATTCTGTAAAATTCATCCAGAATAAAGTGGTATTCAGAGGCTATTCCCAGGAAATTCAAGATATACATTTTATTTGTCAGGTAAATATCTTTAATATACGATATTTTAATCAAAATCGTCAGAGCCATTTTTAAGAAAATCAAAATTTTCGAAACTTTTGATATGTAAAGGGTAGTTGGGGGTGGGGGATTTTCTTGAAAATGTTCATGTCGCATCCTTGGAAGATACCAAACTTAAATACCAAGTTTGGGCTTTAACGATCCTTTCATTTTTGCGCTATGCTGCCCACAGACACATACATACATACATACATACATACATACATACATACATACATACATACATACATACATACATACATACATACATACATACATACATACATACATACATACATACATACATACATACATACATACATACATACATACATACATACATACATACATACATACATACATACATACATACATACATACATACATACATACATACATACATACATACATACATACATACATACATACATACATACATACATACATACATACATACATACATACATACATACATACATACATACATACATACATACATACATACATACATACATACATACATACATACATACATACATACATACATACATACATACATACATACATACATACATACATACATACATACATACATACATACATACATACATACATACATACATACATACATACATACATACATACATACATACATACATACATACATACATACATACATACATACATACATACATACATACATACATACATACATACATACATACATACATACATACATACATACATACATACATACATACATACATACATACATACATACATACATACATACATACATACATACATACATACATACATACATACATACATACATACATACATACATACATACATACATACATACATACATACATACATACATACATACATACATACATACATACATACATACATACATACATACATACATACATACATACATACATACATACATACATACATACATACATACATACATACATACATACATACATACATACATACATACATACATACATACATACATACATACATACATACATACATACATACATACATACATACATACATACATACATACATACATACATACATACATACATACATACATACATACATACATACATACATACATACATACATACATACATACATACATACATACATACATACATACATACATACATACATACATACATACATACATACATACATACATACATACATACATACATACATACATACATACATACATACATACATACATACATACATACATACATACATACATACATACATACATACATACATACATACATACATACATACATACATACATACATACATACATACATACATACATACATACATACATACATACATACATACATACAGACACACGGTCATTTTTCTAAAAATGTATTTTTTTTTGGATTCAGGGAGTCTCAAAACATGTATTTCCGGTGAAATCTCGGTATCGAATTTTTGGGTACAATACAATACCTTCTCTATACACTATGTACATAGTTCGTATAGAGAAAGTAAAAATATGATGACCTGCATCCAACGAAAATCTCTACTCACTCATCTTCATATTATTCTTACAAAAACGTTTTCTTGTATCTTATTGTTAGTATTGACAAATTTATATTATATAACGAGTATACTGTAGACTATAGCGAGAGTCAGATTTTTAAAAAGCCGGTCGCTATGTCATAACTTTGAAATTAGATGAACTGTGCGTAGCCACGAGAAAAAAAAACGATTAGCAATTACTACTTGAAAATACCATAAGTGTTTTAAAATTCAAACCAATAACAAATAATACGTTGAAATGGGTTAACTAAAATATTGTCTATCTCTTAGGATTAACAAGTTGTACAAAATTCATTCAGAATGAAAAGGACCTCGAAGGGTTTTCCAAAAATATCTTAGTATACATTTCATTTTTTGAAAATATCTTAAACATGTAGAACAATCAAGATCGTTAGAGCCATTTTGTGACAGCCAAACATTTCGAAAAATGTCTCATTAAAGAGTGAATTTGTATGGATGGATTTTCTTAAAAAGCTTTTGTGACGCATCTTTGGAAGGTGCTGATCTGATACTCCAAGTTTGGTATACGAGGAATGAGTTTAAAATAATGTCCATTATGCAATAAAAATGATAAAAATATCTGATGTGTTCCATTCACATGACTTTCTCTACATCTCCGCAACAAATTATGATTAAAAACCTTATGCTTCTTTTTACTTCAGGCTAAAGGAGAAAACATAGCAGAAATAATATTAGCACTGGCTTCCATGTGAGTATAACGGAAATAAAGGAGCAGCATAGGCTAAAGTATTAGTCAAAAGCTGGTTGCTATGTGACAGAAGCTCCTTTGTTTGCATGGACAGGAATTGACAAATTCCCGTATGAGAAAAGTATAAATATTTAAACCTGAAACCAGTAGTAAGGAATGTATAAAAAACGATCCACTCCACGAAAAAAAAATGTATAGAACATAAAATGTGTGTTTTAACGAGCTCTACAATCTCTGTTACGTAAGGTTTTGTCTATCACTTACGGTTTACAAGTTATGCAAAAGTTTGGTATTTAACGGACTTTTCATTTCTGAACTATGCTGTCCACAGGAACACACACGCGCGCGCAGATCATTTTCTAGAAATACTATTTTTGGATTCAGGAGGTCCCAAAACATGTATTTCCGGTGAAATCTCGTATCGAATTTTTGGGTACAATACAATACCTTCTCTATACACTATATACATACATAGTACGTGTAGAGAAATAATAAACGATTAAATCACATTTAATTAGTTCGTACTTTATTGCAATGGACCTTTAAAAATATTTAAAGTACATTTAAATTCGGTTTTGAGTTTTGCTGTTCACAGACACACAAGTACCTCTTTTCCTACAAAAATACTAAGTTTTTGGATGTCATGAAAAGTAGCATTGACGATTTTGATTCAAAATCTATATATTAAAGCTTCTAGATGAGTAATAAAATGCATATCTTGAATTTTCTGGAAACCGCCAATGAAGCCCTCTTCATTCTAAATGATCTTTTTACAAGTGAGAAACTGTAAGAGACAGACAAAAAAATACAACACAAGCAATGGAGATCACACGTTTATGACGTAAATTTTTGTGGAGTTAACCATTTCTAAGATCAACGAGATATTCCTTATTATTGATTTCAGTTTTAAAATACTTATACTTTTCTCTTGCCGCTGGTCAAGCAAAGGCGTTCACTATCCTTGCCTAGTGATTCTCTAATTCTTTTACATTTACGAGGAATTATTTTATAGAAGTATTTATGCAAGTGTTTAACTGGGTTAATGTGAATAGTTTGAAGAATGCGCGTATTTAAAAATAATAGAGAAAGTCATATGAATGTAACGATCCGATTTTTCTTTCATTAACTTCACACAATAGTCACCGCTTTCCTTGCAATAAGTTCACGTTTTAGTCGCATGTGCAAGAAACGTTTAAAATTGGAATTATAGTATCTTAAATTAAGGCTCAGCATGATAAGGTGCATACGTGTATTCTCTTATTATATCTTACTGAATACTACAAGATCACTCTCAACACTGCACTTATGAATGACAGGTATACAACAGTGATGCCCAACCTTAAGTGAAAGGCACACCTCTAATTTTTGGCTATCTTGGAACACGCTATTGCGATCAGTCATCAGAGTGGATGATGGAAGAGGGAATGCTTCATAATACAAAGCTAAAGAGATGGGATGAAGTGACAATGTGAGGCATTAGCTCATAATATAATCGTCCACCATTTTGGCTCAAGATGACTTGAACAAGCGGGATTCTCCTTATATAGTACATGGTGATAAATGCATGTTTTACGACATTTTAATTTTGAGTTTAGTTCCAATTTAGTGTGCTGATAGGTACCAATTTTTACTTTCTCTAGCCCCATATGTACAATGTACATAGGGATAGAGAAGTATTGTACTCCACCCAAAAATTCGATACCGAGATTTCACCGGAAATACATGTTTTAGGACCCCCTGTATCCAAAAAAAGCATTTTCAGAAAAAGGTCCGTGTGTCCGTGTGTCTGTGAACACGATAACTCAAAAACGAAAAGTAGCTAAAATACCAAACTTGGTATTTAAGTTTAATATCTTCCAGGGATGCGACACGAAGATTTTGAGAAAAATCCCCCCACCCCAAACTACCCTTTACATGGAACTTTATTCGAAAATTTTGATTTTCTAAAAAATGGCTCCAACGATTTTGATTAAAATATCACATATTAAAGATATTTACCTAACAAATAAAATGTATATCTTGAATTTTCTGGGAATAGCTTCTGAAGACCTGTTTATTCTGGATGACTTTTGCTTAAACTTCATAACTAGTAAACCGTAAGAAATAGACAAAAACTTACTATACAAAAAATTTAGGTCTTATTAAAATATACAAGTTATGTCATATACATTTTTCTCGTGGAGCTTAGCGTTTTTGAGGTATTCATTGTTATTAGTTTCAGTTGTGAAGTACTTATACTTTTCTCAGACGGGAGTGTCCGTTTTTCTTTTGTTCTATTCCTGCCCAAGAAAAGAAGCGATTTGTAATGACAATCGCATAACAACAGCTTTTAAAACATTTAACTATTGGTTTAGCCTAGTGTATTCCCTCATTTTCTTCCTACTTATACGGAACTAAATAATAAGAACATTGTGCTGATGAGTACCACGATTAGCAAGGTGCAGAAAGAAGAAGAATCTTATGTATGAAGTTTGTAGAACAGCTAGAGAAAGTCATGTGAGTGTAACACATCAGATTTTTGTTAATGGAATTCATAAGGATACCGATTGTTCCGATTCCCGATTGATGATTCCAGAAGAGCAATAAGCGTAGTAAGTGACAACACATTACCTTGTTAAAATATGCGAGACAATTATCATTTTTTGCCTCAAAATAATAAGCTATAATTTGCTAGCAATTTATTCCGTTGAACATTTGAATGTGCTGAGTGGATTTCAATGAAAATACAAGAAAGAGTACTAAAAAATATAGAAAAGCAACTGTAAAGAATTGTATTAATGGTATTCTGCAGTTCATTACATCTGGCCTATTATTAAATAGTTTATTATTATTTTTATTTATTATTATTATTATTACTAGTGGAATGAATGTTCACAAAAACATAACTATAAAACCGATATATATATTAAAACAGCGTATGGCAATTCATCTGATTTATTTCGTTTAAAACCCACGAGAACTAAGGAAAAGTTACTTTTATATTTGTACAGAACAAAAGTTTAATAATGTTTAGCTACTTTTAGTTTTTTTTTTACTTTATGCGATTTGACGTTTTTGAATAGGTAATAAAATGTTTGCATATGTAAAGGATCTGTAAAATTCAGAATGCAATTTTTCATTTATGAAAAGATGTTGAAAATGTTACAATCTGTTAAACTTAGAGAAAATGTTCGAAATAAACCGACAGGCTTCAATATGCGGCTATTTTGCTTTTAGCTCAAGTAATTTTGTATTTGCGGTAAATTAACATAAATGCTAAAGAATTCTCTGTAAACCCAATGTAATCACAGTAGAAAAATGGGAACTTTTGAGTCTGTGTCTGTTTCGCTTTTCGGTAAAATGGTTTTGAAAACGCGGTAAATCGGTGTGCCTTAAACCCATAGAGGGTTTTCAATAAGTCACTTCTCCCACGCGTTTCTTACTCTCCCGCATAAAGCTGTTTACATAGGTACTATGTTGAAGTCTTAGCGAATTTTAAAGATAAGTTTTAGATTAATAAATAGAATGAATTTAATAATCATTTCAAAATTTGCATTCAGATTCATAATACATGAAACATTTCTTTGATGTATAATATCTATATCCTTTCCGCAAAACGCGTTCAAATTATACGAGGGCTGTAAACAAAGTAGTGGCAACATGGTCCCCACATTCACAGGAGAGCGGGTATGAGCCAATAGGATATGGGAGCGATCATGTGACAAGTGTCGATGTGTGATGTGCATCGGTCGGGCTGGCAGTTGAGAGTGCGTTGTTACTGTGTAGCGTTGAAGTGAACAGTTCGAGTTGCACCGCTCTAAAGCAAAGGCGATCAGCGATCATGGATTAAAATCGAGGTTGCCCGTGGAAAAAATGAATCAGCATGTTATCGAGGATTACGTAAAGCCTGGGCCGGGAATGCATTGCCGTACAGGACGGTTGCACGATGGGTCAAGGCGTTTCGTGCAGGTAGTCCGACCTGCGGATTTGCACCGCACAGGTCGGCCGTCCATTCCGCAAGATCAGATTGACACCGTGCGTGGTCTCGTTGCCATGGACCATCGATGGACTATCCGGGAGTTATCCGTAGAGGTTGGTCTACGTCATCAAATTGTGTGGCATATCCTGACGAAATGTCTTCACCTGAGGAAAATTGCGTCCCATTGGGTTCCAAATCGACTCACTGAGGTACAGAAATGGCACCGGTATGCACTGGCTGGCATCCACCCGGACAGATACCGCAACGAAGGAGATGTATTTCTGCAGCGTATTGTCGCCATTGATGAGACGTGGGCACGAGCCTATGTGCCGGAATTGAAGCGTCAGTCGAATGAATGGCGTCACCCAGGTTCACCACGTCCACAGAAAGTTCGACAGGAACCAAGTCGGGTGAAGCTGATGCTGATTGTGACATACGACTACGAGGGGGTTATTCTTACGCATGCTGTGCTTGAGGGACAAACCGTCAACTATTGACTACTATTGCCGATTTTTGGAGAGACATCTTCGTCCAGCTATGCGGCGCAAACGTCCACGTTTATTGCGAGACGATCACCCCATAGTGTTGTATGACAACGCACGTTGAAGGAACCCCTCCGAGGCCACCAGTTTTCTGACGTGGCAAATAAAGTCCGCGCAGTAGGGCGCTCCGTCGCAGTCATCAACAGAGATCGCCTTGCCAACGGTCCCCAATGGCTACATTTGGCAAAAGGTCAGGGACTTTGCGGGTGACTACATTGAGGGAATGCAATGCAATTGTACTTGTGAGTTCAATAAATATTGTGTTCTATCAATGCTGCCACTATTTTATTTACAGCCCTCGTATCAACGACATTGCTATTGCACATAATGCTAAATGCAGTTAATGAAGGAGTAAATAATGATAAAAAATGTAACGCAAATTTGTTCTCTCCTTAAAATTAATCGTGTTCATATTTATTTTGATTTGAGGGCAGGGATAGAGAGAAAAATAAAGGTTTAAGGTTTATATAGCATTAGAGCGGTTTGAACCAAAATGACGGAAGATTATACCTTCAGAAGAGGTTGTGCTTTGCTGGTATACAACCTATTGTTAGGGACTATTTCAAAGACACAGACGGGCCCTGCATTTTCTGTGTATTAAATTCGCCTACCGATTCAGTTTTCCTGGATAATAACAAAACTATTTCTTTATATAGTGTGGTATCGATTTCGGGGATTTTCCTGCTTTGCTAGTCACTCTTAAGTTGTATTTGACTCAGTATAAAAGTTTGCATTTATTTGATGTTTTTTAGTTTCCGAGTTATTCTACCTGTCTGCCTGCTTGCAGACGGACAAACAGCCCTCACCGGCAAATGCACACTCACCCAAACGCATTCGAACCCTTTCTAAAATTATGGTTTGTGCTTTGTTCTTCGGATCTCAAAAGTTATTGATGATGAAACTTTAATATGAAACTTTTAATTGAATATCAAAATAGCCCAATTGCCCTGTATTAAACGTGTGCAGATATTCACCTTATCCATTCTGCACTGGCAGGTTTTAACTTGGAATAGCCCCGTTGAGTTCTGCAACTCATTTAACCCATGAAGGAATATCTGCACCCGTCGAATATGGGCAGTTGAGCCACCTGGTACATTCCTCACTTACTAAAGATGAGAGGTAGAAAAATGAAATTTGGAACTGAATTGCTAAATTATACAACTACTTATTTTTGGAGTACACAATACACTTTCTTTTAATTTTTTTATATTTTGGCGGGGGGAGGAAGGATCATAAGTACGGTTAATTCTCCCACCTGGACAACTCACTGTACATTAAAATTGATTTATAAAATAAGCAACTAATCCTGTACATTGTTCATAGCAAATCTGGCGGCGTGTGTTGGAGGAGCGGCTCTTGGATGGACTTCACCGGCTCTACCGAAGCTGCTGCACGTTACTCCCAATGAAGGGTCTTGGATAGGAGCATCTTTGTCTCTAGGAGGCACAGTGGGTCCCTTTCTTGCGGCGGCACTTGCGGATCGTCTTGGACGCCGTCGTACCCTGCTGTTCCTGGCGCCGCCTTGCTACCTTTTGGGCTGGTTCTTCCTTCTCTCTCCTTCAACATGGGTTTTACTTATGTGTGTTGGCAGATTCCTAATTGGAGTGGCTTGTGGAATAACCTTCACAGTTGTGCCTATGTACCTGGGAGAGATTTCCGAGGTTAGTGACATTCCTACATTTTAAATAGTAAGGTATATTCTCTATCTAATAATCGGGCGTTATTTCAAACGTATTCTAAACTAAACGTAGGTTCAACAATGGTCTAACGGTGAGGTATTGGTCTTGATTACGATTCGTTTTCCTAAGTTAATTAAAAGTACTTAACCGCCACTGTAAGGTCTGGAATGTTTAGATATAACATAATTCTGTGATTAAGTCCCCGTGTTGCTTTCGCGCACAGTTGGGTAATAAGATTACTTGGTTCAAAACTTGGGCTCTAAGTTGAGGTTCAAACTATGCTCTGCTTTATTTGCAAGTGAAACCAGTACATCATTAGTTATTTTAAAATTAAGGTTTTATTACATTTTTATATATGAACAAAACGTACTTGGCGATTTTTTAAAAATTGTTTCATTTATATAACCACGTTTAATGTCTGAGGTAATAACGAGGGTCTCGTTTTAGAAACAATTTTGTTTTCTCGCTGAACTCTATGGGCTATTAACGTTAGTTTTTTTTTCAGTATTATACTATTAAACACACACAATCACTCTCACACATGCATAATTCTAAATTCTTTGAGGGATAGTGAATGATTCTAGTTAAAGAAAAATTCCCAGTTGCAGCCGGGAATCGAACCCGGGATTTCAGAGTGAGAAGCTAGAATTTTGACAACTCGACCGCAGAGGCAGTCTATTAAACTTTATTCATTATTGCCATCTCAGCTAATATAGAAATGAATCCCGAACCAAATGGTATGAAGAAAGAACTTAAAAACCAACTTCACCGCACTTTTGGGGGGAACAGTTTTGCTTTTTACATTCATTATAGATAAACTAGGGTTTAAGCAGAATGAAATACCTGTCATCTATCGGAAAATTAAATAATATTGTGTAACATAATAGGATACATTCTTCAGAAGATAAATGCAAATACCTGAATTTTCCAAAGCATGTGGGTTATCAACATTACTCTCTCCCTCTCCCTATTTCTTTCCCCCCTCCCGCTCTCCTGGAATGCGTACGTGTGCCTTTAACTATAAACGTTCAATACTAATTTTAATGCAGCTCTGAGATCGAATACTCAAGGACATTTTATCATTTGCACAGGCTCGAATACGAGGTGCTCTTGCGTCCCTGATGTGCCTGTTCGCCCTGACGGGTGTCCTCTATGTGTACATCATAGGACCTTTGGTGTCATACCTGGCGCTTGGCTGTGCCTGCATTGCTCTGACTCTGGTGTTTACCATCGTCTTCTTCTTCATGCCTGAATCGCCATATCAGTTGTTGATGGCAGGAGCAAATGATCAGGCATCCAGGAGTTTGCAGTGGCTAAGAGGTCTCAACATTGAAGGTGTTCGCGAAGAACTCAATTCTATGGAGGTAGCTACTAAATAACTTCTCAGCTCAAACTTCGTTTTTGACTAAAGCATTTTGTGAAACTATCCGGCAATATTTAACTGTTTTATGCTCCTTGTTTCAGAGGACCATAGAACAAGAGATGAAAATCAAGTCCAGTTTTAGGGATCTTTGGACGTCTGCCGGAAACCTGAAGGCTCTGTACCTCTGTGTAGGAATGGTTGCTCTCCAACAGCTTTCTGGTGCCAACGCCGTATTGTTCTACAGTCAAAGCATCTTTGAGACTGGAGGAAGTGATGTTGTCTCTCCCGCTATTGCTACTATTATCATTGGAGTTGTCATGACTCTCTCCTCTGGTTTCACATCGTTGCTCATTGATCGTTTCGGCAGGAGAGTGCTATTGCTCACCTCCGCTGTTTTCATGGCAATTTCAGAGGTAAGTTTCAATTATTACTGCAAACTATTTGCGCAACACTAAACTTTCCTTAAATACATATATCACGTTTACAAGACCATGTATATAACTGAGTTATAAAGACAATTTTCTGCGCTACACGGGGGATGGTATACACATTGTCTTATCTTACGTGGCATGAACGAGAACGAATAGTTAGAGAGGACTGATGCCTGCTCGATTTTCGCGGAGGTGACGCTCCAAACGGAATTAACCTTCCTCAACTCTCTCAAAAATGGCCTTTACTATCATGTTGGAACAAAAGTCATTCTGAAAAGCAGGCCGCGTCAGCTAACTGACCAATCAGTCAGCAAAAATTCCGGTTTCAAACGAAACGCCAGTACCATTAAAAAATATAGACCAAAACTTGCTATAGAAAAACTAAAGATCATTAAAATAAGTAAACATATGTAGCCAATAATGGAACGAAGCTGTTTATGCTGGTACTGATAAAACCTAGCTTCAACTCTACTAGCATTACTACCTTGTTTTCTCAGCATAATTACAGTCACTGGATTATCAGGATATTTGACATCCCCCAAAGTGCGGTCGAAGTACCGAAGGGTAAGATTACAACTTGAACCTTATATTTTCGTTTCACTTTACCGTTTTGTTAATTCGGTTTTATTATGGCCTTCTAGAAGCAGCAACGTTTGTCTCCAAGTTGCTGATAAAATCTCTCATTTATTTAAACGTACAAGCTATAGTACGGTTTAACATGTATCAAATACTTTTCCCCCCTTTCTGTAGCAGGCTGAATTATTTGTAATTGGTTTAGCCTTTCTTTGTGTACCACTTGTAGCGAAACGCTTTGATAGCAGCTGGGAAGGAGTCAAAGCTGCTAACCTGAAGGTGGAAAGCTTACACAGGACAAAACATTATTGCAATCTAGCGGACTGTGCCCTTAAATGGGCCCTTTACATTACGTAAAAAAATAAGTTCTTTCATAGTAGTATCTATTTCTGTAAGATGCTACTTTTTTCTGTAGAACAAAAAGTAGTATAGGAAAACAATCCAAAAAATTTAAGAAAATGGCAACTTCTCCCTCCTCTCTCTCTGGCTCTCTCATTCTGATTTATCTACATCCGGAGTAATTCCATATTACTAAATTTCAAAACATAAGATAAAATTAATATCAGAATTAGCTATTTCAGGATGTTTCAAAACATGACGGTTTTGGTTCCCCACCTTACTCTAGTCAGTAGAGTTTTGAGTGTTGGTTTAAGCAAGCCTCACCGTTGATGGTTGTAAAACCGTGGGTCGCGATTCTCAGATAGCACAAATGTAAATGTACATTTACTTAACACTATATTATTTTTTGTTGTTGTAACAACTACCAGAACCATGAATTTATTACGAAATTTAATTGTATCTCCCTCCTTCCCTTCATATTCCTCTAAGCCTGTATTATTAGTGATCGATTATTCACGCCTGATAGCTGCTCTTAAAACATTATTAATTTAAGCTCCTATTTTGTTGTTGTGTGAATTAAATTGTACGTGAATATTAAAATAAAACGGAAGTAAAGATCTAAGGAAATATAATATTCAATGTTTGCAACTATAGATATAATCATTTGGAGAACTTAATATAGTGCATGCACACTTTAAACAATAAAATAGGCAAAACACGCAGATAGGTTAGGTTATCAGCGCGTAATCAAGAAATTCAACTTACCCTTTTTAAATCAATAAATCAATTAATTTTAAATGAATTAAAATTAATTAGTAATTAATTACATAACATTCGTCTTCTTATTATTTATAAGTAAAGGATCTATTAAATAAACAACTTTATTTTATTATTTTTTTCATTTTTGTGATTTAACATCCTTTAACCTGGTTGGTCTTATCGGACAACGAATTAAATTGATGAGATGATACTGAAATGATATCGGGTTCCATGGAGCTTAGTTACTCGACATTAGTCTTTCAGGATAAGAAAAAAGAGAAAGGAAAAAGAAAACAAAAGAAAAAAGCCTCATCCAGGTAACGCAACCCTAAGCAAGATTCGAAATTGCAAGCTCTTGAACGTGAGGCAGACATGCTATCCCCACGCGGACTACTTTATTTTTATTTATTTCCTTTTGTTGGCGTAATTATACACATCACTTATGTTAACATTTTTCACTGTTGTAAAACTAACAACCGTTACTTCTTCTTGGCTTTACTCAGATTATTGCTATTGTCACTCACCAGGCAAATCTTAGACGCATCTTACGTTTTTCACCATCGCCATTGTTTGTTTATGTAATCTAGCACCTCTTCCAAAGACAGAGACTTTTTATTTTTACTTTCTCTATACGTACTATGTATATAGTGCAAGAAGGTATTGTATTGGAAAATCGTTACCAAGATTTCACCGGAAATGTATGCTTTGGGACCCTCTAAATAAAAAAAAAAACATTTTTAGAAAAACATCATAACCTAAGATAAATTTGATTATATCTATGACACCAACATAAATTTATTCAATTTAAATATATAAAATAAACTTAATAATTAAACAATTCTATTAATTTCAGATTACATCGAATTGCACGATTAACAACTTCAGTGTAAATGAAAATCTTAACTTTAAGTTTAATCTGTAAATCATTCTAGGTACATCTTCCGATACACCTTCCGTGTGTGTCTGTGGGCAGCATAGCTCAGAAACGAAAAGTCCGTTTAATACAAAACTTGATATTTAAGTTCAGTATCTTCCAAGGATGTGACAGGAAGATTTTCAAGAAAATCTCCTCACCCCAACTACCCTTTACATGGAAAACATTTCGAAAATTTTTATTTTTCAAAAATGGATCTAACGATTTTGATTAGAATCTCTTACATTTAAGATATTTGTGTGACAAATAAAATTTATATTTTCAATTTTCTGGGAATAGCCTCTGAAGACATGCTTATTCTGGATACATTTTGCGGAGTTTTGAATAACTGGTAAACCGTAAGAGATAGACAAAACGTGTAGAGCTCGTTAAAACACACAACTTAAGTTATATACATTTTTTTTCGTGGTGTTGACCGTTTTTGAGATATTCATTGTTATTAGTTTATTTTAAAATACTTATACTTTTCTCATACGGGAATTTATCAACTCTGTCCATACAAACAAAGGTACTTCAATCACATGGTAAACAGCATTTAAAAGATTTGACTATCGCTTTAACCTATGGTACTCCCTTATTTCCCTTCTACTTATTAGGAAGACACTTTCTGCCAATTTTTTCTCAACTAGCATGAAGTAAATAGCAGAATAAGTTTTTTTAAAAATCTGAAGTGTTCCATTCACATGACTTTCTCTACATCTCTGTTACAAACTATTGTTAAAAATCTTATGCTTTATTTAGTTCATGCTAAACGAGAAAAAAATAGCAGAAATAGCCTTATTACTTACTTCCTTGTAAGCAGAAGCGAAATAAGGGAGCATAATAGATTAAGGTGATAGGGAAAGCTGGTTACTATGTTACTGAAGTTCCTTTGTTAGAATGGACAGGAATTGAAAAAATTTCTGTATGAGAAAGGTATAAGTTTTCAAAACTGAAACAAAAAACAAGGAATCTCTCAAAAACGATCAACTCCACGAAAAAATGTATACAACTAAATTGTGTGTTTTAATGTGCTCTACATTTTTTGCGTGGTAAGTTTGGTCCATCTTTTACGGTTTAGCAGCTATGCAAAATTCCGTAAAATTCATCCAGAATAAAGCAGTCTTCAGATGCTATTCCCAGAAAATTCAAGATATGTATTTTATTTGTGAAGTAAATATCTTCAATATACGATATTTTAATCAAAATTGTAAGAGCCATTTTGAGAAAATCAAAATTTTCAATGTAAAGGATAGTTGGAGGTGGGGGATTTTCTTGAAAATCATCATGTCGCATCCTTGGAAGACACTAAAAGTTAAATACCAACGGTTTGGTATTTAACGGTCTTTTCGTTTTTGAGACACACGCATACGCACACACGGACCTTTTTTCCAGAAATACTTTTTTTTTTTTTGATTCAGGGGGGCCCAAAACATGTATTTTCGGTGAAATCTGGTATCGAATTTTTGGGTGCATTACAATACCTCCTCTATACACTATGTACATAGTAAATGTGTAGAGAAAGTAAACATCATTTATTGCAGAGATATAGAGTAAGTCATATGAATGGAACACATAAGACTTTTATTGGAGATTTTAATTTTGTTGAAGATAGTTTTTGCATTAGATTCAGGTTCAAGTGATAGCCAGGGTTGGAAAAGGAACGACATATAAACTATCTCGCCGATTTGTAAAGTAAATCAAACACGAAACTTGACTGCTGACGAAACTGAAGGAAATAAGGAAGCACTAGCTACGTTGCTTCTCAAGCTCAAATGACGGTCGCCTATTGTTTACTAATAGCTATTGTCTATTGATGAAAGGAAGGCTTTTACCAATGCTATAAGGCGACGCCGTCATATTTTGAGGGGAAAAATCTTTTATGTTCCATTCACATGACATTCTGTACCAGTTCTGCATACAAACTATTCTTACAAAAGGTTATTCTTTTATCTACATCATGCTAAGTGAGATAAACATTAGCAGAATGCTCTTATTACTTGCTTCTTTGTAAGCAAATGGGAAATAAGGCAATATACTAAGGCTAAAGCCTATTGAAAGCTTGTCGCTATGTGAACAATTAGAGTTCAGTTTGCTTTACACGACCAGCAGTAAAAACTAAAGAGAGATGAAACGAAAGGTCATTTCATTTCTCATCTAAATATCTTTAATCTACGATATATTAATCAAAACCGTTAGAGCCATTTTTGAGAAAAACATTTTCAATAATTTATCCAAGAAAAGAGTAGTTTGGGGTGGGGGATTTTCTTGAAAATCTTCGTTTCGTATCCTTAAATACCATGTTTAGTATTTAATGGTGTTTTCGTTTTTGAGCTATGACACATAGGGACTTTTTTCTAAAAAAATTTTTTTGGACTCAGGGGACATGAAAACATTTATTTCCGGTGAATCTTGACATAGAATTTTTGGGTGGAATACCTTCTCTAGTTACATTGTGTGTACATACGTGCTAGAGAAAGTAAAAAAAAGGTGTATCACACCTATAATGGTAAAGGTAGAGAACACGCGTTTGTGATAATGATAAATGAGCAACTTTTCAGGAAAAGTAAATGGAGTTTCACCAAATGTAAAACAGAGAGGAGAATGTTTCTAAAATAATGAAAGCTAATAAAAGTTTGCTTTCACAGGTGGCCTTGGGAATTTTCTTCTTTCTGAAAGCGAAAAGTTATGATGTGGGCAGCATCGGCTGGCTGCCTATAGTCAGTCTTATGGTTTTTATATCTCTTTACTCTCTAGGTAAGTTTAATATAACAAATTACATTCATTTATTTTAATGGTTCTTTAAACCAAACTGTTAGGGGAAAGAAGCATTAAGATTAAGATACTCTGATGACAAATAGGCCTATAAAATATTATATAGAATAATAGAGAAAACAGAGATAAAAATAAATGTGGATCTTTCATTAATATTAATTTCATAGTAGTGTTCTTCGAGAAGGAATAAGTCATATTGAAGTTGGGTATTTAAGTCGAAAAAAGCAGTGACGTATAAGTGTGTGAGCATAGAAAACAGAGTTCAAAAGTACTAAACTTTTGCTTGTTATTTACAGGATTTGCATCCGTACCTTGGACTATTCTAGGAGAGATATTCCCAACGGACGTGAAGAGCAACGCGGCAGCGCTAACCACGTCATCCTGTTGGTTCTTTTGCTTCATTGTAACGTATTCTTTTGGTGACATGGAAATTCTTCTAGGGACTCACTGGGTGTTCTGGATTTACTCTATGTTCTGCTTCATAGCCATTGCTTTTGTGTTCTTCCTCCTACCGGAAACGAAAGGCAAATCCTTCCAGGAGATCCAGAAGCTGCTTAATAAAGCAAGCTAACATCTCCTGGTTTTCAAGTAAGCACTTCAAGCAAATAAACAGAATAAATATTGTGTAGCTCAACATGAGTGTCCAGAAGCGTTGAAGTTACTTGCTGGAGATGACGTATCAAGGATGCGGCTTTCGTGTGCTAGTGTCAGTGACGTAATGCCTAAGAGTAACAGTGTTCCACTGCTCTCTCAAGTAAATATAAACATGTAAACTAAGCTAATATAACTACAGTAGAGAATGTATAAAATACAGCTACATAGCTCTTGAATGAGAGGAAGCAAAAGGAACATTAGCAAAGTTTCCAAGAATTTGGGAAGGACACACTTATTTCAGTTCTTAGCTAACGTAACATCACAACAACTTAAATCAGCTTATTAAGTATTAGATGAGAAATCTGATGTGTTCCATTCACATGCCTTTCTCTACTTGTTCTACAAAAAAAACTTCTAAAAATTATTCTTCTCTCTACGAGATGAGCATTAACAGAATGGTCTAATTATTTAGTTCTTATAAGTAGAAGGGAACTACTGATAGTTTGTTAGTGATTAACGCCCACTTTTACTACTATGGCACCGCAGGCGTAGACACTGATGACACTTGGAATGAAGATGGAGCACAGGTGGAATGTGATAACAGTGGAAACCGGAGAACCCAGAGAAAACGCGCCCCTACGCCGCTTTGTCCACCACAAATCTCATATGCTGTCGCTTTAGAGGCGAGCGGTCTAACTATTCGGCCAGAGCGTGGCCAAAGGGAGCTAAGGGAATACACTATGCTAAAGCGAAAGTCAAATGTTTTAAAACATGTCGCTATGTAATTGTCATCAACATTAAATAAAAGCTTCAAAGATAACAAAAAAACAAAAAAAGATTTGATTTATATATATATAAACCAGGTTTAAAATAATTTAATAACTTTATTATTTACTTAACTAAACCTTTAAAACAAATTTTTAACCCTAAATAAACAAGTTTGCTTCTTTGTATGGCCAGGAGTAAAACAAAAGAAACACGGACAATGCCTGTTTGATAAAATTATAAGTATTTTAAAATTGAAACCAAAAACAAGGAATCTCTCGGAAATGGTTAGCTCCACAAATAAAGTTTAAAATATATAAAGTGTGAATTTTGACATCTACATGTTTTGTGTAATAACTTTTTATCTGTCTTACAGTTTGCCAGTTATGCAAAAGCCATTCAGAATGAAGAGAAATTCTAAGGCTATTGCCAGGAAATTTAAGACATAAATTTTATTTGACATGTAAAATCTTTAATATACGGTACTTTAATCAAAATCTTTAGAGCCATTCTGAGAAAATCAAAATATTCGAAAATGTTTCTATGCAAAGGGTAGTTTGGGGTGGGGGTTTTCTTGAAAATATTCGTGTTGCATCCTTGGGAGATACTAAACTTAAATAGCAAGTTTAGTGTTAAAGGAACTTTGGTTTTTGAGTTTGCTGTACACACAGACACTGACCTTTTAAAAAAAATGTTTTTTTTTTTTTTTTTTTTTTTTTTTTTTTTGCTTCAGGAACACTCAAACACTTATTTCTGGTGAAATCTCAGTATCGAATTATTAGGTGAAATACAATACTTTCTCTAACTGCTATGATAATTTTACACAGAAAATATAAATGTCATTAACATTTTATTCGAGTTTATTACTGATATGCCCTTGATATATTCTGGAAAATACTGATAGTAAAATACGTTACTCTCCATCTTTAATTCTTTGCCACCAGAATTGTAGTTCACCCAAATTTAATATCGAGATTAATCAGAAATCCTGTTTGGAGATTCACTGAACCCCTCCCAAAATGCTTTCTAGAAAAACATCTCTGTGTTTATGTTCCTGATCAGCGCAAGTAAAAACAACAACAAAAAAGGTCGTATAAATATCCAAATTGGTATGTAGTTGGTTTTCCAAGGATGCGACGAAACATTTTTTTTTCAAGAAAATCCCTCCATCCTAAACTACATTTATTTATATAGATTTTTTTAAAAAATTGTTTTTATTTTTAAAGGTTTCAGTTAAAATCATACATATTTATATAAATTGACATGATAAATGTTCAATGAATAGCCTGAGTAGTCCCTTTGTTTGATTGAATTCCAATACTTCTGTATAATAAATAAAACTTAAAAGAATAGGCAAGAACTTACTACAGTGGAAACCTGATGTGTTCCATTCACACACCTTTCTCTAGCTGTTTTATATACAAACTGTTCTTGCAAAAGATTATTATTCTTTTATTTACTTAATGCTAATCGAGGTAAACAGTAGCAGGATCGGTATTAATACTTGCTTCCTTGTACGTAGTAGGGAAATAGGGAATACCCTAGACCAAAGCGATCTTCAAGTCTTTTAAAGCTCATCGGTATGTGAAACAAATATTGAGGTTAGTTCGCTTTGCACAGTCCTGTTTCAGAAAAGGTGGGTAGTTTAAAATTGAAACCAGTATCGAAAACTTCACTATAAGAAAAAATGTATATGGCATAAATTGTGTGGTAAGTGTTTGTCTTTCTCTTACGGCAAAATTCTAGGAAATTCATTCTGTACAAAGAGGCCTTCAGAGGCTATTCCCAGAAAATTTAAAATATAAATTTTATTTGTGATTTATATATCTTTAATATACGGCATTTTAATCAAAATTGTTACTGCCATTTTTGAGAAAAACAAAATTTTCAAACATTTGTACAAGCATAGAGTAGATTGTGATGGTATTTTCTTGAAAATCTTCATGTTGCATCCTTGAAAGATACTTAAGAGAAATACCAAGCTTGGTATCGTTTCGTTTTTGAGCTGTGCTGCCCACAGACACACATAAGGACCTTTTTCTAAAAATGCTTTTTTTTCTTTTATTCAGGCAACCTCAAAACATATTTCTGGTGAGATCTCGACTTTGAATTTTTGGGTGAAATACAATATCTTCTATAGCCACTATGTATATTGTAGGTACATACGGGCTAGAGAAAGTAAAAATTCAGAGGTCATTAAAATCTACGCTTTGAGTTGAATAAAGATTTTCATGATGTCACCGTGCTGCATGATTAGACATTTCCTAAGCGACATCGCAGGCTTAATACCACGATAAACATTTGAATGCTGTTTCCACATGTAATAAAGCACATCTTGCTTAATTTGAAATAGTACCTCACGTAAAATAAATTGTATGTAAAGTAAACATAGATTAATAGATCACTTTTTACACAAATCGAGAATATCGTGAATTTATAATTGTTGGAAAAAGTCACATGAATGTATCATATAATGTTTTCCTTCACTCCGTTCACCATTTTTGATAAACAAAATGAAGGGAATAATAGATATTGATAGCAATAATTTTTTTCCGCAAGCGTTTTAAAAACTTGGGTAATGGTAGTTTCAGGTACAGGTGGAGTGCAATACCTTCTCTATACACTATGTACATAGTGCGTATAGAGAAAGTAAAATTATTTTTAGACTCACTAAAGCATTTTATTTGTATTTTTATACATCGCACTTCAAAGAGGTAGCTTTTAAGCTATTTCTTTGCCTTCAGTCTTACAGTACACTCCTTAAGCATGTTCTAGACATTGGGAATCGTTTCGTCGATAATCCAACTTAAAAAAATCTGATGTGTACCATTCACATGACTTTCTCTATATCCCTGCAACAAATTATTCTTAAAAAGGTTATGCTTCTAATTACTTCCTGCTAACGAGAAAAAATAAGCAGAAATACTCTTATTTCTTGCTTCCTTGTAAGTAGAATCGAGATAAAGGAGTTCCATAGGTTAAAGTGATAGTCAAAAGCTGGTTACTATGTGACTGAAGTTCCTTTGTTTATATGGACAGCAGTTGACAAATTCCTGTATGAGATTTTCAGAAAAATCCCCCCACCTCAAACTACCCTTTACATGGAACTTTTTTCGAAAATTTTGATTTTCTAAAAAATGGCTCTAACGATTTTGATTAAAATATCGTATATTAAAGATATTTAACTGACAAATAAAAATGTATATTTTGAATTTTCTGGGAATAGCCTCTGAAGACTACTTTATTCTGGATGAATTTTTCATAACTACTAAACCGTAAGAGATGGATAAAAACTTAACCCACAAAAAATGTAGAACACGTTAAACCACATAATTTATGTTATATACATTTTTTTCGTTGAGTTGATCGTTTTTGAGATATTCATTTTTCTTGGTTTCAGCTTTGAAAAACTTATACTTTTCTCATACAGGAATTTGTCAACTCCTGTCCATACAAACAAAGGAACATCAGCCACATGGCAACCAGCTTTTTTCACTTTAACCTATGGTACTCCCTTATTTCGCTTCTACTTACAATAAAGCAAGAAATAAGACTATTTCTGCTAATTTTTCTCGAATAGCATGAAATAAATAAAAGATAAGCTTATTAACAATAATAATTTACAGAGATATAGAGAAAGTCATGTGAATGGAACACATCAGATTTTTTACTTTCTCTATACGCACTATGTACATAGTGTATAGAGAATGTATTTGCACTCCACCCAAAAATTCGATACCGAGATTTCACTGGAAATATAGATATGTTTTAGGGCCCCCAATATCCAAAAAAAGCATTTTCACAAAAAGGTCCGTGTGTGTGTGTGTGTCCGTGTGTCAGTGTGTCTGTGAACACGATAACTCAAAAACGAAAAGTCGGTAAAATACCAAACTTGGTATTTAAGTTTAGTATCTTCAAGGGATGCGACACGAAGATTTTGAGAAAAATCCCCCCACCCCCAACTATCCTTTACATGGAACTTTTTTCGAAAATGTTGATTTTCTCAAAAATGGCTCTAACGATTTTGATTAAAATTTGGTATATCAAAGATATTTACCTGACAAATAAAATGTATATCTTGAATTTTCTGGGAATAGCCTCTGAAGACTACTTTATTCTGGATGAATTTTGCATAACTACAAACCGCAAGAGATGGATAAAAACTTAACACACAAAAATGTAGAGCACGTTAAAACACACAATTTATGTTGTATACATTTTTTTCGTGGAGTTGATCGTTTTTGAGATATTCCTTTTTCTTGGTTTCAGCTTTGAAAAACATACTTTTCTTATACAGGAATTTGTCAACTCCTGTCCATACAAACAAAGGAACATCAGTCACATAGCAACAAGCTTTTGGCTTTCACTTTAACTTATGGTACTCCCATATTTCGGTTCTACTTACAATAAAGCAAGAAATAAGACTATTTCTGCTAATTTTATCGATTAGCATGAAATAAATAAAAGATAAGCTTATTAACAATAATTTGTTACAGGGATATAGAGAAAGTCATTTGAATGGAACACATCAGATTTTTTACTGTTCCTTTACCCAAACATGTACACATTGCACAAACATATAACACCCATGCCCAAGACGGGACTCGAACCCTACAATCCCCTGTCTACATACTTAACTTAGTCTGCTTACACTGCCCTTATAGAAGACTTACAGCCCCTTGGACTTGCCCTTCGGTACCTAGGGCCAGAATTATATCGAGGAGCCAACGGCACTTAATCACAGAATGAAGAACCCGGAACGAGCACATGAAAGTAAGTAGATGATACCAGAAGCAGGTGAAATAGATGACAGGAAAAGATGATAGAGCAATTGGCAGAATGAATGGTGACGAAAACCGAAGTACCCCGAGAAAACTCGCCGCTTTGTCCTCCATATATCCCATAAGTGGTCCACTGTAATTGAACCCAGGTCGGTTATTGAGAGCCACGGCACTGCCCGTGCTGCACTTGTAGTATAAATTTAGGAGGGTTCAAGGAAAATGTAAAGAATTTTTGCTTACACCTATAGGTAGTATACTGCGCAAGTTTACTAATATTACTAGATATAATTAATTCTTACTATTTATAAATACTAAAATAAATGTATAAACAACACTAAGATGTGCGTCACAAGTACGTCAGATTGGATAGGATTTGCCAACATTGCAAAACTGATTTCGCGCTAAGCCATAATCAGTGAAAGTTGAACTTTGTGCTATAAGGTTCAGAAAAACTAATAAAACTGCTCCAACAGTTTTCAGAAGATTATAGTAACACTAATGCAAAGAAAAAATACACCAAACCACATTCTACAAGTAGCCATAATGGTAATAAATGGGTTCATAGCTGGAAAATATGTTGTAACGACTTTATTAACGCTAGGCATCTGTGAAATTTGACAAAAAATTGCAGCAAATTAAAAATCTGATGTGTTTCATTCACATGACTTTCTCTACATCTCTGTAACAAATTATTGTTTATAAGCTTATTCTTCTATTTCATGCTAATCGAATAAACGTTAGCAGAAATGGTTTTATTGCTTAGTTCCTTATAAGTAGAAGGGAAACAAGGGAATACTTTAGGCTAAACCGACATTCAAAATGTTTTAAATGCGGTTGCTATGGCATTAAATCCGTTTCTTTGCCTGGCCAGGAATTGACAAGTTCTCATATGGGAAAATATATAAGCACTTTGAAACTGAAACCAATAATAAGGAATATCTCAAAAACGGCCAACTTCAAGAAAAGAATGTATATGACATAAATTGTGTGTTTTAACGAGATCTATATTTTTTTGTGCACTAAGTTTTTGTCTATCTCTTACGGGTTACTAGTTATGCAAATTTCAGCACAATTCATCCAGAATAAACAGGTCTTCAGTAGCTATTTTTATAAAATTCAAGATATACATTTTATTTGTGATATAAATGCCTTTAATATATGGTATTTTAATCAAGCCATTGTTGAGAAAATCAAAATGTTCGAAATTTTTTCCATATAAAGGGTAGTTTGGTGGGGCGATTTTTCTTAAATTTTCGTGTCGCATCCCTGAAAGATACTAAACTTAAATACCAAGTTTGGTATTTTATCGACTTTTCGTTTTTGAGTTATCATGTTTACAGACACACGGACATTTTTCTAAAAATCTTATGTGTTCCTTTTACAAGACTTTCTGTACATGTCTGCAATAAATTATTTTTAAAAAGCTTATGCTTCTATTTATTTCTATCTATAAGGGAGTACCATAGGTTAAAGTGATAGTCAAAAGCTGGTTGCTATGTGACTGAAGTTACTTTGTTTGAATGGACAGGAGAGAAAATTTGGTTTTTTTAACCGTGAAACCAAAAAAAGAGAAATATCTCAAAAACGATCAACTCCTTGAAAAAAAAATGTATATGCAATAAATTATGTTTTTCAACGTGCTCTACATTTTTTGTGTGTTAAGTTTTTGTCCATCTCTTACGGTTTACCAGTTAGGCAAAATTCTGCAAAATCCATCCAGAATAAGTGTCTTCAGATGTTTTTCTCAGAAAATTGAAGATATACATTTTATTTGCTATATAAGTATTTTTAATTTGCAGTATTTTAATCAAAATCGTTACAGCCATTTTTGAGAAAATCAACATTTTCAAAAAAAAAAATCTATGTAAAGGGCAGTTTGAGATGGGGGAATTTTTCTCAAAATTCTCGTGTTGCATCCCTGGAAGATAATAACTTCAATTCAAAGTTTGGTATTTTACCGACTTTTCCTTTTTGAGTTATCGTGTTCACAGACACACTGGTCTTTTTCTAAAAGTACTTTATTTGGATACAGGTGACCCTACGTCCAGTGAAATCTCGGTATCGAATTCCTGGGTGCAATACAATACCTTCTCTATACATAGTACAATATGTACACACTACGTGTAGAGAAAGTAAAAAGGAGTATGACCGTTTTATTTAATGTTCTTTTGAGAGGCAGTATCAAGTATTTGAAACAAATTAGCAAGTAATAACATCATGTGGAACATTTTGAGTACGGAAAAGTGTGCGACAAAATAAGGTTTAAAGTCGGCAGTAAGCATGGGCCTCCTCATCTATAGCTTCAATTAATTGATAGTTAAAGTTCACCAAGTGGGAAGAAGATATAGCCTCTTAAAGTTTAGAATTCACATAATTTTACTATGAAACAAAACATATTTTCAATTTGTCAGACGTTTTGGTCAAATTTGATCAATCATTTTAAGATCTTAGCAATCCATTACCCCTTATTCTCATATAGGAGGAGGAATTGGGCGGGAACAGCGAAGAGGCCTCGGTCTTATGTTTTGTATTATTTTCAAAGTGTATTTTTAAAGTCTCCAACTGTATAAGCAGAGCTCAGTATGGTCAGGGACGCAATGGTGTACAAATACGTCTCATATAAAATACCGTTAAAAACGCTTTGCCGTATAACCCGACTTCCATTCCCTGTTCGAAAACTTCATTACCTACCTTTTTAGCATTCGTGCTCACTCATTGGCGACAATGTCCTTGTTAGTAACAGCGTTTTTACAATGCAATCACACTATCTGTAGTTTAATCACCAAAAAAATTAGTTTCCGTACTCGAAAAGAGAACAATAGCAACTAAGTATACTGTGTACCACAGGACCCATAAATCAGAAGCACTAACCTTTGGAACAAGAGAATGTTTAAATTCGGAGTCTTACATGTAACGGTTGCAATATGGAGACCTATGTGGAAGAGAAGAAAGGAAAGGTGCATACGCGAGCGAAAGTGCTGCCACAGTTTGCGGCAGCTATTGCAGGTATTTTTTATATATTATTTATGATAATTTATAATTCATTACATATGATTACTGTTACCGAAACTTCAAAGACTGTCATGGCGTGTTTCATTTATAGCAGTTCTACAAACTTTTTACAAAAGATTCTTCTTCTTTCTACATAATGCTATTCGAGATAAATATTAGCAGAATGTTCTTATTACTTAATTCCGTATAAGTATAACGGAACTAAAGGAATGCGCTATGCTAAAATGATAGTCAAATGTTTTAAGCTATTGTTATGCGATTGTCAATGCAAATCGCTTCTTTGCTTGGGCAGCAGTAGAACAAAAGAAAGGTGTATGTCCTTAACAATTGAAACCAATAACAAGGAATATCTCGGACTTGGTCAACTCTACAACAAAAATTATATGACATAAATTGTGTTTTAACGAGATATACATTTTTTGTGCAGTATGTTTGTGTATACTTTTTACAGTTTAAAGTTGTGCAAATTCAGCAAAATTCATCCAGAAAAAGGTCTTCAGAAGATTTTCCCAGAAAATTCAAGATATGCATTTTATTATTTTATTATTTTTAATATAGGGTAGTTTAATCAAAATCCCTAGAGAAATTTCTGAGAAAAATTAAATTTTCAAACAAGTTTCCATGTAAAGAGTGGTTTTGGGGTGAGGTATTTTCTTAAAAATATTCATGTCGTATCCTTGAAAGATACTAAACTTTAACATCAAGTTTGGTGTTTAACGGTCTTTTAGTTTTCGAGCTATGCCATCCGAACACACAAACACACGGACCTTATACTAAAAATGCATTTTTTACTCAGGGGACTTCAAAACGCATTTCCGGCGAAATCCCAACATTTAATTTTTGGGTGGAACACAATGTGTTTTCTATACAATACAGGTGTATATGCTCTTTTTGGAATTCAGGGGGACACAAAACATGTATTTCCGGTGAAATCTCCGTATCGAATTTTTGGGTGGGATACAATACGTTCTCTATCTACTATTTACATTGTACCGAATGCTAGAGAAGGTAAAACAATTAATAATAATAACAATAATAATAAACAAAATAAAAATAATAAAAGAAGTAGTTGGATATGTTGCATTCACATGCCTTCCTCTACCTACAACATGTTACACAAATTCTACACAGCATTCTTACGAAAGAATTGAATAGCGGCAGAACTTTCAAAATGTGATGAGTTACATACCAATGAATTTCTCTACTCACTCACCTTTAAATTATTCTTACAAAAGAATTTTCTTATAATTTCATGCTAGTAGGCAATGATTAACATAAATTTCACATTTACACATTTTGGGGTCGGCATAACAAGAATGCTGTAGTATAAAGAGAGAGTCAGCTTTTTGAAACGGGTTGCTTTGTGATAGATTTGAAATTCCATGCATTTTGCATAACCACGAGGAAAGACAATTAGCAACTACCACTTGAAACTAGCAAAAGTATTTTAAAATCCAAACTAATAACAAAGAATAACTTGAAATTGGTTAACTAAAATGGTGTCAGTGGTTATTTAAGGAATATTTAAAGTGCATTTGACAAAATATTTTAAACATATAGAATAATCAGATCGTTAGAGCCATGTTTGAGAAAATCAAACATTTCGGAAAAGGTGGTTTTGTGTGGCTGGATTTTATTAAAAACCTTAGTGACGCATCTCTGGAAGATGGTGAACTGATACCTATACCAAGTTTGGTGGACTAGGAATGGTTTTAAATTAAAGTCCGTTATGTAATTAAAACAACTACTAATACTTTTGATAATAAACCGTTTTATTTCCTTCTGTAGACCTTAAGCTCTTTTTCTACAGTTACACTATGATTTAAATTCTCATTGTATGGTAGAATACATTTTAGTGGCTCCTTCTTATAGAACTCACTGACATATAATCTTCGTGTACTATTTCTGAGATGCATTTTTATATTCTCTACACGTAATATGTTCAGTAAATCCTAGGTAGAGAAGGTATTGCATTCCACCAAAAAATTAAATGTGAGATTTCACAGTTTATATAAGTTTCTTATAAAAAAACAAAAGCATTATAAGAAAACGTCCGCACGCACGCGCGAGTGTGTATAATCCATGTGTCTGTGAACACGACAACTCAAAAACGAAAAGTCCGTAATATATCAAACTTGGTATTTAAATTAAGATCATCCAAGGGTGTGACACGAAGATTCTGAGAAAAATCTCCGACCCCTGACTACCCATTACATGGTTAAAGGTTCGAAAATTTTGATTTTATCAAAAATGGCTCTAACGATTTTGATTAAAATGTCGTATATTAATGCTATTTAGACGCTCAGTTACACACATATCTTAATTCTAAGAGAATAGCCTCTGAAGATGATTTTTACATAACTGGTATAAACCGTAAGAGATACCTAGACAAAAACTTAGTGCATAAAAATTTAGTATCGTTAAAACACAATTTATGGCATATAAATGTTCTTCGTAGAGTTTAGAATTTCCAAGATATCCCTTGTTATTAGTTTCAGTTTAAAGCACTTAACATTTTCTCATATGGGAATTTGTCAAATCCTGGCCAAACAAAGAAACGAATTTCAATCACACAGCATGCAGGTTTTAAAAGATTAGATTGCAGCTTCCCTTCTTCTTACAAGGAAGCAAGAAATAACACATTTGTGCTAATGTTTATCTTGATTAGCATGAAATAATTAGAGGAATAACAATAATGTAGAGAAAATAATGTGAATGAAGCACATAAGATATGTTGTATGTAAGATACCATGGAAGAGGAAGAATGCTTTATTGATATCGTTGATTTCAGGGATGATCGAATCTAGTGATGAGGAAGTCCGTGCGTCATTACAGTTTCGAAAACAGTTGTTAATCTGATATTCGCCAGAACAGAAGGCTCATTGTTTGTTCTTCAACAATTTTCCGTAAATGTCCGCGAAAATCCCTTTAAATATTATCAAAAGTGATTTTCAAATCATAAAGTTTTAATTTCTGAAACAAATATACGTTTCTTTAAGAGATTGGCAGAGGCACTCTGTGACTAAGTTCTAAAAAAATATTATGCATCGTTAGAGGAGTGCTTAAAAAATTGATAACTCGTAAAAAGTAGTAGAATTTTGAAGAAGCATAAAAAAAAAAAACTGATGGGTTCCATTCAGATGACTTTCTCTAAATCGTTGTAACAAATTATTGTTAAAATACTCGTATACACCCTTCTATCTACTTTATGATAATCAAGATAAACATTAGCAGACATTTTCTTTATTATTTGCTTGCTTGTAAATAGAAGGAAAATAAGGGAATTCATTAGGCTAAAACGAATGTTAAATATTTTAAAAGCTGGTTGCCGTGTGGTTGAAATCCGTTTCTATGCAGAGCCAGGAGTTTACAATTTTCCATTTGAAAACATTTTAATGACCAATTCCACGAAAAAAATGTATATGACATAAATTGTGTGTTTTAACCTGAGCCACATTTTTGTGTAGCAAGTTTCTGTCTTTCTTACGGTTTACAAGTTACGCAAAATTCATTCAGAATAAAGAGACCTTTCGAGACTATTCCCAGAAAATTCAAGATACATATTTTGTTTGCCATAACAATATTTTTAATATACAGTATTTTAATTAAAATCATTAGAGCCATTTTTGAGAAAATCAAAATTGTCCAAATTATTTCCATGTAAAGGGTAGTTTAGGGTGGGGAAATTGTTCTCAATATCGTCGTGTCGCATCCCTGGAAGATACTAAACTTAAAGACCAAGTTTGGTGTTTTACAGACTTTTTGGGTTATCCTGTTCACGGACATATACAAACAAGGATCTTTTTCCATTTTTTTTGCTTACAGAGGACCCTAAAACGTGTATTTCCGGTGAAATCTCAGTATCGAATTTTTGGATGGAATGCAAAACTTCTTCTATACAGTGTGTATATAGTATATGTAGAGAAATTAATAAACTATTGAAACATATTCAGTTGGTCCGTACTTTATTGCAAAACGGACGTTACTTTAAAAATATTTCACGTATATACAACTATTTTTTTTAGTTTCTCTTCTTAGTACATCTTACATGTGTAGAGAAGGTATTGTATTCTACCCAACAATTCCATAGCGATATTTCACTGATAATACACGTTTAGGTGTACCCTGTATCCAAAACAAGATTTTTAGACAAAAGTCCATGTGGTGTGTGTATGTGTGTGTGAACACTATAGTTCAAAAGCTATCGACGGTGAAATACAAGCTTGATATTTAAGTTCAAATCTTCCTAGAAAAGGACATGAAGATTTTCAAGAAAATCCCCTACCCTAAACTACCCTTTACGTGGAAAAAAGTTTGAAAATTTTGATTTTCTTAAAGATGGCTCTAACGATTTTAATTAAAATATCGTATAGTAAACATACTTAAATGACAAATAAAATGTACATATATTTTAAATTTACTGGAAATAGCCTCTGAATACTGTTATACCGAATGACTTTTGCACAACTGGCAACCTGTAAGAGCTAGACAAAACGATACTACGTAAAGAATGTAGAGTACATTAAAACACACAATATGCCATATACACTTTTTTTTTGTAGAATTAACCATTTGGAAATATTTCTTCTTATTGGTTTAAATTTTAAACTAATTAAATTATTGTTCCTTTCATATCTTCTTTGTTTTACTCCTGGCCTTGGAAATACAACCAATTTAGGTGACAAACGCAATAGTGACAGGTTTTAAAATATTCTACTATCGCTTTAGCCTCTTGTATTACCTTATCTCCCTTTTAATTATAGGAAACTAAGGAATGAAACCATTTCTGATAATGTTTATCTCGATTAGCATTGTGTAGATAAAAGAATTAGCTTTTGTAAGAATTCTTTGTTTGCAGAACAAATAGAGAAAGTTATATGAATGGAACACATTAGAGTTTTTACTTTCTCTACCATGTACAATGTACATGTTAAGTAGAGAAAGTGTTGTATTTCCCAAAAAATTCGATACCATGATTTCACCGGAAATACACGCTTTGAAGACACCTGATTAAACAAAACATTTTAGAAAAAGTGTGTGTGTCTATGGGCAGTATAACTCAAAAACGAAGATTCGGTTAAAAAATCAAACACGATAATTAAGTTCAGTATCTTCCAAGAATGGACACGAAGATTTTCAGAAAAAGTCAATTTTCTATAAAGTGGCTGTGACGATTTTGTCTAAAATTCCGTATTTTAAATTTATTTAGATCACAAATAAAACTGTATATCTTGAATTTTATGGGAACCGCCTATGAAGCTCTCTTCCATCTGAATGGCCTTTTCATAACTGGAACACTGGAACTTAGAACACAAAGAATGTAGATTTCGTTGAAGCACACAGTTTATATGATGTAATTTTTTGTGAAAGTTAGCTATTTCTGAGATATTCGATGCACTCCTTATTACTGGTTTCAGTTTTAAAATACCTACTTATACCTTCCTCAGGTGGGATGTCGTTATTTGTTTTTCTTTCCCCTGTCAAGCAAGGAGTAAAATCCATCACACAGTGACCAGCTTTTAAAAGAGTTGGCTATTGCTTTAGCCTTGTGTATTTCTGTGTTCGTTTGTATTTACAAGGAAATATGTAACAAAGGCAAGTTTAAGTAGAATACGCATTTTAAGAATAAATTGTGAAAGAATGGATAGAGAATGTTATGTACCAGTTATATACAATGTTATATTAAAATAGTGTATTGCAATTCATCTGCCTTATTCCTATTAAAATATTTTGGCACTTATGAATTGGCATTAGAAATGTTGTCTGTTAAACTTAGAGAAATTGATCCAGAGAAACATAAAATTAATAGAAAAATAAAAAAGGTAATGTTTAATAAGCAATTGTTTTATTTTTAGCAATTTTGTATCTGCGATAAATTAGCGTGCTGTAAATTCTGAAGAAAGTCTGAAAACCTTATGTGAAATACAGTTTAAAAACGGGGATTATTTAATAGGTGCTTGCTTCACTTTGCGGTAAAATAGTTTTGAAAACGCGGTATATTGGTGGGCTATAAAACCTAAGGGAGCTTTTAAAAAATTACCCCTCTCGCGGGATTCTTACTATCCCGCATAAAGTTGTTTATATCAGGTGAGTCTGCTGCCCCTTATTCTCGATTTTTATGCAATCCGCAATATATATTCCAACATGAAAACATCGACCCCATTACTAGGTTCTACCCACATATTTAACATGGATGTTAAACACTCGATGAAATTAGTACTAATAAAGACGTCATCGCATCGCTTTTTAATATACTGGTAATTAGACAGTTGACGTTTGCACCACTGCAAAGGTTCACTGGAACCAGCAAATACTACATTTTAGACGGAAGGTAGATCTCTAAAGTTACGGTATCTCAGTTGGAACGAACGCAAGACTCCGAAGTGATTACTGTTTTCTGTAAAGGTACTAAACTGTCATGTAATATTCACAAATTACAATTATTAATCTGAAGGCGGTTATTATTTTAATTGTTTTATTTATGTTTTATGGTATTGTTTGACGTTTCTTTATTGGTGAGCTACAAGTAGGTAGTTGTTTAAACACAAATATAGGTGGGTACAATTGAAATAAGGATAATTTATACCTAGGTACACATTTGAACACAGAAAAGAAGGACATTTCATAATCAGAGTTTAACATGGAAGTTAAACGCAAATTTGCAGACATAGAATTAATGTGTCATTATAAATATCGTTTTATATTGGTATGTTTTGTGGCGCTGGAATGACCCTTTTTCTATTCCTGGAACACGACTCCTCTAACAAAGCAAGTGCTCGAGCTGGTGACCTTCTTGTGTAATGCACGCCTGGGCACTCTGTTAAATGGAGCCTCTGACTCGGTGTAGCATGGCGGGCTGAACAGATCTACAGGCCACTGTAATACGTTGGCCAAGGGTTTCTGGATTGTCTAGCTCCTCTGCATAAACGCGGTCTTTTAAACAGCCCAGAGGAAGAAGTCAAGGGGTGTCATATCAGTGACGAGACAGGTCCTCGGCTTCCTATCCAAAGACCAGGATGTGCAGCATTCAAATGATTGCAGACGATCCTCGACCGATGCGGAGGAGAATTATCGTGTTGACACCACATCGTCATTCGCTCCTGCAGTGGCACATTGTCTAATAATAGCGGTAGCGTACTCGTGTTAGATGCCCCTCGAATAATAATGGTCCAACAAGGTGGTCTCCCAAGGTTCCACACCAGATATTCACACCCCACTGCTCTTGGAATGCTGTCTCGCTTACCCAATGAGGATTATCAACACTCCAATAGTGCATATTGTGGCGATTTACGGTTCCATTGTTGTGGAATCTTGATTCGTCAGAAAACAGGATCCTTGATACGGATCCCACATCATTTGTTACTCGCCCCAGCAACCATTCACAAAAGGTCCTTCGAGCTTCAAATCTCTCCCGTGAAGTGCTTGGTGTAGGTGCAAATGATAAGGGTAGAACTTATTAGTGTTCAATATTTGCACTAAGAAGACTAGCTAATGCTCATCTCCTGCTCGTGTTCTAGTATATCCGATGTTGCTGGTGCGTGTCTAACAGGAGGCAATCTCGCAAGTGATGCTGTTTACACTCAGACGCCTTTCAACATTCCGGAAGGTGTTCGCTGTTGGTTATCTATTCGAATATCTCTCCTTGTATAGATGCTGAGCCGCTTTTGCATTTGTTCTTGCTTCTCTGTAGATCAAGAGCATATTTACGTACTCGTCTGTCGAATACATAATGAAAGACTGGCACAAAATATCGTACGACAGCATACGTGTGCAGAATGAAGGGGGTCGGCATTCATAATAACATACTGCATCATGCCAGTCCAATGGAACAGACGTCATATGTATTCTACCAATTACAAACTGCAGTCAACCAATAGCGATTTAACTTATAATGTCCTGAGCTCACAGGGACTTCAGAATTAGTTTACTGTAAATTTAGTTTCCAAGTTTTGATGAGCAATAAAAAAAATGTACAATACTGAGACTCGAACCTGTGTCACTGGAGTGTTAGCTCTCAGGACAAATCATAACCCTATTCAGCTATTTCGAGATTCGACCGAACGCAAATTCCGCGTTCAATAGTACATGTACGCCAGGCGCTATGCCATTGCTACCTCACGAGTTTTCGTGTTTGATTTCGCCTTTTAAGAGCGTTTTAATCCTTTGCTTGGCGTTTTAATATTATCACTTAAATGGCAAAAGCTATTGTGCATGTTATTTGAGATACAGGAGACGTAGTTGCTTAATAATATCTCCGTTTTGATGTACGGGTCTATGGTGGATGAGGCGTGTCTATATATTTGCTCTATATTTACTGTGTAGTAAATTTCCTTTCCTATTCGGTAATTCTATAACATGGAGAACTCAGCCTACATTAAAATCAATTTATAAAATAAATAATTCATCTCGTAAATTGTTAACAGCAAATCTGGCGGCGTGTGTTGGAGGAGCGGCTCTTGGATGGACCTCACCGGCCCTACCGAAATTGCCGCACATTACAGCCAATGAAGGATCTTGGATAGGGGCATCTTTGTCTCTAGGAGGCATAGTGGGTGCACTTCTTACAGCGGCACTTGTAGATCGCCTTGGACGACATCGTACTCTGCTGTACCTGGCGCCGTCTTGCTATCTATTGGGCTGGTTCTTGCTTCTCTCGCCTTCAACTTGGGTACTACTTATGTGTCTCGGCAGATTCCTACTTGGAGTAGCTGCTGGAGTAACTTTCACAGTTGTGCCTATATACTTAGGAGAGATTGCCGAGGTTAGTGACTTTCCTACATTTTAAATAGTAAGTTTTACTCTCTTTAATGATCGAGCGTTATTTCTAAACCAAACAGCAGTCCAACAATGAATGCTCATAGAAGTTGAAGAATCGGTATTGATTACGATTCATTTTCATCAAGTTAATCAAAAGCGTGGCCGTTAGTCCTCGCTGCAAAGACTAAAAGTTTTAGGTATAGCACAACTTTGTAGTCAAATCACCATGTTACTTTCACGCACAGCTGGGTAATAAGATTGCTTGGTTCAGAATTTGGGCACTAAATTGAAGTTCAAACTATGTTCCTGATTTATTCTCAACCGGTTCATCATTAGTTAATGCTAAAATTGCGATTTTATTACATTTTGGATATATGAAAAAAAATTTAAAGACATTTTATTGACTATTGTCCTCTTAGTTAACATAGAAATGAATCCCGAAGTGAACGGTATGGGGAAATATCCAACCACATATTTTAATATTACTTTGAAAACAGTTTCGCTTTTTACATAAGTTATAGGTAAAACGTGGATTGGATAGATTTGAATACTTGCCATCTATCGGCAAAAAGAAATTATATTGCATAGTTTAACAGGAAGGATTCTGGATAAGATGAATGTAGATCTCTGAATTTTCCAAAGCGTGTGGGTTAGCAACATTACTTTCTCTTTCTTCCTGTGCTTGGCTGTGTGAGTATATTTAAATATAAACATACACAAATAATTTTAATGTAGCACTGAGATCGGATACTTGAGATATTTTTATCATTTGCACAGGCTCGAATACGAGGTGCCCTTGCATCCCTGATGTCCGTGTTCGCTCTGACAGGGGTCCTTTATGTATATATCATAGGACCTATGGTGTCATACCTGGTGCTGGGCTGCGCTTGCATTGCTCTCACTCTGGTGTTCACCATCGTCTTCTTCGTCATGCCTGAATCGCCATACCAGTTGTTGATGACAGGAGAAAATGAACAAGCATCCAGAAGTTTGCAGTGGCTAAGAGGTCTCAATATTGAGGGTGTTCGCGAGGAACTCTACGCTATGGAGGTAGCTAATATATACATCTCAATAGCCGTTCGTCTTTAATATAGCAGTTTATGAAAATATCGGCCAATATTAAACTGTTTTATGCTGCTTGTTTCAGATGACCATAGAGCAGGAGATGAAGATCAAGTCCAGTGACAGGGATCTTTGGACATCTGCCGGAAACCTGAAGGCTCTCTACATCTGTGTGGGGCTGGTTGCTCTCCAGCAGCTTTCTGGTGCCAATGCCATGTTGTTCTACAGTCAAAGCATCTTTGAGACTGGAGGAAGTGATTTTGTATCTCCCGCCATTGCTTCGATTATCATTGGAGTTGTCATGACTCTCTCCTCTACTTTCACATCGTTGCTCATTGATCGTTTCGGCAGGAGGGTGCTATTGCTGGTCTCCGCTGTTTTCATGGCAATTTCAGAGGTAAGTTTCAATTCTTACTGCAAACTATGTGCACAAAAGGACAGGCTCGAATTTTAAACACCGCGTTTACACAGCTCTCTTTGTAATGCAAAGAAGCGGATTTCAGTCACATAGCAACCGACTTTTAAAATATTTGTCTATTGCTTTTACATAGAGTACTCCAGTGTTTCCCTTTCTACTTACAAGGAAGCAAGTAATCGATTAGAATGAGGTAGATAAGACTAATCTTTTCAACAATAATTTGTTACAGAGCTTTAGAGACAGTCATGTGAATGGAATACATTAGATTTGTTTTGTTGTAATAACTAACAGTTTCGCTCATGTTGTGCTAACGTGACTCGATTCTGTCTCCCGCCTTCCCTTTCTTTATATTCCTCTAAATCCTTATTGGTGATCGATTATCCACGCCTGGTTGCTGATCTTAAAATGTTAATTCTTTTCAGCACCTATTTAGCTGTTGAATGAATTAAATCGTTTGTAAATATTAACAAAAAAAGAAGTAAAGACCCTGATGAGCATCAAATTCTAAACTCCAACTATCAAATATTATATTAATATCTGCAATAATAAATTTAAAAATCTGATGTGTTTATGTTTGTAAACTGTTAATATTCTGTTCATAGTTAAATACATTTTAAGGCAACAACAGAGTAATGTGTAAGCTTTTGCTAATTCCGTTTGCATCGGCGAAATATTAATATGGCTAATTTATTAGCACTCACTAAGTCTCTTTTTCTGAATCAGGAAATCAGCATTATTTCTTCTTGTGGAGTGCCCTGTTCCTTCATACAACACCTAAATGTTAATCAACATAAAAATTGAGCGTTCAATGTTCGCATTTTTGTTACGAGTGGCAGTTTTCGGACAAATGTGCCTTTTGAGAAAAGTTGCATAGTTTAAAATTGAAACCAATGAGAGGGAATATCTCGAAAACGGCCAACCTAAACACATCTATATGGCATAAATTCATGTTTTAACGAGTTCTACATTTTTTTATACTAAGTCTTTGTCTATCTCTTACTTTTTCAAGTTAGGCAAATGAATGAAGAGGTCCTCAGAAGCTATTCCCAGAAATTTCAAGATATACATTTCATTTGTCATCTGAATATCTTTAATCTACGATATATTAATCATAATCGTTAGAGTCATTTTTGAGAAAAACAAAATTTTTAATCATTTTTCCATGTAAAGGTTAGTTTAGGGTTAGGGGATTTTCTTGAAAATATTCGTTTCGCATTCTTGGGAAGGTACTAAACTTAAATACCAAGTTTATGTTTGACGGTCTTTTCGTTTTTGAGCTATTCTTACCACAGACACACACGAACCTTTTTCTAAAAATGATTTCTTTGAACTCAGAGGACCTCAAATTATATACTTCCGGTGAATCACGACATTGAATTTTTAGAGAAATACAATACCTTCTCTAGCTACATTGTGCGTACATAGTGCTAGAAAGTGTATCATACCTATAATGGTAAAGGTAGAGAACTTGTGTTTATGATAGTGATAAATGTGCAAATGTAAATGTAAATGGAGTTTCACCAAATGTAAAGCAGAGAGGAGTAATGTTTCTAAAATAATGAAACTTAATAAAAGTTTGCTTTCACAGGTGGCGTTGGGAATTTTCTTCTTCTTGAAAGCGACCAGTTATGACGTCGGCAGTATCAGCTGGTTGCCCATAGTTAGTCTTATGGTTTTCATATCTCTTTACTCTCTTGGTAAGTTTAATATGTTGAATTACTTTAATTTATTTTAATGGTTCTTTACACCAAGCTGTTAGGGAAAGAAGCATTACGAGCATTTAAGTCGAAAAAAGCAGTGACGTATAAGTGTGTGAGCATAGAAAACACAGAGTTCAAAAGTACTAAACCTTTGCTTGTTATTTACAGGATTTGCGTCCGTACCTTGGACTATTCTAGGAGAGATATTCCCAACGGACGTGAAGAGCAACGCGGCAGCGCTAACCACGTCATCCTGTTGGTTCTTTTGCTTCATTGTAACGTATTCTTTTGGTGACATGGAAATACTTCTAGGGACTCACTGGGTGTTCTGGATTTACTCTATGTTCTGCTTCATAGCCATTGCTTTTGTGTTCTTCCTCCTACCGGAAACGAAAGGCAAATCCTTCCAGGAGATCCAGAAGCTGCTTAATAAAGCAAGCTAACATCTCCTGGTTTTCAAGTAAGCAGTTCAATCAAATAAACAGAATAAATATTGTGTAGCTCAACATGAGTGTCCAGAAGCGTTGAAGTTACTTGCTGGAGATGGCGTATCAAGGGTGTAGCTTTCGTGTGTTAGTGCCAGTGACGTAATGCCTAAGAGTAACAGTGTTCCACTGCTCTCTCAAGTAAATATTAACATGTAAACTAAGCTAATATAAGTACAGTAGAGAATGTATAAAATACAGCTACATAGCTCTTGAATGAGAGGAAGCAAAAGGACCATTAGCAGAGTTTCCAAATATTTGGGAAGGCCACACTTATTTCAGTTCTTAGCTAACGTAACATCACAACAACTTAAATCAGCTAATTAAGTATAAGATGAGAAATCTGATGTGTTCCATTCTCTAATTAGGGCAGTTTGCTACCGCAAAATATGGTTTATTTTGTGTTGTAAACTAAGTTGCTGTATTTGAATAGCTTTGTTGTTTTTCGTGTTTGCTCTTTTAATTTTTTGTTTTTTAATATTGCATAATATTTCGTGTATTGCAAAAGCACTTAAGGTCTGTGGACACGTGCGATTGATGAAGATCTTTTTATGCATACTAGTATTTCAATAAATACTCTAATTCATTTATTTAATATATTGTATGGTCATTTTGAAGAAACAAAATTTCATTTAGCAAGAGGTAATGTTGCACCAGTTTCAGCAATCGATAGCGGTGGCAAGGTGTCGTAATGCTGACTTGGTGGTGCTCTCAAAAAGCAATGCTGGCATAAGCATGGCTTAACTATAAAAGCTCTAAGAACCAGGTCACAGAGAGCCCTTGCCTCTGAAATGTAAATGTCAATGGAGTTTTTATTTGTGCACGCTCTTTAACTGCTGTGGTTCTCAGCGTCCCATTCTAAATTGGGCGTGAAAGACCGCTTAATTTTTCTCGGAGGCCTCTCAATCAGGCTAGAGGTTCTTTTACGTGCCGTAAATCTACGACATGGGACCAACGGCTTTACTTCCCTTCCGAAGGAAGCCATGCTAAGGACTGTTACACCCGAAAAAATCCATCGTCCTCCGCCGGATTTGAACCCGCGGCCTTGGGTATATGAAGTTAGCATGGTAACCATTACATCACCGAGAGTGATCCTTGCCTTTGAGTATTGACACTGTAGCATGTACTCTGGACCGACGTAGGCAGAAAGGGCCTATTATTCATAAATAGCATTAACTTCATGAACATCACAAGGCGAATTTTGAGGGGAATTTGAATCTACTTTCTAGTAAAAACACCGTGTAACCTCGCACCCTTGGAGTATTTATTTATAGCTCACGATCTCTTCCCAAATGTATACCCTCGTGCACCATAACACCTGAGGCCACTTGCTTCCCTGTCGTATGCGCGACTACTAACTTTACCTGATCCTACCCCCTAGTGATGCACAGTGTAGAGGTAACTTTTACCCTACACTGGGTATCCTACAATATGAAATCGCTGTTCCTATGCTATTTTGTCAGGTCACGAAAGCCTAAGTAACTATTTTCTTATATTGGCAATCTTCGAGCTATTAAGGCAATAAGTATAGGGTATTTTCTGAAAGCCACTCTTCGTTTTCTCTTTGGCATCACCCGAATAAAATAATGTCCCTCTCCAAAATCGTTATTCTATGCAGTTGTTGCATTAATGGTTTTCTATTTTTTTCCATAAAATATTAATTGAAAAGTATCTTCAGGGATGAATGAAAGAACTGCAGACTTTGCTTTATTTTATTGTGCTACAGATTTTGGACGAAATTTGTATGCTTTCGCAATTTTGGGTTGTCATAATAAACAAATTATAAAAAATGCAGATAAAAGAAAACATATGGTAGTTTTTTCACAATACCATAGACTGCTTTTGTATCCCAAAACAGAAACTCAGCAACACAATTTCATGTCCTTGTAAGTTATAAATAACCCTTGATGTTGCAACTTTATCTTGCATTTTGCGGGAAGCAAATTTGTTAAACATTACTTAGAAATCACGCGAAGGACGAAAGTGCATTCTATTTACACAACGCTATACTATGCTTTCTTAACCTCTCAGCTCCAAAAACAGACATTTCGTAACATAATGTGGTGTCCTCGTAAATAATAAAAAGAACCTTGAAATTGCAAAATCCGTACGAAGTTTGTCGAAGCAATTTTGTTAAAACAACGCTACGGGCGAAAGTATACATCTTGACATAATACAATGCAATGCTTTCTTGCCCTCTATAGCCCCAAACAGAAACTCCGACGACCTAATTTCGTTTCCTTGGAAGTTATAACATTTGAAATTGTAAAATCCTTATGCAGTTTGTCGGAAGCAAATTTGGTAAAACCGTGCTTGGAAGTAGCGCTACTAACGAAAGTACGGGCACGTCTAGTATGTCTAGTAATGCGTGCTTATAAGAGTAAACTCATTTGAAAAAAACAAAACACCAACTAATCACAATTTTATAATTCGATGCACTCATTAAACTACATCTGATTGCTGCAGTTTTATTTGCGTGTATATGTGTGTATGTGTGTGTGTGTAATTACACCATGATCAATGTCAGACTATTTCTGCTAATTTTTTCTGATGAGCATACAGTAAATAGAAGTATAAGCTTTTTAAGAATAATTTGTTGCAGGGATATAGAGAAAGTCATGTGAATGGTACACATCAGATTTTTTCGTAAAGCTTTTCTCTATTTCTATACATATCACTTCTTGTTTCTTAATTATCTTCAGTTGTTTCATGCATTCCTGCTGATTCCTATCTTTGCTCTTTAGCGCCTATATTGATATTTCAATACCCAGGTTCACTCCTCTTCTTACCTATTCTATCATTGGCACCAATGAAAAAACAGGTAAATACTAAACTTGGTATTTTGGTTCAATATCTTCCAAAGATGCGACACGAAGATTTTCCAGAAATTCCCTCCCACTTCCATGGAACATTTTCGAAAAATTAGAGTTTCTCAAAAATGGTTCTAACACTTTTATTAAAATATCGTATGTTTGAAATATTCATGACTAACGCAATGAATTCCTTGAATTTTCTGAGAATAGCCTCTGAAAACCTCTTCTTTCTGGGTGACTTTTTTATAACTCGTAAGCCGTTAGAGATAGACAAACATATACTACTCAAAAAATATAGATCGCATTAAAACACACAATTTGTATCATATATGTTTCTTTGTAGAGTTAACCATTTTCAAGATATACCTTGTTATTGGTTTCAATTTTAAATTACTAAACCTTTCTCAAGCGGGAAGTCAAATTTCGTTTCATATCTATTTTATTTCACTCCTGGGAATGCAAAAGAGAACAGAATTTGAATCGTTTCACCTAACGAGGAACTTTTAAAAGATTTGACTATCGCTTTAGTCTAGTGTATTCCCTTATTTCCATTCTCCTTAAGGAAGCAAGTAATAAGTCAATGTTTATCTCGATCAGGACTATATAGATAAAAGAATAATCTTTTGTAGAATAGTTTCTTTGCAGAGCAGATAGAGAAAGCCATGTGGATGGAACATATCAGCTTTTTTTTCTGTCTCTTTCATTTTGAGATAAAACTATACAGAAATGGCTACATTAAAAATGTAGTTACGATACAAGGAAATAGCGACAGACAAGAGTTTAAGAACTGGACGCTGCATACTGATCTTCCATGTTTACGCGACAATAAACTGAAAAACGAAAGGGTTGTAAAGAATGCCAAAACTTTTGAGTAATTCGAGCAATTGTGAGGGATGGGGTATGGGGATTTTGCCCCCTTAACCTTCGTGTCGCATCTTTGTGACATAACTTAAATACTATGTTTGGTATGTATCAACTTTATCGTTCGTCGATTTTAGTTATGCTGCTCACAGACACACAATCGGACAGACACCCACACGTGCCTCCCCCCCCCCCCACACACACACACCAAAAAATATGTGGACGGACCTTTTTGTATTTTTATTTTACTTTTGTTTCATGGTGCCACAGCATATGTATTTCTGGTGAAATCTCCGTTTTTGGGTGGAATACAATACTTTCCCTACTTACTGTACTTAGAAGATAGAATAAAATTGGATAGTCGAGGAAGGTCGCTAAGTGATCTAAGGCCAGCTATAAAATATACTATTACTAGACAAGAAATGTCACAGTTCTATGATTCGAAAATATGTATTTCTGTGAAATCTCGGCATCGAATATTTGGGTAGAATACAATATTTCCCCTACTAATTATATGTAGAAGAGAAAGTTAAAATAGTTTAGGAAGGTCGCCATAGGCTGCTCGTATCTTCTAGACGAATGACCTTTAGCGAAGATACAATGAACTAGCCTACCCTTGATAAACAGGTCAGCAAATAGTTTATGTTACAATAACAAACAGCTCTACTTCCTTATGACTACGTTTCAAGAATACACAATAAAGGTGAGTAAGCGACTCGCATCTAATCTCTCATTTAAAAATGTCATTCGTCAAGAACTGATGCGTGACATATATGCGACTAAAATCAGCTGTAAAGCATTAATATACTAGAAAAAAAAAAAAAAAAGAGAGAAAAAAAATACACACACAATAAGCAGTTCTACGATAGAAGTCCACCTTCCACCAATATCTCAATAGCAACAAATTATAGTTGGTATAGAAAGGCGACTATGAAACTTGGACCATCTCTCTGGCAAATAATGAACCAGTGACTTACGAAGATGCGATATGAGCAAGAAGCTAAAACAGCTTTACATAATAAAAACTAATTCACACGTATTATATTTGCAATGGTTTTTAACTGAAAACTATTATTATTACTATTATTATTATTATTACTATTATTATTATTATTATTATTATTATTATTATTATATATTTTTATTATTAGTAACAGCATCATAATCATCTCCATGGCTATCTCTCATGATATAAGTGGCTAAATATCCGCGTAGCAATCAAATACGGATATTCAATTTCAATATTATTGAAAATACAAAAAGTTGGTAAAATTTTTATCAAAAGCCTATGGCAATTATTTTTTGCTTAAGTATATAGAATAACTTTTCTTAATGTTTTTATTAACTCCTTATTAGGAAAATAATGAGAACGCCTTGGTAAAGGTACACCGTAACTCAATAAAACAGTTGATTACTAAGTAATTTTAGAAACCAGAATCAATCCTATTACACCAAACTGCGCGTTTAGATCTGGCGAGAGAGTTTATGGAGCCTCTTACTCAACCGGAGATAAGTTTCCGACAGAAAAAAAAATAAAATAAAATCTGTAGTTCATTTAAACTGATAGTTACGGAAGACGGAGAGGGTTTTATCAAAAGTGGAGTTGAACGCCAACATGTCGCACACTATTGACCTTACTGATAACAATAGAACGTTTCTGGTATCAGCTGGAATCCCTGGCGACAGCATAACTCTTATTTTATTCAGATATCACTCAGTTTCTGTGCTGAGCGTGATTATCAAGTGGTGTTACTAACAATATACATACTCATTATTCTCTAATACTTTAACGTGTAATCTGCCAGGGCATTTTAAGAAATGAAATTTAACTTTTATTTTTGGACGCTCTTCAATTGTCTCAAACGTAAAAGACAGTATGGAGGTGAATTGGGTATGGCTATCTAATGACATTAGCTTCCCACTTTTCTGCTGTTGCGCTGTCACCAAGTTGCACATGGTGCAAGTCTTCAGTTGTTATATGTACTTTTCTTCCCTGAACACTTTATCCTAATCAATAATATAAAATAATAAATAAAATTAAAACAATAAACTCTAATCTTAATAAAGTTATTAATAAATGTTTATGTTTATATGAAAATACTCATAAAGCACAAAAAAAGTAAACTATTATTAATATTAAATATTTTAAATAATTTAAAATTATATAAGTTAAATAAAATTTTTAAAAAAACAATTAAATTGTAACATGCTTAAATTAATAACAGATTCTAAATTCATAAAATTCTATAATTTAAATCATATCATAATTTATTTTTAAAAAGCCCCTTTTAAAATTGGGACATTAAATATTTCAATAGTTGAATAAAAATAATTTACATTCCCTGAAATAAATTAGTTTATTAAAAAACTAGATATCCTCAAAATGAATAAAATATTTTTCCTCTATCAGCTTGTATCATTTTAGGTCATTTATAAATTTCTGTGGGTCCAAATGTCTAAAGAAAATGGGGTTTCCAGAAAAGTCCTGTTTACTGCGTCTATGCTTATCAAGTAGTAACTATTAAACTAAAGAATAGAACGCGACATTATATTTTTCTTAGCTAGATAAACTTGAATGCTAATATATATTGTTACTTTTTGTATACTACTATGCATTTAGTAAGTAGAGAAGGCATTGTATTCCACCCAAAAATTCGATGTCAAGCTTTCACCGGAAATATACGTTTTGATGTTCCCTGAATCCAGAAAAAAAAAACACTTTTAGAAAAAGCTGTGTGTGTGTGTGTGTTTGTGTGGTGTGTGTGTGTGGACAGAATATCTCAAAAACGAAAATACTGTTAAATATAACATTTCGTATTTAAGTTTATTTTTCAAGGATGCGACACGAAGATTTTCATTGAATTCTCCCCACAACAAACTAGCTTTTACATGGAAATTGTTTTGAAAATTTTGTTTTTCAAAAATGACTGATGATTTTGATTAAAATAAACATCTATATTAACGATATATTACAAATAAAATGTATATTGAATTTTCTGGAAATAGCTTCTGAAGACTTCTTCATTCTGGACGAGTTTTACATAACTGGTAAACCGTAAGAGATAGACTACACAAACTTACTACACAAAAAGATGTAGATCTCATTAAAACACACAATTTATGCCATATACTGTTTTATGCAGTAGAGTAAACCGTTTCCGTAATATTCCTTGTTATTAGTTTCAGTTTTAAACTGTTGAAACTTTTCTCAAGCAGGAAGTCATATTTCATTTCATGTCTCCTTTGTTTTGCTCCCGGCCATGCAAAGAGAACCGAATTTCAATTGTTTACATAGCGACCAGCTTTTAAAAGATCTGAATATTGCTTAATCCTAGCATATTTCCTTATTTCCCTTCTACTTAGAAGGAACTAATAAAATCATTTCTGCTAATGTTTATCTCGATTACCACGATGTAGACAAAGGAATAATGTTTTATAACAATAGTTTGTAGATAAAGCCATGTGTATGGAACACATCTGATTTTTAAAAAAAATATTCTCGGATTAGAAGATTCAGATACCGAAACCTTTTTGTTATTAGGTTTACAACAGGTATCAAGCGACAGAAAATATTGAGGAGGGTTTTAGATAGCTTTTAAAAGACACTAGAATCTTGGAATTCTTGCAATTATTGTACATCACAAGAAAAAGTCAATCTTCTCACCTAAGAAGCGCGAACCAGAAAATAGTAAAGGTTAACATCAGTTATAAGAGGGTGTGTGCATTTATAGCATGTGAAGTGCTGTGCAGGTTATATGTAACACTTTACGTAAATCGTTATAGTTATAGAGGGAGAAGCTAGGAACAGACGAAATTTTGGAAAACTAAGAAGAAAACAGAAAATAATAATATAACAGTATCAGACTTGGGAGGCTTGCTCTCATCGGTGTCCAATCATTGCCACCCCTTCCTTATCCACACCACAGTACTGCTTAGCTGTGTACATGACGAATAACAATAGATAGTCAAGTTTCACTGAGGATGGCGCACAAGAATGCTAGATACAAATTTCCCGTAGAATGGGAAATTGATTAGTTTTGAGTTTATAATGACAATCAAAATCATTTGCATCATATTTTACAAATCGAAAATTTCTAAAAATATTCCATGTAGAGGGTAATTAGGGGTGGGGAACTTTCCTGAAAAGCTTCGTGTCGCATCCTTGGAAGATACTAAACTTAACTACCAAGTTTGGTAACTAACCGACCTTTCATTTTTGAGTTATGTTGTTCACAGACACACGCACGTGGAACTTTTTCTATATTTGAATGCAGGATCCTCAAAAGATATATCCGGTGGATTTTGGGTGAAATAACTACCTTCTATATCTGCTACGTATACTGCACATACATATTAAAAATTAAAAATATCACCCGAAATTCCCCACAATTTTTACTATCAAAGGAGGTTCTATAAATTATAACATCTCTAGATAAACGTTTAAAAACATTTCTAGACATTCCAAAAGAAATTAGGAGCTAGAGAAATTTAATCTTAGAGTATTTTAATCATTTTAATTTCTCTCTACCCTCTCAAAGGACAAATCTTTCACCATATTGAAGTGATTAAATTGTTACAATAGATGTTTCTAACTTAAACACCTTTCACTTTATGTTTTGTTCATTAGAAGTGTTGGCAATTGTTTTCTCTACGAGCGTGTGCTTTCTTGGCCTCTAACAGAGGCACATCCATTAGAAGTGAGTTTTATGAATTATAAAATTTACAACAGAGAGGAACCAAGTATTGTGCTCATTCGTTTCGGTAACATCGAATTCCGTTTATTGGCATAATTAAAAGAAGCGGAGATTGTGTGATTTGGTGGAAGATATGAAAAAAACTTCTATTCTCATCAATAAACGAGTTTGATGGTGGAATATCACACTTTACTTCTGCATTGCTTTTCATTAATAAGTCGGTTTGCTGAAACAAAACTATTTATTCGTAACATATATAATCCGATGAAAAAGAAAAGTGGTTTAAATTACACGCTATCGTTAGAAAATCTTTAATACCAATTACAAGTACAAGCGCTGCTTTCTAACAAATGCAAAAGTTTGTTCTGAATTCCCCCTGCCTCCTCAGATACCAGCAACATATAGGTAATACTAATTAATTGTTTATTTGTTCTTTTCTCACAATCCGTATATAGGATAGGAGTTAGGTAGAGTCAGACGGAAACATTCAATGCCACAGCCGGGATTTGAATCAGGATTGTATGGTAAAAATGACTAATTAACACTAATTGATTAAATAATTGGTTAACTATAAAGCTTGAGATAATGTACTTACGAGACTATGAGTCGGCATTGGGATTGCAATCAGCTTTTAAAAATTTTGACTATCGCTTAGTTTAGCGTAAATCCCTTATTTTCCATGTACCTACATGGAATTAAATTAAATTGAGTTTTATTTAATGCATACTTTTTAACTGCTGCGGTTCTTAACGTATCATCCTATATTGGAGAAGAAAGACCGCTAAATTTTGCTCATAGGCTTCTTTATCAGGATTGAGGTGTTTTTACGTGCCGTGAATCTACGGCATGGGAACAATGGATTTTCTTCCGTTTCGAAGGAAGCCATGCTAAGGATTTTTACGGCCCAAAAAAAATCTATCGCACTCCGACGGCTTTGGACCCGCGACCTTGGGAACCAGAGGCTAGTATGCTACAGGCTACTCGTTCCTTCTAGAGGAATGACCTTTAACACAGATACAGTGAGCTAGCCTACCTCTGATAAACAGGTCAGCAAATAGTTTATGTTACAATAACAAACATCTATCATTATTTATGGTTACGTTTCGAGAGTACACAGAAAGTAAATTGCATCCAGTCTCTCATTTAAAAATGCCATTCGTCAAGAACTAGTGCGTGACCTGTATCCTGAGGACAAGCTAACAAAGAAAGAAGCAATAAGGCTGTACAAGTTAATTATTGTTTATATCGAGTAGCATGTAGCAGAAATATAAGAGTTGTAACAATAGTTTGTTGCAGATGAGGTAGAGATAATCGTGTAAATGGAACATGTCAATTTTTAAAATAATGGTTTATTGTACAATGGATAGAGAAAGGCAATTTAACAGATCAGATGCTTATTTATCTTGCTTTTTTTAGCTTCATCGGGTAATCTAAGTACATTATCACATCAATTACTGTACATATCCCATATATATCATGTTTCCATGGGGAATTGAAATTGATTTGATCCCGTTTCATCTCAATACGATCCGCATTTCACATATTAAATTCAATATGAGTTGAGATCGTTTGGAGTATGTAAGCTTCGAGACTGATGTTGTCCATCCGCTCCTGTTTGTCAACTTTTAATTGCGTTGGTGAACCTATATGACTTCCACGTGCTACGAGCATAGCAAAATAAGAGTTTCTTTGCCGTATTCAAAACGATTTGAATACGGAGGAGTTTCGATACAACATATTTCGATTCGATGTCATTCTGATCCCTCTTTTTAAGAGAATCGGATCCAAGATTCAATACGATAAGTGTACTCAAATCGGTTTCAATTCCCAATGGAAACGAGGTAATAGTACCAATACGAGTGGTTTCGCAATTCATCCTTGCTACAGCAGTTAGCTAGATATGATAAGGCTTTTAACAGATGCAGAAGTGTAGTCTCATTTTCTAAAGACCTGTACGAACGTGCCGTCATACTAAACCCAAATTTATTCTAGTATACACATTAGCTACAGGCGTACAAACACTTGGCTCGACATTTACTTTCTCTACTACGCACTAAGTATGTACTACGTAGAAAAGGTGTATTTATTCCACCCCAAAATTATTTGTAAAAATTTCACCCGAGGTCCCCTGAATAAAAAAAAAGTATTTTTACTTTCTCTATACGTACTATGTACATAGGGTATAGAGAAGGTATTGTATTGCATCCAAAATTCGATACCGAAATTTCACCGGAAATATATGTTTTGAGACCTCCTGAATCCAACAAAAGCATTTTTAGAAAAATATCCGAATGTCTGTATGTCAGTCTGTCTGTCTGCCTGTCTGTCAACGTGTGCGTGTGTTTGTGGGCAGCATAGCCCAAAAACGAAAAGTCCTTTAAATACCAAACTTGGTATTTAAGTTCAATATGTTCCAAGATTGCGACAGGCATATTTTCAAGAGAATCCCCCCGCCCCAACTACCCTTTACATGGAACGAAAATTTTGATTTTCTCAAAATGGCTCAAATGATTTTGATTAAAATGTCGTATATTAAAGACAAATACATGACAAATAAAATGTATATGTTGAATTTTCTGGGAATAGCCTCTGAAGACATTTTTTCTGGATGAATTTTGCGGAATTTTACATAACTGGTAAACCGTAAGAGATAGACAAAGACTTACTTAATAGAAAATGAAGAGCTCGTTAAAACACACAATTTATGCTATATACATTTTTTTTTTTCGTGGAGTTGGTCGTTTTTGAGATATTCCTTGTTATTAGTTTCAGCTATAAAATACTTTTCCCATACGGGAATTTGTTAACTCTTGTCCACACAGGCAATGGAACTTCAAACACACAGCAACCAGCTTTTGACTTCACTTTAACCTATTTCCCTTCTGCTTACAAGGAAGCAAGTAATAAGACGATTTCTGCTTTTTTATCTCGATTAGCATGAAGTAAATAGAAGAATAACCTTTTTAACAATAATTTGTTGAGGAGATGTAGAAAAAATGATGTGAATGGAAAACGTCAGATTTTTAGAAAAAAACATCTGATGTGTTCCATTCACGTGACCTTCTCTACAGACTATTACTGCAAAAGATTATTCCTTTATCTACATCGTAGTAATCGAGATAAACATTGGCAGAAATGTTTGTATTAATTCCTTCTAAGTAAAAGGGAAATAAGATAATACACTAGGCTAAAGCGGTAGTCAAATCTTTTAAAAAGCCGGTCACTATGTAAAACAATTGAAATTCGATTTTAGCTTTGTATGGCCACGAGTAAAGCAAAAAAAATATGAATAAAAGATGACCTACAGTTTGAGAAAATCTTAAGTAACTTAACACACACACATATATATATATATATATATATATATATATATATATAAAACAAAAACAAGCCAACAAACAAATAAGGAATATCTCGGGAACGGCTAACTCTACAACATATGTCATAAATTGTGTGTTTTAACGAGATACACATCCTTGTAGCAAGTTTTTGTCTACCTCTTATGGTTTTATAGTTTTGCAACATTCATCCGGAATAAAAAGGTCTTCAGAGTCTATTGCCAGAAAATCAAGATCTACATTTTATTTTTCATGTAAATATCTTTAATATACGGTATTTTAATCGAAATCATTGGAATTATTTTTGAGAAAAACAAAATTTTGAAAAAAAAATGTTCCAGTCAGGATGAATTTTTCATAACTGGGAAACCGCAAGAAATAGACAAAAAGCTACTACAAAAAAAAAAAAAAAAAAAAAAAAAAAGAAAGGAGCGTATTAAAACACAATTTATGTTAGATACATTTTAATACAGTTAGCCATTTCCGAGATATTCCTTGTTATTGCTTTCATTTTTAAACTACTTAAACTTTTCTCAAACGGGAAGTGTCTTTCGTTTTAATCTCTTTTGTTTTACTTCTTGCGATGCAAAGACATTCGAACTTCAATTGTTCACATAACGGCCATACTTTAAAGGATTTTACTATCGCTTTAACCTAGTGTATTTTCCTTCTGCTTAGAAAGAAGTAGATAATAAATTCAGCTACTGTTTATCTAAATACCACGATGTAGATAAAAGAATAATATTTTGTAAGAATAAGGTAGAGAAAGTCATGTGAATGGAGCACATAAGTTTTTTTAAAAAATATACTGTCCATTTCTTTGAAACTCAATTCAAATGTTCTAAGTAGTATGTACAGAAAAACAAATAATATAAGTAATAAAGCGAAAGCTATGTCTTCTGTATTATTTAACGATCCCAAGTGACCGCATGTGGGATTTGTGGGGGACAAAGCGGAGCAGGGGCGGGTTTCCTCGGGCTCTCCTGTTTCCCCGCCATCGCATTCCACCAGCGCTCCATCTTCACTTCATGTATCATCGGTGTCATCACCTACGTATCATTTGTATTAAAAGCGGGCGTTAAACACTATCAAATAAAATAAGTATTATTTAACAGCAGACTAAGCGCCAGTTAAGTATTTTTTGCTCAGCAAGGGATATAAATTAGCAGTAATTTGAATAAACTGCTACACAGCAGTGAAATTTTGTAAACGAAGCCGATAAAACTTTGTTTTGTGTTCGTCGTTATAAGTAAACAAAACGTAAACCAAGCATTTTGATACAAACGCCACGGACTTCCACAAGGTTTCCTTGCGAACATAAGGATTATGTAATGCGCTTATCTCAATCAATCGAACGGCCAGCATCATCGTTTATTGAGGCTTCCTTGGCTCTTTGATAAGGAAATGATAAAACTCCCAACTGCTATGAGCGTGCAGGGATCATGAAATACTCGTGATGCAAGTTCGCTGATGACATTCTTAGCAAAGCTTAGAAATCTGATATGTTCCATTCACATGACTTTCTCTACATCGCTGTAAAAAATTATTGTTAAAATAGCTCAAGCTTCTGTCTACTTCGAGATGAATATTAGCAGAAATCCTTTGTTGTAAGCAGAAAAGAAATAAGGGAATACTCTAGGCCAAAACATTAAAAGCTAGTTGTCATGTGGATGAAATCCGTTTCTATGCATTGCTAGAAGTTCACAAATCCCCGCATGAGAAACATTTTAAGTATTTTAAAACTGAAAAAAAAAAAAAAAAAAAAAATTATATGACGTAAATTGTGTGTTTTAATGAGATCTATATTTTTTGTGTAGTAACTTTTTGTCTATATATTACGGTTTACTAGTTATGCAAAATCCAGCAAAGTTCATCCAGAATAAAGAGGTCTTCAGAGGCTATTCCCAGAATATTCAAGATATACGTTTTATTTGCCGTGTAAATGTCTTTAATATTTTAAATATTTTAATAAAAATCGTTAGAGTTGGTATTTTACCGAATTTTTGTTTTTGAGTTATTATCGTGTTCACAGACACACGGACCCTTTTCTAAAAATTCCTTTTTGGATACAGGGGACCCTAAAGCATATATTTCCGGGTGGAATGCAATATCTTCTCCATACCTTATGAACATAGTACGTGTAGAGAAAGTAAAAAGAAGCTATCTATAAGGTGTATTTATTAAACATTAGTTTTCCCAATTAGCATTATAATCTCTAAAGGACCATTAGTCACTAACTATGGCGAACCCATTAATAAACTCAGGTTGGCAGCGAGCCACAGTCAAAACCTAACTTTGCTTCGGAAATTTAGATGTAATTTCTCTAATGTTGTTTTAAACCTCATTTAATTTTCGCAAATGAAACTTGCAAGCTTGAGCTTTTTTTCTAATATTATTTTCATCATAATCCCACCGTTTCGGAATCGATGAATTGCTCACCCTTGCACACACATGAGTTTTGGGTAAGCCATTTAGTATATTCGAATTAGGAGAGTTAGAAATTTTAGGCTGCTGCACCTTAATTATGTTTTTCTATTAAAGTGCCCAAAATTACTTATCTTGCAAATAAAACGTGAAATAAACATTAATAGCTGTACTTTGATTCAACCGTTTTGCATCTATTTCCCAGTGTGAGCACATTTTACACATTTTTACTTTCTCTACACGTAATATGTACAGAGTGTATAGAGAAAGCATTGCATTCCACCCAAAAATTCGATACCGAAATTTCACCGGAAATACACGTTTTATGGTCACCTGCAACAAAAAAAAAACATTTTTAGAAAAAAGTCCGGTAAAATACCAATCTTGGTATTTAAGTTTAGTATTTCCAGGGATGCGACACGAAGATTTTGAGAAAAATCTTCCACCCCAAACTACCCTTTACATGGCAAAATAATTCGAATTTTTTTATTTTCTAAAAAATGGCTGTCAAGATTTAGACTAAACACCGTATATTAAAGTTGTTTATATGGCAACTAAAATCTATATTTGCAATTTTCTGGGAATAGCCTCAAAGGACCTCTTTGTTCTGAATGAATTTTGTTGAACTTTGCGTAACCGGCAAACTATAAGAGACAGACAAAAACTTACTTCACAAAAAATGTAGATCACGTTAAAACATGCTATTTATGTCATATACGTTTTTTGTTTTGTTTTTTTCGTTGAATTGACCATTTCTGAGATATTCCTTGTTATTTGTTTCCGATGTAAAATACTAAAATTTTCTCACATAGAAAGCTGTAACCTCCTGGCCCTGTATACGAATGGATTTCAACCACATGGAAACCGGCTTTTAAAAGATTTGACTATTGTTTTAGCTGTGTATTCCCTTATTTTCCTTTTACTTACAAGCAAGTAATTAAAACAATTTCTACTAAAGTATATCTCGATTATGATAAATAAGATAGAAGAATATGCTTTTTAACAGTAATTTGTTACGGCAATGTAGAGAAAGTCATGTGAATGAAACACATAAGATTTTTTTTTTCATTTTCAGCGCTCGTTTTGCACTTGCAATTCCTCCCCCCCCCCTCTCTCTCTCTCTCTCTCTTTTTCCTTTTCCAACTTTTCAATAACAATTAAAAACTCATGTATAACAACCCGATAAAATAAATTATGTATAAAGTAAATATTCTGCTTAGTGAATGAAACTGAAAGTTACAGCAGAGCTTAACCAAAACCCTGATTAGAAGATTTCGCAAGAAACAAATTTTATGTGTGTTTAATGGCTGTTCTTACTACATATAACGCCAGAATTGGTGGATACTGATGATACATGATAACTGAAATATTTGGTAAGGAAAGGTTCTACGCCATTTTAATTAATGAATATTGTGTCAAAATTTGTTATGCAATTGGTTTTAGGACTTTTTGTAAACAATATTTCCATTTAAAATTTGCACCTTTTCCCACTAAGTCAGGGTATCATTTTTACCCTTTTTGACCAAAAATTTGGAACAAAAATTCCAACTCTACTAATAAGTAAAGTAATATTTTAGAGCTAATATCCATTCATTATAGTCAAGGATAACGATTAAATCTACAAATGTGCAAAAATTTCCTTTATGACGTGTTATTGTGTTCTACAATAATTATACCAGATGTTACAGTAGTAGCCTCACTAGTATTGAGTGGACAGTGAGTATGCAGATCCCGCCCCATTTCGTCATCAATCCTCGTAGCGGTGCTAACTTACACTCTTTCAAAAGCTACTTCGATTGCGCTCTCCAGCTATAAGCAGTGAAATGTGTATTTGCTAACTTAAGCAAGCCCAGAAGAAGTACCCTGTTTTGTTTTCTCTGTTCAAAAACCGGTTTGGAGAGCATGTGCTGTTTACGTCCATAGCTAACTGTGCAGGGTCTTCAGTCTTTTCTTAGGTACTCGAATTCCGCACCCTATTCCTCTTATGTTTAGAATATTTCCGAATGTGTTCTTTCTCAAAACCTATTCAACACAACGACCGTTCTTGTAATTCATCAGAGCATCAGTCGTACTTTATGATAAAATGTTGGCTATACTGATAAGGGACTATGACACATTCATGTGGCAGACTTAGCTGTGATTTTTATGGTGAAAATACATCGAACACCCATATTTTGGCTTGCTCTCCCATTGGTCCCTTAACCGGCGGAAAAAAATAATAAAATTTTAATATGTAACGGCTGATGTTAGATCTGTCTTTTACCCAACGATCAGGTGTCTTGTAATATGCCAGGCGCTAATAATAAACTTCGTTCGCACTTAGGACACAAGCTTCTATGCGCAAAAAACCGCATTAAAGATAACAGAAGATTTCATTCGCAAAGACAAAATCAGCCACAATTATGTTTTTTTTTTTTTTTCAGTAATGGGTGCTTACAAGAATAACGTAAAAAAACACATTTATGTAAGCTATTTTGTTTAATAATTAATAAGCACCGATGTATGCAAAGACTTAGATATTTATAAGTGGATCATTATAATTTGTAAATAATTTTTTCTTGGGCCTTAAGGTAGAGAAAGATACGGGTATTTTTATTTTCAGTCTAATTTCACTAAAATAAGGTACCAGCTCGATCTATAATATGAATGTGACAGTGGCCCCTTGTGACTTTCTTTTTTATGACGAGGGTATTTGTAATGCTTTCTTTTTATCATATTAAAATAAAGTATAATATTATAAATGTATCAACCGTAAAAAAAGTAAATGTAAACTAAGAACATAAAATGTTCCCCACACTTGGTTTTAGAACATCTCAAGAACCCGCCCTCTCCCCAATATTTTTTTAGCCTGGCACGCCCATAGCCAGTGATACAGACTGCATTATGCAGTCTAATCAGCTATACAGTTTTAATTTCTTTCTGTTTTTCTTCTATTACATTAAAAACCCTTCATACCAGTTGCATTAATATATTTAACATCCACTCTGGAAACCCACAGAAAGAAATCTAACGGTATAAGTCTGGGGATCTCGGCGGCCATGGAACGTGTCTACCTACCAATTCAACGACTGGCCAAGTAAAGCAATCTATATTTGAAGGTTACAGCATATATCTAATTCCACTAAATAAAGAAGTTGCGAAGGCAAATGTAAGACAGGTTCTTATTTCCGTGTTACCGGAAAAGATATGAGAGGTAAGTAGGAATGTAAACAAATTACTAAAGTAGGACAGCTTCTCATACAAACCATTAAAAATACTCATGTGATATTTATTGTGTAATATTGTGTTTACACTCATAACAATGCTTTCTTGACACGCTCATTGATTAAAATACCCATATGAATGTTCCCTACCATCACACGAAAAATCTATATTTTGCAGACACCGTGTATAAGTTATACTGCTTAGCTCAGAACATTGCAAACACATTTTTCACCAATGTATTATTAATATATAAGGCTAGTTTCAACAAACAATTTATTACTGGTCCATAATCAGTCCATGGATACATTTACCTAATTCACATGCATTGTTTTGGCCTAGGTTTGCTAAGTACTGATTCGGATGGTCTCGGAAGTCTCAGAAGCTGGTTGGAACGCCTGAACGCATCGTATGGACGCAATCGCTGTTGGTTGAAACGCATTGCCGTCAGCTGTCTTCACTGTGCATACTCAAACTACGAGTGGACTGCTTTGAAACAAACTTATGAAAAGAAAGAATTTTTTGTGTGTAACATCAGCAACTATCAACCCATGTTCTTAATTAGCAACAGAAAATAATATTCTCTAGAATTTTTAATTCCTATCTTGGGCGTGGCAGGTTCCTTTTTTTCCTCCATTTTCCCTTATGAATCAAGGCCATAAAATTCTCACAAAACGCTATTGCTGGATTATCAGGATGGAGTTTTTATACCAGCTCTAGTTTGATCGGGAATAACTTCATTCGCTCTCAAACCATCTTCCACACGGTTGATGTTGGCATCTGCAACTTTTGACTGGCACTCCGTACTGATTTTTAAGGCTCCGTATAAAGCCTTCGCGGACTCTGTCAATCGTTTCTTCATTTCTTGCTTTTCCGGCGTGAACTTTACCTGATGACAGAGGCATCCTCTGTCGCGAAATTGTTCGAACCACCCTCGGAAGGCCGCGCCGTGGCGCTGTGGTTAGACCATTCGCCTCTCACCTAGACGGCCAGGGTTCGATCCCAAGCGACCGCATGTGAGATTTGTGGTGGACGAAGCGGTGCTGGGGCGGCTTTTCTCCGGGTTCTCCGGTTTCCCCCGCCATCGCATTCCACCGGTGCTCCATCTTCATTCATGTATCACAGTGTCACCGCCTGTGATGCCATAAGTAGTTAAAGTGGGCGTTAAACACTATCCAAAAATATCCACCCTCGGATTGTGGACGTGGGTAGTTGTGGGAATAAAATGCCGTCTAAATGGCCATTTGTGAAAATTCAAGTATACTAGCCACCATCGTTTGGTAAAGCAGCCATTTTCTCCACAAACAATGCACACGCTTACCATTAGATGGCAAATGAAAATCAGGTGTACAATTCAAAACTTCAAATTTCCCAGCTTTAAATGCTAGTATGACAATTTATTTATTCCAAATATTGGTAAAAATACAGTTTTACGGATATTCCAATACTTTAAGTACGTGATATAAAAGAAATAATCATTGGGATAACTATTTCACCGCTAATACATACTTTTTAGAAGGCTAGCGCTAAAATTAGAGCTTTTAACATCATTCATTCATACTAGAAAGTGCAAATTGTAACACTCGCTGACTGGGATAACATTTTCACCTTCTCTACATATAATAAGTTCACAGTTATAGAGAAAGTTTTATATTCCACCCAAAACTTCGATACCAAGATTTCACTGGAAATACATGTTTTGTGGAACACTGAATCCAAAAAAAGAGCATTTAAGAAAAAAGGTGTGCATATGTTTGTGGACAGCATCGCTCAAAAATGAAGATATATTCCAAGGATGCAACATGAAGCTTTTCAAGAAAATCTTCCTTCTTCAAACTACCCTCTATATGGAACTTTTTTTGAAAATATGTTTTTTCTAAAAAAATGGCTCTAACATTTGATTAATATGCCGTATGTTAAATGCATTTACATGCAAATAAAATATATATCTTGAATTTTAAGGGAATAGCCTCTGAAGATCTCTTCATTCAGGATTGCATAAACGTAAGAAATAGACAAAAACTTACTGTACAACAAATGTAGTTTTAACACACAATTTATGCCATATAAATGTTTTGTATATCTTCCGAGATATTCCTTGTTATTGGTTTCAACTTTAAACTATTAACTTTTCTCAAACGTGAAGTTACCTTTCGTTTCATCTCTCTTTTGTTTTACTGCTAACCGTGCAAAGCGAACCAAACTTCAATTGTTCACATAGCGAAGGGTTTTTAAAAGATTTTACTATCGCTTTAGCCTAGCGTATTCCCTTATTTCCCTTCTGCTTAGAAGTAAGAAAAGTTTGGCTAATATCTCAATTACCTTGATGTAGATAAAGGAGATCTTTTGTAATAATAATTTATAGAGAAAGTAATGTGTTTGGAACACATCAGACTTTTGTTACATCCGATGTTACCGTATTCCTTCAGATGGAAATTATATTACGTATCTACATTAAGTGGAGTCCACAAATGAATATAGGGTCTTCTGGATCGTTCTTCAATAATTTAACGGTGCTTACGAATGGGGCTAAATAAAACTTCTTAAATAGTCATCCGAGATTTGAAAGTCACCCGTGCAGCTCTGGGTAAACTAGATGGTCACACATAAAATAGTACTTGAAAACAAAAACAACCAGAATGTGTGCAACCGTTCATCCTAAGATGTGGATGGACATCACTAGATCTTTGATGTGCGTCACTCTCTGAACTATAAACTTTCGCGTCGCTGATTTGCTTGTGTGATGAGATTGCCTTGACCACTTAAATCTCCTGACCTTACGATGTGCTACTCGTATCTTACAAGTATGGTCCAAACGTAACATCGTTTTGGTATTGTTCTACAAGAACATTTATGGTGAAAAAATTAAAGAGTTTTTGTTTCTTTCTGTGTATTAACCTCTATTATTTTACTTGCAAATAGACGTGAGCACGTCAGATGATGCGCAGTGGCGTGTCTGATGCTGTGCATACTGCATTGCTATCGCTTCAAGTCTCCGCCTCTTACCCCTCCTTGTACTGCGCAACTTGTGTGCTCTCTTCTATTTGCAAGGACAGTACTTTCTCTATTAATTAAGCATCACAGGTGTTGCATTTCGCGCAAAAAGTCTACAACCGGATACCGCCGGAATTCAAAACAAGTAGTTTTAGACAATAGACTTCAATATTTTATATTATAAAAAATCTGATTGCCCCATTCACATAAACTTTCTCTAGTTGTTCAACAAACAAACTTTCTTTCAAAAGATTTATTATTCTTTTATCTACATCATGTTAATCGATTTAAACATTAACAGAATTGATATTGTTAGTTGCTTCTTTGTAAGTAGAAGGGAAATAAGTGAATACATTTGGCTAAAGTGGTAGACAAATCCTTAAAAGCCGGTCGCTATGTGAAGAAATTGAAATCCTGTCCTCTTTGCTTGTCAGGAGTAAGAGACGAAAAGAAGATGACTTCCCTTTGAAAAAAGTTTAAGTAGCTTAAAACGAAAACGGTTAACAAAATGAAAGAAAAAAAGAAAAAGAAAAAAAAACCGAAATCTACATCTTTGTGTAGTAAGCATTTGTCTATCTCTTACGGTTTACCCTTTAATCAAAAATACATATGCACACCCGCATCTTTTTCTATGATTGCTGTTTCTGGATTCCGAGGATCCTAAAACATATTATGCCAGTGAAATCTCGGCATCGCATTTTTGGGTGGAATTCAATAGCTTGTCTATCTACTATTAGGTACATTATACATATGTTCTAGAGAAAATAAAGTTGATGATAATTGGTTGCCCTCACCCTCTTCGCAAACTGCTCTTCTTCTTTTAAGTAACTTCAGTGCGAGAGTGCCGGATAATACAGTTCCGTGTTCACTTTGTATGTAGGTACTCACAAAAATAATGCGCTTCAATGAAGACGTATCCAACGAGGATTATTTTAAAGCGCGTGGTGACTCGGATTTCAGCACCGTAATTTTATTGCCCATGTATCCACACCCTCAAGGGTGTTCTAAATTGTTTGGTCTAATATACCTAAAAGACTTCTATTTTTGTTCTGAAGCTTGAAACATTTTCTGTTTCTACTCTAATAGTCTAATTGCATTTTAGTTATAGAACTTTAACTTCGCCACGTGAACTTCTAAATCAGTAGTTTCAGCTTGAGTGCGCACCAAAAGAGCAGCGAGTAACTCGTAACTCACAGGCCTACTGGAAACAATGACCACCTATCGTCTTGGCTGAATCAACTGCATCAAGAGCAACAATGTGATCTGACCTTTACCCAATGACGCATTGGCTATCACGCACTACTTCCTGGCAGCTATGAGGTTTATGGTTGAGTACGTGTGAGTACTTTGACTCAGTCGAGTTGAGTTAGAACAGTCTGTTCTAAATAACCTTCCGCACACGAAAGCATAAATCAGCAACACTCTCAAGTGCGTTTTCTTCGAATTCAGTTTAGTATATTTTATTGTGTTCAAAACGTTACATGTGAGGCTCATTTTTTTCTTTCTTAAATTCTTTTACACAGCCTACAAAATGATTAAGAAGAAATAGTACTCAAAATATTTTCATATTACTTAGATATGTGGCACTCAGTGTGACAACATTTGGGGAAAATTACAAGATCCTAACAATAGAAATTTTAGTAAACCTTTCATAGGCAATAGATAACTAAGTAGTGCGTATGATAGGTTTCTCAGATTTACTCAATGTGTTAGACCACCACAAAAGCTATTTTATACTCTCTACGACTTACATATAAGATATTTAATAGTGTATTTTAAGCAACATTTGATATCAAGGTTTCACAGGAAATACACGTTTTGAAATCCACTGTTACAAAAATATATTTTAGAAACATGTTCGTGCGAGTCTTTGTGAATAAGAAAAATATAGGTAATTTAAACGATAAATTAGATTAATAAGGAGTTTATTATTTGATTATATTCGAAGTTAAATCGTTAATCTTCTCTGAATTAAGCCGTACATGCCGCATTTTACGCGATGAGAACGGACTTAAAATATAAAAATAATTGTACCCAGTTTACTTTATCATGCATTCAGATCTGTTCATATTGTTTTTAAGTTTGAGATTATTTTAATCAAACATCGCAGTAATCTACTGTAAATAGGAGAAATAACTTCAATAATTTGTATAAGGGATTATGAGTAGCTGAAATGGGCAGAGTAAGTCGCGTGAGTGTGGCACGTGTTATATTACTGTTTTCATTCCAAATGCCCTCAGTTATAAAAACCAGCTCTGTGATGTGTGTTATTCTATAGTAGAGAAGTCAAGAACAAACCTTTGAAGGTTACTGGATTTACCAATTTCTCCTTGCTTAACGTGTTTATGTGGTCAAGTTCCCCCAGTCAAGAAAAATATTGTTTGAACAACGACTCTGAAAAACTGATCAACAAGATTAACCAGCGCATCAACAACAGGGTCAAAAAACCATTGATCGCCAGTTTTACTGGTGATAAGCCGCGGCCTTTCATTGTGATGCAACATGTGGAATAGTTGTTTATGCACGAAAGGTATTTACTCAAATGTTAAGATGAATGTTAATGAAAATGTAAACTTTTCTTTAAAAATCTGATGTGATCCATTCACATGACTTTCTCTACATCTCTGCAACAAAATATTGTTAAAAAGTTTATACTTCCATTTACTTCATGCTAATCTAGAAAAAAGTAGCAGGAATAGTCTTATTACTTATTTCCTTATTTGTATTGACAGGAGTTGGCAAATTCCTGCATGAGAAAAGCCTAAGTTTTTAACGATGAAACAAAAATTAAGGAATATCTAAAAGATTGTCCTTTCTACGAAAAAAATGTATATAATATAAATTATGTGTTTTAACGTGCTCCACATTTTTTGTGTGGTAAGTTTTTGTCCAACTCTTACGGTTTAGCAGTTATGCAAAATTTCGTAAAATTCATCCAAAATAAAGTAATCTTCAGAGGCTATTCCCAGAAAATTCAAGATAAACATTTTATTTATAAGGTAAATATCTTTAATATACGATATTTTAATCAAAATCGATGGAGCTATTTTTAAGAAAATCAAAATTTTCGAAAAAAGTTCGATGTAAAGGGTAGTTTGGGGTGGGGGAACTTTTCTCAAAATCTTCGTGTCGCATTCCTGGAAGATACTAAACTTAAATACCAAGTTTGGTATTTTACCGACTTTTCGTTTTTGAGTTATCATGTTCACAGACACACGGACACACTGACACACATACACGGACCTTTTTCTGAAAATACATTTTTTTGGATACAAAGGACCCTAAAACATATATTTCCGGTGAAATCTCGGTATCGAATTTTTGGGTGGAGTGCAATACCTTCTCTATACACTATGTACATAGCATGTATAGAGAAAGTAAAAAAGCATTACAGTATAAGTTTTTAAGCTGTAGACCTGAAAGTTTACATATACAAGTATACAGAGCTGTATTACTCTGCCCAGGAGGCCCGGGCTCAATCCCGAGCGCCCGCATGTGAGATTTGTGGCGGACGAAATGGCGTCTGGGCGGGGTTTCTCCGGTTTTCTCAGCCACTCATTCCGCCAATTGTTCCAGTATTCCTATCATCAATTTCACTTGCATTTAAGACCATCCACTACAACTGAAAATACAGTATAATACAAGGGGTAGATTTTTAGTCACAAATACAGTAATATAACACGTGCCACACTCACGCTAATGTTATTGAATTTAGTATTTATACTTTTTGTAGAAAAAAAAACTTTACCTGAAAATCTAATTGATTTGAAAATGGTGCTATATGATCCTATGTGGGTTATAAAGTCGCTGAACTATAATTACTAATGTAGCTTTCACATTTTGTTTACAGAAGTTTGAATTTAACATACAAAATTAAGCATTGTGACGGGCCAGTTTTTACTGTTCTATTAGTAAGTTCTCACTGTCACTTCACTAATGAGGCCGCGCCGTGATCGAGTGGTTAGACCGCCATCGCGTTTCACCGGTGCTCCATCTTCATTTCATATATCACAGTGTCATCGCCTGCGGTTCCACAAGTAGTAAAAGCGGGCGTTAAACACAAGAAAAAAAAAGTTCGCCAATGTGATACTGTTCAACTTTACCCTGTCACTTCACTTAGTTTTGCACCACCACTTCATTTTATTCACGAGGAATAAATGATGAGTTATGCATGACAGCCACTTCGACGGATGGTGAGTCGAAGTTCCTAATTTCCTGCAGTAGCAGCACTCACTAACATGCACAAGTCGTTACAAACTCGCTTGATGAGCGCAAGTACTTTGTCGCACCATAAGCGACTCAATTTGCTCATTCACTCGCGTGAGTGAAGAGTTCTGAAACCACAGTCTCTTTCCGGTGAGCAGACGAGCAGCAACTCGAGGCAAGGTTGCTCTGGGGTCTGCGAGCTGTTTACATTGCGCTACATATGTAAGGGAGCGAAGTGTGCCTGTATTTTGAGTGAAATTTACCTCAGAAATAAGCTTACTGAAATAGTGGCACCTATAGGTTTAATTAACGATGATAATTGAGACGGATTGTCGCCTCGGTGAATAAGCGTATAGCCTATATTTTAATTGATTAAATTGTTTAGCTTAATTACTAGGTAAGAAATCATGTATTTATTGTATATTGGATGTTCAGAGAGACTGTTCCTGGAAAGCGTTTCTAACTTCAACCCGAGGGTTCTCAAGCGACGAATTCAGTTGTTTACAATATTTCTTTGTATATTGCAAGAGGGGAAAGACGCTATTATGTAGTCACGTCTCCGAATGAGAAAGTGGAGGTGCCATTAACAGGGGAACCACGAGGAAGTTTAGGTCAAGAATCACGTGAAAGACGCATTGGCCAAGTAGAATTAATCACGTCACGGCAGAAGCGCACCCCAAGCTACTTTCGGCGCCAAAAAATGGGCCAATGAGATTACAAGTTGAGAGTTTTGCGCGTGGGTAGAATTTGCTATAAATGTAGAGAATTCGCCCTAATGTTCAGACAGTTGGAATGTAACTACACGCGAAACCTGTCACGCTCGAAACAAGAATCCGCGCAATTATAGTCAAGTTATTACAGTGATTCACGCAGTGGAAACGTAATGTCTCGCGTAACCTGCGACGCCGGAAACAAGGAAGCCACGGCAGAAAGTTAGTGTCTACAATTATTCTGCACGTAACAGTTGCACGCGTAAATTTTAGGTACCTTTGTGCGCGTTACGCCCTTGTTCGAGGGAAATTATCGGAATACAATCGCGCCAGGAACTTTCTTGGGAACGCTTGTGAAAGGAAATAAACCTTTGACTGAACGAAACGTGCCGACGCTTATTTTAAGTTAATTTCCCGTACTATCTCCTTGAGATCATCGCCACTCAATACCTGAGTTAGATATAAAGAGTTCTCAATTGCTCGTCGCCGAGTCCACATATAGCCGAGGAGCGTCGAGAATCGACTTCAGCACTGCAACGCCGGAGAGAGGACCAGCACCTAAAGGTACGTCACCAGTTCGCGCCTCATAATGGAAAGGAAAAATACGATAGTTATTTCTGGATCGGGTTGAGCGGAAGCCATCATACAAAATGTATGAGTGGACTTATGAGGTGTTTCGTTTTGAGGAGGATGAGTTAGACATGATATAGATCAACAGTTTCACACGGCAGGTGTTCATTAAATGCAAGTCAGAGGATTGAGTCCACAAGGCCATCAGGAAACCAATGGTGAGTCCATCTTTTTTTCTCATAATAATGCACAGAGGAGTAGAGTAACCATCACAACAGCTGGAATGGGTTTTCGAATTGTCAAGTTATATCGTATACTTCTGAAACTGGAGCTAGATATTTTAAAGAGATACTCAATATGAAATAGTGTTGTCATTAACGATTGATTCTTGGGGCTCGAATCTGCGTTATAAAATTCGCAATGGAATGTGAACGGTAAAATGGAATTGAAAAACATATTGAAATTGGGAATGTTGAGATCTTTGTCAGCTATGAGGGGCAACTTAGTACACCTGCATCTTGCAATAGTACGGGTTACTTACGTACTATCCTCGACATAGAGCAGGCATCCCCAAGTCGAGTCAAGGTCGCTTGAGGGCGCTGAACATTACACTCACTGCGGGCCACAGAGCTACACAGTCCAATATATCCGTGCTGTGGTGGTGTAATGCTACATATTAGTACTGTGGTGCCCTATTTACGATGGTTGGTACATCTGCGTTGGGAAGACGGTCGTTCTCACTTGTGATGTTTCGAGCAGAATGGGAAGAAAACTTTCTGTTTATGGAAGAAAATGTTTAATGTGTTACAAACTTCTAAACAAAATAACTAAATATAATTTGCAACGACATTACTCGTGGTGACGGTACATTTGCCGACCATAACCTCAGTGATTCAGTGTGTAGAAACCTTGGACTTTGATGAATATATAACGATACTGCGACAATTGCGCGAAGAATTCGAACATTCCAGGACATTATACCACTTAAGAAACAATTTAAGTTATTTGCAACATCATTTTCAGGGGATATCCTCGATAGCCCAGTTAAACTGCAGTGGGAAGTAACAGCTATGCAAAATAATATTGAGTTAAAAGATAAATATTAAAAAAGAAAAAGTATAAACCATTTCTACACCTCTGTATGACGCGAAAGATTTCCTAGACTCCACAATTTAGCAGGAAGAATTTTGTGCATGTTCGGGACAACCTATGTTTGCGAATCACTGTTTTTCTTAATGAAGTGTGCAAAGTCACGTTACAGAAGCCAAGTAAGTGATGAGCACTTGAAAGCATGTTTGGATTGGATAGCGCGCAAACAATAGTCCCACGTATTGAACAGCTGGTTGAAAACAGACAACTGCAAAAATCACGGCGATTGTCTGATAGCTAACAAAGAGTAGTTTTCATAGAGACATTTATTTGAAGAATATTATGTTTGTTTTGTTTACTTCATTAAATTGCATAGTACCAACAAAGTCTATGTCATGTTACATTATTTATTTAGTTTATTAGTTTTATATGAGTATTTGTATTTCGTTAATTGAATTCCCTGCCAATTAGATTTTATTTTATATTATATTAGATATCAGTATTAAAGTGTATAAAATACTGCTATCATTATTATGTAATTGACACTGAAAGTGGAAGTTAATGTACACAATCGTAGTTCCGCCACTGTAGCACCTCCATTTCATGCCCCCAACCGGACGGTTAGGGCTTGAGAGCTTTTACTGCCGCCCGAGCGGGCGGTCTGTTGAGGACGCCTGACATAAGAGTAATAACTCTGAATTCCCGTGGTGAGGACCCACCAGCGTGGGCACGGTTAGCGTAAGGTTCCTTCCCCGTTAGACGAGTACCAGCTGTTTTAGTAATAGAGAGTTGAGGGTAACCAAAGGCCGTGCCACAAACTTCGGCCTCATGAAACTTTGAAGAGCATCAAGAGAATATTGTAGGTACCCGGCCACTAAGGTGGAAGATCAAAAAGTACATTCACGACTGGACAAGACTGCTGGGAAACTGAATCCGCCTACCACTGGGGACAGGGGTACAGCGCAGATTCAGCAAAGCCAGTTGCCGCCGTTACAGGAGGAAGAGAAGGAAAACACGGAAATTGTGGAAATGGAAACATCGCCGATATCTATGATCGCTGTGAGTAGCCAAGACCCAAGGCATAAAGATGGGAATGATGGAGTGTACGAATCGTTACCTGCGCCAAGAGATGAGGGTACGGTTGAGAAGTCATGACTCCATGATTTTTCTTTTTGTTGTCATGCAGTTATATCAACACATTATAACTATGCTGCAACAAACTATTCTTACAAAAGCTCATTCTATCTACTTCATGCTTATCAAGATGAAACTTCGTGTTATTTACTTGCACAAAGGAGATGAGGAAACACAATAAGCTAAAGCGAAAATAAACTCTTTTAAAAAGCCAATCACCATGTAATGATATTACAATTTCGTCCTCTTTGCTTGAGCAGGATAAAAAAATATGAATAACGATTTCCTTAAAATTCCAGTCGCTATGTAACGGTATTAAAATGTCGTTCTCTTTGCCTGACCAGAATGAAAAAAAATATGCATAACGACTTCCAATTTGAGAAAAGTATAACTATTGGAAAATTTAAACTATAACAGGAAATATCTCAGAAATTGTTAGCACCGCAGAAAAAAACGTGTTTCGCATTTTGTATTTTGGCGAGATCTACACTTCTTGTGTAGTACGTGTTGGATCTCCTATGCTTACTAGATCATTCAAAATGAAGAGAACTTCAGGGATATTCCCAGGAAATTTAAGATATACATTTTATTTGTCATGTAGATATCTTCATGGTATTTTAATCAAAATCGTTAGAGCAATTTGTTATAAAATAAACATTTTTGAAACTCTTATCATATAAAGAGCAATTTGGAGTAAGGGGATTTTCTTGAAAATCTTCGTGTTGCATCCTTCGAAAATGTTGAACTTAAATATCCAGTTTGGTATTTAATTGACTTTTCATTTGTGAGTTATGTTCATCACAGCCACACGGACACGCATTTTTTAAAAATGCTCAGGGGTCCTTAAAACGTGATAGTTTTCCAAGTGATACAGGTATCGCAGTTTTGAGTGAAATGCAATACCTTCTCTATCAATGTACTATGTACGAAGTAGAGTAAGTAACAAAAGAGCACAAATAAAGAAAATTGATCAATTCTTGCAAAGGAGCAAACATTGTATTAAACAAGGAGTGCTCAATAATGAAAATCTCGACTCTTTCTGAATTTTTGACATCTGATGGAGTTTTTTTAGGGAATGTTACCGCACAAATTCTAAGCGTGATAGAAGTAACGTGGACTAATGCTTTGATTTGAAATAGAGAGGATGTTTTGAAAGTAAGTTCGAAGATTTATACAAATTAAGGTGCGAAACTTTGGAAGTGATAAGTTAACTTTAAAACAAAATATCTGATGTGCTCCATTCACATGACTTTCTCTAACTGTAATGCAAACAAACTTCTTACAAAAGATTATATTATTTTATCTACTTCGTGTAAACATAATAGTAGAATGGTCTTATTTCTTATAAGTAGAAGGGAGCTAAGGGAATTCATTAGGTTAAAGCATAGTCAAGCATTTTAAAATTTTTCGCTAAGCGATTGTCATCGAAATTCTATCCTCTCTGCGTGGCCAGGAAAAAAAAACAAAGAAACACGGCTAACTTCTAAAACTGTAACCAATAAAAAGAAATATCCCAGAAACGGTGACAAAAATTGGGTTTTGACGAGATTTACATTTTTTATGTAATAAGTTTTTGTCTATTAATTGAGGTTTACCAGGCATACAAAATTCATCCAAAATGAAGAGGACTTCAGAGGCTATTCTCAGAAAATTCAAGGTATACATTTTATTTGCCATGTAAATATCTTCAAAATACGGTGTTTAAATCAAAATTGTTAGAGCCATTTTTGAGAAAATCGAACATATCTAAACATTTTCCATGTAAGGGGTAATTTGGAGTGGGGGATTTTCTAAAACTCTTTGTGTTGCAACTTTGGAATATTCAAAACTTAAATACCAATTTCGGCAATTAACCGACTTTTCGTTTCTGAGTTATGCTGTGCACAGATAGGTACACACACGCTGATCTTTTTCTAAAAATGCTTTTTTGGATTCAGAGGTACTTTAAGGACCCCTGAATCTTTAGGTTAAAGCTCGGAATCGAATTTTAGATGAAATATCTACCATGTATATTGTGCACACGTGCTAGAGAAAGTAAAAATAATTAATTTTTCTACTCAACTTCCTGAATTTGTAATTTCTCAGCGATGAAACACTGTGTGGGCAATGGCTAAAAACCACTATCCACGATATGAGCAAATAGCGCAATTATAATCTAAGAGTACTTCTGATTAAATTATATGGTATAGATTCTACAATACCTATTCTATATTCTATAAAAGGAAACAATTGTTACCAGTGGGACCTTTACATTAGCTATACGTACTTAATAAAAACAATTCTAATCCCTGTCTTCCTGTAATTTATTTAGAGGTTTGCAATTCGTGGGGTTCTAGTATATTCCACAACATAATTAAAAGTTTATCTGAATAAACCAGAAATAGAATATAATTTGAGAGGAATGAGTAGAGAAAGCTATATAAATGAACGCATCAGATTTTCCCTATGGCAAAGTCCTTTTGCTGAGTATTAATAGCAATTTCTTTCCATGCTTATTCATAATATCAACTAAAACCCAATGTCACTCACATTTATATAATGACGGGCACCATAGAATGTTTTCCACAATCAATTGAATTACGATAGTGAGAAATGACTATCGCATTTTTCAATTTTTACTTTCTCTAGCCCCATATTACAATGTACATAGGGATAGAGAAGATATGGTAATGCACCCAAAAATTCGATACCGAGATTTCACCGGAAATGTATGTTTTGGGGTCCCCTGAGTCCGAAAAAAAATTAAAAAAAGGTCCGTGTGTGGTGAGTGTGTCTGTCTGTGTGTGTGTCTGTGGACAGCATATCCCCAAACCAAAAAGGCCGTTAAATACCAAACTTGGTATTTAGGTTTAGTATCTTCCAAGGATACGACACGAAGATTTAAAAAAAAAATCCCCCCACCACAAACTACCCTTTATATGGAAAAAATTTCGAAAATTTTGATTTTCATAAAAATGGCTCTAACAATTTTGGTTAAAATCCCGTATATTAAAGCTATTTATGTCCGAAATAAAATGTATATATGTCGAATTGTTTTGGGAATAGCCTCTGAAGACCTCTTTATTCTGGATGAATTTTTCTGAATTTTGCTTAACTGCTAAACCGCAAGAGATACAAAAAAAAAAAAAAAAAAAAAACGTACTACACAAAAATGTACCTCATGACAAGACTCGTCATTTTTGTCCTTTACGTTTTTGTTGTGGAGGTAACCGTTTTCGAAATATTCCTTGTTATAGGTTTGAATTGTGATGTACTTAAACTTTTCCCACACAGGAAGTGTCTGTTTTTCTTTTGTTTTACTCCTGACCAAGCAAAGAAGTGATTTGCAATGACAATCGCATAACGATAGCTTTTAAAACATTTGACAATCACTTTACCATAGTGCATTCCCTTATTCCCTTCTACTTATAAGGAACTAAGTAATAACATTCTGCTAACATTTATCTTGATTAGCATTGTGTACAAAGAAGAATAATCTTTTGTAGGAGTTCTGTAGAGCAGCTAGAGAAAGTCATGTGAGTGTAACACATCATATTTTTTATTCAGATTAACAGCTGTTAACTCTCGCAAAATGCGTGAAGCAGTAGCATAGATAAGCTATTAAAGTAATCAGTTTTCATTTGGATTTAAAAGTACGAAGTAATAGGCGTACTAGCCCTTGAGTAATATCAAAAAGACTTTAGTACACATCATTTTGAAATATTAAAACATATAATTGTTTCCAGTTATCCCCTAGAAATAAAGTGACAACTAATTTAATGAATATCGGATTGTGACTAGACTGACTAGACTGAAATGAAACACTGTATTTTTACTTTCTGTACACGTACTACGTACATAATGTATAGAGAAAGTATTGTAATCCACCGAAAATTTGATACCGAGATTTCACACACAAAAACACGTTTTGAGGCTCCCAGAATAAAGGAAAAAAAAAAAACGGACAAATAAAATGTATATCTTGAATATTCTGTGATTCAATAATTTAAGGTTGTTACATAGCTTATATCGTAGAATTATTTCGTATCCATTTGATTTGAGGTTAAAACGAATGAGCCAAAGATTATTCCCTCGAAATATGGGGATACCTGTATTTGTGGTACTCGGACCTAAATTTGGTTAGATCATATTTTGGGTTGAATTGAATGGAAGGTTTAACCAACATTCTAAACTCCATGTAGGCGTGTGCTTCTCGATTTTAATACACAAACGAGTGGAGAGCTACAACATTTTTGTGGTTGTTAACTAGCTAGGAAACAAAAAGCAGCAACATTAGTATAACTTTTAACTTTTATCTTCTGTTATGCAAAAAAGAGGTTATGTTGGAATTAATATTTTGGTATATATTTAGAAGTACAATTGCCACCCTCATCACTGGTTGTTGTTGTTGTTGTTGTTGGCAGTGTTTCATGCTCGCTTTTACTAGTAGCACCGGAGCTGGAGGCTGAGACAACTAAATTAGAAATCAGTTTGGAAGGGGTGATTGCTGTATCTTTGGCACAGGGGGGAGTACAAATAATAGTTATAGGATTATACAACCAGCCAGCAACGTCCAAGTATGCAAACAGGAATTTCTTCAGTGACTTAACCGAAACGTTAGTGCAGTTACAGGAAAAGTTTCCAGGAACTGAATTAATTCTCTTAGGAGATTTTAATGCGAGGTTAGGAGGGGAGAATATTTCTCTAACGGGGGGTCATCAATGGGGGGAGGAATTCCGAAGGTCAACGAAAGAGCAAGGATAGTTTTATTAATGGGGAGGGCAGACAATTACTTGCTTTCTGCGATGCCTTCTCTTTAGAAATAATGAATGGCAAGTACGGTGAGGATCGAGAGGGAGAACTCACTTTCATAAATGAAAATGGGGGTAGTGTAATAGATTTTATTTTAATAAGTCAGGGTTTAATTGGCAGAATTAGAAATTTTTGGGTGGGGGATCGTATCGAGTCACATCACTGTCCGGTTGTCCTGGAACTGAATATAGAGACGGCCATGGTGGCGCATGCACCTGAAGAGGGGAAGGGGGACGAAGGGAGATTCATTAGTAAATTTATATGGAAACCGATAGAAAAAGAAGTATTTGTTGATACATTAGAAAGAAGATTAGGGGAAAGGAACGCAGGCACAGCGGAGGAACTAACGCATATAATAGCAACGGCTGCGGGGACAATGAAAGTCCAAATGCATGGTAAGGTAAAACGATTCAATGGTTGGTATGACCAGCAATGCAGAGCTGTAAAGAAACAAGCAGAGGAGGCTCTGTCAAAATTCAGAAGGGAGGGGGGAGATGACATTAGGAAACTGTTTACAAAAAAACGAAGGGAGTATAAACAGCTCTTACGGGAAAAGAGAAGTATGTGGCAAGACAAAATTACTCAGAAAATTAGTAATATGTTAACACGGGGGGATAACGCTGAGATGTGGCAAGTAGTAAAACATTTAAGAGGCAACCGTCAGGCGCCCAACGAAATTTCTCCCAGAAAATGGGCAATGCATTTTATGGGAATATTCGGGAAAGGTGAAAGGGAAGGAATTTTTATAAAGGAAGTGCAAATTTTGGGAAATCTTGAGATCCCAATACTGGACGAAGAAATATCAGCACGAGAAATAGCACAGGCGCTGAGGAGTCTGAAGGAAGGCAAAGCTCCAGGGTTGGATGGGCTGCCCCCGGAAGTTTTTAAAGCCGCAGCCAATGTTAATGAGTTTGGTAGGAGTATGCTCCAGATATGTAACAGATTGTTTATTGAGGGGAATTACCCTACCTATTGGGGAAAGGGCATTATTCATCCCATTTATAAAGGGAAGGGAACTATTGGAAATCCGGATAACTATAGGGGGGTTACTCTTTTGCCAATTATGGAGAAAATTTATTGTAGAGTGTTATATAACCGAATAAAGGACAGGGAATCTAAATTTGGCAAACTTTCAAAATTTCAAATGGGTTTCAGAGAAGGGCACAGTACCATAGATGCCGCTTTTATATTAGACACTTTAAGGACGAAGCAACTGTTAGTTAAGCGGGGAAAGCTTCATTGTGCTTTTGTGGACTTTAAGAAGGCATTTGACTCTATCAATCGAAATGCATTATGGTACAAACTAGGCAGAAAGGGGTTATCAAGTAAAATGGTTAGAGCATTGCAGGCAATGTATCAAAATGTCGTATTCTGTGTGAAGTACGATAGCAACAGTGTCCGAGAGCTGCCGAAGCTATAGGAGAGTGAGGCAGGGTAGTATTTTATCTCCCTTGCTATTTAATCTCTTTGTGGATGATATTACTGATACAATGATAGCAGAGAATATTCAAGCGCCAGTAGTAGCGGATTTGCAGATCCCAACACTTTTATACGCAGACGATTTAGTATTGTGCTCTACGACAGTAAACGGATTGCAACGAGGACTGGACAGACTTAAGAACTATTGCGATGAATGGCTACTTACAGTTAATGTGAATAAGACTAAGGCAATGACTTTCAAAAAGGGTTGTGTTTATAGCAGGGAGGAGACTTGGACATATGCAGGACAGATACTGGACAATGTTAAAACTTTTGTGTACTTAGGACTCACATTTACAATGAACGGAAAATGGACAAAACACATTGACATTGCGAAACACAAGGCAAGGGTGAAAGCGGCGGAAGCTCTCCGGATACGCTGCAGAATTCCGAATATCTCCATAACCTTAATGGAAACTGTATACGGAGCGACAGTTAGATCCACGATGACATATGGAGGAGAAATATGGGGGTGGGAACAAACAGGAAATCTGGATCAAGTGAGGACCCAATTTTTGAAAGGAATTCTGGGTGTAGGGAGGGGTACGGCAAACTGCGGAATAATGAGGGAATTCGGGGCACATAGTGAAACGATAGAGTGCAAAATCAGAGCAGTTAAATATTGGATGAGAATCGTTCACGGAAACCAATCTCTAATTAGGGCAGTCTGCTACCGTGAACAGTTGCGAATGGAAGGTAATTTGACGTGGGCATCAAAATTAAAGAAAGGGTTGGAAACCATTGGGATGAGAGACATTTGGATAGCGGGGCAGGAAAACAGGCGAAGTATTTGGAGAAAAATTAAGAAACGTCTCTGTGATATTGACAGACAGCAAATGATTGCGCAATGCACAGAGAAGGTGTCATTAGAAGTACAGTCTGGGCTGAAATCGGAGTGGGGTATGGAGCAATACATCAAAACAGGTACCAAACTCATTAGAGAGGGGCTCGCGTGGATTAGACTAGGAGCATGGAGGAGCACGAAAATTTCTGACGAGAATGGTACGAGAATCTGTCCCATTTGCGAGGAGGAAGAGTCGTGGACTCACATCTTGGCAAGATGTAGGGGCACGGAGGAATGGCGGGAAAAATATTTGCCGCGAATTTTTACCACTGCGAATGTAGGGATAGAAGCATGTTGGACGCTACTGGCAGGCACGGAAAACATGGACGGGCTAGGTAAATTTATACTTAAGGCAAGACAGCTGAGATCTGAGGAGGCTGCCAATAGAGAAGGGGGGGGATAAGATAAACTAAACAACAGTGACTACAATGTTCTACATACATATATATTATGTCATACTTAGGTCACTGTTGTGCTAGGATTGTATATATTATGTGTATATATGTCTTTTATGTAATTATCTATTATAAGAGGGTGCATTTATGAAGGGTACTCTGTGCTGTAAATTTAAATTGCTATATTTTAATATCTTTGTATCTTTATTTTCGGATTCATTCTTAATTTTATTGTTGTTTAATATTGCTTTTGACTGTGTATTTCCTTTGTCTTTTTATTTTCGTGTTTACTCTTCTAATTTTTTGTTGTGGTTGTTGTTTTAATATTGCTTGTAATGTGTATTGCAAAAGCACGTACGGTCTGTGGACCCGTGCGACTGTTGAAATTCTATGTATGATATTGCTATGTTAATAAATACACTTATTCATTCATTCATTCATACTAGTAGCACCGCAGGCGAACGATCGACTGGTGCATCTCCCACAGAAAGGGATACATCCGCAGTAGCACCAATATTAATGCACATATTTAGAACAAAATATGTATGCCTAGTAAACCAACTGCATATTTATATTTCATTTTTGGTAGTTGTTATGTAGCATTCTTTAGTGCAATGTTTATGACCAATTGCCAAAGCTGTTAAATAAAGAAAATAGAGTAGATACAATACATTCTCTGGAATTGGGTTGACATCATATAAACATTAGTTCGTTGATATAAGCAACTTGAAAAGTAATTGGGGACTGTCGAATGTCAAGCAACCAAAAGTAGGTACAAATATTTTAAAACCGAATGAAAACCCGAATATTTGGTTAATAATAGAATGACCGATCGATGCAGTCAGCTTATGCGAGCGTGATCATGATATTAAAATTATCGGGAAAATATTTTTGTGTTGCAAATTAAGAACACGCGATTTATGACATCGAGGAAATATAATTAGAAATTTTCCTACAGCCAATAGGAATGCTGATAATTTATCGGGTGAGCGTTTTCATATCAAACGTTTCGCGAGTTCAAGATCTCTTGAAAGTTGATAAACCGATATTGCTAGTATGCCGATATTAGAGAAGAGGTCAGTTTTCTAGATTTTCTAGAACTTCAGGGGTTTCCATTGAGAATTGAAGGAATGCCTTAATTTCCCAATGTTAAAACTAGACTTTTAACATTCCTTTTTCTCAGCATCTGTTGGACAGCAGTTGTTTAAATTTTATATCATATTCATGTAATGTCAGTAATAAAATAGACACAGAGATGTTTTGTCTTGAGATAAAACAGTAAAATAAATAGTTTTTTTTTTTATTTTAACAATAGTTTACTCACCCTTTTAGTGATAAAATCTACTCTAATTAATTTATGGAAATAATCTTGTGTTAAATGTTGCAAATTATATATTCAATTTATATTCCAAATTCTATTTAATAGGTTCATTAGTTCCTGAGAAAATGGGGTATTCTCAGAAAAAAAATCTTGGTTTCGAGAAAAATGTATATAAATTAAACAATACATATGTATAGTTAACCAAAATTTTAGTACATTCAAGTGTCTGCTCAAGTCCTAGGAATTATAATGTGTATTACCAATACCAGCATAGAAAGGTGAAAAAATGTCTTTCTAACTTAAAATCCCAAAGTTAGAGCTCCTTTTTTCTCCTTAAAATTATTCTACATTGACCTTCTGCATAGTAAAATTTTCCCACCTTGGTGGGACACCAATTGCAATCTTGCTTTACAAAAGAGAAAGGAAGCCCTTAAAACATACAGAAATTATTCCACAGATGCAAACTTCATTAACTTAAAAAAAGTTCAAGCTCAAAGAAAACTCTCAAAAAGAAAAAGAAAATAGGTTGGATATTATTTTGTAGTAGATTAAAAGAAACACTTCTTCCTGCTATGTCGGGAGCACTACAAATTTTTTTTGAAAATCTGCGCTACCCTCAAATTTACCTTGAACATCATGGAAGATATACTAATAAATCTAACACCGCAACCATGCAATAACTGCTTAAATATAAACACATCAGCTGACGACAACAATCATATGCTACTGCAACCTTTCTCCATTGTTGAGCTAGAATCTGCACTTCTTTCTAGCAGATACACGGCTCCTGATCCTGACAATATACATTACGAAATGAGGAAACACATGCCCGATAGTGGAAAAGAAATTCTGTTTAAAATGTTAACGAATTTTGGAATGGGAAAATACAAATTCCTGCATTTAAATTAAGCGGAATGATGGTTCCAAACATAAGGAAAATGTTGGATGTGCATACATAAACTTAAAAACAAGAAAGAGTTATTCAGACTAAACCCCTTATCATCTATCTTTACAATTGAACTTCTTGCAATACTTTAAATCCTTAGAATATGCCCAGTTTATGGAAGAACACACGATATTAATTTTCTCATATTCCAAAAGCTCTTTATAATGTATTTCTGGACTAAATCAAAGCGAGAGCAATCATCCTCTTGGATTTGCCATACTAAATATGATACAGAAATTAACAACAAAGGGAAAATAATTGTATAGTATTAGTTTGGATTAAAGCCCACTCAGGAATGAATGGAAATATATTTGCAGACAATTTAGCAAAATCTGCAACGATATCTGTCAATCGTATCCACATTGCAAGTGATGTGTTTCGTTTGCTTAAAAATAGAGTTAAGGAATCTTGGAGCAACTGGTGGAAAAATTCAGA